>CM065592.1:33437302-34037302 GCA_033119425.1 Bufotes viridis
TCCAGAATTCTGGCATCAAAAAGTCCCAAAATAGGGCATTTGAGACTTTTCACACTCATTTGCGCATAATTTTGTGACTTTTTTTTACGTGTACACCACTCACTCCAGTTTTGTAAAAATGGGCGTGGTTAGTCATGTTAATAAGTTTCACTCCAGATTTATCATTGGGACTTTTTAAAAAGTAGCAAAAGTTGCAAAAAGTCCCAATTTCACTCCAGTGAGGACCATGCTTATCTTATGCGACTTTTTAATAGAACATGCAAATTTTTGTAAATATGTGCGACTTTTGTAAAGCCATTTACTGAAGGATGAACTGCTGCCATCAAACCACATTTATCACAGTATTAAAAGGACCATAAATAAATCTGACTGAGCCAAAAGTGACTTTGGACTTATGAGAAATTGGAATAAGATGGAAGTGTAATGATAAATCTGGCCCAATGACCCTAAAAACACAGTCAAGACAACACTGGAGCGGCTGAGGCACAACTCTGTGAATGTCCTTGAGTGGCCCAGCCAGAGCCTCATGTGAACCCAATTTAATGAAATAGCTGTCTGCTGATGGACTCCATCCAACCTGACAGAGCTGGAGAGGATCTGCAGAGAAGAACGGCGGAGAATCCTCAAATCCAGGTGAGCAAACCTTGTGGCATCATCTCCAAGAAGACCGGAGGCTGAAATCACTGCCAAAAGGGGCTTCAACTAGTCCTGAGCAAAGGGTGTGAATACTTTCCTTTTCAATAAATTAACAAATATTTCTAACATTCTGCTTTCACTTTCTCATTCTGAAGAATTGAGTGCAGAATGATGGGAAAAAATTACCGTAGATTTTTAAAAAAAGATTTTAGGACAAGGAGCAACATAAGAAAATGTGAAAAAACATGAATTTGTTCCCTTTCCATTGATTCCAAGGCAGCCCACGCTGCTGTCCTTCATGACTTCATGCTCAGAGCTTTTGCCCAACATTTGGAAAATTGCATAGTGAGATCACTGAAATCCTACTCACGCTGTATGATAATGTGTGAGCGTAGCCGGGTTTCCACTGATGCAGTATAATACATACTCAATTTAAAAACGATATCCCATAAATGATAGGGGTTAAGTTTATGAAGACAACCATGTCCATATTTCCTATAAGGGCGAGTAGATGTTATGGAGGTAGAATTCAATCACGGAAAATAATGCACACAATAGATGCAAGCATTATATATGGACTAACCCCTCACTCCGATATGATAAAATCTAAGACTCTCAGCCAATATATTTTGATCAAAACACATCTGTGCCCACCTACCTGCGCCAAGGTAGTCTCAGTTACTTGGGCCCCCCTACGAGTCAGAACACTTCCTTTCTGGCAGACTTCAGGTGCCTTTCAATTACAAGGACGGCTATTTATTTGAATGACCGCAGTGTAATACTGCATTTCTCCTGCAGCGGCCGCTGCTTTGAGGATGGGAGGACCAATGCTGTGACTATGGAGGAAAGCCCTTCTGTGACTACTAGTAAAAGAGGGTTAGCTCCACTGTGACTACTGGGGGAAATGCTGTGACTATTTAAAGAAATGTGAAAGTAATTGCTATTACTATCAGAAGGAAAGTGAGAAATGCCTGTAACTTCTGGAGGAATTCAATGACTATTGGGAAACGATTACTGTTGGAGGAACTCTGCACATACTGATCTTGGGGGGGAACTGATGGAAGCGAGAAAATAAGACTAATTTGACTGCAGGAAAGTAGGTGACTATTCCTGAGATATTGATGTCATTACTATTTGGAGGGAGGGTAGCTACACATACTGATTAGGGCACCGTGCTCCTTCTACTGCCGGGGGGTCTGCAGGTTCTCAAATCTGGTGGCAACCCAGGTAAATGTTCTTAAAGCGGTTTGTTAAAGACCTTGGGTGTGATAGTCCATAAGGAGACGTGGCCTTATGTGCCAAGAATGTTGTGTCTATAAGGTCAGATTAACTCTATCCTGACACCTATAATATAAGAGATAATGGTGGCAAACTTTTCCAACCCATTGCACCAGGTTGTTGCTTCACAAACCTTCCACACAAAGGTCCAGGTCAATTCTCTGTTAAACTACAGGTAGCCTTACAGAACATGGATGGTCCATCAACAATTGCATAGTCTAAAAATGAATTAGCTCAGCCAACCAATGTTTTTTACGTAGCTGGGGAATGTGTCAGTTTGGACTTTCTTGGCATCAGTACCCACAGAAACCCCTCCATTTTAGTGGATGACATCTCTTCATGTCTTCTGCCTGAGGTTCTCCGCTTTGGAAAATCCCTACTTTTTACAAAGATCTCTTGACAATAAACAGATGACAAAGTGTCTCCTGCTGGAACTCTTAACGATCAACCTACAGCACCGCCACAGGGTAACTTAAGCATTACACGTTATTGATTCAAATTGATGGATTATCTGTACAGGACAAGACAGAACCTCCAGAGTAAGTTCGCTCTTTGTAACTGTTCCTCACCAGAAACAAGAGATGAGAATCCTGAATAAAAGACCCCCTCTATCAGAATTTGCTAATAGGGTGTATTCTAAGCTGAACACCCCATCTAACAATGGGGTTACCCAACACCTTGCCATATGACTTGTCCACACATGGCTTTGATATTACATCACAACCTTACGAAAATAGTTAATTTTCAATGGAAATGGGCGTTACCGGCCAAGCTAGGAACACTATATTAGGTACTGGATCCCATTAATACTACATGATGCCTATGTTGGTGTCAAAGTGCAGAAAATTTCGACTTTCAATTTTAACTTACAGCAGTGAAATTTACAACCACGGTCATGAAAAGGTTAGGCTTGTGGGCCCAATCAGCTGCTCTGAAATGTCTTTTGTAAGCCTTCGATTTAATGGGAATGGAAACTAAAAGTGATGAAAATGTATTTTTACTTGTTTTATTGGTTGCTGCCCAGAAAACCCTGGATACAGTGAATTCATTGTGCTTTTTTGGCAGAGAACAATTTCTTGACCTTCTGCAGACATGTTGATGTTTCTCATGAGGACATTAGACAAACTGGAATTGTTTGTTTACACGCCAAGGACGCCATGTGCTGACCGATTGTACAAGGAAACGGAGACAGGATGTCAGCTGGAATCTGGAGCAGCGTCGTGGACTGGGTGACTGGCACTCCAAGCACCTTACCAACTAAAATGGAAACTCTGCCAAGTTCTGTTCAGCAATGGGGTCTGTATCCAGTGTCAAATGAAAGGAGAGTCAAAGATCAGGAACTTTACCTGCATTCAAATTAGGATTTTTCAGTTATATTAAAGATGGCAGACTGGTAGGGTGGCATGCATCATAGATTGTGCCCATTGGTCTGGTAATGACGAGCTCAATTTCGCATTGATTGTCTTATAGACATTTGGCTGCTACCAAAAGTGGTCCGAAGAAGTTCAACTGATGCACAGATGGCAACCAAGGCTCACTGATGGGGAATGCGCAAAGAGCGGGGTAGCCGTCTAGTCCAATCCTAAAGAAGAGCTACTTTCTGCCCCCTCTACTAAGCCCCGCTCCTTTTCTTGCAACTCTGAAAAAAATTGTCGAAAAACTCAAATTATGGTATAAATATAGTCCATAATCTGAAACTTTTTCACGCAATTGTGACGTACATCATAAATCTCCCACCTTGTGACCTAGTATCACCTGGTGACACGTACCATCTACCTAAAAAATGTACAGACAAGTACGCCACTTTGTGGCAGCGGCTTCTTTCAGCAGGATAATGCCCCGGCCACACTGAAAAATTTCTTCAGGAATGGTCTGAGAAACATAAGTTCAAGGTGGTGACTTGTCCTCTAAATTCCTAGATCTCAATCCTATCTGTGGGATGTGCTGGAAGTCAGATACATGGAGGCTGCATGAGGGGGGCTACTCAAGCTGCTGCCGGCAGGGTACATGCTACTGGGGGAATATAGGGGTCATTATTAGAGGAGGTCCAGGCAGCATGCTGAAGGTAGGGGTGGCTTGGTGTTGTGGCCCACATCTGAACTTCTAAGTCCTCTGCTCCATATCTATATTAGAGGCAATCATAGGAGGAGGACAGACCGTGGGAGCAATTGATGGCCACCACAAAGAGACAACTTCTGGGAGATATTTTTCTGCTGCATTGTAGTTTTTGGTTCTGTGGCATGGTACTCTGTTCTGAACCATGGTATTACTGACCCAGGAACCCTGTATTGGCCACATCTACTTGAATTTCCCCCTCTTCTGTCAATTTGAACCCGCCTACAACGTTGGGGCCACTTTTAGTTTTTTTTTTCCAGGGCCACTTTAAAAAAGTTCCCACTCCACCGCTGGGCTGCACTGAGCAACTTACAGCACTCAAAGGATCCCCCACTAACGTTTTTTGTGCCAGATACCGGAGGGACACCTTCTGAATTCTAGAGGAGCCCATTAATCGATGGGTCATAGCAGTTTTGGCAGCACAATAATAGGCAAGTGTTTTTAACGTTGCGGCTGATCATAGTACAGTCGTGGCCAAAAGTTTTGAGAATTACATAAATATTGGAAATTGGAAATATTGCTGCTTAAGTTTTTATAATAACAATTTACATATACTCCAGAATGTTATGAAGCGTGATCAGATGAATTGAAAGTCCTTCTTTGCCATGAAAATTAACTCAATCCCAAAAAAAACTTTCCACTGCATTTCATTGCTGTCATTAAAGGACCTGCTGAGATCATTTCAGTAATCGTCTTGTTAACTCAGGTGAGAATGTTGACGAGCACAAGGCTGGAGATCATTATGTCAGGCTGATTGGCTTAAAATGGCAGACTTGACATGTTAAAAGGAGGGTGATGCTTGAAATCATTGTTCTTTCATTGTTAACCATGGTGACCTGCAAAGAAACGCGTGCAGCCATCATTGCGTTGCATAAAAATGGCTTCACAGGCAAGGATATTGTGGCTACTAAGATTGCACCTCAATCAATAATTTATAGGATCATCAAGAACTTTAAGGAAAGAGGTTTAATTCTTGTTAAGAAGGCTTCAGGGCGTCCAAGAAAGTCCAGCAAGCGCCAGGATCGTCTCCTAAAGAGGATTCGGCTGCGGGATCGGAGTGCCACCAGTGCAGAGCTTGCTCAGGAATGGCAGCAGGCAGGTGTGAGCGCATCTGCACACACAGTGAGGCGAAGACTTTTGGAAGATGGCCTGCTGTCAAGAAGGGCAGCAAAGAAGCCACTTCTTTCCAAAAAAAAAACATTAGGGACAGATTGATCTTCTGCAGAAAGTATGGTTAATGGACTGCTGAGGACTGGGGCAGAGTCATATTCTCTGATGAAGCCTCTTTCTGATTGTTTGGGGCATCTGGAAAAAGAAAAGGTGAGCGCTACCATCAGTCCTGTGTCATGCCAACAGTAAAGCATCCTGAGACCATTCATGTGTGGGGTTGCTTCTCATCCAAGGGAGTGGGCTCACTCACAATTTTGCCCAAAAACACAGCCATGAATAAAGAATGGAACCAAAACACCTTCCAACAGCAACTTCTTCCAACAACAGTTTGGTGAAGAACAATGCATTTTCCAGCAAGATGAAGCACCGTGCCATAAGGCAAAAGTGATAACTAAGTGGCTCGGGGACCAAAACATTGACATTTTGGGTCCATGGCTGGAAACTCCCCAGATCTTAATCCCATTGAGAACTTGTGGTCAATCCTCAAGAGGCGGGTGGACAAACAAAAACCCACTAATTCTGACAAACTCCAAGAAGTGATTATGAGAGAATGGGTCGCTATCAGTCAGGAATTGGCCCAGAAGTTGATTGAGAGCATGCCCAGTCGGATTGCAGAGGTCCTGAAAAAGAAGGGCCAACACTGCAAATACTGACTCTTTGCATAAATGTCATGGAATTGTCGATAAAAGCCTTTGAAACGTATGAAGTGCGTGTAATTATATTTCACTACATCACAGAAACAACTGAAACAAAGATCTAAAAGCAGTTTAGCAGCAAACTTTGTGAAAACTAATATTTGTGTCATTCTCAAAACTTTTGGCCACGACTGTACATATTCCTGAATTTGCCAGTGTCCTACAGGTTGTTAAAACACATGGAGATTCTGTCTCTGCTTGTTTCTGCATTGTGACTAGAACGTTCCTTGATCATTTGATCCCCTGGAACATAAAATGAGTGAGTTATTAGAATAGTTCTCTCTGCCAGGCACTGAATCAAAGAAGATTAAAGCCAAAGTATTTTAATCTGTAAAGTCTCCTGTAAATATCGAGTCCAGCTCACCTCATGTCAACTGATACGGGTCCTTTGTACTGTAGATGTGAACTGGCAAGTAGAACATTCAATGATAAATTATTGGAGATGAAGCATGAAAGTAATGATTTTCCGTGAAAACATGGTCACCGTGTCCGTTGCACAACCTCAGTGTATACCGTGTATTACTGTCGTGTATATACCTCTACAGGAAACAGCTGCGCAACAATCTCACGCCTATCCTATATGGAGGAGAAGGCTCAGCATTCTGAATCCACACAAATAAGGCTTCTACACGGTGTTTAGTCACACATCTGTAGGGACATACTATTAGGTCATGGTGAGCTGACCTCTGTAAGTGCACCCTCCTGGCTATATCATGCAAATAAAGATGATAAACATCAGGTATTAGTTGATATTTGGCCAAAATATGCCCGCTCCCAACCCGTGGCAAGGATCCTCATTTTGCCTGCTGGCGTTGAACTACTAATGACTAATAGAGGAGCAGAGACCTGATGGCAGAGGAATGTGGGTAGGTATTTAAACTGGAGGAAATATGGGGTATCACACCATAGGGGGCCTTTTAGAAGACAGCACATCATGTGAGGGACACCATACCATGAGGGAGACACTTAGAGGGCATCACTGTGTGGGAACCACTTAAGAAGACATCAATCTGTGTGGGGAGGCATCATATTGTCTGAGGGACACTAAGTGGCATCATTACTGTCTTGGGGGGGGGGGAGGTGCTAAGGGGCATCACTATTGTAAGGTGGCTCTAAGAGGACATTCTTATTGGGTTGGGGCATCTTTACTGTGCAGAAAAGCACCAAAGGGACACAATTACCGTGTGGGGGACACAAAAGAGATTGGGTGGGATTAGAGGCTTGGCTTATTGTAAACAAAATTTGCCATAGTGCACTACATGCCACTGATGGTGTCCTCCTTACATAATATTTCATCTTCGACCTTTACCCGATGGTAGACCTAAGTATGTGGACCTTTATAAAAAGTACTTAACCCCTTAAGGACCCTGCCATTTTCCACCTTAAGGACCAGGACCATTTTTGGCAAATCTGACATGTGTCACTTTATGTGGTGCTAACTTTAAAACGTTTTTACTTACCCAGGCCATTCTGAGTTTGTTTTCTCGTCACATATTGTACTTCATGACAGTGGTAAAATTGAGTCAAATTTTCAAATTTCAATTTCTCTACTTTTATAATAGTTAGTAATACCTACAAAAATAGTTATTACTTTACGTTCCCCATATGTCTACTTCATGTTTGAAAATTACATTTTATTTTTTTGGGATGTTAGAAGGCTTAGAAGTTTAGAAGCAAATCTTATAATTTTTAAGAAAATTTCCAAAACCCATTTTTCTCAGGACCAGTTCAGGTCTGAAGTCACTTTCTGGGGCTTACATATTAGAAACCACCCATAAATCACCCCATTTTAGAAACTACACCCCTCAAGCTATTCAAAACTGATTTTACAAACTTTGTTAAGCCTGTAGGTGCCCCACGAGAATTAAAGAAAAATGGGAATGAAATTTCAAAATTTCACTTTTTTTAGTAGATTTAAAATTTAATCATTTTTTTTTCTGCAATACATCAAGGTTTAAAAGCCAAACAAAACTCAAAATCTATTACCCTGAATATGGAGTTTACAGAAACACCCCACCCCGGATGTATGGGCGCACAGCAGGCTTCAGAGTGGAAGGAGCACCATATGGCTTTTGGAGAGTGGATTAAGCTGGAATGGTAATTGGGAGCTATGTCGCATATGAAGACACCCTGAGGTATCCCTACAGTGGAAAACCCCAAAAAGTGACCCCATTCCGGAAACTACACCCCTCAAGGAATATGTCAAGGTGTGTAGTGAGCACTTTATGCAGCACCAGTCGCCAAAACTTCATCATCTCTGCTGTACATACTGGGGTCCAACCTAGGGGTCTAGCGTATGGCAATGTAGGGGTCTGAGCAATGAATTGTTGGGCGTATAAATTGGTTTGGGCCACCATTACATTTACAAAATCTTCAGAGAAGCGGCACAATCTATATGAATTCCTGAGTTGCCAACAAACTCAGTAATTTGCGGCTGATAATCGTCAGGGGGTGGGGTCCATAAGCCTTTACATGGGGTGGGGGGCTCCCTTCGCTGCTTCCCTGGGGCCCTTCATCAGCGGATGATGATGATGATGAGGGGGTAGAGGAGTAAAGTGGCATCCTCTTCTCCCTCACTGGCAGACTCAGTATCTGAGGCAAGGATGGCGTACGCCTCTTCAGCTGAGTACACTTGTTTGGATGAATTTTTATTTTATTAGGGTGTGACATGTGAATTGTGTAAACCTTTATTTTGTGTGAGGGGCTTGTAATAAATTTTAAATTTAGAAGGAAAAAAAATTTGTAAAAAAAAAAAGAGAAAGTCTTCTGCACAAAAAAATAATAATTTCTGGCCAAAAACAAAACTTGCAGTGCAGAAGCGATCAGTAATGGACACTACTGATCGGTGCTCAGTGGTTGCAAAATGCACATACGCAGATGGTTCGTTTGTGCAAAATTCTAAACTGACACTCACTGAAATGTATATATATATCTCTAACTAACTACCACTAACGATGCATAAGTCAGAAACAACAATGGCAACACTCCCCCCACAGCAGTCAAAACCATACAGCGCCTCAGCTGGATCCTCCGCGATCAACCGCTCAGGTGGTGCTCAATCCAAAAAAGTCCAAATATGCGTCTGTAGCTTAAGTAAAATGAAGAGGAGGCACTCACCACGGTGAATAATGTTCAAGCTTTATTCAGCACACACCGGTGCACTTCGAAGGTAGGGGCATAGACAGAGTATCATACAAAAACAAGCAGCGATAGCTATTTCGCGCAGCACGCGCTTCTTCAAACTGCACACCTGATCATCAAATGATGACGTCAATTTAAAGCGCTAGCGTCCCGGGTTGCCAAGATACCCTGGACGCCACTCGCTTACACATTCAGACACTTGCGGGGCACAACCGCTATCAATACATAAAGTACACTACAAAAGAGAAAAACTCCCACAGAATGACACATACGCGGCTGGAGCTTATAAGAAAACTGACATATCGGCACGTTCATTGAGTCCCAAGCGCCCTGTAGCCTGTGTACGGAGGATCCACCTACTCTCACGTTGCAAAAGTAGGCGGTGTCTGTCACCTCCACTTGGCAATGGGTGGACTGTCTCCAATCCTACAAAGTGCAGCGGTTTCAGATCCCCAGAGTGTACTTCCCGATAGTGCTCAATCACCCGCGGGCACCCTTTTCCTGAGGTTATGGAGGACACATGCTCTCTAATACGTTCATTCAGACATCTTTTTGTCTTACCTATGTAGAAGCAGCCACAATCGCACACCAAAGCGTACACGACGTGGGTGCTTCTACAATTAATAAATTCTTTTATTCTGTGGTACTGGCCAGCAAAGGCTACCACCTTCTTCTGTAGGCCATATTTACACATATTGCAGTTGCCACATTTAAAATGTCCCACTGGTTTACACTTTGACAGCCAATCTTCACTCCGTGGTGTAATGAACCTGCTACGTACTAACTTATTCCTAATCGTGTGTGTTCTCCGGAACGAGACCAACGGTTTTTCTGTACTAATCTGGGCTAACATCGGGTCCCTTTTCAGGATGTCCCAGTGATTTAAAATAACGGACCTGATTTTTTCTGCCATAGGGCTATACTTAAATGTCATGGGAAACCTATTGGGTCTACTACAACTCCCTTGTATTCTCTGTCTATTTTGAGTCCCCTGTAGAAGCATCCGTTGGGAAAACTGTTCCTCGACTCTCCTCATGTCCTCAACCACATCTTTTTCTGGATACCCTCTCGATAGCAATCTCTCTTTTAACTCGCAGGCCTGTTGACGATAACTGGCTGTGTCTCCATTAATCCTACGCAACCTGATAAACTGTCCAAAAGATACAGATTTCTTGACACTCCTAGGATGGTAACTGTCGTGGTCAAGTAACTGTCAAGGAGTTGCGAAAGCCCTCCGTGACCAACCCGTCGCCCACCACCACGACAGCCACGTCCAAAAATTCCAATCTGGAGCCCCCGAAATTGAGGGTAAAAACCATTCCCATGGAATTATCATTCAAATAGCGAACAAATGCGCCACATTCTTCCTCTGTACCAGCCAGACAACAAATACATCGTCCACATATCTTATGTACGTCTTAATCATTGATGCATAGGGGTTCAGAGTGGAGAACACAAATTTGTCCTCTAATCTTGCCAAATACATATTGGCGAACGTACACGATACAGGGGTGCCCATGGCCGTCCCTACTCGCTGTCTGAACCACTCATCACCAAATTTAAAGACATTGTTTTTTAAGATGAACGACAGAGAATCCTCTACAAACTCGCAGAATATCTCATCTTTTTTCATGTTGCGCAGGATGTCGGTGACAGCCTCCACACCCGCATCATGGGGGATGCGGGTGTAGAGGCTCTCCACATCCAAGGACACCAACTTATAGTCAGACCTCCAATGAATGCCATCAAGAGCCACCAAAAAATCATTGGTATCCTTCAGGTACGCCGGGGCACTAGGGAGTATTGGTCTCAAGAGCCAGTCGATATACTTTGACAAAGGTTCAGTCACGGACCCAACCCCGGAGACTATGGGTCTCCTCGGGGGGTGGGTCAGTGATTTATGTACCCTTGGCAAGAAATACCAACAAGGTTTGGAAGGTACCTCAGGGATTAATTTCTTTGCCATTTTCCCACTTAAAAAACCCACATCCACAAACCTCTGGAGTAGGATTTCTAGCTCTTGCTGTATTTTAGGGATAGGGTCACCCCTGATAACCTCATACGTGAGACCATCTTTCAGCTGTCTGTAAGCTTCAGACATATAGTCTATGACTGTCATAAGGACTACATTGCCCCCCTTGTCGGCCGGCTTGATTATTATTTCTTTCTGCGCTTGTAGCCAATCGAGGGCTTTTTTCTCCTCCCACGATATATTATTCTGTGCTCTAGGATATACTAATGCTCGTATCTCCTTGAGTACCTGATAATAGAAAATATTAATACAACTGCCGGCAGGCATAGGGGGGCAAAATGTAGAACGTACACCTCCTGAAAACGGAGGCACCTGACCTGTACCAGTCCCAACGACATCCTCGCCTGCATCTGCTAAGGCTAGTAAGCATTCTTTTTCCTCATCACTTAAGACGTTAGTAACCCTGAAAGCTGACATATCAGGAACCAAAGGGATTTCGCCTGGTAACCTCTGAGGAGTAAGATTACGGTCATCATGAAACATTCTCAATAGATACATCTTCCTAATTGCTTTAAACAAATCGACCTCAAATGCTACCGGGTCGAACTGTTCAACAAGGCTGAACCCGAGTCCCCTATTGAGGACCCTGGTGCAGCCCTCGGGCAGTTCAAGACCCGTCAGATTAATCACCACAGATTCATCAACCGCTTCATTATTTAAAGTCACAGTCTCGTTCACTTTCTCCACGACACCTGCTTCCTTGGTCGGTTCGATTTTCGCAGTTCTTTTTCGCCTTGACTTGCCTCTTCCCCTTCTGGTACGTTTCCTAAAGGGGCATTCTCATTTCTATTTTTATTTATATTTTTACCAGCCAGACCCCCCTGGGTCGGATCATCCGACCCACTGGATTCGGACTCGCTGGTCCAGAAGTCACTTTTCTGGCGTTTCCCCATTTTTCTCCTGGGTAACCTTTTTCTTGCAAACTGCCAGCCAAAGATATGTCCTGATTCATAATGTATCTTGGCAACCCGGGACGCTAGCGCTTTAAATTGACGTCATCATTTGATGATCAGGTGTGCAGTTTGAAGAAGCGCGTGCTGCGCGAAATAGCTATCGCTGCTTGTTTTTGTATGATACTCTGTCTATGCCCCTACCTTCGAAGTGCACCGGTGTGTGCTGAATAAAGCTTGAACATTATTCACCGTGGTGAGTGCCTCCTCTTCATTTTACTTAAGCTACAGACGTAACTACCACTAACTGCAGTGCTTTTTTCACAAAAAAATAAAAACTTAAAAATGTGCAGATGTAAATGAGCACACTACTGATCGGTGCTCTGCAGCACGCACACACATGCATGAGTGCAAAAACTGTAGTATAGAAATTCACTACAGTGTTAAAAAAGTGAACACTGGCTAAAAATGTTACTTATATCTATATATGTAGAAATATAGTACTCTATATATATATTTATATAACGACCTAGCTACTATTTCTTCTTTTTTAACCCCCCCCAAAAAAGGAAAATTTGGCAAAAAAAATCAACCAAGAACAGCGCACGAAATAATCCCCAGGTGCTGATCAGGCAGGTATGCACTGAACAGCACTTGGCGGTCACAGCTCGCACGTAGAAAAAGTGGTGCAGAGCTGGAAAATTGTAAAAAAAATAAAAATAGAAAACAAAAAAAGTGCACGGACCAAAAGGCGTCCATAAAAAAAGGATGGGGGAGGGGGTGGGAAGGGGCAGGGGGTGGTTTAGGGATCTGCAACAGCTGCAAATGAAAAAAAAAAAATCAGTGCAGCTATTCCAGATGTTCTTCTTATTTTATTCTTTCAGCAGCAAAGGGTTAAAATCCAGCATGCCACAAACAGGACAGAGAAGCACAGAACCTCTCTGCATGCAGTCACAAGCTTTCCTGTGCAGCTAATAGCGCTGCCATTGGCTGGAGCGTTGTTCCAGCCAATCGCAGCGCTGGCAGGGGGACCCAAAACACCAGTGTCCCCTGCCTCACCTCGGAGGGTCACCTCCCCATGACCACCCCTGCGCTGCACCGGTCTTCATTGACCGACCAATCGCAGTGCTTGGAGCTGCAGGGGGGGGAGGGGGGCGGTGCAGCACCAAGCTGCCCTTTCCCGGCATGGCTGCCTGCCAGTAAGAGCAGCCATAGTGCCGCGATTCCCCCTCGATCATTCCCCAGAACCTCGCGGACCTTGCGCCGTATGGCGCTGGTCAACAAATCACGTCCGGTTGCGCCGTACATGTATGGCGCGGGTCCTTAAGGGGTTGTGTCACAAAACATATTCTACATTTTTCAAACCAGCACCTGGAACTGAATACTTTTATAATTGCAGGTAATGAAAAACTTAGTATAGCCGCTGAGTTATTCAATAAAATCTATCTGTATAGCGCCACCTGCTGTTTGTTCTTTTCCTTATTTTTTGTCCGTCTCACTGAGGTGGTCACACGTGCTCAGTTTAAACCTTCAACTGCCACCAGCCATATGTTCTGTTAGAAGCTGTGGTAGTTACAGGGAGAGAGCTGAAGCAGAAAGGACATGCCCTCTGAGCTGCCAGGCTGAAGATAATCTAGCGGAGCAAATTGCAGCAATGAATGTGGAGATCTCTGGATCCATGTGAGGTACAGGGCTGGTTCCAGCTTTGTTAGAGATTGTCATGTCCTTTATGATGTCTGACTTTCATTTTTCACATCAATCATATGATAACCCCTTTAAGTATGCCTGCTATAGATGGTGCAATCTCAGACAGGCTGTCTAGATTTCTAGATTCATCACAATGGCTCGGGGTGGGTGATAAATATGGTGCAGGGATACTTATCTCTGGTTCTATTACCCATTGCCTGGTGGAGCAATTTAGCTGGCTATTAGGGCCGCCTTTTTCCCATGTAGCTCCATCCCCTTTAGAAATCACACATTTGGCAATGTAGGCTATGGTGATCACAGTTTGTATATATCCTTCCTGATACAGGGGCACCTCTTATGTCCTGTGCGAAATGTTGAACCACTGTCTTTGTGCAGCCTTGAGTTTCTCTAGTAGCAGGATCTGAATTTTCACTCTGCTTCCCATCAGGCAGCTCACCTGACGGTTCCTGATCTCTGATCTTATAAACAGTCATTATAGCTCAGTTCTTATCTTACTGATAAGAATGTGGCTTAAAGGAAACCTGTAATCAACTTTATGCTGTCCATACTAACGGCAGAATAAAGTAGAGACAGGTGAGTCAATTTCAGTGGTCTGTAATAAGTTAAAAGTATGTTGGTTGCCGAGAACGAACATCACAATCATTGCAGATTAGGCCTGGAAAAGAGTCACGGTCACCTGAGAAGAGTCCTGTTATTCATGAATTCCTGCTCTCCGGCCCACCTGCTGATGACTGACCGTCTTCTACCGAGTTTTCTCCCTTCCTCTCTAGTAGAGAACTGCCAATCAAGAGCAGATGGGTGAGAGAGCAGGAGATTAGGAATAACCAGGACTCTGCTCAGGAAAATTTGACTCTTTTCAAGGCCTTGACTCTTTTCTGGGTGTGAGAAATATCGCTGTAAACGACAACTTTTTACATTTTTTTATTCAAAGTTGTTAATTTACAGAGATATTTCTCTCACCCAGCATGGGTATATGTAAAAATACACCCCTATACACATTGCCCTACTTCTCCTGAGTACGGCGATACCACATGTGTGCCACTTTTTTGCAGCCAAGATGCGCAAAGGGGCCCTAAAACCAATGAGTACCTTGTAGGAGAGCATTTTTACGCATTTTTCTTCTCACGCTTTAGGGCCCCTAAAATGCCAGGGCAGTAGAAATACCCCACATGTGACCCCATTTTGAAAAGAAGACACCCCAAGGTATTCCATGAGGGGCATGGCGAGTTCATAGAAGATTTTTTTTTTTGGCACAAGTTAGTGGAAATTGATTTTTTATTGTTTTTACTCACAAAGTCTCCCTTTCCGCTAACTTTTGACAAAAAGTTTAATTTTTCATGGACTCATTATGCCCCTCAGCGAATACCTTGTCTTCTTTCCAAAATGGGGTCACATGTGGGGTATTTATACTGCCCTGGCATTTTAGGGGCCCTAAAGCGTGAGAAGAAAAATGCGTAAAAATGCCCTCCTAAAAGGTACTCGTTGGAATTTGGGCCCCTTTGGGCATCTTGGCTGCAAAAAAGTGTCACACATGTGGTATCGCCGTACTCAGGAGAAGTAGGGCGATGTGTTTTGGGGTGTATTTTTACATATACCCATGCTGGGTGAGAGAAATATCTCTGTAAATTGACAACTTTGAATAAAAAAATTTAAAAAGTTGTCGTTTACAAAAACGGTTGACCATCCGCATTTTTTGACGGACCCATTGAAATGAATGGGGAAGCATCCTATCCGTGAAAAAAAACGGAACGGACGCGGAAACAAACAACGGTCGTGTGCATGGGGCCTTAGGAGTATCTGTGATTCTCCTTATATTGAGCATACGGGTAATGAGATTTTTTTTTTCCATTCAGCCTCTGCGCTGAAAAAAAAAAAAATGAACGGCACAGATTTTTTCATTCGCATCGGTCAATGTGGATGAAAAAATCTCTGCCAAAATCAGTGACTGTGGTGCGGTGGGCTGGGCGCTAGCTACCTAACAAGTAGCTAACTGGCGGTGATAAGGGACCCTTATGCCCCATTCACACGTCCGAAATTCTGTTTGCGGAACGGAATTGCGGACCCATTCATTTCTATGGGGACAGACTTTGTCCCGCTCGGATCCGGAATTACGGATCCGCGCTTCCGGGTCTGCACTTCCGTTCCGCAAAAATATAGAACATGTCCTATTCTTGTCCGCAATTGCAGACAAGAAAAAGCATTTTCTATATAGTTCTGGCAATGTGCGGATCTGCAAAATGCGGAAAGCACATTGCCGGTGTCCGTGTTTTGAGGATCTGCGGATCGGATCCGCGGATCCGTGAATCCACGGATCCGCAAAACACATATGGACGTCTGAATGGAGCCTTACAAGGGGTGTGATCAATGACAGGGGGTGATCAGGGGTCTAGATGGGGTGATCAAGGGGTTAATAGGTGAGGGGGTTAGTGTAGTGTTTGGTGCAACTTTACTGTGTTACCTGGTCCTCTGGTGGTCGATCCCAGAAAATGGGACACCCAGAGGACCAGGTAGCAGCTATATCAGACGCTGTTCACAAAACAGCGTCTGATATAGCTGTTTGATGCGATATAATTCGCATCTACAGCCTGCCAGCGATGGATCATCGCTGGCAGGCTGTAGCCTAACTGCCGAGACGCGCTTCTCTGTGAACGCGCGCGCGTTCACAGGAAGTCTCGGCTCTCACGAGATGACGCGCCGACGCGTCATCTCAGAGCTACAGGACCGCCCGCAGGACGCATCCCTGCGTTAGGCGGTCCTGTACTGGTTAAAAGGGTTTTCCGTTGACCTGGATAGGTCATCGGTATCTGATCTGTGGAGGTCCGATCAGCTGTTCGAGAAGGCAGTGGTGCTCCTGTGAGCGTTGCTGCCTTCTTGCAGCTTGCCAAGCACAGCGCCGTACATTGTATACCGGCTGCTTGAATGGGGCGGAGATGCTCCTAAGCCATGTGTCACATAAACATGGCGTGACGGCCTAGGAAAAGCACAGAGAAGGCTGTGGGGCTCACAGGAGCCCTTCTCAAGCAGCTGATTGGTGGGGATCCAGATGTCGGACCCCCACCAATCAGATACTGTTGACCTATCTAAAGGTTAGGTCATCAGTAAAAAAAAAAATATCAGAAAACCCCTTTAAAGGATCGCGCCTCAGGCACTTTCTCTGTCTCTATTTGATCGGAGGTTCCTTGACAACTCCACACACCAATGACCTCCAATGCGCTCAAGGGTTTCTCTAGGACAACCTGGCCAATGACAGGGGCAGTCAATCACTTTACATGGCTATAATCAACTCCTGTTGGAGAGAAGTGCATTCTCCACCAGTCATGAGCAAAGATTTGGTTGTTGCCGGATCGGATCTTTGCGAGAATAATAATGGCTGGTAATGTACAAAGATGTGCTGCCAACAAAATCGTAGTGTGCATGAAAGAAAAAAATCTTACTCTGGTGGAGGGTTCACCAATATTGGCCTGTAAAATGCCAGTCTTTAGTAAGTCAGCTCCATCTATTTTTTGAAGATCTTTAAAGGGGTTGTCAGACCCCCAAAGTAAACTCAACGAAGGCACAGTATGTTTTTAACATACCAAAGGAAAGCCACTCACTTGGCTGAAGGTCCCATTCCTGCTGCTTTCCGTCCCCCACGGACCATAAGTGCAATGTCCCATCTGCCGTCACGAGAGCTGCTGCAGACAATTACCGACCTCAGAGGTGACGGGCCATACGTGCCACTTGGGGACACGACTGCAGGTTTAATGACCCAAATTCACAGCAATAAAGGGATCTAGGATTCTGTGAGTTCGGCGCAGTTAAAACCACAACTGGGATGTGACGCACTCGATTAATACACCCGGAACACGATAGTGTGAAAAGCCCCTATGAAGCAGAAATGTCGATCCTGACCTAGGACTCAACATTTTAAGGATTATCAGTCCTTGAAAACCAAATGAGCCTGAAAAAGCCTTAATCAGTAAAATATTTGTCAGTGTGTCCTGTAACTTGCTTTCAGGCCTCCACCTCACTGATGAAGAAAGTCAGTCCAGTCTTCTTTGCACATTTGCGAAGGGGGTTTTCAGACTTTTCAACTGACGTTAGATGTCAGAGGAACGAAAGGTTGTACATGTTGGGCTTCAACATGTCTGATGCTCTGATCCTTTTGTTCTCAAGGGAGATAAGACTACTTTCACACCTCCAGCATGTCTGTGGGGCAAAAAATGCTATCGGCCTGGCCGATAGCCAGTATTTATGCCAGATCACCGCTAGATCCCATTATAGTCAATAAGGATCCGGTGAAGCCCTGGAAAGCCGCCCTCTACCGGAGCAGCCTGCTGCCCATTTTCACTGGAGATGTCTAAGCAGCCTAAGCTGCTGCCATAGGTGTTGGGCAGTCTTACTCTCCTCGCCACCTTGAGAATGCAGCCGAGCCAAACATAAGTATGGGGGAGCTGAGAGTAACAGCCGTCGGCCACGATGCAATCTGCTTCTCCTGCCAGCATTGCTTTTGAGTTTTGGATCACTGTCCTGCTGCATAACCCAGTCATACTTCCATTCTCAGGTTCTGAGCAGATGAGCGGACTCTTCGGTAATAATAAGAAGCTGTCCAGTCCTTCGCAGCTCTTACCACTAATAATAAACATGATCCCCAGTTTGGTGAACACAATATAAAACCTGCGCAAACCACAAGCAGATGTGACGCGGTAATCCAATCCATATCGACCGCTTACTGCTAACCCCCTGTTCGTTGCCTCCTGCAGCTCACGGTTGCAGCTTTCATCTTTCTAGAGAAAACAAACCACTTGAAGATAATTCACAGCAGAGACTCGGAGGTGACTCACTGAGAGCGGCGGCGATCGGCCTCTCCTGCTCTTACCATAATGCAAAGTGCAATAATGGAACCCTCTTGTGGCCAGAGAGCTACCAAAATCAATTCTAGAAACAATAATATAGAGTCCAGAGATTGGTGGCACTACGACAAACTATCACTTCAGCGACGTGCCACATTCTATGTCACGTACCATTTCATGACACACAGGGCTGCTTTTTGGAGAATTGTTTTTAAGGGGTTATCCACATTTATAATTTTTTTTTCACTGACCCTTTAAGAGTGGAGGACCTGCGGTGGGGTACATACTTACCCGGTCACCTCCGCTGGGTTTCAGCGCCATCCCTCCACAACCACCTCTGCAGGTCCCAGATCTCTGGGAATTAATGGGTTGACAGGGAGGTATCCCCGATGGGGTCCATACTGGTCCCTGCCGCTTGGTTCCATCTCTTCATGGCTGTCTCCGCAGGTCCCTGATCCCTCGGAATCAACAGGTTAACAAGGGGGATATACCCCCGTTGGGGTACATACTGGGTTCCAGCTCCTTCCCTCCATGGCTGCCTCCGCAGGTCCCTGATCCCTCGGAATCAACAGGTGGACAGGGGGGGTCATGGTGGTAGCGGTGACCTGCCACCCATGCGGTACATCACTGGGTCATGTGCCGCAGAGGTGGACGAGTAAGTTCTGGCAGCAGTGGGGCCCTCAACTATCGGTTATTTTTGCCATATCCTTTAATCCCATTTAGGACCCTGATCTATTATGTTCTTTGAGTGGTGATTTCTCTTTAAAAATACAAGCTCCTGACAGCATCTCTACAAGACGGTGGAACATTTATTACCGTTCTTAAAAGGTCAATAAATCGTCCAGTTAGTTTATGAGCGGATAATGCAATTTTTAAAGTTAATTATTATCTGCTCATTCTTCCGGAAGTGCTTTCTTCTGCATACTCCCAATTTACAGGAGCCTCATTAAGAGATTTTATTAGAAAATCTAAAGTAACTGAAAGGAAATGTATTCCCGACCACTGTACAATACTGGGCAAGAATACCAAAGTGTCTATGATCGACAACCTGCCTGATCCTTCTTAAAGGAGTTGCCGGAGGCCAAAACCCAGTCTGTGGCCCTGGGAAATTGGGCAGTTTCTTTGATTGAATGTCTATATGGCTTCACAAGACTTAGGGCACCCCTACTTTTGGGTCGGCAAGCACGTGGACGCAAAGGGTGGGCTAGTACCCTGACTGTCCACTACCAAAGCCAGCACCCTCCTTGATCTTGTCCCTCTCAATCTAGGCCATAGTTACCAAAAACAAAATACCTACAAACCACCTCTTTTTGTGCACAAACCCGGCCTCTGCGCGTTTACAGCCGCCCCTTCGCCTGGACTCTTGGCAACTATGTGCATGCACAGGGGAACCATGAGGAGTGGGGAAAGAAAGGGATGCTGGGATTTGTAGTTTGTCAGTGCACACTAAATATTAGGAGACCTAGTCGGCTATGAATACCCTAGAAACAAGTTTGAGGAGGTAAAATGATGCATAAATTAAAAGCAGGCAGGGCTAAAGGCAAGATTGGCAGTATACTAGACGTCACACCGTCCACTTCAGAGGACAATATGCAAGGCCGATAGGTGCCGAGGACGGTGACAATAACGCAGTGGGTGTGACATACACCCGAGGTGGAATACGGCACGTGCTACTAAACAACGCCCAAAAATCAATGTAAACCTGTTATAGATGCAATGGTCAATGTAACGCAAGAGTTGTTTGAAGGTCATAGTCCACACAGTGACAATCGAATGGACGAGGGCAGAGTCTCTATGTGTTCATCCCAGGTCTCAGTGTAAACCCTTTTCACAATCTTGTACTTTAAAACTTGCATTACAAAAGTGCTGAGTGGTTGCACATTAATCAACTCGCTGATCTTCTGGGTGAGAGGCGACTGCAGAGCAGTAACCAGGCAGAGCAGTAAGGACACAGATCACACCCCATGATATGGAAAGCTGCAGTTCCCCTCGCTGAGGTGACAGGCAGCTGAACCTGTTAGGGCTTATGCACACAGCCGTAGACGGTTTTGCTGTCCACAAATCGCGTTACCGCAAAACACAGATATCAGCCAACAGCCTGCAGCCATTTTGTTCACACTTAGGCTACATGCACACGACCGTTGTGTCTTTTGCGGTCCAGCAAAACACGGATGGCATTGGTGTGTGTTCCGCAATTTGCGGAAGGGAACGCGGCCCATTATAGAGATGCCTATTCTTGTCCGCAAAACGGACAAGAATAGGACATGTTATATTTTTTTTTGCATGTGCTGTCTGCATCTTTTGCGGCCCCATTGAAGTGAATAGGGCCGCGTTCTTGCGGCTCGGATGCAGACCAGAACAGCGGTCGTGCGCATGAGGCCTTGCAGAAATGTGCTATCCTTGTGCACAAAACGGACAAGAGTAGGACATGTTTTATTTTTTTGCGGGGGCCACGGAATGGACTTATGGATGCGAACAGCAACTGTGAAGACTGAATTTTTGGGTATTTTAAGAAGTCGCAAGTCCGCCAGGTCACAGCCTGGGGAAGGCAAAAAACACTGCACAGTGCAGAAAATATGTCCAGTGTGGCAATCCCTCTGCGTCCCCTCCAATGTCTGTACCCTTGATCCCAAATGGCCTAATGGCCAATGCTCAGGCCCCTATTAGAATATAGTCCTACATGGCAGATCCAGAGCATCACTTTCTGCAATGGAAAGCCATTCACTGACCTCGGCGGTGGGGTGTCCCTATGCAGAGGGAAGCTGCAGAGACCAGTGGATGGCTGCAGCGTAGACGTGATAATATATGGGACACTTCTGGCTGACTGGAAGCAGCAGGAACTCCAGGCACTGCAACAGAGCGCATGTGAATAAGTGCCTTTTTCATTTTATGTTAAGCCATAATTCTACTTTAAAGGGTTTGTCTAGTGGTTAAAACTTATGACCTCCGGATAGGTCATCAATATGTGATCGGTTGGGGGTCTGATCCCCCCCCCCCCCGCAGATCAGCTGTTTTGAAGAGGTTGTGGAGCTCCAGCACAGCGCCATCCACTGAATAGTGGCTGCGTTTGGTACTGAAGCTCTGGCACATTTAATTGAAAGGGACTGAACTACGCCTAGGACACGAGACCGATGAATGTGACTTCACAAGCCTACGAAGAGGATTCAGCGCTCACCAGAGCGTCGCAGTCTCTCCAAACTACTGATTGGCAGGGGTGTGAAAGACAGACCCACACCAATCACATACTGATGCCCTATCCTGAAATAGGACATCAGTATAAAAAACTTGGACAACCACTTAAAGGGTCCATTCACACATCCGTGGTGTATTGCGGATACGCAATACACCGGGCTGCACATGGCCGGCACTAAGGCCCCTTGCATGACCGGAAGTTCGGGGCCGCGCTACAGAAATGCGGATGCGGAGAGCACATAGTGTGCTCTCCGCATCCATTCCGTCCCCATAGAGAAAGAATGGGTCCGCACCCATTCCGCAGAATTTAGGGACGTGTGCGGACCACATTCACAGACACGTGAAAGGACCCTAATAACATAATACAAATTGGCACAGATTTTACCAAAAACAGAGAGTGGATATAAGGCGACTCGTGGCATTGAAATGTATTCTGACATTAGCCCCCAGTTTTGCGCTTCTTCCATCGATTGTACCGAACCCCTAAACTGTGGGTTAGAATGAGGTCTAGAACGATGACGTCCAAAATTGTGAGCGAAAACGGGGGCTGGATTCACCTCCTGTGGAGATGTCTAAAACTCTACAGATTCTGGGATCAGGTTTTGAATTGTACATTAATTTAGTTTTTTAATGTATTTAAAGAGGTCCTTTCACACTGGCGTTTTTCCTTTCCGAGGACGGAACTCTATGCCGGAAAAATCCTGATCAGGATAATCCCAATGCATTCTGAATGGAGAGAAATCCGTTCAGGATGCATCAGGATGTCTTCAGTTCAGGACCGGAAAGTTTTTTGGACGCAGCAAATATCGCAGCATGCTGTGCTTTTTGTTCCGTCCAAAAATCCGGAACACTTGCCGCAAGGCCGGATCCGGAATTAATGCCCATTGAAAGGCATTAATCCGGATCCGGCCTTAAGCTAAACGTCGTTTCGGCGCATCGCCGGATCCGACGTTTAGTTTTTTCTCAATGGTTACCATGGCAGCCATGACGCTAAAGTCCTGGTTGCCATGGTAAAGTGTAGTGGGGAGCGGGGGAGCAGTATACTTACCATCCGTGCGGCTCTCGGGACGCTCCAGAGTGACGTCAGGGCGCCCTGCACGCATGGATCACGTGATCCATGCGCATGGGGTGCTCTGACGTCATTCTGGAGCGCTCCGGGAGACGCACGGACTGTAAGTATACCGCTCCCCCGCACTACTATGGCAACCAGGACTTTAATAGCATCCTGGCTGCCATAGTAACCTCAAAGCATTTCGAAGACTGATCAGGATCCTGATCATCTTCTAATGCTTTCAGGCGACTTGCGTTGTGACGGATCCGGCGGGACAGAAGTGCCTGACGGATCCTCAGAACGCACGTGTGAAAGGACCCTAAGATTTAGGTTTTCAAAATAACCCCCGGTTCATCCGCTCCGGTCCCCGTTAGTTTTCACATGCGAGGGCTCCATGTTCTAGACGGGGACTTGTCTTTTGCCTGGGGAGTGGTTTTCCTCTCCCTGGCTGCGAGCCGAGAGCTATGATTGGCTGCGCTCGCAGCCAGGGAGAGAAAAACCACTCCCCAGGCAAAAGACAAGTCCCCGTCTAGTACACGGAGTCCCTGCATGTGAAAACTAACGGAGACCGGAGCGGATAAACCGGGGGTTATTTTGAAAAAAAAAACAAAAAACTGTTGCCTGGAAGTCAGCGGGGGCCGCCCAGGAAGGTAGTGTACGTATTTCACTACCTAAATCTTAGTGAAAGGTCCTCTTAAATTTTTTATATCTTATGTATCCGGGACATATCGGATGTTTGGGGCGTATCAGAACGTAGTTTGAGTATTCGGGTTTGTATCAGATATTTTCCTTCTCATTAGGCCTCATGCACACGACCGTTGTTTGTTTCTGCGTCCGTTCCGTTTTTTTTCACGGATAGGATGCTTCCCTATTCATTTCAATGGGTCCGTCAAAGAATGCGGATGGTCAACCTTTTTTGTTCCGCATCCGTGGTCCGTGTTTTCATTCTGTCAAAAAAATAGTGCATGTCCTATTTTTTTCACGTTTGCGGACAAGGATAGGGATTATTGCAATGGATCTGCCATAAAAATCGGATCCGTCAAAAAAAACGGTCCGTCATCCGTTTTTTTTGACAGACGCAAAATTTGCAGGAGGAGCGGACGCGGAGGCAGGCAACGGTCGTGTGCATGTAGCCTAACCATAGATAGAATTGTTAAGAGCTGAGCAGAGACGCACACGTCTGTATGAGCCGCACGGCCTGGAGTGGTTTCCTTCTTTCCCTCCGCTGTGGTTTGTGCGTCTTCTGTACGTTTCTATGATAATGTCAATATTTGTGCTATAACCATAAAAAATGCAAATCTCGGAGGCTTCTGAGCGCTGCTTGACATACGGCACAACAGACACTGCAAGGGCCACCCCCGCCTGTGCTTATCGGGCCACGACAATGGTGTCTACGGTCCTGGACCAGTGCTGTGCTTGTCAGCGCTCTCCATGGCACGTGGTCAGTCCGTGCTCCCGTCCGCGTTTGCGTTGCTGCTGTCCCCATCTTCCTGGACCAGTGAACCTACGGCTGCAGCCACACTACTACTTTTTTTTTTCCGTATTGAGGGGGGGAAAAATGCATCCAAACATCAACCTAGTGCAGCAGTTTTTTGTGGTGTTTTTGTTGTGCATTTAAAAACAGTGTGGTTTAGCCCATGTGCTTTTTTTTTGCAAGCCATGTGTTTTTCCATGGGAAAGGACTGACTTCCTCTGTATATCAGTATGAACAAAAAAGCCACTGAAAAAAATGTCATGTAAAAATGCCACGTACACTGTCATTTGTGTTTTTGTAAGCAGGACAAAAAAAACTGATGGAAGTGCAAGAGAAAAGGAGGCAAAAAACACCTCACCCACAGCATACTGCAAATTAAAACAAAGTGCCAGTGACTCGAAAATGTAACACAAGTAAACCAAAAAAGACACTAAAAATACTGCATTTAGGCCCCTTTCACACTAGCGTTTTTGCTTTCCGTCCTAGAGTTCCGTCCTCGGGGCTCTAGGACGGAAAGAGACTGATCAGGATTATCCCAATGCATTCTGAATGGAGAGAAATCCGTTCAGGATGCATCAGGATGTCTTCCGTTCAGTACTGAGACGTTTTTTGGACGCTGCGGATTTGTCTGCGTCCAAAAATCCGGAAGACATGCCGTAACGCCGAATCCGGAATTAATGCCCATTGAAGTGCATTAATCCGGAATAAAGCTAAACGTTGTTTCGGCGCATCGCCGGATCCAACGTTTAGCTCTACGCATGCCCAGCAGCATTTCCGATCGGGGCCCCAGTGTAAGTACTCCGCAGCAGTGTACTTACCTGCGCTGTGGCTTCTCCTTCATGACGTCACAGGTCCGGGTGGCGCATTGATCTATGCGCAGCAGGGACCTGTGACGTCATGAAAGAGCGCCCGGCGGCCGCAACGCACGTAAGTACACTGATGCGGAGTACCATGGCAGCCAGGGCTTCAGTAGCGTCCTGGCTGCCATGGTAACCTGAAAGCATTTCGAAGACTGATCAGAATCCTGATCAGTCTTCAAATGCTTTCAGACGACTTGCGTTCTGACGGATCCGGCGGGACATGCTTCACCACCACTCCATCTATTCTGGGGCTGCAGACCCAAACGTGGGACCTGGAAAACTGCCTACCTTGTTGACGGGAGCCATGGCTAGCTAGTAGTGTTGAGCGAACTTGTGTTTTAAGTTCTGCGTCCAAAGTTCGGTTATGGAAGAATCCCGTTATGGATTTCGCTACCACGGACCATAACGGCAATTGGAAACCATAACGGGATTCTTCGATAACCTGAACTTTGGGCACCGAACCTAGAAAACAAGTTCGCTCAACACTACTAGCCACGCATTTATTTTGCAGCAGTGGTGGCAGATGAATGGCCGTCAGTGTGACACTAGGATGGCTCACATCTGCCGGAATGGCTTTCCTTTTGGTTCATGGAGGGACCCCCTCCTCCATAACATCCATATGCCCCAGAAGGTCATATAGACAAGGGTTGTTCGCAGGGCCGGCGCGGCCTATAAGCGGACTAGGCAGCTGCGTAGAGCAAGGGGCGCTGCTAGGAGCGCCGGCCCCGCCTTATGCTGCAGCTATAGCTTATGCTATATTGAGCCTCAGGCGGCTGCAGCACTGCCCGGGCTGGCGCGTCCATGAGGGCGCACCGCCCGGGCGCAGCAAGAGGCGAGGAGCTGACAGGAGGAAAACGCTCAGCGCTCCCTCCTGTCACTCCATTGTAGCGTGGCTGATCCCTGTATGGTCCGCGGGTACAGGGAGCATCTGTCTCCTGTACCCGGCCATACTGACATGAAGCGCGCACACAGTGTGCACTTTCTGTCAATCCGTCCGGGTACAGGAAACTAAACTTTTCTTTTGCCTAGGGCGGCAAAAATCCTTGCAGCGGCCCTGGTTGTTCGTGTGAATGGGCTGAGCTGTGATATCAAGCACAGCCGCTATCAACCAGACGGAGCTAAGCAGTGGTCCCGGAAGTCGGACCCCTGCCAGTCTCATAGTGATGACCTATGCTAATCCCACAAAATCCTCTTTAAGGGTCTATTCACACGTCCGTGGTGTGTTGCGGAGCCGGCACCCCCCATAGAACTGCCTATTCTTGTTCGCAGCCGCGGACAAGAATAGGACATGTTGTATTCTTTGCGGAGCCGCGGACCAGAAGTTCAGGGCATAGCGTGCTCTCCGCATCACGTCCGGTCCCATAGAGAATTAATGGGTCCATTCTGCGGAACGGATCCGTCCCCATTGACTTACATTGTGTGCCAGGACGGATCTGTCTTGCTCTGCATCCCATGCCGGACAGAAAAGCGTTGCTTGCAGTGGTTTTCTGTCCGCGATGGGAACGGACTGCGTTCTGGTGGATTCCGTTCCGATTGACAATGAATGGGGACAAAACGGAGGAGTTTTCCACCTATTGAGATCCTATGACGGAAAACGTTCCCCGAGTATTTCGGATGTGGGTCCCGCACCTAAAACCCATACATGAGAAGCGTTTATCATTCACCTACCATTGAGTTCAATGGGTAAGCCGCCTGGTAATTTACACTGGGTGGATTCTTTTTTACTCGTGGTTTAGGGGATAGAAAAAAGTGGCGTCTTCATTCTTCACGCGGGTTCTACGTCTAACTTCCCATTGAAACGGGCGCGATCAAGAACCAAGCGGAGGATTCTGCGTCGGTTTCCTCCAGCGCACGCTCTGTGTGAACCCACCCTTAGATCTGCGTTTGCTCCACCGCGGAGACGCACGAAGAGTCACCCCCATTGTCGTTTCTCGCTTTTCACGCCCACGATAACTTACGAGCTGCTTATTTCACAGCGCTGGTGTCAATCTGTGTGGAAATATCGCATACTCGCCAGATTTCAGGTAGATTTGGAAAGGGGGGGGGGTACATTATAGGAATTCCTATATACACTTCCCACCCCCACTGCAGGTAGCACTGGGTGTGCCCCTCTCCCAGGTGGACCCATTATGTACATAGGACTCAGCTGACACTGACGGGAGGGGGCGGGGCACATGACAGCCTTCAGTGGCAGCAGTCCTGAGCGGGGAGCAGAAGGCACGGACATGGCCGCCAAGCGCTTCGTGCTCTTTGACTTGGGCGGGGTGCTGCTCACCCCCGGCCCGCAGGCCGCCTTCCAGAAGCTGGAGAAGACCCTGAAACTACCGGGGTGAGTGACCGCAGCGCCGCCGCAGATGGGGGAAAGTGCAGGACGTCACGTGACGCGGAGCTCCCGTCTCCAGGATAGTGAGTGACGTCACAAGGTGGTCATGTGACACGATTAGGCGGGAAGGTTGAGGTGGTCTTGTAGTGTAGGTAGATTCTGACGACGGCTAGATTATCAGTGTGGAACATGTAACTGGAGGTGTATATGACAGTGTATATGGGATGTGAGGGGGCGGTGTATATGACAGCGTATATGAGATGTGAGGGGGCGGTGTATATGACAGTGTATATGAGACGGGACGGTGTATATGACAGTGTATATGAGACGGGACGGTGTATATGAGACGGGACAGTACGGTGTATATGACAGTGTATATGAGATGTGAGGGGGCGGTGTATATGACAGCGTATATGAGATGTGAGGAGACGGTGTATATGACAGTGTATATGAGATGTGATGGGACGGTGTATATGATAGTGTATATGAGACGGGACCGTACGGTGTATATGACAGCGTATATGAGATGTGAGGAGACGGTGTATATGACAGCGTATATGAGATGTGAGGGGGCGGTGTATATGATAGTGTATATGAGACGGGACGGTGTATATGACAGTGTATATGAGACGGGACGGTGTATATGACAGTGTATATGAGACGGGACAGTACGGTGTATATGACAGTGTATATGAGATGTGAGGGGCGGTGTATATGACAGCGTATATGAGATGTGAGGAGACGGTGTATATGACAGTGTATATGGGATGTGATGGGACGGTGTATATGACAGTGTATATGAGACGGGACAGTACGGTGTATATGACAGTGTATATGAGACGGGACGGTGTATATGATAGTGTATATGAGACGGGACGGTGTATATGATAGTGTATATGAGGCGGGACGGTGTATATGATAGTGTATATGAGACGGGGCGGTGTATATGATAGTGTATATGAGACGGGACGGTGTATATGATAGTGTATATGAGGCGGGACGGTGTATATGATAGTGTATATGAGACGGGGCGGTGTATATGATAGTGTATATGAGACGGGACGGTGTATATGATAGTGTATATGAGATGGGACGGTGTATATGATAGTGTATATGAGACGGGACGGTGTATATGATAGTGTATATGAGACCGGACGGTGTATATGACAGTGTATATGAGACGGGACGGTGTATATGACAGTGTATATGAGACGGGACAGTACGGTGTATATGACAGTGTATATGAGATGTGAGGGGCGGTGTATATGACAGCGTATATGAGATGTGAGGAGACGGTGTATATGACAGTGTATATGGGATGTGATGGGACGGTGTATATGACAGTGTATATGAGACGGGACAGTACGGTGTATATGACAGTGTATATGAGACGGGACGGTGTATATGATAGTGTATATGAGACGGGACGGTGTATATGATAGTGTATATGAGATGGGACGGTGTATATGATAGTGTATATGAGACGGGACGGTGTATATGATAGTGTATATGAGACGGGACGGTGTATATGATAGTGTATATGAGACGGGACGGTGTATATGATAGTGTATATGAGATGGGACGGTGTATATGATAGTGTATATGAGACGGGACGGTGTATATGATAGTGTATATGAGACGGGACGGTGTATATGATAGTGTATATGAGACGGGACGGTGTATATGATAGTGTATATGAGACGGGACGGTGTATATGATAGTGTATATGAGACGGGACGGTGTATATGATAGTGTATATGAGACGGGACGGTGTATATGATAGTGTATATGAGATGGGACGGTGTATATGATAGTGTATATGAGACGGGACGGTGTATATGATAGTGTATATGAGACCGGACGGTGTATATGACAGTGTATATGAGACGGGACGGTGTATATGACAGTGTATATGAGAGTACACCCAGTGTACAGGAGATGTGACATTTGACCAGAGTAGGTTAAGCCAAACAGATTGCCTGTTTTCACAGAAAAGCAGGTGTTTTTTTATTTATTTATTTTTTTTTGTAAAGATTTTTCACCCACCGAAACAGCCTGCCGGAGCTCCTTGCCGCTAGTGTGAAAGTAGCCTAACTCTTATTAACTCTTTCTGGTACCAGGATGGGAAAAAAAGCAATACTGCCACTGAGTTATAAATTTTGCCGCATTTATTTTTCACCAAAAATAACATGATATTCTCTGGGTCAGTAAGATTACAGCGATACCAAATACATAGTTTTTTTTTTAACATTTTATTGTTTTTGCACATTAAAACCATACATAATAACGTTGCATCCCAAGTCCCATCGTTTTAATTTTTTGTCCCACGGAGTCGTGTGAGGGCTTGATTTTTGCAGGATGACTTGTAGTTTTTGTTGGTATGATTTTGAGGTACATAACACTTTTTTTTTTTTTTTTTTTTTTTTTTTTATTCTGGTATTTTTGGTGGCAATCAAGCAAACATCAGCATTATTATTTTACCGCGTCCGTCGGACAGGATAAAATACATGATAATTGTGTACTGGGGTCGTAACTACATGGTTATTGTAGATATTGTAAATTTTTATTTTTTCCATTCAAAAGCATTATTTTCAGTGACAGAATTTTTATTTATTTATTTATTTATTTTTTTGTTTTTACTTCTTTCAACCATTGAATACTCCCACAAGGGGACTGTAATAGGCGATCTTTTGACTATTTCTAAAATATATTGCACTATTCATGTAAATTCCAGCCACCGACCCTGGAGTCCCTTAGTGACCTCCGTAAAAAGGCGTATTGGTGACCATTATGGGGTTAATGAGTGAGGCATTTATGACCGGAGGGCCAGTCTCGCAGGCACGGGGCCATCATCTGGGTGTTTATCACCTGCTTCTGTGACTTTGAACGCGTCGCTATCTCCTCCTCCATGTACTATTGGATGTCACACATCAGATACAAGACGTAGGCCGCATATCCCCGTGTTATACGTTCATCTATTGCTACGGAACAGACGAGGTAATTTATTAAGACCGGCGTTTTAGACCCTGCGCTGGTAGTGGATCTGCAAGAAGTGATGAAGCGGCACCGGCCTCTACGTAACTTCGGCCCATCCGCTGCCGGTCTAAATCTGACAGCTCCCTTGGTGGCCTAGATTTTAGAACATTTTCTACACCTGACGGTACTTTCACACTTGTGTTAGAGGAATCCGGCAGGCAGTTCCGTTGCTGGATCCGGAAATCCGTGTGGAAACGGATAGCAGTTGTTTCCGGATCCAGATGTGGATCTGTCTAACAAATGCACTGCAATACCGGATCCATCTCTGGTGTCGTCTGGAAAAACCGGATCCGGTATTTATTTATTTTTTTCACAGATTTAAAGGTCTGCACAGATCTGGAAAAACGGATCCGATTTCCCGAACACTTGGTACCACATACGGCATTAATACATTTCAATGTGTTCCGGTGGCCAGAGCCGGCCGAATACCGTAAAGGGACTGAACTGAAGACATACTGATGCATACTGAACAGATTGCCTTCCATTCAGAATGCATTAGGATAAAACTAAAAGTTTTTTTTTTTCCAGGATTGAGCCCGTAGGACGAATCTCGATACCGGAAAACTTTAACGCTAGTGTGAAAGTACCCTAAAACAGGCATAGCAAATGATAAATAAGATGGGCCTGCCAGCCCGCCACTTTTCCTGTCCGCTCCACGGCCCCTTTTTTTAGACCTGGCGTGAGCAGGGAAAAGTCGCAGATTGCAGTGCAAATAACCTTTCCACCGCAGTCTGCACCTGATATACACCAGAAAACTGGCCTATATCTGATAGTAAATGACCCCCAAAATGGGTAAAAATAATCTTAGTCTAGCTCTTGGGGTGCTGCCAAAGGTTTCAAATAAAATCCAGTGTAGACCATAAAAGGAGAGAAAGTACAAAGGACAGAAACCATCTGCGGTCAGATTCTTATCTGTGGCAAGCTGATCCGGCACAAATGCCCGCTGTCACCTAGACCAAAAACCGTTGTATGTGTACTACTACCATTCCTACACCCCGCTACTGTCTCTAATGGCAAACAATTAATGCCATCTGTGTATTTACTCCAGGTACTCTTACGTTGTGCCTCATTCAGACGACTGTATGAATGGGTCCGCATCCGTTCCGCAATTTTGCAGAATGGGCGCAGACCCATTTATTTTAATGGGTACGCAAAAGATGTGGCCAGCACACCGCATGCTATCCGTAACAGTAGTTCTGCTCCACTGCCCCGCAAAAAAACTAGAAATGTCTATTCTTGTCCGCAATCGCGGACAAGAATAGAACACGCTCTATCATAGTGCCGGCAATTTGCTGACCGCAGAACACTTAGTCGTGTGAATGAACCCTACATAACATTGCTATGTAACTTATGTATTGTATTTAGGGATGAGCGATTTGACTTCGGATGAAACATCCGAAGTCAATTCACATAATGCTTCGTTTGAATACTGTACAGAGCAGGAGCTCCGTACAGTATTAGAATGTATTGGCTCAGATGAGCTGAAGTTATTACTTCCTGAAGTCTTTGCATAATAACTTACTTCATAAATTATTACTGTAAAAAAACATTTCCCGAACTTCGGTTCGGTTCCTAGATACCAATAAACCAATACATTCTAATACTGTACGGAGCGCTCGCTCTGTACAGTATTCAAATGAAGTATTATACGAATCGACTTTGGATGAAACATCATCGCTCATGTATGTACTGTGCCGGGTTGTCCAGCAGGTGGCAGTTTATCTTTCAGAGAGATCTTTAGATCATTACAATTCCATTCTAACCTGTTTGTACAGAAGTGGGCTACTCCTGCTTCCTACCAAGGGAGGGGTGCTGCTTCCTACCAAGGGAGGGGTTGCAGGAAGTTATAATCAGTTGAGAGAAGAATTGGAAAGAGACAATATATGGCACAGTGAGGGGAGCACTCCCCTCCTTCAGTAGTAGTATTCCAGGGGAAGCAGCTCATAGAGCACCCCAACCAGCTACCAGATTGAAGCCAGAGTTTAGCAAAGCAGAGAAAGAGAAAGCATGGTATTCAAGTTAGCCTGTCAGTTTACCTCAAAAACTGCTGGGGCCAAAGACAGATCCAATATTGTCTGGATGCAAGTTTATTCAAGTAAAGTCATTGAACTTTATAAAGTCAGGACTCAACTTATTCTCCACCAGCTACCACTCTCCCCTTTATTGCTATGGAGCCTAACCCTGGGGAGAGACGGTATCCAGGTAGGAGCACCGTGACACACAGAATTAATAAGGCCGCAGCACCACTCGGCATTTCTAAAAACCTGGGACACAATCGGCCCTGGGGGGTGGAGTGCTGCATATGCAACAGTTTTTGTCTGTCTGGAACTCATCATTTCTGCCAGAAAGCTGCTGGATCACTGCTAGATCCCATTATAGTGAATAGAGACCTGACGGTGAGCTGTAGAATTTGGCAATTCCGTATTTGATGGACTCCGACCGGCTGTTGTCTGCCGGAAACCTTCACCCCAGAAGGCGGGTCGTGAGGGTTTCCCAGAGCTAAGGCAGCTTACCCTTGCAAAAGGATTCTGTTGGGCTGCTTCATTGCACCCCTGCCGATGCTATTTGGGGTGTTAATCATGCAGTGCTTTCCCGAATAGAGCAGGGACACATGTTGTAAAGGTCTTATTACTGAGAACCTAATGTCCTCTATTGTATAGTTTGCTTTGTAGCTATGAATCAGATGTGTAGTATCAGTGTATAGTCAATCTAATTTTCCACTGGTCTCTGGCTCAACCCTCCCTCCCTGTCTCTGGATAAATTGTGTTTCACGTGCTGGGCAGCAGATAATTGAAAGACCGTGAATGACAGTACAGCAGAGCAGATGGGGAGCTTTGCTTTTGAGCTTTCAGCCATAGCAACATGCACCTGCGCACTGGGATATGCTGACTAACCCCCATCTTCTATTTTGGAGTCTGCGTTAGAGGTGAGGCTGACTCCATTGGTCAGGCCGTGCATGCCTGACCAGCCTGCCTGTCCCATACGCTGATTTTAATAAGTGCAAGTATAAACCTTTAGCCTGCTCTCCCTGCATTTATTGGAGGCAGTTGTGGAACCATATGAGGTGTAATATAGTGGGGGCTTAGCATGCATTCCCTGAATTTGATGGAGGCCATTGTGGCACCAGCGAAAGTAGTATTTAGTGTTAGGTTCCTGTCCTAAAGAGATGACCTTGACGTTTGCGGACAGGCACAAATAATTTTATACAATTATTTTTATTTTTTTTGTGTAATCTCACCTTTTATAAGGTGTCACTAGCATTAGTAAATTTACTATAGTGAGTATGGCACGATTGTATTTACTCTGTGTTTGCTTTTGTGCTTTCAGCTATGGTGACGTTCACCTGCCCACTGGAATGTGCTAACTGACCCCCACTTTCTCCTTTGCCGACAGGGAGCATTGCCTTATAAATTTTAATAAAAGCTGTGCAGGCAGCTGAATATGGAACATGTTATGTTCATCATAGAACGAGGGATTGTATCACTTCAGTAAGTGGTGTTAATTATGTAGAGAAAGTTAATACAAGGCACTCACTAATGTATTGTGATTGTCCATGTTGCTTCCTTCGCTAGCTTGATTCATTTTTCCATCACATTATACCCTGCTCATTTCCATGGTTACGACCATCCTGCAATCCATCAGTGGTGGTCGTGCTTGCACAATATAGAAAAAAGCGTCAGCCTCTCTGGTGGCCGGGACCATGGGAGCCCACCTAGGCTGGTGCTTTTATCTATATTGTGCCAGCACGACCACCACTGATGGATTGCAGGGTGGTCTGTAACCATGGAAACGAGCAGGGTATAATGTGATGGAAAAATGAATGCAGCCAGCAAAGGAGGCAATATTGACAATGACGATACATTAGTAAATGCCTGGTATTAACTTTCTCTACATGATAAATGCTATTTATTGAAGTGAGACGACCACTTTTAAGGATCTTAAAATAAATTCACGGCATGCTTCATCAAGCAGAACTGCAGTCTCTTCTAGTCGGATGTATATGTAGATTTTCAGGTGCCAAGTAGGGTCATGCTCAAAGGTCTCTGGTTGCATGGCAACTGCTGTCTGGTTTCTCATATTGAAGAGCTATCCTTAGGATACGTCATCAGTATCAGAACGTGGGGGGCGAACTCCCAACACACCTGCTGATCAACCGTTGTAAGAGATTGCAGGGCTTCTATTAAGGGTCAACACAATACAGAAGATCTCAGGGCTCAGATGAAACGTATAGTATCAGCCCTGACTGTTACTCAGACTGCTGTCAAAAAATGATATATCAAAGGAGCAACACATATTCTAAAACGTAACTTTTACTGGTCACTAAATGTAAAAAAGCCCCACACAGACAAGACACAAACGCAACACACAAGTGATCCGTCTGCACATGGGGCACAAAGGTGTGGTGCGTAAAGAGGGGCAGAAAGACCTGGTGTAGGAGCCCTGTTATAGCCCTACTTGGCCTATTGTTCCCTATGTGCAAAAGAAATCACGGGGTCCAAAAAACCCAATAAGGGCCCAATTATGAGTCTTCAACACGGTGAAAGCCAGATATCCCTCAAAGGAAGGAAAACCGAGCAAAGGGGTGTCCCCATCACAGAGATCACCAAATCCACCATATTAAGTGGCCCCTATGTCAAGATCCTGCTCTTTTACAAGCCTTAGGCTCCATTCAGACATCCGTGTGTGTTTTGCGGATCCGCAAAAGACAGACACCAGCATTGTGCGTTCCGCATTTTGTGGACCGCACATCGCCGGCACTCTCATAGAAAATGCCTTTTCTTGTCCGCAATTGCGGACAAGAATAGGACATGTTATATTTTTTTTGCGGAACGGAAGTGCGGATCTGCAATTCCGGATCCGGGCGGGACATAGTGTGTCCCCATAGGAATGAATGAGTCCGCAATTCAGTTCCGGAACAGAATTGCGGACGTGTGAATGGGGCCTTAAGGATGTGACCGGGAAGACCTAAGCCAGTTATCCATCCACAGACAGATTGCTGTTAAATGAGGCTCCACTGTGTTTTATGTAGCTGGTCCCCCTAAGATCAGCTATTGTTTTGTTTATTTTATAAATCTGACATTTTTGGCAAATACATTTTGTACAAAAGTATTTGGGCCCGTCTGCCGGCGTCAAGGCGATCTGTATAAAATGGGAACCTAGCACTAAGGCTAGGGCCCATTCATTTCTATAGGATCACTGCTGCTCAGCGATCCTGGCCGCGATCAGTGTAGCCCTAGCCTTAGTGATAGGTACCCATCTTATAGAGATCGCCTTGATGCCGGGAGATGGGCCCAAATTTTGTCAAGAATCTCAAGTTTACAAAAGAAGCGTAGCATTAGCACCAGAATATTTACTATGACTATGGGAATATTGTACTTTTTTTTTTTTTTTTTCTCTATCCTATTACCCATGGTAAAATGTACAGTAGGGCTCCATAGAGTTATCCATCATGTGCTCATTTCATATTTAGCATTGAGACTTTTTCCTTCCAGAGGATTCCTGTCGAATGTGTTTGTGAAGAGCGGCTCAGATGGACCGTTCGCCCAGGCGGAGAGGGGACAGATCCCGTTCTCTCAGGTAAGGTTGAAGAACCCGATGCAGAAGCTCAAGATCTTGTGGTCCATAAGCTATAATGTGCATGAGCTCGGTGTACAGGACTAGACATACAGATGTTACAGGGGGATCCACATCTCTGAATGCAGGCCCCAGAAATGCACATGGAGTTATTATACCCCCCTGCCCTATAAGGACAAATGTAAAGGACACATCCAACCCTAGTGGACCAGACGAGACTGTAGATGCCCGTCTTCTCCAGTAGGCGTCAAGCGATATGTTATTTTACAATCCCAGGGTGCCTATAAGAAACCACCTTGGACAAACCCATACATTCCACCCCAAGTCCTACCAGATGCTGTTTACAGAGTATATACGTTTTTTTTTTGTTTTGTTTTTATTGCAGTAGTTCCGGTTTAAGCAGCGTCCTCGTGTATTAATCTGCATAAAATATTGAAAGTCTTTGCTTTATTTGGGCTGCACTGTGGTTGTTCTATCACATCTTATACTCTAGTCACATCAAAAGCTTAGACTTCTACTGGATTTAGGCTGCACAAGTCTACGTTGGCTTATGCTTCACCTTAGGCTGCATGAACGTGTCCGTTCCGTTTCTTTCGCGGATAGCATGCGGACCCATTCATTTCAAAGGGTCCGCAAAAAATGCTGACCGCACACAGTGTACTTATCCGTATGTCCGTTCTGTAGCCCTGCAAAAAAAAATAGAACATGTCCTATTCTTGTCCATTTTTCGGACAAGGATAGGTATTACTACAATGGATCTGCAAAAAAACGGATGCCATACGGATGTATTTCTTCCATCTCCATTTCTACAATTCTGTTTCAGATAGTAATTCCTATATTGCTAAGATATACCATCACTTTATGGTTGTGGGGTCTGATGTCTGGGACCCCCATGATCCTGGGGCAGGGGTAATAGCCTCTTGACTGTATGGAACACTAAAATGGGGCTGGCTGCGGTTCCCTGCACAACTGGGGGGCGCCACTGTGCAGATAAAAACAAGTGTTGGCGATGCAGCGCCACTGCATTCTCAGGATCGGTTGTGGGCCCAGAGGTCCGATCATCAGGGGATGGCATATCATTTATAAGGTGGGAATACCCCTCAAAAGGATTCAAAGGCTTAATAATTTTTCCGCATCTCAGGCCGTCCATGCGCCCGAACAGAAATCTACCTCAGCGAGTAGCTTGGGTAGATTTTAGGTATGTCGTAATTTACACTGTGCCACCCAGACCCTTCTTCACGCCACTGACTTTTTGTTGAAAAGTGACGAGCCTGGTGCAAAAACCCCAAAGGTACAGATTAGGGTGGGTTCACATCACGTTTTATGCCTCCATTTAACGTATATGTTACAAAAAAAAATTAAATAAATACAAAAAACGCAGTACACCACTTTCTTGTATTTTGCACAGTCCGGTAAAAAAAGTATACTTTTTTTTTTTTATTTATTTTTCTAAATGGAACTCTATGGTGAACAGATGCCACTGTATGGCACCAGTCTGAGGCATCCGTTTAACGTATACGTTTTTTGCGTACATTAAAAGGATGGGAAAAACGTGATGTAAACCCAGCCTAAGTGTGGCTTGTGCAAGAATTTGCAACTTTTTGACACCAGAAAACTTCCACAGGGTATAAAATGTAACTCCTTACCGGATCTTTTGAAATCTATAAATTGAGAGGATTTTGGATCCAGTATGGTACCTTTTCGTGATTCCTGACGCCTTATGTGACTCACTTAGGCCGCTGCTCTGATAGTTTGTTGCAGAAATGAACAAGGAATGTAAGGTGTTTGCTGAAGAATCTGGGCTCACCCTTCCCGAGACCTTCTCTGTGGAATCGGCCTTCCACAGCATGTTTGAGACTGGTGGAGTCAACAAGCCATTCCTGAAGGCCGTCACATTGCTGAGAAGCCACGGTAAGAAAGACGATGGTTAGTATAATGCATGGGGTGGAAAACGGATAGAACGGCACTCCTTGTCGAATAACGGTGGTGCTCAGTGGTAAGTTATTTACATGATCTGGTTTGATGAAACCACGGCACTCAGAAAGTTGTCATGCAGATAATTTAATCCATCCAAACAATGTACCTAAAGTGACTGGCCAACATTTGGGCCTAACCTAGACCCTGTTCACGGCCTTTGTTGTAGCATTGCAGCGCTCCCGAAATGTCGGCCAATCACTTTTGTGCATTGTTTGGATGGATAAAATGATCTGCATGACCACCTTCTGAGTGCCGTGGTTTCATCAAACTAGAACTCCGTAATTAGACCCAGGACTGCGACCACACGTGGCTGATGCTTATGTCCCCTGGGCTTGGGAGGCTGACATGCACAAGTCCAGCAGAAATTGCAATCCCTTAGAAATGTCATGGGCCTTTTTAAGTTCCTTGTCCGTCTTGCAGGGCCTGATAGGCATACATTTTCACGTGTTGGCATTTCAGACAGAACTGACATTAACATCATTGGTATTTCCGAATGAAAGGGATATGTAACCTGGGCTACCCCAGGAGGGAGTTGCACAGTTTTATATTAGATGGTGAGGAGCACTTGTAGTATGACTATTAGGTCTTGTCTCATCATTGTACCCCGTTACAGGATTTAAAACCTGCGTTCTCACCAACAACTGGGTGGATGACAGCCCGAACCGGCAGAGTACCGCTGAACTGTTCACTTTTTTGAAGCGCCACTTTGACCTGGTCATTGAATCTTGCCGCATCGGAATGAGGAAACCAGAGACCCGGATATATCAGTACGCCCTGAAGGTGCTGAAAGCCGAGCCTCAAGAGGTGAGCTGTTGTCTTACGGTATTAGAATACCACACAGGAAAGTGAAAAATGTTAGTTTCTGACTTGGCTGTTAGAGCGTCATTATTTAAAGGTTGAGCCGCCTTCAGTCTCCTTCCATTTACACTCAGAAGGCTGAATCACGGTGTACACACTGTACATTACTTGTGACTGTGAGATACATCCTGAATAATATTCCGACCACCATTTCCATCCTGCCTGGAGCAAAACTCTCGGTCACTTGAAAACCTCAGCAGCCCGCACTCACCACTTCACCATTATCTGAATCTCCTATGGCGATATTACGGAACTCTTTGGGAACCGTATCCCTTCCCCATACTTCCTGGCACTAGACTGCAACTGGCCAATGATATTGCGTATTTCCCAGATCGACAATGGCCACTAATAGTCTTCTTCACTTAGGAGACACTATTACGGTGGCAAAACAGGTGACACGATTCCATAGCATGTTTTGAATTAGCTCCATGTGGTTAACATAGATCCGTCTGGAAAAATGAAAGCTGGACTGTGATTGCTTGCTATGGTCAATTTTATGGTAATCCATTCATGACTAGGGTCGTCACAATACCAGAATTTGGACTTAAAAATTTGGCTCACAACCCGCAAACCTGCACGGCCAATAACAATCCGAAAACAGCAGCTGAATGTGGTGGTAGGAAAACCCCCACAAGCTTGAGCTTCCACCTGTCCTTGGAGAAGACAACACAGTGTAAGAGAATGAGAGTACCACCCTTCTGTATATAGTGTACTATATAGGAGATGGCATTCTTACAGCTGGATGTGTCATTACTACTACCACCTCCATCATGATGGTAACCATTGTTTTTTGACATTCATTTAATTTAGTCAGAAAGAATTCCTTGATTAACAATAGTGAAACCTATGGCTCACTAATAGCTTCTTCCTCCCATACAGCGGGTCCCGGTTTCCAAATAGAACTTCTTCCTCCCATATAGCGGGTCCCGGGTTCCAAATAGAACTTCTTCCTCCCATACAGCAGATCCCGGGTTCCAAATAGAGCTTCTTCCTCCCATACAGCAGATCTCGGGTTCCAAATAGAGCTTCTTCCTCCCATACAGCAGATCCCGGGTTCCAAATAGAACTTCTTCCTCCCATATAGCGGGTCCCAGGTTCCAAAGAGAGCTGCTTCCTCCCATACAGCAGATCCTGGGTTCCAAATAGAACTTCTTCCTCCCATACAGCAGATCCCGGGTTCCAAATAGAACTTCTTCCTCCCATACAACAGGTCCCGGTTTCCAATTAGAGCTTCTTCCTCCCATTTAGGTTCAAGACCCAGCAGAGACAGAATAAAAGTTTAAGGCTATGCACTCCTTTTGGGGGCATTTTTTTATTTTTTATTATTGCATTATACAAATTTTCAGCTAAAAATCATTTTTTTCTGTTGGTTATATTAAAAATATGGAATCCTTTTTTCTGTACAGAGCTGAGATGCTGCAGTAGTCTCTGGATTTTCTGTCAGTTGGGGAGCTGACAGGTCCTTATCTCTGCTCTCTGACCTCATAAACACTTATTGTAGCTCAGTTCTTATCTAAGTGTTTATGACCTCTCAGTAGTTTAGAAATTAGGCTACTTTTACACTAGCGTTTTTGCTGTATCTGGCAGGGTTTAGCAAAAACGCTTCTGTTACTGATAATACAACCATCTGCATCCGTTATGAACTCCATTGAAAGTTAATGGAGGGCGGATCCGTTTTCTATTGTGTCAGAGAAAACGGATCTGTCTCCATTGACTTGCATCAGGGGTAATGCCGGATCTGCCTTGCTCCGCATCCCAGGACGGAAAGCAAAATACAACATGTTGCGGTTTGCTCTCCGGTATGGGAACGCAACTAAACGGAACGAAATGGCATTTTGGAGCACTCCATTCAGTTCAGTTTTCTCTCCATTGACAATGAATGGGGACAAAACGGAAGCGTATTAAGGATCTTAATACCAGAAAACTAAAACGCTAGTGTAAATGTAGCCTAAGGGTTATTAGATGGTCTGCACAAAGTGAAATTAGCAGTCACATAGCTAGACAGTTATCCCTTTGGTGACAGAACAGCTTAATATTTTTTATTAAGGCCAATTTCAAATCAGATTTTTAGCCAAAAATGAGTAGAATGCATACAAAAATTGCATACAAAAGTGTACATGGCCTTTAGCTATACCAGGGTATCCCCAGGCGCTGTCAGAATGCTAGGACCCCTCCCATCTCCTTGTCAGGGATTCTATACAGCGGAGACTCCTATCGGACAGCACAGCTTAGTTTTGAAATACGGACCCGTCTTGAAACCTCATTAATGACCAGAGCAAAAGTTCACTTTTTAGAACGTTGCGTTGTGAAGGTGATTTTTGCTTTTTTTTTTTTTTTTTCAGGACACAAGTTTTTTTTTATATAACATTGGAATGGATATTTATAATACATTTTGTAAGGAAATGGGTCAGAAGCAGAAAAAAGGCATGTTGTCCCCATTTTCTCATGCTAGCTTCTTCAGTAAATAATTTTGACCCCAGAAAATGAATCCTGCATAACCACGTCCTATATGTGCCCATTGTGTACTGTATAACAGCGCTAAACTTATTTTATCTTTACATGAATCTCCCTCCCTTAGCTTTAACCTCTGGACATGAATGATGGTCATCCAAGTGCAGAGCTTTTTTGGTAAAAGACGAAAAATTGATGGCCGAGGTTAATCATTTAGATGATTGACATAGCATAAATTCTGCGTAACAGGAAAGTATTAATGCCTGACACATGAAAAACATTTGGGCCATGCAGAATGGCTAAAATTGATTGGCGTAGGTTGGGAGTTGTGCACTTTTTGGAAGAGGGGGCAGGATAGGGCAAGGCTTTTAAAAAAAATAATGTAAATTTTTTTTTTTTTAATTCTTTACTGTATTTATTAAATATTATTTTACTGTGGGGACGCACTAAAATAATATTATATAAAAATAGATATAATAAACACTATGGGGGTCATTTATTAAGACCGCTGTTTTAGATGCTGGGCTTAATAACCCCTATAGCTGGCGATGGATCCAGAGTTAACTTCACGAATCCGCCGCCGCTTCTAAATGTAAGATGGCTTCCTTGCTGTCTTACTTTTCCCGCCCACGCCACATCCACTTTTTTAGACCTGGTGTTAGCAGGGAAAAGTTGCAGATTGTGGCGCATTTCTGGTTCGTAAATGGCCCCAATGTGCAATAACAGTGATCTAATGGTAGCCAGTGATCTGTACAGGACAGACATGCAGAGAAGAGGAAGATCACATATTCTCAACGTGCTTCCAAGCCCTCTCTGCACAAGGAGTCCTTCTGATGACCTCACAGGGGTCCCTGCCAACGGCCTAAATGCGGAAGCTCGGTTTTCATTGCTTTCTGCGTTGGGAAACTGATTATTTCCGTTCTCTGTCACGGTGTTGGAATGGCATTATTAGCGTGACAAGGCCCAGTTTATCAGCCTGTCAATTAACATGCTGTGGTCGTGGAGGGGTTAAACAACTTTAAAAAAGTCATTTTCTGATTATGGATTCCATTTAGGATAAATTTATTAGCGGAAATTTCTTCAATCTGAATGGAGCTTGCAAATATTCAGATGAACGGAACAGATTTTCAGTCGCAGCAAACCGGCCATGTGTAAATATCCACGCTTTATAGCCTTTCGTCCCTTATTACAGGGAGCACTTACAGTACGTTTTCTGTTACAGACCATTTTCCTTGATGACATTGGTGCCAACCTGAAACCCGCTCGTGATATGGGAATATCTACAGTGTTGGTCACGGACACAGAAAAAGCTTTAAAGGAACTGCAGGACTTGTCTGGTGTGAAGGTAATGGGTACAAATACTCAGGTCTGATCACCTGGAATACAAGATTCCTGCTGTCGTTTCTGTGACCTGGTGTAGGGGGCATTCTGAGGGAAAAGGCCTAAAGAGCAATGAAAAAAGCTGTAGGCTAATTGCTTTCCGTCTTGTGTTATTACAGCTCCTGGATGATGACGATGTCCTGCCTCCTGCTGCAGACCCCGATGTCGTCCCCCATGGATACGTTACAATTAAGGTATGATTTGGTTGTTGAAAGGGTGTATTCCTTAAAGGGGTTGTCCAGGAATACATAATGTCTAACAGGTGCTAGTAGCCTGCCTCCGGTACTGAAAGCATCCTACCTGCTCCCCGATGTACTCCAGCTGGCTCACGCGCTTCCGTCTTCTAGAACAGAGGTGATTTGTCTATAAAGATACCCGTCACCGCTGAAAAGCAGTTGGCAGAAGAGGATCGGGTAACCATGTGGGGAGGAAGGAAACAAATGCTGGACCAGAAGATGGAGACGCCGGTGTGGAGGACTGGAGCGTCAGGGAGCAGGAAAATACGAGCCTTTAAGTAGGGGTTCTGCTGACCGCCTCCGCCGCCTTCCTGTGCCTGTGTCCTCCTGCTAGACCAGTGTTGGCGAACCTATGGCACGGGTGCCAGATGCGGCACTCGGAGCCCTCTCTGTGGGCACCCTGGAAAAAGTCTATGGTGTAAGAATATGCCTTAGACTTTTCCTGTCATTCATCAGCGCAGGGCACACTGTGTACAGTAGGTTAAATTGCCGTGTTGGCACTTTGCGATAATTAAGTGGGTTTTTGGTTGCAGTTTGGGCACTTGGTCTCTATAAGGTTCACCATTGCTGTCCTAGACCTTTGGCCCTGTGTCCTACTTATTTCAGGTTGTACTCTCTTCCGCCATCTTCTTATGGACTGTCATCTCCCTTTAGTTTTGTAGTTTCTACAAATTTAACCAATTTTTTTTTTCTAATGTAGTTTTGTACAAAATATGGTAAAATTGTGGCGGCTTTGCTATAATTTTGCCAAAAACGTAGAGCTAGTCCATCAGTATCTGATCGGTGCTGGTCCAACACATGGGACCCTCTGCCAATCAGCTGTTTGGGAAGGCCCAGGCATTCACAGAAGCGCCACGGCCCTCTCACGGCTTAGCCTAGGATAGTGGCGTCACGTGGCCTAGGTGCTACTCGGTCCCTTTCAAGTGATTGGGTCTGAGCTGCAATACCAAGCAAATCTGCTATACAATGTATGATGCTGTGCTTGGTAAACTGTCGGGTGGCCGCAAGACCTGGAGCACAGCAGCTTCCTCAAACAGCTGTTAGACCGCCACCTATCAGAGGGGTTAACTGCCGCGGATCGCAGCGCCCGGTCACAGGCAGGTGCCGGCAATGAGCTTCTTCTGCCTGCATCTGTATAGTAAAAGTCACTCCTCATTGGTGGCCAGTGACCCCGCCCTGCCCCCCTCTCGCTCTATTGGTGGAAGCAGCACAGGGGGAGGGAGTAGCACAGCCCGGTATCGATAATACTAATCCTGGTATTGAGCTCAATACCAAAGAAAAGTATCGATTGGGTATCGAAACTTTGATACCCGAAACAACCCTACTCAGGATAGGTCTTCAATATCCAATCGGTGGGGTCTGATTCCCTGTACCTCCTCCGAACAGCTGTTTGATGAGGCTGCAGTGTTTCTTTCTAGGCCTGTAACGAATTTGCAGCTCATTCAAATGAATGGGGCATGGGCTCGATATCAAGCACAACCACTATACAATGTACGGCACTGTGCTTGGGATGCTGTGAGGAGGCTGCAGCCACCTCAGACCTCTGATTGACCGGGATGCTGGGATCTGACCACCACCAATCCGATATTGATGACCTATCCTGAGGATATGCCATCCCCAGAAAACCCCCTTGTAGTCATGCTTCAAGGCTTTTTAATGGGTTGGACATTGACTTTCAGAGTAAGTACCTGAGATGGTTTTCCTTTTGGGGGAGAGTTCATATGCGTACTTTTCTCCCTATACCAGCTGGATCTCCATAAGGAGAGCCAGTACTTTGCATACCTTACTTTTGTTACCATTTCCATATCAATTTTATGCCATAAAGTATACATATGTCACCTCTGTACAATAGCATATGATAGATGTGCATCATATATATTTCCACACCACATATAATTTTGACTCAGTGCTGTACTCAGACATGGGATTCGGCCGGTTCCCTCCAGTTCTCCAGGTTGTTAAAATTACCATCTGAGTCCCGGTCTAGTGCTCTGCCGGCGGCAGGGCAGCTGGAGGTGTTCACTTGCATTGCTGCGCGCACCGGTAATAGTTTAGCTCCTTAGTTGTGTGGTGTGTGTAGTGTATATATGGTGTACTCATGTATGTGTACCATGTATATGGTGTATTTATGTGCATTGCATATATATATATGGTGTATGTATATGTAAACGTGTTGTGACGCTGCGTGTCCGCCGTTGAGTAAGGAACCTGTTGTTAAAAATTTGAATCCCACCCCTGGCTGTACTGCATCTAGATACTATACACATATACCAACTGCAGACCACCTACACATAATGCAATTTTGGCCGTCTCTCTGAAGGAGGAATTAGACTGCCACCCTCGTGCTCTGTCATATCCAGCAGAGCAAGTTGTAATGAAGCCCAATCTGTTTCTGGATGTTCTATTAATGATGAGATATTATTAGTGCTATCAGAAGAGTGGAGCAGATTCCTGGTGGCAGCTCCTGTGTTCATCTCATCGAGAAGTGACAGGCTGCATTTCTCATCATAGACCACACGCGTGTGTTATGTCACAGCTCATTTTAGAAGTTAATGAAAGTGTTACGCTGATGATTTCGCTTTTGATGATGATGAGAAAAAGTCAGTGTACTTTCTAACGGGAGTCTGCCGGTAGAAAGATCCCTCCAAAATTAGATCTGTATCTATAAATAAATCATGACAATCCACCAAATGTCAGCAGTCTTCTAGATGTGTTAGACCCCTCGTGACATTTGACTTACTGGGAGAGTTCATTAGAAAAACAAAACTACTAAAATACTGCCCCGTGTACAAAATATATCTACTATAATACTGCTCCTATGTACAAGAATATAACTACTATAATACTGCCTCCTATGTACAAGAATATAACTACTATAATACTGCTCCTATGTACAAGAATATAACTACTATAATACTGCTCCTATGTACAAGAATATAACTACTATAATACTGCCTCCTATGTACAAGAATATAACTACTATAATACTGCTCCTATGTACAAGAATATAACTACTATAATACTGCTCCTATGTACAAGAATATAACTACTATAATACTGCCTCCTATATACAAGAATATAACTACTATAATACTGCCTCCTATATACAAGAATATAACTACTATAATGCTGCCCCTATGTACAAGAATATAACTACTATAATACTGCCTCCTATGTACAAGAATATAACTACTATAATACTGCCTCCTATGTACAAGAATATAACTACTATAATATATTATACTTCTCTAATGGACAAGAAAATGAACTGCCCAGAAATGAACTGTTTAATGAGGCACATTATTTTGCATCACCTGTATGTTAACCCTTTAAGGACCGGAGGTTTTTTACTTTTTGCGTTTTCGTTTTGCGCTCCCTGCCTTCCCATAGCCATAGCTTTTTTTATTTTTCGGTTCACATAGCCATATGAGGGCTTGTTTTTTGCAGGACAAGTTGTACTTTCCAACGCCACCATTTAATATTGCATATGATGTAGTGGGAAGCGGGGAAAAAATTCCAAATGGGGTGAAATTGCAAAAAAAAAGCAATTCCACCACAGTTTTGCGGCTTTTTAAATTCCGACGTTCGATGTGCGATAAAACTGACCGGTTAATTTTACTCTGCAGGTCAGTACGAATCCGGCGATAACTTATATGTATAGGTTTTCTTGCGTTTTGATAGTGAAAAAAAAATTCTAAAGTGGGAAAAAAATCTGTTTTACTTTTTTGTCGCCATGTTTTGTATTTATATGTATAGAGCTGTATGGGGGCTCATTTTATGCGTCATAATCTTATCTTTTTATTGATGCCATTTATGTAATTTTTTGTGGAAAATGAAGCGACCAAAAATGGCAAATCCGCCATTTGGATGCTTTTTTCCGTTTTGCTGTATGACGTATGGGGAATATTTTTTTATATTTTTATACCATGGGCGTTTTCGCACATTGCGACACCCATGATGTGTATTTTTCAATTTTTTTTAGTTTTTTTTTTTAATTTTTATTTTAGCAAAAGGGGGATGATTTGAACTTTTTATGTGTTTTATTTTTTATTTTTAAATTTATTTATTTTTTTTACACTTTTATATAGTTCCCATAGGGAACTATAACTTACAATCATCTGATTGCGATTTTCATACATTCCAATGCAATAGCTTTGGAATATATGAAAAAAATCGCATATTTCCTATGAAGCCTATTATAGGCAAGGCTCCATAGGAAATACTATACAGCAGCCTGTGTTTCATTCAGAGAGACCCAGGCTACTACAGGCGTGCTCCGGCTCCTCCGATCGCCACACGGGGGAGCCGGAGAAGAAACCGACAGTAAAACTTTCGGTTTGTGCACGCTCAGATGCCATGGTCAGGATTGACCATGGCATCTGAGAGGTTAAATGTCCGCGATCGGCATCACTGCCGGTCGCGGACATTAGCCGCGGGTGTCTGCTACAGGAACCATGCGGACACCTGCGGCTAAGGCGCCCGCATAGAGTCTTGATTGGAGAGAGAGTGGGGAGATATGGTGGTAAAGCGGTGCTCCCAGGGGGGAGGCCTGCCCCTCAGTGCTACAAGTGTAAGCCGTGTACTGGGGTGGGCTCCCCAGGATACAGCGACATCATGAATGAGGAAAGCAACTCCAACACCAGCTTTTGCCAAAACAGAATCTTACTAACAGGTGGTAATAAACACAACCACAAATGCTGAGAATATAAAATACATACAACAGCCCGAAGGCTGAGACCCTTGTGTTGCATGGCACCCTCTGATGGATGCCAGGGGAAATTTTGCGGTAATTTACCTACTGGCGGGCACAACTAAAACTGCCTTGCCGTACCTATTACCCTGAATTGTTTGGGTGCTTAGTACGGGCTAGCCTGTGGTGCAACTCAACAGTTTACAATCTTACTGTGCTCTATAGTATTCCCCCTCCCATAACTTGTCCGGTAGCACGTGCCTGAGTATTACTCCTCAGCAGAACGCTGAGCTGGATTGAGTTCGTGGGGGTGTTTATCAGCTCTCAAATGCGCAATGTCCCGTTAAGTAATGGAGTCCGTTTAGTAACCGTAGCAACACTTTAGGCCTGATAAAAAGCAGAGACCCTAAGTAGCTAACTACAGGCCTGGTCTCAGTCTCTAGGCGCCAACACTGCAGTGAGGTGCATGCACCATCTTACCGACCCGGGTCTGCTCTTTATCCACTGATAACTCTGAACCGAACAACCAGTCTTTTGAGCAAACATGAGGTCCCGCGGGGTATGTAGCTTTGTTCCCCAGCCCTTATCAGCTTTCCTGGAAACAATCCTCCTTTCCGTGGACAGAATCTGGGTATTGGACAATGATCAATGTCACTCAGCTGCAGCTGTGATCACTGAGGGTCCACTCACTCCTGGATCCATCTGATTCTCTGCTCACAACTCCTCAGTCTCAGCTAGCTTCTAAGATGGCTGCTGCTTCTTCTAGAAAGTTTTTAAACCCCACCTCCTTTGAATAGTCAAATATCTGCAGTTTATTAGCTGTGTTTAAGAAACAGCGGCATCTTGTGGCCAAATAGCAGAATATCAGTCCTGAACATTTTAATTTAATCCACACAAACAGTGTTCAAACAATTAGAGCTGTTTCTCAATCTCACACAAGCACCAAACTTGCATATAACTAGAAATAACAGTAAAACCAATTGCAGATGGAAAGGTATCGTTTTAGCCACAATGATTAATCGGGTTGATTGTGGTTATACATGCTCTTTAAAGAAGCACTCCAGTAGTTTGTTTCACCCCAGCTCAATTGCATCCATGAATTTTGAGCTCTTTCATTGTCGATAACGGTGTCATGTGATCCCAAATCTGACCACCAGTTCAGACCTTGCTCCTGTATAGACAAGAGATCAGTCCCTCCTGTATGACTGACTTTCTGTAAAATACAGGATTGCATTAGGGCTGCAGCAAACAATTATTTTAGCAATCAAGTATTCTACCGATTATTTTTACGATTATTAAAGTACTCTAATAAGAAAAAATGAATTAATAGACTGTTTTCCTTTATAAAAACTCATCAGACTCCCTGCCATCGTTCCCCCCTGTACGATCAGCCCAAGTGCCTCAGTTCCCCCCAGTTCCATTAGCTCCACTAACCACCAGTGCCATCAGCTCCCCCCCCCCCCTATGCCATCCGATTCGTTCCTCCAGTGCCACAAGCCGCTCCATCCCATCCATTGCAATGTCCCCCACTTCCTCAGTGCCATCAGATCAGCCCCCTCCGTGCCATGTCCCCCAGTGACATCTGCCCCTCCATGCCATCTATTGCCATCTGTTCCCTTCCCCCAGTGCCTCCATGCCATCCACCATGTCCCCCAGGGCCATCTGCCCCTCCATGCCATCCACTGCCGTGTCCTCCTCCCCCAGTGCCTCCATGCCATCCACCATGTCCCCCAGGGCCATCTGCCCCTCCATGCCATCCACTGCCATGTCCTCCTCCCCCAGTGCCTCCATGCCATCCACCATGTCCCCCACTCCCCCAATGCCATCAGCCCTTCTTTGCCATCCATGTTCAGTCCCCCACACCCCCAGCGCCATCAGCCCCTCCATGCCATTTCTATCCATGTCCCCAGCGCCAACAGCCCCTTCAAATCACAGGTCCCACCAGGCAGATTCGGGCACCTGCTAACTTATACTTACCTTTCCTGGCAGTGTGCTGACATGGGGTCCGCAGGAGACAGACCGTATCTTCTTCGCACTTTCCGGCATGCACTGGGCGGGACCTGACGTCACTCACAGCGTCAGCCAGCACGCTGACTGTGTGCACGTAAGGCCCTGGCAGCGCGTTGTGGACGGGAGGCCATGGAGCAGTGAGTGAGAGGCTTCTCTTCACTCGCGCTCCGTGGTCACGTGATTTAAACGAATACTCGATGCAGGGAAACTGCATCGAGGATTTTTTTGCATTGATTACATTGATTAAATCGTTGCAGCCCTAGATTGCATTATTATCTATCAGATCCCTCGAGTAAATCTCAGACACCGTCCTCCCCGTCTCCACCTTTTTTTTCCCCTCTGTAAATGGAGGGAAAGGAGACATACAGAGTGCAGCCGAAGACATAATTTCTGTCTTTTTAAGGGACTAGGAGAACTGTGATATAATAGATGAGCTAATGCATTCATTTGCTGCAGTCTCCTACCAGTCAGTTCTGTGTGCAGAATCTCCTGTGTATCCTATGAGATGCAGCTTCACACCTGCTTTTACAAGCAGGAGGCAGGGGAGACAGGGTGAAGCTGCATCCTACAGGATCTGTGACTGCTTCCCTTAGGCTACATGCACACGACAGTTGTTTTTTGTTGTCTGCAAATCGCGGATCTCTTTTTTTTTTTTTTTTTTTTTTTTTTTTTTTTCTTTTCACATCCACAACCTTTCCGTGTGTCCGCAAATTTTGTAGGTTGTGTTTCCGTGTGTCTTCCGTTTTTTTTTTTTTTTTTTTGTGGCACCGCAAAAAAAAAACTGAAGGCTTAAGCCAGTTTCTTAAAGTACCTGTACAAGTTCCCTGGTTTCCAAGCAACCATCCGCAAAAAAAAAACGGATGCGGATGACAAACGTATGGCTTCCGTTGGTCATCCGCATTTTTTGCGGACCCATTGACTTCTATGGGTCCGCAAACTGTTTTCTGTGGAAAAGAATAGGACATGCCATATTTTTGCAGACGTGAAGTGCGGACGCGGACAGGCAACTGAAGAGGCATCCGCATTTTTAACGGATCCATAGAAATGAATGGGAAACTATCGGATCCGCAGAAAAAAAATGGAACGGAGGCCGCAAAAAACCACTGCCGTGTGCATGTAGGCTTAGTGTGATGAAACCCCAGAGGCATGATGGGAAATGAAGGGTTATTTGGGGGGAAAAAATAATCAAGATGGCAGACAACCTATAAACAGCACATGAACAGGTATACACGATTGTACACAAGATCTTAATCCGTGTTTCAGTAATTAGAATTTTTTTTGCTGCGTCTTTAAATACAAGATTTGATCGATTTTCTTGTAACGTTCTATAAGATTTTTACCGCTCCCCTCTTCTATATCAATACGCGCCATGCAGTTACTAGTTTGGGATTTCTGCTGTCGTGTAATTTGTACAGAGCTGATAAGAAGGCGCTCCTCTCTAGAACATCCTGTACCGCGAGTAGCTACTGTCTGATAAATGCCTTTCACCAGTCGTGATGCTGGCACTTGCCTTGTGTGGGGGAATCGGGTTCGGAGTCTGCATTCGCTCAGAGAGATTGATAAGGTTATGTGGCAAAACTGCTATAAGCCATCGATTTGGCTCTAGGACAGAGCTGGAATAGACCTTGGTCAGGAATTTACGCAGTGATTTTATGTATGCCCTAACGCACTTCAGTCCTATACACATGAATAGACACACAAATCTTACTCCAGAGTTGGCTGCAGTTGTGGGTAGACATGGGTTAGAGCTCCAGTGCAAAGAAACATGAAATGTACTGTTTTCTGCTATTGGACAGAGCCTTATGTTGTCACATCACGCATTTCAAGCTAAAGTTTTTTTGTTTTTTTTGCACTTAGAGAGATATGTAGTATTATTATTATTAGTTGTGGTATTATCTTAGTCCAGGTCACTGGATATACAGTAAAATTCCTTTTATCCGGCATCAAGAAATTCTTGTGATATACACAAGTTGCTGCAGAAGGATTACATTTGGTAATGCCACCATTTCAGCAGTTTTTAGTTGAACTTGTGTTGCTGTTGAGGGCAGCATTTTATATTCAATTGGTAGGGGGCAGCGCAGTGGCTCAGTGGTTAGCACAGTGGTGAATAGTAGGGGAAGCACAGTTGCTTAGTGGCTAGCACTGGTGCCTGTTAGTAGGGGCAGCGCAGTGGTTAGCATTAGGGCTGCACGATATGGGAATTTTATGCGATTGCGGTTAGGGTCCTAAAAATTGAGATAACGATATGCGATGCGATACTTTAAGGGAATTGTGCTAGAGGTCTATCTGCTTGGATTTTCGAGGTAAAAGCACACACAGATGACTGATAATGTGAAATGTAGTTATGCTGAACTCAAGAACTGAAATGCGCAGTGTTTTTCAAAATAAAACATCTTTTACTAAATTAAATAACATATTTGCATTACTGCAACAGTACAAAATACAAAACTTGCCATTTTCTTAATAGCGCTGCACAAAAGAGATAAATAAAATAGAATAGATATAAGAACATGTTCATTAAAATAACGACTTGCCTCCAGCCCCTCCGCCCGCCCCGCACTGTAACTGATGTATCGCCGTCCGCGCTGTGCAGAATAGCAGCCCGTGACACAACAGTGTCAGCCACTTAAAAAGTCAACAATCGCTTTATAAGACGTACTGCCACCCCCCCCCCCCACACTTTTGGGGGTGGTGAAAGTGTGTCTTATAAAGCGAAAAATACGGTAGCATTTTTGGGTCGGCCAATTGGCGAATGGGATATGGAGATTTATCGCGATACCGATTGCTTTGGCGATATATTGTGCAGGTCTAGTTAGCACTGATGCCTGTTAATAGGGGGCGGCTCAGTGGTTAGCACTGGTGACTGTTAGGGGACAGCGCAGTGCCTCATTGGTTAGTACTAGTGCCTATTAGTAGGGGTAGCGCAGTGGTTAGCACTGGTGCCTCTCGGGGGACAGCGCATTGGCTCATTGGTTAGCACTGGTGCCTATTAGTTGGGACAATTCAGTTACTCGGTAGTTAGTTCTGGTGCCTGTTAGTAGGGGCAGCGCAGTGGCTCAGTGGTTAGTATTGGTGGTGATTAGTAGGGGCAGCACAGTGGCTCAGTGGTTAGCACTGGTGCCTGTTAGTAGGGACAATGCAGTGGCTCAGTAGTTAGTACTGGTGCCCGTTTGTAGGGGCAGCGCAGTGGCTCAGTGGTTAGTACTGCTGGTGATTAGTAGGGGCAGCACAGTGGCTCAGTAGTTAGTACTGGTGCCTGTTTGTAGGGGCAGCACAGTAGCTCAGTGGTTAGTACTGGTGCCTGTTAGTAGGGACAATGCAGTGGCTTAGTAGTTAGTACTGGTGCCTGTTTGTAGGGGCAGCGCAGTGGCTCAGTGGTTAGTATTGGTGGTGATTAGTAGGGGCAGCACAGTGGCTCAGTGGTTAGCACTGGTGCCTGTTAGTAGGGACAATGCAGTGGCTTAGTAGTTAGTACTGGTGCCTGTTTGTAGGGGCAGCGCAGTGGCTCAGTGGTTAGTATTGGTGGTGATTAGTAGGGGCAGCACAGTGGCTCAGTGGTTAGCACTGGTGCCTGTTAGTAGGGACAATGCAGTGGCTTAGTAGTTAGTACTGGTGCCTGTTTGTAGGGGCAGCGCAGTGGCTCAGTAGTTAGTACTGGTGGTGATTAGTAGGGGCAGCACAGTGGCTCATTGGTTAGCACTGGTGGTGATTAGTAGGGGCAGCACAGTGGCTCAGTGGTTAGCACTGGTGCCTGTTTGTAGGGGCAGTGCAGTTGCTCAGTGGTTAGTACTGGTGGTGATTAGTAGGGGCAACCCAGTGGCTCAGTGGTTAGTACTGGTGCCTTGCAGCGCTGGGGTCCTGAGTTTGCGCGGAGTTTGTATGCTCTCCCTGTGTCTGTGTGGCTTCCTATGATACGACCCAAGTGCTTTGTGTGTTTGACCTCCTATATGGAATGTCGCTGCATGGCATTTCATGTGCGAGTGTGTGTCCTGTGGAAACCAATCATTCTTGGACTTTTTGTAATGTGAGGACACTCTGACGCTTGTGGATTTGGATGGTGTGTGGCCTTTGACCCTGTGAGTGATGTATAGAGGGGTCAGTAATATGCGGCCTCTTCCATTCACTGCCTACTGCAGGGGAAGATAAATAGGAGGCTATTATTGTGTGTTCACTGGGCAGCGCATTGATCCGGAGCACATGAAAGGAGCAGGTAGTTCTGTGCTGCCGAGGTCAGGGGTGCAGGCCATTCTCAGTAATGCTATGAGCCACCGTCCCTCATAAATCCCATTTATGTGACTTTCTGGAGCTGCGCGGAGAACAACACACATTATTTCTTCTTTTATGTATCACAGATGGAATGTTCCAGAGCCAAATATAAGAGAGTATATCAGATATACAAATCTATCTGTGTAAGGGAGAGTTCACATCACTGCTATTTTTCCGTTCTTCTGCATGCAGGACTTTTTTTTTTTTCGTCTAAAAAAACTGATCTCAGACGAAATGGCTCAAATTGATGATAAATTGCATAACTGATGCACAGGATCTGTTTTTAACCGACTGATCAGAAGAACGGAAAAATAACGGTGGTGTGAACTCTCCCAAACTCGTATCACATTGCGGTCTGGCAGTGGGCTCTACGTGAAGAATACCCCGAATTCCCAGGCTGCACCTGTACTAGCCCTTGTTTTTCATGGAAGTATTTTTTTTATTTACAACGTAGCTTGTACAGATCTGGTAGTTTGTACTCTATTGTATACTGCATATCTCCATTGATTTCATTGGTCACCGCACGTCTCTGACGGCTGATTAGGGAGGATGTGAGAATCTCCAAAATCGGCTTATTGAAGTAAGTGCCGTTTATAGTCTGATAAAAAGAAAATCTGAAAGCTTTGAGATTTTTGAGGTCTCTGAGAATAGTTACTTCTGGATACAATGTATGATTGATTTAAGAGGATTGTTGATTGATGGAATTACTGTATTTTTCTCCCTATAAGACGCACTGGCCCATAAGACGCACCTAGGTTTAAGCGGAGGTCTATAAGGAAAAAATATTTTTCATTAGACCTTAGATCAGACCTCAGATGGGCCCCCAGCCCCATTTATTGAGCCCTCAGCCTCATTTATTGAGCTCCCAGCCTCATGTATGCAGCCCCCAGCCTCAGATAATAAAAAAAAAAACGCAACTTACCTCTCCGGCTCCGGACGCCGTCGCTTCTCACCTCCAGCGCTCCTCCTGCTCTTCCTGCCCTCGGCTGTGCTGTGACCAAACACGCACAGCATGAGGTAACAGAGCGCCCTAACGTTGTGCACAGCCGACGACCAGGAAGTGGTGAGTACAGAGCCCTCCTCCGGTACTATTAAGCGCTTCCATAATGGAAGCGATCATTAGTATTTGTCCCATAATACGCAGTGACTTTTTTCCCACCAGTTTGGGGGGGGGGGGGGAGTGCATCTTAGGCTACATGCACACGACAGTTTTTTGCTGTCCGCAAATCGCGGATCCGTCTTCCTTTTTTTTTCACATCCACATCCTTTCCGTGTGTCCGCAAATTTTGTAGGTTGTGTTTCCGTGTGTCTTCCATATTTTTTTTTTTGCGGATCTGCAAAAAAAAACGGAAGGCTTGAGACAGTTTCTTAAAGTACCTGTTAAAGTGCTCTGGTTTCCAAGCAACCATCCGCAAAAAAAAACAGATGCGGATGACAAACGGATGGCTTCCGTTGGTCATCCGCATTTTTTGCGGACCCATTGACTTCTATGGGTCCGCAAACCGTTTTTTGCGGACAAGAATAGGACATGCCATATTTTTTTTGCGGACGTGAAATGCGGACACGGACAGGCAACGGAAGAGGCATCCGCATTTTTAACGGATTTATAGAAATGAATGGGAAACCATCGGATCCGCAAAAAAAAAAAACGGAAAGGAGGCCGCAAAAAAATACTGCCGGGTGAAAAATACTGTACTCTACTAAAATGGACTCTCTTTTCTCAAACCTCCAAGGAGTAACAGTGTGAGGTGTGGAACAAATAGAAATAGATTTTTTTTTTATCATTTAGAATTTATGAAAGGCCTTGGAAATTTTAAATGTTATAATATCATCATATTTTCCTTCCTTCCTTCCAGCCCGGCATGAAGCTGCATTATGTCGAAATGGGAAACGGGCCGGCTATCTGCCTCTGTCATGGCTTTCCAGAGAGCTGGTATTCGTGGAGGTACCAGGTAAGCACCATATCTACTGATCAATGTACGCCCTGTCTTTTGTCTTCCTATAGACTTGTAAGATTAGACAGAGGCTTTATAAAATATACTTGTGTCTACTTGGTTTGTAGTTGCCGGCCTTGGCTGCTGCTGGCTACAGAGTTATAGCCCTGGACATGAAAGGTTATGGGGAATCATCCTCTCCACCCGGTAAGTGTATGGACCAAAAGTGACATTTTTACTTACCGGTATTTTCTGGCTATGATTTCGTACTTGCACTGAAGGTGATAAGGAGATGTGTGTCCGATCAAGAGGTTGCATCACTCTCCTGTATGGGATTATTTCAGTTACAGTACCCCCAACCTAATAACAGGAGGTTGCCAAGAAATGATGCCGTAAACGGGCGATAGAATTTCATAATTGTGGTTTATTTATGTATCGCTCAATGATAATAGTGATATATCTTAAAACAGCCCTAAAATAAATCATGTGTTTATATTTTATTCCAGAGATAGAAGAATATTCCCAGCAACAACTCTGCCAGGTACGACAAGATCTCTGTACTCCAAAGAAGCCAGATAGAGGAGTCAATAATCCAATGCAACCGACAGTAATCTGACAGTACAGGCGGCAGAGCAGTTTAACATGAGAAAAGTCTTCTTGATTTATATAGCAGCATTATATTGTGAAGTCACACATCGCAGAATTAACACATTAATATATGGGCCCTGTGCCCTTATACTGCCCCCTATGTACAAAAATATAATTACAATTATACTGCTCTTATATTCTTGTACACTGCCTCATGTGTACAAGAACATAATTACTATAATACTGCCTTATGTGTACAAGAACATAATTACTATAATACTGCCTTATGTGTACAAGAACATAATTACTATAATACTGCCTTATGTGTACAAGAACATAATTACTATAATACTGCCTTATGTGTACAAGAACATAATTATTATAATACTGCCTTATGTGTACAAGAACATAATTACTATAATACTGCCTCTTGTGTACAAGAATATAACTACTATAATACTGCCTCATGTGTACAAGAATATAACTACTGTAATACTGCCTCATGTGTACAAGAATATAACTACTATAATACTGCCTCCTATGTACAAGAATATAACTACTATAATACTGCTCCGATGTACAAGAATATAACTACTATAATACTGCTTCTATGTACAAGAATATAACTACTACTAGACATTATGCCCGTTACAATAACGGGCGCTAGAACATTAGTGCTGGCACTGTTATGGGGGGATCTGTGGGTGACACACTGTTATGGGGGGGATCTGTGGATGGCGCTGTTATGGGGGATCTGAGGAGGACACACTGTTATGGAGTCTGTGGCTAACAATTATGGGGACGGCCTGTGGCTGTCACTGTTGTGGGGGCGGTCTGTGGCTGTCACTGTTGTGGGGGTGATCTGTGGCTGACACATAGCATAAGATGCTAGGGGTCATCCACAGATCCCCCCCCCCCTCCATAACAGTGTCGCTGTTTAGTGTGATTGTTATGGCAGCGGGGCCCGGTGCAGTCACTGTATTGCACCGGGCCCCGCTCAGAGAAGTAATACTATGAGTAGCTGTAACAATAACGATCTTCTGTTCTTAACTTACTACATGGTGAGGCAGGAGGCCGGGTACTGGCAGAGTAACTCACTACTTCATGAGCCTGCTTCATTCATGAAGTGGGCGGAGCAGGGGCGTCACTTAGTGAGTTACTCTGCCAGTGACCGCTCGCCCGCCCGGCCTCCTGCCTCACCATGTAGTAAGATGGGCCCCGCTGCCATTACAATAGGATGCTGCGCTGTAGAGTCCGTGGAGTGTGTCCCGATTGGTTAGTGCGCCGCGCATGCGCACTTGAGTATTCCGCACGGACGCCACTCACACACGGCTTTTATTAATATAGATAATACTGCTCCTATGTACAAGAATATAACTACTATAATACTGCTCCTATGTACAAGAATATAACTACTATAATACTGCTCCTATGTACAAGAATATAACTACTATAATACTGCCTCCTATGTACAAGAATATAACTACTATAATACTGCCTCCTATGTACAAGAATATAACTACTATAATACTGCCTCCTATGTACAAGAATATAACGACTATAATATTGCCTCCTATGTACAAGAATATAACTACTGTAATACTACCTCCTACATACAAGAATATAACTACTATAATACTGCTCCTATGTACAAGAATATAACTACTATAATACTGCTCCTATATACAAGAATATAACTACTATAATACTGCTCTTATGTGCAAGAATATATCTACTATAATACTGCTCCTATGTACAAGAATATAACTACTATAATACTGCCCCTATGTACAAGAATATAACTACTATAATACTGCCTCCTATGTACAAGAATATAACTACTATGATACTGCTCCTATGTATACACTTGTATTTTCTCTCGGTCTTATATACTGTTATATATTTTGCAGGACATGGTTTCTTTCTTGGATGAGCTGGTGAGTTATGTAGGATTGATGGTATCCATTATTTCTTCAGTATAAGTTTTTTTTATTTTGTATTGTGTGACTTGATCTCTGCCATTGAATCTCAGCTGTGTATTTTTTGCACATTTTATATTTTTCGTTTTATTGCTGTTCTGTCCATGTTTTTTTTACTGCACTGCCTCTTCACAGTATAGCAGAGAAGCGGGGGCACCGATCCGACCTCATCTCATAGTGCTGCCTTTTATTGTATGCCGTTACGGAGCTCTTGTTTGGACCTTCTGTCCTTTTTGAGTGTAAAGCAGCTATAAAATACCGGTAACTGATGTTCCCTGCCAGGGGATGACATGGGCCGCGCTGAGAGGTGGCGATCAGTGCAGGGAGAATAGGAAAACATAATATTTGCATGCGGTTTTGCACTGGAAGTATTTTAAACATTGGCAGGGATTACAGGGCACAAGCTCCTCACAATCAGTTATTTGTACTGAGGTTTAAGCTCTATATTTTTCTTGTAAAATTAAAAAAACACAAAATATAGATCCTTGAGGTTTAGATTTCATTAAAGCTGTTTGTCTGAGCTGTAGAGGGGGCCAAATTGGTGGTCAGAGCAGAGGGTGTCACTGACTGGCAGATGTACTTAGTGATGTTATACACCTACAAATCGCTGCACATTTCTGTGCAAAATTGTACTTATGTATAGGATACGACACGAACCTACAGCATTTGAATGATAAATTGTGCATATGACCCCGTTAAACATCCAAAATACACAAAGCAACTTGGACCCCTTTAAAAAAAGATCTATACCACACACTAGAGACCCATTTACTACCCCCAAATCAAACCTGATAGACATCAGACCTCTCCTGTTTACAGACTTACTAAAAATTTCAGTCCCTAGACCATACTCCACTCTGTTTAGAGACAACCTAAGAAAACAGACCCTAGATGGCAGACTCCTGTTTGCAGACCTTGTACCAGCCTCCCCTTGCTACCGATTCATGACCAGAATCCCCCTGTTTAAAGAGCCCCTAAAATTACAGACCCCAGGCCCTCCTGTTTACAGACTGGCTATAAAAATATAGACCCTAGACCAGACACTCATTTGTAGAGCCCCTAAAAGTACAGACCCCACCCTAGACTATAACCCTAGAGCTCCAGCCACCTAAAACATACAGAGCCCTATTGCTTAACAGCATCTTAGCCACCATGACAAGTATGTAACAGCTAGGAGGGGGGGGGGGGGCAACATTTTTTTTTTAAAGGTCATGGACACCTTTGGGAGCATTTTATTTTTTTTGTATGTTTTGATCTGCTGCACAACGAGAAGATGCAGCGGCGGCCGTGCAGGTAGCTGGGTAAGTATAATCTATATGAGGTGCTTGGGCTCTGAGGGGGGGGGGGGGTCATTATAGGGGTTGGATAACCCCTTTAATGGATGATTAAGGGACCTGAGCCTTAATATCGCTTTTAAAAGGTTAGGTCATCAGTTAAAAAAAAAATCTCGGAAAACCGTTTAACACTCCCAGGTAAATTGTTACCCTAGCCTGTGTACTTGTGTACTGATCACCTGTATGCTGGTTTAATTAGATTGAACAAGTCCCACAAAATTAAATTGCTACCATTTGGAATCTGAATAAATGTAAATGAACAATTGAAGCTTGATGCTGAATTTCTCGTTAATACTCGCAGGCAGATTACTGCCCTACCCTGTAGTAATCATTTGGTTTAATTAACTTGAATGGTTCCCCCAAAAAATTAAATTCACAGTGTGGAAATGGAATACATGGAAATGGACGATTGAGGCCTGGCACTTAATTTCTAGTTATCACTCACAGGTAGATTGCTGCCTTACCCTGTGTCTTCTATATATATTATATACTGGTTTAATTAAATTGAACAAGTACCAATAGAATATAGTATTCCTTTCCAACTGTGTGGAAAATGAATATACGGAAAGGAACAATTGAGGCCTGACCCTTAAAGAAGAACTCCCGCCAAAAATGTTATTCTCTGACCCACTAGAAAGGTACATGATATAATCAGTTGTGACTGTAATTTTCTTACCAGTGGCTTTATTTGTGAGTTATACCTCCCTTATGCTTCTCACCTATGTCATGTGACCAGCAATCAGACTCTCCAACTGACACAGCATCTTATGTGTAGACAGGAAGTCTGTTTCTTCATGTATTCCTATAGGAGCCTCAATGTCAGTCTCATAGGAATGAATAGAGAAGTAACGGACTTCCTGTCCTGTGTCGGTTGAAGATTAGAGAGTTGACTAGCAGGTCAGAGAATAAACATTTTTATGGGAGTTCTACTTTAAACTCCCAGGTAAATTGTTACCCTAGCCTGTGTATTGGTGTACCGATCACCTTTATGCTGGTTTTAATTAAATTGAACAAGTCCCAAAAAAATGTAAACAGTGTGGAAACTAATAAACATAATAGGCTTGACGCTCAGTTTCACGTTAACACTCACAGGTAGATTGCTGCACTCACTAACCTGTGTATTGCTGCTGTAATTATATATATATATATATATATATATATATATATATATATATTCATATAGGTTAATTAAATTGAACAATCCCCCCAAAAAATGTAATTACAACCGTATGGAAATGGAATTCACGGAAACAGACGATTGAGGCTTGACACTCACTGGTAGATTGCTGCTGTAACTTGTGTCTTGCTGCAGTATCACGTATATATGACAGTTAATTAAATTAAACCCCTTTAAAAAAAAAAAGATTTCTATGAAAATGGTGGAAAAAACGGAAGTGTTTCCTTGCAGGTAGCTGCTTTTGAGGTCTGCACTGCAGTTCTGCTAGGAGGCACAGCAGCCACAGCTTCTATCTTCTCGTTCCCTGTCTCTCAGCTGCTCTGCTTGTCCCTGTTCTACACAACACACACAATTCTTCTTTAGAATCCTAGCCTTTCCCTTTACTCTCCCTGGCAAAAGGCTGGATTGATTTCTGACTCTCCCTAAGATCGTCTTCCTGGCAGACACTGTCACACCCAACCACAGCCCATCACAGACAGGCATTCTGCTCGTTCTGCTAGGGTACCTCCCTGCCTGCTGCAGCACTCATTGGCTCATCCAGGCTGTCTGTCAGCCTAGGAGCCAATCAGGGCAAGCCCTCCCCCCATTTCATCTCAGGGTCATGTGAGAACCCTTCTTCTTTCTCCCTAGCGCTTTTCTCCCACCAACATGTGCACTAAAATGGCACGTAGTGGAGTTGTCCGAAACGAGCCCAGAAAGATTATGGTTCGTCTGCTGTCCGAAACATAGCAAAGTTCGCACCAAATTGGTTCGTTCGCCCTTAGATGAAATATTTTTGAAAGTTGCACCTTTCTTGGGTCAATTGAGATGTAGCAGAGCTGAATTTATCACTTAATTCCCTTTCTAACTAATATTTCTCTGGTTGATTCTTGTCTGTTGGTTTTTCCAGGGTATTTCACAGGCAACATTCATCGGACATGACTGGGGTGGGGCTTTCGTATGGAACATGGCGCTCTTCTATCCAGAAAGAGTCAAGTAAGTAAATACACCTAGGTGTATGTCTAAAAAAGCACGGTCACAATGTTAGGAGAACAGTGGAGACAGCGGGAGGTCGAAGGCAAAAAGTTATATAGTTGGAAGTGCGGAAGCACTAGCAGCACAGAGTATTTCAGGGGAAGGGGTTGTCAAACTGAAATGAAAACTGCATGAGAAGGACGCCCACTGGTAACAAACATACTCTATACAACTACCTATAAACCTCCTAAGGGGGCTCATAAAACAATTATATGAAAACATAAATTCCTATATTAACCACTTTCTGCTAAACAACGTAACTGTAAATCAAGATTGCAAGTGATTTAGCACAAAGTTACGACAAGTGGATGGTCCAGGCACAGCTCCTCCATACACCTGGGATTGGAGCTAGTGATGCTCCCCTGCAGTTTAACCTCTTAGATGCCACAGTCAATAGGGAATGTGACATCTTAAGTGGTGGACAGAGGTAGGGGTACCAATAGTTGCTATGGCGACCGGAGACCAAACAATGGCCTCTTGGTTGGCCAGTTACAGAAGCTAATTAGCGGCAGGGGCTGATAGTCTTGCTGTCAGTGTAAAACGAACAGGTATAATACAGTGCAGCAGATAACTATTGCAGTGTACTATCGCAGCATCCAGCACCAAGTTTATAGTCCCCAAGTGGTACTTTAAAGAAAATTTAAAAAAGTGAAACAAAAATGATTTACTAAAAAAAAAAAGTTTCAAGTGAAAAAATGTCCTTTTTACCCCTTTTCACTCTTTTACTATTGGAGAAAAACAATATACTAACAGTTGGAATTGCTGCGTCCTCTGCATACGTAAAAATATGAATAAAAAGCAATGACATTTTGGGACTTTGGAACCAATTGCTCAACTTACAGTGGTTTCAACATAAAGTGGTCCTCCGGGAACCAAATAATATTGTATTTTGAGGGAGAACTTTATTAAAACATCATTTTTCTCATCAACGCGGGCACATATGAACATAGTGCCAACACAGATGCCTTCAGCTGCCAAGCGCACATGTAACAGGTCAGCCAGTGTCATAGGGACAGAACTGCTGACAGATGCCCTTTAATAATTCATTTCAGCAAAATCAGTGTTCCAAAATCTGAATGGCGCTCCTTCCCTTTTTAGCCTTGCTGTGTCCCCAAACAGCTGTTCACGACTACAAATGGGGTATTATTGGGAGAAGTAGCTTAACACATTGTGGGGTACTTATTTTCGGATTAACCCTTGTGAAAATGAAATACAATATTTTTCGCCCTATTTTTCGCCCTATAAGACGCTTTAGAGGAGGAAAATGAGAAAAAACATTTCATTAGGACTCAGATCAGACCACCAATCTGACCCCCAATGTTAATAAGACCTCAGCTTAGAGCCCCAATCAAACCCCCAATGTTAATCAGACCTCATATGAGACCCCTAATGGTAATAAGACCCCCAAATCAAACCTGAGATCAGACCCCACAATGTAAAAAAGATCCCCATTCAGACCTCTGATCAGACCCCTAATGTGAATATGACCCCCAGTCAGACCTCAAATGAGCCCCCCCAATGCGAAGAAGATCCCTATTCAGACCTCAGGTCCCAAATGTGAATTACGGTCACTGTCGGTGATTTATTGTAACGCTTTTCCGTGTACGGTATCTTTGTTGCACACGTGTATATTGTTCTTGTAAAATTTAACTGAACAGCACGCTATTATAAGTGTCACTGTATACTGCTATATCATTGTATTCATTGTGGTCCTATTGGGTATACGTTGTAGTTAAATACCGTATAGTAGGAGATGCATGCAACCGTTATAGCAATATTTTAATCTGCATGGTCCCTCCTTTTTTATATGATATGACGTTTACATTTCTGTGGAGTCATTAGTAAAGGACTTGTGTATATAATTGTTTTATGAGTCTTTTCTAGGAGGTTTATAGGTTTTTAGTCTTCATCGGTCCAAAGTATTTCATAAGAGCAGCATGCTGAACCTGGGGGAGGTCACAGGCTGAGTGTTACATAGGGGGCAGAAGGGGCTCCCCAGCAGCACAGAGTATTTCAGGAGATGAGTGTGACTGAGCAGGCCATGTAAAAAATGTCATACCTTTTGTTTTCCAGAGCAGTTGCATCACTCAATACCCCATTCTTCGCTGCTAGACCAGAAATGAAAGCCAGCGAGGGAATAAAGCAAAACCCGATCTTTGATTACCAGATTTATTTCCAGGAGCCGGTGAGTTTATTTATTTGCACACGCTGGCTCTGCTGTTTAGATGATTGTAGAACTACAAGTGTCAGCATGGTCCACTGCTTTTATCTCGATGGAGGAGTTTTCAGCATTATCTGTGATGGAGTGACCCCGGCCGTGCACTGACCGGCCTGCGACTCTTTTCTGCTCCTGTGTTGTAATGCCTGAAGCAGACTTGCTTCAATATATAGCGGAGAACATCTGTTTAATTCTGTATTCGACCGCACCGCTAATTATGTTTGCATTTCCTAGGGTGTCGCTGAAGCCGAACTAGAGAAAAATCTGGAAAGAACACTAAAAATATTTTTCCGTGGTCCAGGTGAAAAGGTAAATTCTCCTCCTGTACTGATCCTGATTTACTGCACTCTGGTGGACGACCTACTGTGTACATACATTACCTTTCATATTCCTGTACTAATCCTCATTTACATCCTGTAGATCTTTTATTTATATGAATTATGAAACATTACAAAATTAACAGAATAACCATGTTAAAAGAACCAGCATAACACATTATCTAATGAAAGGTCGAACATGGCTTAATGCGGGTTCTATATGCAGTATATATAATCAACTGGTCCATCCTCATTCCCACTTAACTCAAACAATGGTAGAAAAACACCACACCGAGCACTTCCACCTATGCTTTTTCCCCTTCTTTCCCCTCCCTACATTTGCTAATTTACATCCTGTATTACACTCCAGAGCTGCACTCACTATTCTGCTGGTGCAGTCACTGTGTACATACATTACTTATCCTGAACTGATCCTGAGTTACACCCTGTATTATACTCCAGAGCTGCACTCACTATTCTGCTGGTGGAGTCACTGTGTACATACATTACTTATCCTGTACTGATCCTGAGTTACATCCTGTATTATACTCCAGAGCTGCACTCACTATTCTGCTGGTGGAGTCATTGTGTACATACATTACTGATCCTGTGTTACATCCTGTATTATACTCCAGAGCTGCACTCACTATTCTGCTGGTGCAGTCACGGTGTACATACATTACTTATCGTGTACTGATCCTGAGTTACATCCTGTATTATACTCCAGAGCTGCACTCACTATTCTGCTGGTGCAGTCACTGTGTACATACATTACTTATCCTATATTGATCCTGAGTTACATCCTGTATTGTACTTCAGAGCTGCACTCACTATTCTGCTGGTGGAGTCACTGTGTACATATATTACATTACTTATCCTGTACTGATCCTGAGTTACATCCTGTATTATACTTCAGAGCTGCACTCACTATTCTGCTGGTGCAGTCACTGTGTATATACATTACTTATCGTGTACTGATCCTGAGTTACATCCTGTATTATACTCCAGAGCTGCACTCACTATTCTGCTGGTGGAGTCATTGTGTACATACATTACTGATCCTGTACTGATCCTGAGTTACATCCTGTATTATACTCCAGAGCTGCACTCACTATTCTGCTGGTGGAGTCACGGTGTATATAAGCGGTTTCAAAACAATGCCACTAAACATAATTAATCAGTTCCAATAACTACCTGGTGATGATACACGGGGATCATCCTCTCCTCAGACTTGTTTTACATGATGAAATAGTGAAATAACCCTGGACTTGCGTGTGAAAATCTCCGGTATCTCCAATTCCTGACTTCCACCCTGGAAAATGGCAGCGACACCAGATCCGACCTCATCAATAGTTCATCTGTGTTACAGAATACGCTGGAAATGATACCGTCTCATTGTAGCCACTGCTGATATGTACCCTATCCCTGGGTGGCCATACACTCACAGGGGTCGTCTTATGTAATGTATGTGGCGGTCGGGGGCTGCTAAGTATTGTCAGCTCGTAGGCTGATGCCTTGATTGACAGCTGATAGAATTGATCTGGTGAGAGGAGCGGAGCAGCGGAGCGACCTAACCCCCCGTCACCTCGTGTTTCCAGCGCCAAGCTCTGATATCTGAGGTGTTTCTGACACGGTCGGGTCAGACGGCAATTAAGAGCAGGAGTTACATAGATTAGTACTAACCAGAGCGGGACTAAACTCTTTCCTTTCCCTCTGTAAATAATTGATGGATTTCTAAATTAGTTAGAGGTCAGGTTTACAGCAGGCTTGTGGTGTCGTCTTTTGTCAGATTATCTGTTTCCGGGAAAGCTGGGTGATCACTAAAGTAACGTTCATTACAGCTCTGGCTTCTACCCAGACTCCAGAATGACACAGCCAGAGTGTTGCGTACGTGACTACAGACCGTGCACAGCACAACCCAGGGGCGTGGATTTGCTGGGATTTTTGTTTTAGTCTTGGGTTAACTCTCTCTAAAGAGTTTAGGCCCCAGACACACGACCTTAATCGCTCTCTGGATCAGCAGAATACAAGTGCGGTCCGCGTTTTATTTGTACACGCGTGGTTTTCTATGGGTCCGTGAACCGCATTCTGTATTTTTGCAGAATGGACATCCATGTGCTTTCTGCGTTTTTCAAAAGGATAGAACATAGTCTGTACTTGTGCACAAAACGTGGACCACGGACTCATTGAAGTCAATGGGTCAGCAAATAAATGCGGACGCATCATGGAAGGTATCTGTATTTTGCGGACTGCAAAATGCATATGGTGGTGTGCAGGACGCCTATTGAGGATCTCGATATTGATGATCCTCAGTGAATGGGAGCTGAACTGCAGTAACCTGGCTCAGCCACTACTCGGTGTGTGGCGCTGTCTGCTTCTGTCTTAGTTCTGGTGGCCGCAGCTGATTGTTGGTGGTGTCAACCCCCACGAATCTCATATTAGGATAGCTCGTCAATATGGAAGTCCTGCAAAAACCCTTTAAACCCTTGTGCAGGATTTTTTTAATGTTTCTCCCCCAGCAGGACCTGTGGCGCGAGCCTTACTTACCTGCCCTGTGGCAGTAAACTTCCTGCGTCACATGTACTGCTGCAGCCAGGGACATAGTCTCAAGAGGCACATGTCCCAGCAATCGCGTGTCTCCCGAGGACTTGTCACTTAATTTTTTCATCATCCCAGAATTCTTGTACATTTTCCATCCAAGACTTCTAGGTCTGGAAAGAAAAGGATACCTTCAGACGTCATATGGTAGTCCAGATACATCCGTGTGTCACTGACAGATTTCACGAGGTTTTAGAGGAGTCCGGCTGCAGCTTGCTCCAAACTCCCCATTGGAAACACACGTGGGCTGCACGGAGCATGTATGGGATGAGGGTGCGATCCATGAAGGATGAATGCTGCTGCTGCTGCAGGGTAACCTTACAGAATGATGGTTACATAAGTTGTGTCTAATACACAGACCGATGTGACATATCCATTTGCCCAGCATCACTCTGAGTGAGATCGTATCATGTTCTCCATCAGCCCTGTCCCTGCTGACTGCACCTGCTTTCCACACGTCAGTCCTTTATTTGGGCTTGAGGTTCTGCCCACCCTATAAGATTTATGGACTCTGCTTCTTTCTTCTTCCAAAAAATTGAACAGGGATAACATTAATAACTGTTTGTGTCTTTATTTTTTCTCAAATTATAGGACAAACTTCCATCTTTCGTTAGTACTGGCGGAGTATGTGAGAGAGGTAATTATCTCTTCTTCCATTATCTGAACCTTTCTCCCCGAGTCTGTTCTCACGTGCTGAAAAGCTTTTATACAATGGATGAGATTTTTAAAGGGAATCTGTCACCAGGTTTTAGCATATTAAGCTGTCATCATTGCTATGTACAATAAACTACCTTCTTTCCTGCTGTGGTCTTCTTTTTTCATTTCATTGTGTGATTTTTTTATAAAAAAGCACTTTTTGTGTTATGCAAATGAACCTTCGAGGTGCCCAGAGGGGCGTTATTCTTCTTCTCTTGAGCCCAGTAACGCCCCCCTGCAGTGCCCAGCCCGCCTCCTCCTCAAGAAATATCCTCCCACAGCCGAGGTGAACGGCGCTGCCCCCCTCCGCTACGTCATCTAATACGTTCCAGATATGCCCCTTGCTTCTTACTTTTGGCCGCCGGAAATCTCGCGCAGGCGCAGTACTGCCGACTGCCTGCGCCAGTGCGATCATAACCTGATCTCTGATGCTTCAGGAGCTTTATGTCACTAGGCTCGGCGCATGCCCAGTGACACTTTTGAGGCTGTTGCCCTCAGGAGCTTTATGATCACACAGGCGCAGGCAGTCGGCAGTACTGCGCCTGCGCGAGATTTCCAGCGGCCAAAAGTAAGAAGCAAGGGGCGTATCTGGAAGGTATTCGATGACGTAGCGTCACCTCGGCTGTGGGAGGATATTTCTTGATGAGGAGGCGTGCTTGGGCTGGAAATTAAGGCGGGCTGGGCACTGCAGGGGGCGTTACTGGGCTCAAGAGAAGAAGAATAACGCCCCTCTGGGCAGCTTGGAGGTTCATTTGCATAACACAAAAAAAGCGCTTTTTTTTTTCCAAATGACACCATGAAACGAAAAAAGAAGACCACAGCAGGAAAGAAGATAGTTTATTGTACATGGCAATGGTGACAGCTTAATATGCTAAAACCTGGTGACACATTCCCTTTAAGCCTGGACTACGACTTCAGTCTAGTGGCTGGTGGGTCAGGACTCGCTTAGTAAACTAGATGGACTAATCAGTCTTTCCGTATTATTCTATGTTTTAGCAGTGAAGATGTTATTTCCAGTAGATTAAGGGGGGTCACTTATCATGCTGAAATACCCTGTTATTAGGCCTATTTCGGGTGCAGATAGCGGCGCAACTATCTGCGACTTCACCCCTCTCACGCCAGGTCTAAAATTGTGGTCTGGAAAGGGACAGGCCTTTTTCTAATCCTGTTTCAGGGGTTCAGGGCTCATGCACACGGACGTTGTTCGCCCGTGCCCGTATTGCAGTCTGCAAACAGTGGGTCCGCAATTTGCAGGCACCGGCCGTGTGCACACCACATCACGGATGGGGACCCATTTACTTGGATGGGTCTGCAATCAGAAAAGGTCGGTGCGGAACGGTGGCATGGAACCTCACAGCAGCACTACAGAGTGCTTCTGTGAGGTTTCTGTCCGTGCCTCCGCACTGCAAAAAAAAATAAAACATGTTTTTTTTGTGCTGCGGACCGATCATGGACCCATTCAAGTGCACTTTTGTCTATAACTAGAGATGAGTGAATTTTATATCTTGAAATTCGTTCACACTTCGTTTGGTGGTAAAAGCAGAATTGCGTTACGGATTCAGTTACCACGGACCATAACGCAATTCACTGACGGAATGCATAACGGAAGGCCGTTATTCATTCCGTCATAATAGAAGTCTATGGGCTGCAAAACAGATCTGTCCCATTTCCGTTATGCAGGGGAGTACAGAATGTACCAAAATCTTTATTTTATTTTTTGACCTGTTTCATTGTAAAAAACAAACAAAATTATAGAAGGAATTGAAAAAGGGGGTATTTCAAATGTAATTGATCACTCGCTAGGGCATCTAATACTGAAAACAGTGATCTGGAAATGACTGGTTTAAAACCTAACTTTTACTTCAATTTGATAAAAAATTGTACCACAGGTATTCACAAACACCACAAACGTCTATAGATCCCTAGTACCGGGAACTAGACAAAACAGTCACCAGCGCTCTCAGTCAAAACCGAATGAAAGAGCACGTGACTGTACATATAAAACAAAACGGATGTCCTCCAGCCTCCTAATTGTGCAGGAGGGTGGGGGAAGACAAAAAGAAAAAACTGCTATGCACACGATTTTGGTATACAGTGGGCATCGATTGAAAGAAACAAGCACTTAGAAACCACAGTGTGATACATGTGGTTCCACCCGCAAACAAATGACGGTATAGAAAGTGCACGGCGGCACCGTAACCGATTGTCCTACCGTGCTGTTGATAGGAGAGTTTGGTGGTGTACCCGCTCGGATGTTCTTTGATATGCAGCAGCCCTGGGGGGTTCCGTAAGGTGGAGATAAGGGGGGGGAGGGTGGATGTTGGAAGGACCCTATTTGACCCTACAATCCACTGATTGCCCTATGAGGCTAACCACGGAGTGTCCCACTAGTTGGGTCCCCGTCCGGAACCTGTCCCTGGGTCTGGCCCTAAAGACCTACCCACGGAGTGTCCCACTAGCTGGGCCCCCGTCCGGAACCTTACCCTAGGGCTAAGCGTTCCCTAAAAATACCCCAAGTCCCGACATGCACGTTTCTGAGGATATCTTCCTCAGGGGAACCGCTATTGAGGGCAAAATCAAGTTCAAAAAAAGTTGAGGCTCGTTAAGATGAATACGGCAACTACTGAAAAAAATGTGCTGCACTGATAGGTGCTGCACCAACAAACGACGCACAGATAAGTGCTAGGCTGTTTTTAAGAACGCTCAGGTATAGATGTTACCTGGTTTACCTGCTGAGCCCGCCACTATTTAAAGCCCAGGAGGTGTGGGATGGGCGTGGACATTAAACCTAAACCCTTCCCCTGCAAGACGATGCCGAGGGTATGTAGAAAATGAGAACAAAGATGGCGACCGCGGCGTGCGTTCCACAGTGGATAGCGTGCGTTCCACATCGCGGAAGTGTACTCAGTGATTGATTATGAATGTCTGCGCTCGGAAATCCACAGCGCAGGCATTCATGTCATCGAGAAAACAACTCAGGTTTAATGTGGAGCACGGATAATAGAGGACTCCAATAGATCAACCTTTGTGTTTACTTGGTAATGTCATATCAGGTGGCAAGATAGATGTCTGTCAGGTGAAATGATCTACATACGTAAAAAAGGTCCCTGTAGTATAAATTGTCGGTGAATGACAAAAACTACTTTTCATGGGACTCAATTAAGAAAGAAAACAAAAATCACATGCACATCCATTAGTTTAGACTGGCTCATGATATATAGTTCATGTCCATAATATGGGTGGGTGATGATGATAGCCATGACCCGATACTTTAGGAGGTGTGTAAACATGATAGTATAGACACACCTAATGTCAGAATGACGGATAGATAAACCTTGTATCCAGCATTCTGACACACAACCCAGGTATGGGTAAATAGGAGAATGGTATTTTTTGCGGAATGATAATAACAGTAATTCCCTCACATGGGAAAAGGACACCAATTCAGTAGACGTGGTCGGGAAATTTGCTCATGTAGATGAAAATAAAAATGAGAATAAAAATTATAGTATTAAGTAAACAACCAGGTAACATCTATACCTGAGCGTTCTTAAAAACAGCCTAGCACTTATCTGTGCGTCGTTTGTTGGTGCAGCACCTATCAGTGCAGCACATTTTTTTCAGTAGTTGCCGTATTCATCTTAACGAGCCTCTACTTTTTTTGAACTTGATTTTGCCCTCAATAGCGGTTCCCCTGAAGAGAGGAAGATATCCTCAGAAACGTGCATGTCGGGACTTGGGGTATTTTTAGGGAACGCTTAGCCCTAGGGTAAGGTTCCGGACGGGGGCCCAGCTAGTGGGACACTCCGTGGGTAGGTCTTTAGGGCCAGACCCAGGGACAGGTTCCGGACGGGGACCCAACTAGTGGGACACTCCGTGGTTAGCCTCATAGGGCAATCAGTGGATTGTAGGGTCAAATAGGGTCCCTCCAACATCCACCCTCCCCCCCCTTATCTCCACCTTACGGAACCCCCCAGGGCTGCTGCATATCAAAGAACATCCGAGCGGGTACACCACCAAACTCTCCTATCAACAGCACGGTAGGACAATCGGTTACGGTGCCGCCGTGCACTTTCTATACCGTCGTTTGCGGGTGGAACCACATGTATCACACTGTGGTTTCTAAGTGCTTGTTTCTTTCAATCGATGCCCACTGTATACCAAAATCGTGTGCATAGCAGTTTTTTCTTTTTGTCTTCCCCCACCCTCCTGCACAATTAGGAGGCTGGAGGACATCCGTTTTGTTTTATATGTACAGTCACGTGCTCTTTCATTCGGTTTTGACTGAGAGCGCTGGTGACTGTTTTGTCTAGTTCCCGGTACTAGGGATCTATAGACGTTTGTGGTGTTTGTGAATACCTGTGGTACAATTTTTTATCAAATTGAAGTAAAAGTTAGGTTTTAAACCAGTCATTTCCAGATCACTGTTTTCAGTATTAAAAAACAAACAAACTGAGAAATATGTAAATAAATTATTTCTGTGACACAGCCATGTTCCCCTTCCTCTTCCTCACTGTCCTGTGTCTGGCTGTAAGGCTGCATTCACACGAGCGTGATTTCCGCGCGGGTGCAATGCGTGATGTGAACGCATTGCACCCGCACTGAATCCTGACCCATTCATTTCTATGGGGCTGTGTACATGAGCGTTTTTTTTCACGCATCACTTCTGCAACGCGTGTAAATCGCAGCATGCTCTATCTTATGCGTTATAAACGCATCCGCAGCCCCATAGAAATGAATGGGGCTGCGTTAATAACGCATAGCATCCGCAAGCAAGTGCGGGTGCGTTGCGTTTTTCACTAATGGTTGCTAGGAGATGTTGTTTGTAAACCTTCAGTTTTTTATCACGCGCGTGAAAAACGCATCAAAACGCATTGCACCCGCGCGGAAAAAACTGAACAACTGAACGTAATCGCAGGCAAAACTGAATGGCTTTGCCTGTGCAAACGCTCAGTTTTCACTGAACGCATCCGCAACGCATTCGGACCTAATCCGGACACGCTCGTGTGAACCCAGCCTAAAACAGCTGACTGCAGCAGGAACCTCTCCCTTCTGCTTTGTCTGGACGTGTCTCTCCCCCTCTGCCAATCCCCATTTGATAATGGAATCGATGAGCATGACGTTTCTGGCAGGAGCATGCAAAAAATGCTACAGACCAAGAAACAGTGAGGGCGTGATTACCCCCTATTTACTTTTACCCTCAGTTCACACTTGCGCGTTTTACAGCGCGTTCCTACGCGCTGTAAAACGCTCAACAGGAGAACTCATGTTTCCCCATGGGCATGGTTCTCACCTTAGCGTTTTACAGCGCGTTTGAACGCGCTGTAAAACGCCCTACGCTCAAAGAAGTTCTTGAGCTTCTTTGGGGCGTTTTGTCGCGTGTTTGCACCCATAGACTTTAATGGGAACGCTCGTTAAAGTGTAGATATGCCTTTTTCAATTGGTCTCCAGAGTCACAAACGCGCGTATGACGCACGTTTCCTATTTGCAAAAACGCGCTGTAATACGCGCGACAAAAGCGCGCGTAAAACGTGCGTCTCAGAAACGCTCAGGTGTGAACCCAGGGTTAACTGTGTGTTCACATGAGTCATTTCTTTGCTGGCAGGTTTATTTGGGGAATGATTGCAGTGTGCTATAGGTGGACACTTTAAATTGCTGCTAAATGTCGTATTTAATATATTGTGTTTCCTAATATCAGGCTGGCATTGTCATTACACCCATTAGCCCCTAGGTGGTGCTGGCGCCACATAATATATATAGCTTGGGGTTTGCTGACATCAGAGTAGAGTGAGAAAGAGACAGGAAGTGAAGGAAATAGGAGGACAGGCTCAGTGCAAAATGTAGCTGCGTTTCTTTCCTCTGGGCCCTGATCAAGCCTGGAGATGACAGACCAAGGAGTCACAGCAGCCCAGCACAAGACAGTAAGTCTATGTATGGATATAAAGCAAGTATAGTGAAGATTAGAGCCGAGTCTAGCCAAGGGACTTCACAAGCACCAGTGATGAGGAGGAACTTAAAGGTACCTGAACACAACTGGATAATTAATGCGCAGAATTGTCCTCTTTTTCACTTAATGCCTTCTGGGAACATAGTGAACATGAATATTTCAGGAGAGCATCCTACATCAAATAATGTAGCAGAGAGTTTGCCTGCCACGAGTGATAACGCCCTCATAGATTGCTTAAGATAAATAGGAAATCATATTCAATACCAGAGTGCTAAAAAATGGTCTTAATGCAAATTTACCAATTCTTTGCCTGTAAAGTAACAGCATTAGAGAACTCCTGAACGGACAATTGCCAGACCTGTACTAAGGAGTCGCTGCCAAACTGACATCTGGATTATTGCCTTTGATATACCAATGAACTGTAACAACTGTCCTGAGACTATTGATTCAGTAAAAGTTCAACTGTCTCCTCATCCTTTCTACTACTCTCAACATTTGCACCTTACGGTGCTGGCAACACGAACACAGGGGCCCAGCCACCAAAGCACCTTAAGCATACCCATTACCATCAAGGGCACCTCAACCAACATATGGCTGGTGTTCCCTGCAATAGAGTGCCCCGAAGGATTTAGTGCTGTCTTCCCATCTACTGCACTGCCGGCCCAGAGAGGCTCTGCTAACCGTCGGCCCACCGTAGCCTCACGTGTTGCCCCTGTGGCCCGGCTTGCTGCATGATCACAGGCGGCCTCCTGTTCACTCCATTCACTGGCCAACCAGTTGTACTGTTAGCTGCCCTTCAGTCCCAGTGCCCTGACAACGCTGTGTTTTACAGGTGGTCTGTTTGTCGGTCTGCCGGAAGAAGTCTCTCGAAGCAAAATACTTAGTAAAGCTGAGCTGGAGTTTTACGTCTCACAGTTTAAGAAGACTGGTTTCAGGTAGGTCTGCATCTTAGCATTTACGGTAAGGCTGCTTTCACCTGGGAACATAATTACCCATGATGAGCAGCAATCAAGGATATGGCAAGTTGATTGGCACTCATTGAGAGGAGCTTTTAGACAGGTGATTGACAGCGGTGATTCACCAGCATAAATGATTGTGCGTAGCTTCCGTTCCATTATTGTCGACAGCACATCCCCTGTGTACATAGGATGTGCTGCTGAAAACCTATAGTTTTTACTTTTGATGGGCTATTAAGTCGGCATTTGCTCACTTGTTGGCTTATCAAAGGTTCTTGTACACGGGGCAATGATTGAGAGCAAACTTTCCTAAAAGTGGCCCGTATCAAAGGCCTTTTAAGGGGTTGTCCGGGATTTAAATATTGCTGACCTATGCTCAGGATAGGTCACCAATATCTTAGTGGTGGATGTGTGATCCTCATAACTTCGCAGGTCTATGAAGAGGCCATGGCATTCACCTGAGTGTCATGGCCTCATCAAACTTCTACTCGGTTGGGATGGCCGGAGTCGAACTTCTATTGATTGGATGTTGATAGGTGATCAGTATTTAAATCTCACCAGCCATACAGTTTAGTTTGCTGTTTACCCACAGCTATCTGTCCCGACCCTCCCTATACACTTAAATGCTCAGCCAAGGGGAAGGGGGATTAAGCCACTGCCAGACTAGGGTTATCTCCCCCTGAGAACTAATAATATGGACCTGTTGTAATCCAACTGCCTGATTCTTACCTCCCTGACATTGGGGGAAATTGCAGCGTCCCACATGTGTGTAAAAGGGACACTTTAAACATCTGCCTATTTATCTAATGTATTTGCAATGTATGGTATTTCCTATTATCAGGCTGGCAATGTCACTACACCCATTCACCCCTAGGTGGTGCTGATGCCACTCATTTATATAGCTTGGGTGTGTGTCTAGCTGAGGAGGACATAATGCATTGCATTGCAGTGTAGTGTATTGTAGAGAGGAGGAAGAAAAGTGTATGGAGGAGAGAAACAGGCCTCATTCACTATGTAGCTGCAATGCATTTTCTCCGGGACCTGATCAATCCTGGAGAGGACAAACGAAGAGTAGTTACAGCAGCCAAGCACCAGACAGTGAGTCTATGTCTAAATATGAAGCGAGCCTAGTGAGGGTTAGGGCTGAACCCAGCCTATGGACTTCATAAGCACAAGTGCATGAGAGCAACTTTAGGAGTGCCGGGACACATGGATAATTGATGCGCAGCATTGTCTTTTTTTCCGACTACAAAGCCTTCCAGGACATAGTTGAAACCTGAATACTTCAGGAGAGCATCCTGCAAATAATGTCGCAGAGAGTTTGCCTGCCACGAGGGAGAAACGCCCTTATTGGATAGCTCAAGATGAGTAGAAAACAGTATATTTAGTACCAGAGTGCTATAGTTTGGACTTAGAATCATTACAGAAGTCTTGCCTGTAAAGTGTCAGCCTTAAAGAGGACTCCTCAACTGAAAATTGCCTAAACCTGATAAAAGGAATACTACTGAACCTGTTTCCGAGTCATTACTTATGCCATATAACTGAACTGTATCTGTACTGACTACCTGAGGACAATTGATTCAGTAAATGTTCAACTGTTTAATTACAACTGCCTCCTCATTATTTGCACTACTACACTCAACATTTGCACCTTACGGTGCTGGCGTCACGAACACAGGGGCCTAGCTGCAAAAGCACCCCAAGACACCAACTACCATCAAGGGCACCTCAACCAACATCTGGCTGGTGTTCTCTGCAACCGAGAGTGCCCCGGAGGATTTAGTGCGGTCTTCCCATACACTGCATTGCCGGCCCAGGGAGGCAGCCACATATTGTATGGTTGTCTGTTTTGGCTGTCGTACATGTGATGTATATGGCCAGGATCCTGTTACCTGAAAGCTGATGGAGGAGGAGGAGGCATCTGCAGTGATGCAGACAGGTGTAGCTTGCTGGATGATGAAGCAGAGGTCAGCTACAGGATATCAGGTCAGAATCTCCGCAGGAGCAAGGTCAGCAGTCCAGCTCGTAGAATAGAAAGAGGTGAAACAGGTAGTATCAGAGCCAGGACACGGACATAACACAGGACCGGAGCTTAGAGTTTGCAGCAGTTCTAACCCCCAACCTTTACAAAGATTTTGCAGACCAACTTTCTTACTTGACATATTTGTGATGGAAATCCACCTTCTTACTCCTGCAGGGGTCCTTTAAACTGGTACAGAAACATGGATCGGAGCTGGGAGTGGGCAGTCCAGGCTCACGACTGGAAGGTAAGGTCATTCATTGGTAATGCGATTTACCATACATATAAGAAGGCGATGAATAAATGTGCACCTTTCGGTTCTGCTCCGGTCAGAAGGCAGTATATACAGTATATATTGTATTCCGTCCCTTTTAAAGGGCAACGCTCATCATTCTGCACTTCATAACCTGCAATAGGACATAAGCAAATATTAAGGAGCTGAGATCTGCGAGGACTTTGTTCTGGACGCCGTACATGCACAGATGTGACACACACCAGGAGGATTGGTTTGGCAACACCACTCTTCATATGATTATTAATTCAAGCCTTGTATATCCTTAGAGTTGGATGTTGTCCAGATCTAGGAGCTCCCCAGGTGAGGTTCGCACGTCCAAGATATCCTCTTAATCTTCAGACATGTGTGGACAGTAGTGATATCCTGCAGACACCTGCTGCGTCCCCATCTCTCATAACAGGACAATGTGCCAGTTTTATGAGGGGAATTTATATTTTTACCATGCATAGCAAATCCTGACGCCCCCTTCCTCCCCTGTTCCTTACGGTGTAAATCTCCTGAATTATATGCTGGATATTGTAAAAGGCTAAATTCCCCAGAGCACAAAATAAAATCTATGCAGATGTTTCTAGGAAAGTGAGGACCAACATGACTGCCACTATTAGAAGTCACATAGTTTTTTTTGCGTCTGTGAAATTTGCTTTGCTACATTTACAAAGACTTGCGTTGAATTTGCTAAAAGATGCACGCAATTTTGCACTTCAGACGCTGAGTATACTTTTAAGTCAGAAAATTAGTTTTGCCAAGATTTCTGACATTTTCATGCTTAAAGGGATTGTCCATGTTTCAGTAGGCAAACCGCAGAGACGCTGTTAAAATAAAAAGAGGCAGTGGTGCTCTAGTCAGAGCTGTGGGCTGCTTACCAAGCACAGTACCATGCTCGGTATTGCAACCCAGCCCTACTGAGTGGGTCTAAGCTGCACGTACGCCATGAGACCAATATTCGTGACCTCACTGACTGCAGTGCTCGCTAATCGCCGGGGCTCGTTGGAGTCGGACCACCGCTAATCTGATATTAATGATCTAGCCCAGGGATGGCCAACCTGCGGCTCTCCAGCTGTTGCAAAACTACAACTACTAGCATGCAAATACTGCCTACAGCTATCAGCCTACAGCAGGGCATGGTGGGAATTGTAGTTTTACAACAGCTGGAGAGCCGCAGGTTGGCCATCCCTGATCTAGCCTATTAAAATCTCGTACAACCCCTTTAAACCCACCTTCTGAAGCCTTTGTCAGTGTAATACCACTGCTTCATCTCATTCTCCTGGTTGTAGCCATGATATCATGTTTGGCTGCAGTGATGACATCCCATATACTACTGAAGCCAGTCACTGGCCTCAGCGATATACATCACTTGACTGTAAGCTGCATATTGAATGTGAGCCATTGCCTATAACAGGGCAGGAGGAGAAGCATACATAGAAGACAATGGAGGCTGAAATGGTAAGAACACCCATATTTAAAGCCACCCTCCAAACTCCGCCTTACTAGGCCCCATTCATCTCTGTACACGAGTGAAGATTACCTGATCTTCTTTTCATCACTGGTGTCTCAGTAATCTGCACTTTATAACCATCTCGCTGTGATAGAAATCGGTTCTTTATGCACTGACTTCCTTCTGAATCGGTAATTAGACTTGTGGTTATTCACAGCAGCCAATCAGAGGAAGCGGGGCTGCAGGGGGAGGGACAGAGCAGCACCAATGATGAGACAGGAGATGTGTCTCGGACTACCTCAGACCCCCTGTAGGCACTGTAGCTGAAGGGTAGTCACAGGTCACAGTATAATCAGGATGAAAGCCGCCATGGAGCGAGCTTCACATAGGTGCGGGAAAAGAATAGAGAGGTGACGGCACATACACCTGGTTCTCTCCATCGACTTGTATGAGAGTCAGAGAAATAACTGGAAAATCAGTCTACTGCCCGTACAGCCCTCAATAATGCTTGTACCGATCGGCTTTCACAAAGCAGAATTTTTTTTTTTCTTTCATTTTTAGATATTAGTTCCAGCTTTGATGGTGACGGCAGAGAAGGATCCAGTGTTGCTTCCAGTGATGACCACTGGCATGGAGCAGAGGGTGAGTGCACCGCAGATGTCGTCTACTCGGCTAAGGCCCCTTTCACATCAGCGTTTTTGCTTTCCGTCCTAGAGTCCGAGGACGGGGCTCTAGGACGGAAAGATACTGATCAGGATTATCCTAATGCATCCTGAATGGAGAGCAATCCGTTCAGGATGCATCAGGATGTCTTCCGTTCAGTATGTGAACGTTTTTTGGACGTTGACAAAAGCGCAGCATGCTGCGGATTTGTCTCCGTCCAAAAATCCGGAAGACATGCCGTAACGCCTGATCCGGAATTAATGCCCATTGAAGTGCATTAATCCGGATCCGGCCTTAAGCTAAACGCCGTTTCGGCGCATCGCCGGATCCGACGTTTAGCTTTTTCTCAATGGTTACCATGGCAGCCAGGACGCTAAAGTCCTGGTTGCCATGGTAAAATGTAGTGGGGAGCAGTATACTTACCATCCGTGCGGCTCCCGGGGCGCTCCAGAGTGACGTCAGGGCGCCCCACATGCATGGATCACGTGATGGCATGGACCACGTGATCCATGCGCATGGGGCGCTCTGACGTCATTCTGGAGCGCCCCGGGAGCCACACGGACTGTAAGTATACCGCTCCCCCGCTCCCCACTACTACTATGGCAACCAGGACTTTAATAGCGTCCTGGCTGCCATAGTAACCTGAAAGCATTTCGAAGACTGATCAGGATCCTGATCAGATCCATATCACTGATGCATAATGCACAGAGACTCGAGAAACATTGCTATAAATATTTCCATAATATTCTAGATGGTGGAACATTAAAAAATTATTTTCTCTGTTCCATTTGAAGGCACTATAGGGTCCCATACACCCCACAGGTGCTGTCTCTGTACAATATGGAGCTCTCCCTTTCTCTTCTTATTGCTTTTCGCTTTGAACTATGTCTTGAGACTGATCATCTCCACAGGAGGTTCATATTACACATATCAATGCAAGTCTGTGGAGAGGGGGTGGGGGAGGAGTGAGCATCAGACAAACCAAGATGGGGCTCAAAATGAAGCACTAAAGAGACTGCATAGCTACATAGGAGATTTATTATCTCCGTACAAGTGACTAAATGAACAACCAGTTCAACACCTCTGTTATGACCCTGGGGATCCTTCTGAGTGAGTAAGAGGAGATTAGGAAGCAGATTCTCCTCTACTTTCTGTGTGTGCAGTGGAGGGCAGCTTGTCTCCACTCACCATGTCTGAGAGATCTGCAAACTAGATCTTCAGCAAGTACAGAGGAAAACCGCTGAAAAATGTAAAATGCAAGTCGTACACTGGGCAGAAATTGTGATATTCCTGGTGTACATACTTTACTATTGATTAATACAGAGTCTGTAGAAAGGTTAGGTAGGCTTTAAGTATAATGAGTCTAGTACCACTCGTCATGTAGTATTCATGTGACAAAACTAACATCTGCATCTAACAATGTGTATTACAGATTCCAAATCTGACAAGAGGACATATTGAAAACTGTGGACACTGGACTCAGATGGAGAAGTACGTGGCATATTCCTAAGGGGAACTGACCCCTAAAGCATAAAGACATTGATTACGGTTAATACAATGAATGGGATAGTAAAACTGTATACAAATTTTATAGTAGTTATATTCTTGTACATAAGAGCAGAATTATAGTAGTTATATTCATGTACATAGGAGGCAGTATTATAGTCGTTATATTCTTGTACATAGGAGCAGTATTATAGTAGTTATATTCTTGTACATAGGAGCATATTATAGTAGTTATATTCTTGTACATAGGAGCAGTATGATAGTAGTTATATTCTGTACATAGGAGCAGTTTTATAGTAGTTATATCCTTGTACATAGGAAGTAGTATTATAGTAGTTTTATTCTTGTACATAAGAACAGTATCATAGTAGTCATATTCTTGTACATAGAAGGCAGTATTATAGTAGTTATATTCTTGTACAAAGGAGCAGTATTATTGTAGTTATATTCTTGTATATAGGAGAAGTATTATAGTAGCTATATTCTTGTACATAGGAGCAGTATTATAGGAGTTATATTCTTGTACATAGGAGCAGTATTATAGTAGTTACATACCTGTACATAGGAGCAGTATGATAGTAGTTATATTCTTGTACATAGGAGCAGTATTATAGTAGTTATATTCTTGTACATAGGAGCAGTATTATAGTAGTTATATTCTTGTACATAGGAGCAGTATTATAGTAGTTATATTCTTGTACATAGGGAGCAGTATTATAGTAGTTATATTCTTTGGCAATTTTCTTTTTATTCAAATAATGGCATAGTAGTTCAGGACATTGCAATACATCTCAAATCAAAGACAGATTATTCCCAAGAGGACGTAACATCAAACATCTCGTGGGTTACAAAAACAATTGCCTGAGACTGTAGTTTGGCAAATCACAGTCAAATTAAACAATGTTGACCAAAATAAGGTTTTAACAGATACTATTTCCACAAACATGTGTTGTATGGACGTGAACTCACATACAGTTATGTATTTGTGCTTCTTGACGATGGAAGAGTGAAATCTCTCCTTCCCTTTTAAATGGCAGGAATGTCAGATTATAGTTGTTCTCTGGGTCAATAGTAAGGCCACTTCAAACATATACACACAAAATGTAGGGTAGGGTAGACAAGATACATGAAGATACTTGTGGTAGAAAACTTGTGGGGGTAACGAGAGGAGAAGAAAGAGGGAGGGGGGGGGGGGTATTGGGATCCTAGAGAATCCGCGATAGTGTCTCCAGGGTTGCCAAATTGTCAGAAACTTCCAACGATTGTCTTCTTCCCACGTGGCTGATTCCTCTAGTCTGAATAATTGGTCTGTTTTTTCTAGCCACTCTTTAATCAGGTCCTTGTGGACATAAGCTTGTAATAGAGGCAGCGGAAGGAGAGCATGAGGGAATCTTAGCTCTTTACTCGCATATAATTTGCCATTTAGTGAGTACTCCTTTCCACATAAAGGAGATATTGAGTGAGTTAGGCATGCATGGACGGATGCCCCAGAAAGCAAGTTTTTCTCTGAAGCTAAGAGTGGCGGATTCCAGACTGGCGCACATTGATGACGAACTATTGGCCAATACGTCTAGACCCCTGATCAATTGGGTGGCCTTATAGTAAAGGCGAATGTCCGGGAGTCCGACTCCTCCAAACCTCCTTTCCCTTATCAGGGTCGGGTAAGCTACTTTTTGCCCTTTTGCCCTTCCAAATAAAGGAGGAGAATAGTCTTTTAGTATCATTAAAGTAGGAGTTAGGCACCCATATCGGCAGCGTCTATAGCAGATGGGTAAATTTGGGTATAATGTAGGTTTTCGGGTTGTTTTTCCTGCCCATCCAGGAAATGAAAGGGAGTTTTATAGTTTGGAGCTGTTGTCTCGCGTCTCTCAGTAAGGGGAGGTAATTCAGCTTAAATAAGTCCTTTGGGTTGGCCGAGACGTGGATACCCAGGTATTGTATGGAACGGGTCGCCCAGGAAAACGGGGTAGTACGTTGCAATTCCGAGACCGTATTCCACGGACAAGTGACATTAAGTGCTTCTGACTTGTTATAGTTCATTTTAAAAATTGATAAACTACCAATTTCCTCAAAGATGGCTACCAGCTTAGGAAAGGAAATCAGTGGGTTGGAGGTTAGGACGAGGAAGTCATCCGCAAAGGCCGCTGTGACATGTGTTTGGTTATTGACAGTTAGGCCCGAGATTTCTGGGCTGTGACGTATTTTGCAGAGCAGAGTTTCCATGACAATGATGAACAAAGCAGGGGATAGAGGATATCCTTGTCTGGTGCCATTGGAAATTGTGAAGGAGGGCGAAAGGGAACAGTTTACCCTAACCCTGGCGGAGGGGGCCGAGTAGAGAGTCAATACTGCACTGATCAACTGGGGGGAGAAGCCAAATCTCGACAATGCCGCCGACATGTATTGCCAGCTCACCCTATCGAAAGCTTTTTCCACGTCTGTGCTGAGCAGAGCTAAGGAGCAATTCTTGGTTCTGGCCCAGTCAATCAGATGCAGCAGACGTCTTGTATTTTCGTTACCTTGCCTGCCTTGTACGAGTCCTACCTGCTCTCTATTAACTATGTCTGGGAGGACAGATTGGAGGCGCGCATCCAGTACTTTAGCCCACCATTTTATGTCTGTGTTTAGGAGGGATATCTGTCTGTAGTTTCCGCATGACGTGGGGTCCTTATTTGGCTTCTGTATTATAGTGATATGGGCTTCCAGTGCCTGGGGGAGCGTCCCTCCCGTCAACAGATGCTTACAAAGATCTCTGAAGTGCGGTACCAGTATGTCACTAAATGTCTTATAGTATAGAATGGGAAACCCAACGGGGCCTGGGCTTTTTCCCGATGGAATTGTCGTAAGGATTTTTTGTATTTCAGTATCAGTCACTGGCGCGGTCAAGGCGTCTACCTTCTCACGTGGGATTGTTGGCAGTGGGAGTGCGTCAAGGAACTCTGTCATTGCTCCCTAGCGATATCCGGTGCAGTTTTTAGTTGTTTTCCGTCAGCAGTTTTAATAAAGGATATATGCGAGGCGTCTCGCTGTTTCTTCGCTAGAGCTGACATTAACTTGTTTTATTTATTACCGTGCGCATATGCCCGGAATTTAGAGCGCATAAGAAGTTTTGCCGAGGTTATGTTTAATAGGTTTTTTAAGTCTGTGCGGGCTGCTGTCAATTCTTCATACACAACCTGTGCCTGACTTCTTTTATGGGTCAGTTCTAGTTTAGAGATGCGGTCTAGAAGATTGGTGAGTGCCGCAGTTCTTTGTCTTTTGACAAATGTTCCTAAGGAGATCAAGTCTCCTCTAATTTTGGCCTTATGGGCTTCCCATGCAATGGAGGGGGAAGGGGGCAGTGTATTAGTAGCGTTTGTGTCAAAATAGTCAGAGATAGCATTCGCTATTTTAGTTTTATTGGAGGTTTCCGCAATGAGTGTTTCGTTTAGCCTCTTGTGGGAGGGTCAGAAACATGTAGATGTAGGAAAATTGCGGCGTGGTCCGAAATGGTGATAGTGCCTATAGTGGCCCTAGACACCTTCTGGATGTGAGCTGAGGACAGGACTAGGTAGTCAAGCCTGTGCTGATGAATAGAATGTAAAGTCCCTCTCTAGGGGGTTCAAAGTTCTCCAATCGTCAAAAAACCCTTAGCTTTTGCGTGTGTTTTTTAAAGTTTTTTCTCAGCGATTTATGGGTTATGGCCAAACGTCTAGTAGAGGAGTCGAAGTCCGGTTCCAAAGTAACATTGAAGTCCCCCTCCTAAAATGATCATTCCCTCTTGGAACGAGGACAGTTGAGTTAGCGTTTGGATGAGCCATTGGACTTGTCCCCTATTCGGGGCATATAGGTTAGCCAGAGTCACTGGACTGTCACCCATCATTCCCTTGACAAAAATGTAGCTCCCGTCTGGATCCACCACAGATGCCGAGCTTTTAAAAGCGAGCTGTTTATGGATTCTTAGCAGATGTAGAAGTGCCTAGACATAACGTGCACCTCTGCACCGCCTAATAATAGAACATGAAGCATATTAACTGAACAGAGCTAATACATTATAGGGCACATTTAACTGAACAAACCTTCCGGGCACACCAAGGCATGTCCCCATAGGAACCGGGAAAGCGAGAGAAGGCGAGCATCCCAATCAGGAGGCACCCCCACCATCGCCGCCCGGCCCCCAGGTACAGAACACAATATCACACAACGAGTCCTCACTTGGGACCTAAACACGCATAACCAATACATGTACAAACATTGCATGTGCAAATTCGCCCTAACGGTTAAGGGCTTGTGTGACTTCCATTTTTCATACATATTCAAAAGGTAACTTCTGAGGGTTGTGATTATCAGTATTGGGTACACTTTACGACATCCACAACGGACGTCAAGGAGCAGATAATGCATCCAACACTGATCAAGCACCCTTAGCGAAGGGGGGGGGGGGTTCAGTGGTGAGCCTGAAAAGTATTTGACCCAGGGATCGCAACATCCCGTATCCTGTAATGTAATATGTAAAAGTGTCATAGGCCCGTTGGCGGTTGTCTCTCTTTAGGACATGGCACAGGTGCCTCCGACACTACAGCTCTACTCCCATACAATCAGGGAAGGTCAGTGATGCAGTATATCCCTATGAAATCTTTAGCTCGGTGAGCTTAGAGTCAAACAACGACGACAGCTGCTTCGAGTCCCAAGTTCAGGTACGTCCCAGAAGAGAGGAATCCGCATTATCCCTTCTCTGTCTCGTCGCGCTTGTAGGGAACTGCGAACGATTCGGAGTCTTCTGGAGTGCAGGTCCGCTGTCTCCCTCTGGTGGTAAAGGTAGCCACAAAGGTATGGGGATCGGCTCCATTTTCAGCGCTGACCAGACTCTGTCCAGATCTTCCGGTGAGTGCACTGTTAGGCGTCGGCCGCTTATCCAAACAGCCAAGCCGAAAGGGAACAGCCAGTTGTATTGCAGGCCTTGCTCCCTAAGGATCTCCAGCAGCGGCTTTAGAATTCGCCTTTTAGCTGAAGTCGAGGGGGCAATGTCCTAATAAAAGTGGACCTGCTGTCCCTCATATGTGACCGGGCGGTTTTCTTTGGCGGCCTGCAAAATCTGCGAGGTGTCGACAAAGGACAGGAGGCCAAAAAATGATATCGCGCGGCGGTTCTCCTGGTTTGGGCTCGTGACGCAACGCCCGGTGAATTCTTTCGATTATGACTCTTGCAGCCTTTCAGGGCCTAGTAAGGTGTGGAGGATTTCCATTGCGACCTTTTTCAGGGACTCCTGTGCGTACAGCTCTGTGAGACCTTTTATTCGAATGTTCTTTCTCCTGCTTCTGTTCTCCTGGTCTTTTTTATGAGGAGCAGGGATTTGTTGATAAATTTGGAGTGTTGCGCTGAGCGCGAGATAATGGTTTCCGATCGAGACGCCATTTCGGCTTGCTTGGTCTCTAGGAGCTCTACCCTGTTATTCATTGATCGCAGATCCGATTTGATGTTGGCTAGCTCTTCCTTGATGGGCTTTATGGCTTGGAATATGGTCTTCTTTAAAAAGGCCTTTGTAATCGGGGATGATTTAGATTCACCGCATTCACTCTCTGGAGGGCTATCTATGTCGGAGGCATGATCTCTCGCGCTTTTCTCTTTCTGCGCCAAGTTGGGTTCAGCTCCGGTCGCCACATCAGGCTGTGGTCTCCAATACTTCTGCAGGTCGGTTTGGCTCCCTGCGACTTTATGGGTGTAGGTAGGGTCCCCTGAGCGTTCCCTGTTGTTTTTTCCCATTTTAGAGGGGTCTCTGTTAAGCAAAAAGGCGGTTTAGAGGTGCTTGATCGAGGAGCTGCAGTCTCACGCGTCCATCTCAGTCGGTAGCTAGGCTCCGCCCCCCCATAGTAGTTATATTCTTGTACATAGGAGGCAGTATTATAGTAGTTATATTTCTGTACATAGGAGCAATATTATAGTAGTTATATTCTTGTACATAGTAGCAGTATTATAGTAGTTATATTCTTGTACATAGGAGCAGTATTATAGTAGTTATATTCATCTACATAGGAGGCAGTATTATAGTAGTTATATTCTTGTACATAGGAGGCAGTATTATAGTAGTTATATTCTTGTACATAGGAGGCAATATTATAGTAGTTATATTCATCTACATAGGAGGCCGTATTATAGTAGTTATATTCTTGTACATAGGAGGCAGTATTTAAAGTAGTTATATTCTTGTACATAGGAGGCAGTATTATAGTAGTTATATTCTTGTACATAGGAGCAGTATTATAGTAGTTATATTCTTGTACATAGGAGCAGTATTATAGTAGTTATATTCTTGTACATAGAAGGCAGTATTATAGTAGTTATATTATCTATTTAATAAGTAATGACTGGGATTTCCCTTTTAATAATTATATTCTGTAGCAGTAAGGCGGCCTGGCTCTGATTCAGAGACATACTGTCACCCAGCACTGGTGACATTTCTACAGGATTAGTTTGGGTCTATAGAAGATGGGATCTTGACAAGTTTGGCTGATAAGAGAAATTTTCATTAATCCTCATTCCGGGTGCTGTCACCCATCTCTGAGCCCTTGTAACATTGCAGTGTGACATTCACTTAACCTACCGTCTCCAGTTACATTACGGGTTTGTCATGTTATCTGCTGACAGATTGCTTCTTTTTCTGAGAATGATCGCGGTGTTTAGATTTTTCGGGCAAGACTTCCATAGTGTGGATCAATCCAAGATGAAGCAGATGTGCAAAAGAGAAACATTCTAGAAACCAGTAACATATACCGTGTCGTCATAAAGATTTAGTTCTATGGAGCGATATTGGGATAAAATAAGGAAGCAAGATTTGACTCTTGTTAAAGGGGGTCTGTCAGGGGAGCCCCTACATTTTTTTTTATTTTTTATTATTATTATTTACGGCATCCTATGCTGTATTTCAGGGTTCAGCAACGTCCAGCGCTCCTGCTGTTGGGAATCTACAAATTCCAGCATGCTCCACTTATTCCTGTGGGAGTTCCCAGTACAGCTGAGCAAGTGTACATGCTGGGAATTGTCGTTTCAGCACAGCTGGAGTGACGGAGGTTGCTGATTTCTATATATATAATGGTTCCTATGGATTTTGTCCTCCTGTGCAGTTTCCTTACACATTTCTATTAATAGGTCGTGGCATGGAAAATACTCTACATATTACAAACCTGCACCTGGCTCTAAATACTTTTCTACTTGCATGTAATTAAAGATGTATGATAGCCATTGAAATGTAGCTGTATAGCGCCACCTGCTGTTTGCTGGGGGGGGGGGGTTGGCGCACTTAGCCTTGCCTATGGAAGCACTTAGCCTTGCCTCTGGAAGGCGATTTTACATCTTAGAGGCGTTTTTCTTTTTTCAAATTTATGCGGGCCGGGCACATCAGGGGGGCGTTCCTGGGCACCTTGAAAAAGGAATAACGCCCCTCTGGGCTCCTTACAGCCTAATTAGCATATTGGATGAAGCATTTTTTTGAAAGAAAAGACAAGGCACACAATTAAAAGACATATGGAAATAAGGTAATTTATTGCACCTAGATTAATGAAAAAAAATTTTGGTAACATGCAGGTGACAGATTCCCATTAAATCTTCAAATGCCACCAGGAATATCTTGGGTCACAAGTTCTGGCAGTAGGACTGGGTCTAAATTGTGCACAACGACAATAAAGATTACAGCTACACGGTAGCGCTTGTTGCGCGACATTTCATGTAATGTATTTCAATGGTGTCGCAATGCCACATGCGTCATGCTGCTTCTCTGCCGCAACAGGGGAGTTTTTGCAACCATCGCATTGCAGTATTTGACGTGTCACATTGTGTCACCATTCAGGTACATTACATGAAATGCCGTCGTGTAGCCCTAGCCTTACAGATTGAGAACTGCAGCTGAAAGGACACCCCCCCAGCTTGAGAAGAAAGGGCGCATGCCCTGCGCTGATAGCCTGAAATATATCTAATCAAGCATTGAATGTGGAGATCTCTGGATCCATGTGAGGTGCAGGGCTGGTTCTAGCTTTGTTAGAAATATATTTTCACTTCCATGAAAAAGGCCTCCTGGACACGATGTGTTCTGTAAATATAATAGGTATTGGAGCCATGCAAATTATTTTCACCATATGTGGTTTCTGCAGCGCCCCTATAAGCCGCTGTGTGTCGAGATCTGAAATAAGCTTCTTTTTCCTCTCAAAGCAGGAAATCTTAGCGCATGCTGAAGCACTCCTCAAAATTACTGTACATCCAGCCAGCCGACCGCCTGTGAATTAAAGCTTGGCTCTTCTTGCCTCCGAATCTGGGAAAGAAATATCTTCCTTCACAGTAGATAAGCTTTGGTAGCCTGCAAAAATGAGCTTTTTAGCGGTGCATTTCCCAGAGAATGCCATAGAGCAGAAGCCGCCCGGTTGGTGGATGTGACTGTCATCTGAACTCCCGTTGTAACAGCCAAGATCAGAGAAACCTTTATCTCCCTAAGGTCTCATGCACACAAATGTATTTTTTTCCGCATTTTTTGCAGGTTGGATGTGGACCTAAGTGTGCTGTTTGCACGTGTATGTCCGTTCCATGACACCTGCAAAAAATAGAACATGTCCTATTCTTGTCTGTATTATGGTCCAGGATAGGACTGTTCTATAGAGGGCCAGATGTTCCGCTCCGCAAAAAGCGGAAAGCACGAGGCCAGTATCCGCACTTTGCGTACATACAAAATGGCTATGGCCGTGTGTATGAGCCCTAAGTTGTATGACTTAAAGAGGGGCTGCCTGTATCAGTCCATCAGCACCCTGATCACAAGGAGTTGAGGGGGGGTCATGGCAGCCGGGGACTAACAAAAGGTGCCTAGGCGTGCTATAGCTATGTGCCTTTTAGCCTAACAGACAACCATGCTGTGCTATATTTAATGTACCAAGGCATGATGGAAACATTCAACCACATTGAAAAGTCACTTTGTGGGGAAAAAAAAAAAAAAGGAAAAGATGCACTGTACGACGTTTTGTCTGGCCGTAAACCGCCATTTATGCCAGAAAGGCTTGTAGTCAACGGGAATCTGGCGGTCCAGAACAGACTGCTAGAAATCACGATGGAGATGTGAATGTACAGTCGTGGCCAAAAGTTTTGAGAATGACATAAATATTGGAAATTTGAAATATTGCTGCTTAAGTTTTTATAATAGCAATTTGCATATACTCCAGAATGTTATGAAGAGTGATCAGATGAATTGCATAGTCCTTCTTTGCCATGAAAATTAACTTAATCCCAAAAAAAACTTTCCACTGCATTTCATTGCTGTCATTAAAGGACCGGCTGAGATCATTTCAGTAATCGTCTTGTTAACTCAGGTGAGAATGTTGACGAGCACAAGGCTGGAGATCATTATGTCAGGCTGATTGGGTTAAAATGGCAGACTTGACATGTTAAAAGGAGGGTGATGCTTGAAATCATTGTTCTTCCATTGTTAACCATGGTGACCTGCAAAGAAACGCATGCAGCCATCATCGCGTTGCATAAAAATGGCTTCACAGGCAAGGATATTGTGGCTACTAAGATTGCACCTCAATCAACAATTTATAGGATCATCAAGAACTTCAAGGAAAGAGGTTCAATTCTTGTTAAGAAGGCTTCAGGGCGTCCAAGAAAGTTCAGCAAGCGCCAGGACCGTCTCCTAAAGAGGATTCGGCTGCGGGATCGGAGTGCCACCAATGCAGAGCTTGCTCAGGAATGGCAGCAGGCAGGTGTGAGCGCATCTGCACGCACAGTGAGGAGAAGACTTTTAGTAGATGGCCTGGTGTCAAGAAGGGCAGCAAAGAAGCCACTTCTCTCCAAAAAAAACACCAGGGACAGATTGATCTTCTGCAGAAAGTATGGTGAATGGACTGCTGAGGACTGGGGCAAAGTCATATTCTCCGATGAAGCCTCTTTCCGATTGTTTGGGGCATCAGGAAAAAGGCTTGTCCGGAGAAGAAAAGGTGAGCGCTACCATTAGTCCTGTGTCATGCCAACGGTAAAGCATCCTGAGACCATTCATGTGTGGGGGTTGCTTCTCATCCAAGGGAGTGGGCTCACTCACAATTTTGCCCAAAAACACAGCCATGAATAACGAACGGTACCAAAACAGCCTCCAGCAGCAACTTCTTCCAACAACAGTTTGGTGAAGAACAATGCGTTTTCCAGCACGATGGAGCACCGTGCCATAAGGCAAAAGTGATAACTAAGTGGCTCGGGGACCAAAACGTTGACATTTTGGGTCCATGGCCTGGAAACTCCCCAGATCTTAATCCCATTGAGAACTTGTGGTCAATCCAAAAGAGGCGGTGGACAAGCAAAAACCCACTAATTCTGACAAACTCCAAGAAGTGATTATGAGAGAATGGGTCGCTATCAGTCAGGAATTGGCCCAGAAGTTGATTGAAAGCATGCCCAGTCGAATTGCAGAGGTCCTGAAAAAGAAGGGCCAACACTGCAAATACTAACTCTTTGCATGAATGTCATGTAATTGTCGATAAAAGCCTTTGAAACGTATGAAGTGCGTGTAATTATATTTCACTACATCACAGAAACACCTGAAACAAAGATCTAAAAGCAGTTTAGCAGCAAACTTTGTGAAAACTAATATTTGTCATTCTCAAAACTTTTGGCCACGACTGTAGACTTTACATGTTGTCTCCACAATCATAACAATCGGTATAATAAAGTTAATACATTGTTTAAACCACTGTGAACTAGATATAAAAATGATATATAAAGTATGGGAAAATTGTGTTTTTAGCCCCCTAGGGAGGGCCCCCAAAGAAAAGCAAAGGTTAATCAATAACCAAAATAGTCCATTTAGGAATATAATTTGTACCACAAAAAAACAAGCCTTCATATAGCTACATTGATAGGTCATTAATATCAGATTGGTGAGGGTCTGATACCAGGAACCCCACCACAGGGGCTGCAGTGTACAGTACGTTGTATAGTGGACATGCTTGGTATTGCAGCCCAGGACCATTCACTCCATTAGGACTGAGCTGCACATAGGTTGTGTGGCTGATGAACATGATGTCACTGACCGAGGAAGATGTCACAGTGCTCAGCAGACCACCGCGCTCTCTTCTAGCAGCTGATCTGTGATGGTGCTGGGACTCAGACCCCCAGCAATCTGATACTGATCACCTATCCTGAGGATTTCAAAGCTCTAATCCGTGCTTGACATTAATGACCTATTGATAGAATAGGCCATACATTTCTGATAGCTGCAGGTCCCACCTATGAGATCCACTTCTGTCCCAGGAAAGGGGCCCTTACTTGAATGAATGAACTCCAGTGTGGCTTTCTCCATTGCTGTGGACTTCTGAAAATAGCTAAGCGCTGGGGAATGGAAAGGATGCCAAGCATGTGCAACATGTTCTCCATTCATGGAGGGGCTACGATCTTGAGATAGGAGCAGGTTGATATACCATAAATGACCATATGGAACATGTATATATGTTCCAAAAAATGCTGCTTTCAGAATGCGGTGAGGCAAAAGCAAAAACATTCCAACTCCGTGGCAGGCTTGGCCCATAGGAGGTTACTGCAGGATTTAATCTTGTTTACAAGCCTCCGAATATATGCACGGAGAGCTGAGAAATAGACGTACAACAGCACATCAAACCCATTACTACCAATCCTGTATACGTATAAAACCGGGATTCTGAGCAGTAGAATACGATATTACTGTTTATTGGGGAGATGAAAGTTCATAATAACGCCATCTATAATTACGGTCTCGCAGCCGGCGCTGCCTCGTAACCCTGTAGAAATAATGAGGCCATTACACCTGATGTAACCGCCGCTTTTTTGGTGACATAAAACATCTTCATTTATATCGGGAGCCGTAATGTTTCTGCACAGAAGCTCCGACTCGTATTCCTCTGTTGTAAGAATACTTAATCTGCACGTCGCTCGGCAGGAGAACCAGCAGTCTCGTGTTTTACTCCCCCCGACTGTATCTAATATATTGTAAAGCTGCAAGCGCTTTAAAGTCAATGTACCGTAGAACACTGGTGCGACTATGTTTGGTTTTCATGGGGCTGCAGAACAACAGGGCAGGTAAGAAATGGTGTCGATGTGCCGCCAGGAGGGCAAAATTGCCATTGTCACACATGTAGGACCAGTGGTATTCATCAGTTAGGCAGTTTTCACCATGCTTAACTACTGACAGCACTGGAGGGAGCAGGACAAATATGCTTTGTGGAATTATATTATAAGGAGTAGTGTGAATATGAAGTTTTATTCTGCTCCTGCTTTAAAACCCCTGCCATCTGTAACCACTGAAGAAAAGAAAAACCTCTCACTGCTATATATTATATCAATTCAAAATCATCTTTATTATCCTCATAAAAATCCATAGCCATACAAACCGTAGCGCTACCACATCTATGTCAATAAATGGAGCTATAAATATGCAGCAGAGTGCGGTGGGTTGTATATGATATTCTTCATTCCTAGTTTATAACCATCAAATGGATTATATCTTGGTAGAAGTAATAATGACCAGTTTGGACGCCTACACATAAATATACAAACCAGTGTAGTGGCAAAATGGATGCGTGATGTAGGTTTTATCGTCTCTTCCTAGGGGGAAGGGGCAAACCACAATTCACATCATCCACCCTTTTAAACCCGTGCCGGCCAATGAGACAGCGGTCACTCAGACGAGAAGGGAGGACTTGTAAGGCAACTCCACGCGAGAGACCTCGCATGGGCCCTTGCAGGAGTAGAATTGGGCGACATTTCTTATAATGATGGTCAATAGCATCGCACCGCGACATGCAACATACTGCGACACAACAGTCACAAAATAAACTCGCCTGCGTTAAATTTTTGTGCGACTGGCGTGTCGCAGTGTGTGCGCAACATAATTGATTATCATTAAAAAAAAAAAAGCGTGATATTGGTGCTACGTGAATGTCGTGAAGTGTAGTTGTACTCTTTTGTCGCCGTGTAGCCCCAGCATAAAACTTCATATTCACACCACTCCTAATGACAAAAGCGCCATGTTTGTCCTGCCCTCCCCAGCCCCTGCCTAGTGCTGTGAGCAGTTTAGCATGGTCAAAGCTGCTGACCGACCCCCTTTAATATGGGGATCAGATAAAGCGGTCCGTTCAAAAATGCACAAAATGCTTATAGGCCAGCGTTTCTGGAGATATCTGAGGGATCAGGTCAGTCTGAAGCTGCACACAGACATGAGATGAGTTCAGCCCTCGGCTATCACCCTGAGATCCTCGGTAACCTATGCCTTTGTGGCTGTACTTATTTCCAGACAGAGAGAGATGTATGCATATAGTAGACACCTTTGACATCTTGTATCGAGGGGAGATCCATTAATCCTGTGTATCTCATCGCTGCCCCCCTCTATGCAAGATATCAAGGGGACACTTGGGTTGTCATAATAGTTATGAGCACGGGTGGACATAGTGCCAGGGCAGCAGGCGAGGAATGGTTCCTTGCTGCCTTAGTAAGTAAGGTAAGTCTTAGCTATGTATGATGGCGGGTGGGCACACTGTGGATGGGCAGGGTTTCCGGACTACAGCTGGGGTCTTTGTTGTAGCCTCTAGGGATTTTACAAGGAATCGGCAATTTAATAACTGGTAAGGGGGATTGATTGATGTGTAGTGCAGGTGGTCAGCGCGTGGTATGTATCCTATGTTTGGGCAGTGCGAGTGGCACTTGGGCATCACGTGTTCTGTGTGTGATTGGTGTGACGTACTTCACAAAGTCTGGGAAAATGACCAAGGTGAGGCCTTTCCAAGTGCCCTGTTCACTGTGTTCAGAATGGATATGTGACCTGCTAACTGCACATCCCTTTTACATTTCTCTTTTATGCAGTATCAATATGATTTAGGCTACTTTCACCCTCGCGTTTTGACGGATCCGTTCAGACAATACAACCGCCTGCATCCGTTCAGAACAGATCCTTTTGTATCATCTGTAACATAGCCAAGATGGATCCGTCTTGAACACCATTGAAAGTGATTGGAGGATGCATCCGCTTTCTATTGTGTCAGAGAAAATGGATCCGTCCCCATTGACTTACATTGTGCGTCAGGACGGATCCGTTTGGCTCCGTTTCATCAGACGGACTCAAAATGCTGCAGGCAGCGTTTTGTTGACTGTCTCCAAAGCAGAATGGTGACTGAACTGATGCAAACTGAGCGGATCCTTTTCCATTCAGAATGCAAACTGATCCGTTTTGGACTGATTGTGAGAACCCTGAACGGATCTCACAAACGGAAAGCCGAAACGCGAGTGTGCAAGTAAACTTAATTGGAAATGCCATCAAATAATAGTCTCTATACAGATCCCCCTGAAAAAACATTTTTTTTAATGAATTTCTATCGGACGGTTTAACTGCACCAGTAAAATCGCTCTGTAGCTCCTGACTATGTCAGAGTTTTATCAGACCCCCGTCCTGTATATGTGATGTGTGTACAGCGTGCCACCCGCATACGTAAGCGCACAGTGTCTCTGCTGGTGGCGGTGAGCTGCGATGCCGTCGCCTGCCTGTCACTTGTGCTGACATTGAGTCCTGCAGCTTTATCTTGACCTATTGTTGAACCCTTTGTGATTTATACCTGATCCGGTCCTCGGAGCACACCTGATCCCCGGCTGTGGAGAGGACGCCGCCGAACTGGTTGACCTTCGCTTTGAATCATCAACGTAGGATCAATTACTTTCTGTTTAGTGACAATTGGGGGCACGGAATAAGGAACGTGTCTGGGTATTGTGACCGTCACAGGAGCAGAGTCACCACAATACGGTTATTATCACTATGAAATGATCAGTGCACTCCCGTCATATCTGCTGCTACAGTGTCTATACAGAGCATCAGTGCAAGTTGGGGGAATTATCAGGGGGGAATTATTGAAGCCACTTTTCCCCTAATATGTGTTACTCCATTTTTATGCCGCTCCTTACTTTAGTAATATTACGCTTTTTTGGTGCCTTTATAAAAAGTCGCACTTGGTAAATCGAACTAACATTGCTAATCACTCCCATTTTTCCATCCACTTTCCCAAAGTGCCGAATGTGTCGTGAAATCGCAATGACGCCAACATTTTCGGCATAATTCTGATGCAAGGGGAATGCTAAACTTCCCCCAGTGGGTCATTTTTACACAGCCCACTGCCTAGACATAATTGGGGAGCTTTCTCATCCCCTTACTCTACTTTTGCGATGACTTAAACCCCACATTTGTGACTGTTCCTACCCTGCCCTTGCCACCAGCTAAAAAGCAGGAGAGGTGCCATCACCCCCACACATCTATATCATTAACACCAGTTTTCTGGGGTTAATGATGACTAAAATTTACGCCAGCTCATTCTCCTTTAGGTGCACAGATTGCTAGAGGATGCACTTAATTTGTGATGAGGCGTGCACACCCAGTGGTGCAGTGCAGTGGATATCAAGACCAGTGTAGAAAATGCCAGTCTTGATAAATCTCCCCTATTGCGCTCCGGTTGATGATATAACGGATTGAACGGCGCTCAATACAGAAAGCAAGCGGACATGTGGTGGATTCCTATATGGGTGATATTTCCGTATGCCTGCGGCAGACACGGATAAAGTTCAGCTGTGTGTACACAGTTCTCAGACTTGCAGCAGGAGAGTAAAAGGTGTGTACGGTGATAAACTGGCATCCGGAGCTGATGCCAGGCTTACTGCTTGAAATGACTGACACAGGATCCAGTACACACAAAATATGTTCCGCTTTAAAAACCATCGCTTTCCTCGTCTCCGCGTCCAGCGCCACCTGATGGTCTTATCCCTTCCATCTGGCTCAGGAACGGCATATTGCAGAGACAGATAGCCAAGGTCTGGCTCATGCAATATTAGTAATCTGAATTATGCCAGAGCCGGATGCTGGTTTTACCTCTCCCTCCTGATCAGCTGAGACTGTACCAGTTATGAGAAGCAGATATTTAAATTTTATTTTTTTTGCAGTGTGAAAATTCAGAATATATATTTATAGGGATCAGTTTTTCCAAATCCTTTTGCACAGCTATCGAGTTACATGATAAAACACTGATTGCCTTCAGCCACCAGTAGGGGGAGCTCACTGAGGAAGGATTTTGCCTGGATTTAGATACATTATAGATACCCTCAAACCCCAGCCCACCAGCTCGCAACGTATCCTGTGGCTATGCCATAAATGTCGAGATGAGAATGAGCCTGAAAATCAAATCTGACCATCTTCTCACACTGCAGTCTGCTCCCATGCAAAGTGAGGTGTGTTTTTTGTTTTATTTTTAACAATTTTAAGTTGATTTGAAGCATAAATAAAATGCAGTGCAATTCTATGAGACATATACAGACAGCTATAAATGTGTATGAAACGTGAAATGGCGCTCTAAGAGCAGCACAAATTGTACTAATAAAACATGAGGCTGTAAACACATATTAGAAGGAAAAAGAATCAGAAGCACAAATTACAGGTTGCTGTTTTCCAAGTAACAGCTAGAGTCTATATGCTGACGTTGTTTATTCCATATTGATTGTGACAGATTTATTTCTCACCTGATGTTTATATGTCATTACTCTGCCAATTCGCAACAGAAATTAGAACGTGGATGTGGGTACATACAAAGCAAATACAAAAAAAACATAGTTCTATAAATACTGTAATATTGCCCATGTACAAAAATATAAATAATATTGCCCGTATATATGAGAACATTACTATAATACTACCTCCTATGTACAAGAATAGAACTACTATATTCTTGTACATAGGATCAGTATTATAGTAGTTATATTCTTGTACATAGGGTCAGTATTATAGTAGTAATATTCTTGCACACAGGAGGCCGTATTATAGTAGTTATATTCTTGTACACAGGAGGCAGTATTATAGTAGTGATATTCTTGTACATAGGAGCAGTATTATAGTAGTTATATTCTTGTACATGGGATCAGTATTATAACTAATATAATACTGCTTCTATGTACAAGAATATCACTACTATAATGCTGCCTCCTGTGTACAAGAATATAACTACTATAATACTGCCTCCTGTGTGCAAGAATATAACTACTATAATACTGCCTCTTGTGTGCAAGAATATACCTACTATAATACTGCCCCTATGTACAAGAATATCACTACTATAATACTGCCTCCTGTGTACAAGAATATCACTACTATAATACTGCTCCTATGTACAAGAATATAACTACTATAATACTGCTCCTATGTACAAGAATATAACTACTACAATACTGCCTCCTATATACAAGAATATAACTACTATAATACTGCCTCCTGTGTACAAGAATATCACTACTATAATACTGCTCCTATGTACAAGAATATAACTACTACAATACTGCCTCCTATATACAAGAATATAACTACTACAATACTGCTTCTATGTACAAGAATATCACTACTATAATACTGCCTCCTGTGTGCAAGAATATAACTACTATAATACTGCCTCCTGTGTGCAAGAATATAACTACTATAATACTGCCTCCTGTGTGCAAGAATATAACTACTATAATACTGCCCCTATGTACAAGAATATAACTACTATAATACTGCCTCCTGTGTACAAGAATATCACTACTATAATACTACCTCCTATGTACATGAATATAACTACTATTATACTGCCCCTATGTACAAGAATATAACTACTATAATACTGCTCCTATGTACAAGAATATAACTACTATAATACTGCCCCTATGTACATGAATATAACTACTATTATACTGCCCCTATGTACAAGAATATAACTGCTATATTACTGCTCCTATGTACAAGAATATAACTACTATAATACTGCTCCAGTGTACAAGAATATAACTGCTATAATACTGCCTCCTATGTACAAGAATATAACTACTATAATACTGCCTCCTATTTACAAGAATATAACTACTATAATACTGCCCCTATGTAAAGGAATATAACTACTATAATACTGCCTCCTATGTACAAGAATATAACTACTATAATACTGCTTACTATGTACTAGAATATAATTACTATAATACTGCTCCTATGTACCAGAATATAACTACTATAATACTGCTCCTATGTACAAGAATATAACTACTATAATACTGCTCCTATGTACAAGAATATAACTACTATAATACTGCTCATATAAACAAGAATATAACTACTATAATACTGCCTCCTATGTACAAGAATATAACTACTATAATACTGCTTCTATGTACAAGAATATAACTACTATAATACTGCTCCCTATGTAGAAGAATATAACTACTATAATACTGCCTCCTATGTACAAGAATATAACTACTATAATACTGTCTCCTATGTACAAGAATATAACTACTATAATACTGCTCCTATGTACAAGAATATAACTACTATAATACTGCCTCCTATGTACAGTACAATAATATAACTACTATAATACTGCTTCTGTGTACAAGAATATAACTACTATAATACTGCTTCTGTGTACAAGAATATAACTACTATAATACTGCCTCCTATGTACAAGAATATAACTACTATAATACTGCTTTCATATACAAGAATATAACTATTATAATGCTGCCTCCTATATACAAGAATATAACTACTATAATACTGCTCCTATGTACAAGAATATAACTACTATAATACTGCTCCTATGTACAAGAATATAACTACTATAATACTGCCTCCTATGTACAAGAATATAACTACTATAATACTGCTTCCTATATACAAGAATATAACTACTATAATACTGCTTCCTATATACAAGAATATAACTACTATATTACTGCTCCTATGTACAAGAATATAACTACTATAATACTGCTTCTATGTACAAGAATATAACTACTATAATACTGCTCCTGTGTACAAGAATATAACTACTATAATACTGCCTCCTATGTACAAGAATATAACTACTATAATACTGCTCCTATGTACAAGAATATAACTACTATAATACTGCCCCTATGTACAAGAATATAACTACTATAATACTGCTCCTATGTACAAGAATATAACTACTATAATACTGCCGCAGAGATTGCAGTGATGATGTGTATGCTCTCTATGTGAATTATTAATGACTTCTCTCTCTTGTAGACCGGCTGCCTTGAATGCAATCCTCATTAAATGGCTGGGAGAAGTTCACACACCGTCTTTCCCGTCTAAGCTCTGAGTGTCCCACGTCACATGAGCCAAATTCTTGGTCTGGATCTTCCGCAGAAAATGTTCCTAATTCCTTCCTGACACAATCCAGCGCTCGCTAATTGTCTGCTGGTCATGCGTCTAATGGACAAAGCCATTGTGATTAACAGGCGGCACAGATAATGAATGTTCGTACCAGTCCCATTTCATGATTAACCCTGAACCTTTTGATGGCAACTGCAAATTGTGAATAATAATAATCTATGCAATGAAATAGAAATTGCAAAGAAAAAGTGCCCTTAATGGAGTGTAATAGTACGTGTAACACTGCAGAGTACAGGGCCGCTGGATTACCGACTCGTGTCTCGGCTCAATGTCATTATACGGTCACATACTAATGGTGAAATCTAATGGCTGCTGTACTTTGTGCCGTACATAGTAAACACAACGATGGGAATGTAGTAAGACTGTGATTTCTTACACCAGCCTTAACAACACACACCACTGATGTAGGACGTGCTATAATTATTGAGAGGTAATAGTTGTGGCACATCCTTGGGCGTTCTATACGCCAGAAAGTGAAATCTAAGCACTAAGGGTGCATTTATTAAGACTGTCGTTTGACACTTGTCTTAATAAACCCCCTGCGCTGGCGGTGTATCCCCCGGAGTTATGAATAGGAGCAGGCCTCTTCATAACTTCAGCGGATCCGCCACCCGTTCTAAATGTCTAAATTTAGACCGTTTTCCACGCCTGAAACAGGTGTAGAAAATGGTACATGAGACGGGCCTCTTGACCCTTCCCCACACAGGGAAGAAGTCGCAGATTGAGGGGAGAAGTCGCACCTGTAATACGCCTAACATGGGTGTACTTCAGCCTAATCAATGACTCCCTAAATTTTAATAAATACTGTATTTTCCAGCGTATAAGATGACTGGGCGTATAAGACGACCCCCAACTTTTCCGGTTAAAATATAGGATTTGGGATATACTCGTCATGTAAGACCACCCCAGCCTCTCTTCAGCACCCCAGCTTCTCTTCAGCTCCCCAGCCTCTCATCAGCCCTCCGTACACAGGAGCAGGCAGTGTGAAAACTTAGAGGCGGCGCAGGCATGTGTGGCAGGAAAGCCTGCTGTGCCCCTCATCTGCCTGCTCCTGCGCTCCCACCAACGTCTCCCTGCAAATCTGCCGGCCGGTCACTGTCAAAAAGCACCAGACGGCCGGCCGGCCGGCCTCTTACTCTATGCGCTGCAGCCGCCGGGCTCTCCCTCTTCCGGTAACTCATGTCTGTGCGGCACATTGCTTATGCGCAGCACAGACATGTGAGTTACTAGAAGAGGGAGAGCCCGGCGGCCACAGGGGACAAGGACGACCCGGCGTATAAGACGACCCCCGACTTTTGAGAAGATTTTCAGATGTTCAAAAGCAGTCTTATACGCCGGAAAATTCCGTACTCCTTTGTGGTCGTTAATGACCTTATGGGTGAGGCACAGTATATAAAATTATTAAAGCAGCCCACACAGAAAAAAAAAGTGTATTCCTTTTTATATAAAAAAAATAACGAAAATGTGTCTGGTCTTGGGATAAAATTTGCCATGTGGTTCTTAACCTGAAATCTTGAAGATGATGCTCCTTGGTAGATGGTGGAGTCCTCTGCCTGGATTCTTTGGTATACGGTGGAGAGCACTTTTAGGATGTAAATTACATGTCGGCCTCTACCTTGTTTAGTATTTTCCAGTTTATTATCTTCATTGTCTGTTGCTTTTTAGTTTTGCTCCATTAGAAGTCAGTATCAGCAACTTCAGCTTAGGTGCACTGCCTGTTGTAGGCACGGTCTGCTGGTGGACAGGGAGGAGGGGGATGCTGCAGAAATTTCTCTCCTTCTCTAGGAGACTTATGCTTTGCGAGTGGAGGGTAACAGAAGCCTGGTGCTCAAAGCACATCACACCAGGAAAAGCACATGGAAGAACAAGATCGGCATGTCGAGATGAAGGCACACTTAAATACTCCATGGATATCTTCCTACATTTGATTTAAGGCTACTGAAGACACTAGATAGTACAAGAATCCCTGAATAGTTGTCCGTAGATGGGCCACTCTTCATTTTGGAATATCTGGTATGGTTGTTTTTCTCTTGATCCCTAATTCTTCTCAGTATGAGTCAGAAGATGAAATATGTCCTGAATCTGGTGTACAAAACTTTTAAAAAAGTGCAAAATTCAAAGCAAAGCAACCAAAAGGTTGAAATGATGCTCTGTTCTTCAAGAGTTAACTCTATTCTGGTAATGGAAAAGTTCACTCGGCTTCATTCAATTGTTAGCTAAACTTTTTGGAGGTTTAGTTACATCTTGAGACTTTTTATGCGATCAGTTTATCTGCGCGAGAATAGGTGTGATCAATACCAGGATATTAATTCCAGCTGGAGGCTCTTTAGTTGGCAATGATAGTCACGTCAGACTCACAGAGCATGACTACCGGAGACTAGACCCTTTGAAGTGGAAAAAAAGAAAAACCCTGTGGTCTTCCTGACTGCTGCCCAGTGTTGTGGTTTCTAGAGAAACGTTTTGGAACTGATGCAATGAATGCAGAATACAGAGGCTGGCTTCATGTCTCATCCTCCTGTCGTATTCTGTACTGCTGATGGCTCAAGGGGTTAGGAATGCGTGAGATCCGCTGTCTATCACATCAGCTCTCCCAGCTGTCATAGTATGTCTGCTCAGCCTCGAAGCGATAGACCTCAAAACTCAATCAGTACCACTGAGTACTCAGGCAGGTTGTGTGTAAAAAAAAAAAATTACTTGTCCTACATTGTTCGATATACACAGACCTGTCTCTCAAGTTAACATTAACACACAAACTGAAAAAAAATGACTTTCAAAGAAAATTGGGGACTGTTATAGCCACAAAGTCGGCCAACTACATGTTATTAACCATCAAACAGATGGAGTGTACATAGAGTTCATAAATTTGGCTTCAATTACATTAACAGGCCAGAAGAACATGTGGTGGCGTCCAATAGAATCCTTAAGGTTATGTTTCTCACTGGAGATGTGGATTCTCTAGGCCACAATAAGTTTGGCACTGGATTGGGAGACATTGCTAAAGGAAGGGTTTCACCCATCACTCCTGCACGGAATCCCAAAAAAACTCACCAGTTGGTATTGATAACAATGATGGAGCAGCATATTCAGGAACAGAACCTGCCAAGATGGCAGTCAGAATGCGTCATTTCAGAGGATGAGATGAGCGTGTAGTCAGATGGGGGCCAACAGTTAGGACCAGAAGTAGAACAACAGGCGCCAGACATATCCAGGAATAAGGTCAGGGTCAGTTAAAAGTCAGGATCAATAGCACAAGAACCAGGAATTGGTATAAACCTCAATTAGACAAGGCATGAAAGGCTTTTTTCCTTTTAAATAGGCCATCAGGCCAGTTTTAATACCACTGCATGGAAGAGTAGAGCTGCAGGAAGATACAGCAGGACTATGGTTAAGAGCAGAGAAGGAGGTGTTTGATTGTCTAGCAACTGTAGTGATCTGTAGGTGTGGAACCGCTGTGTCAACCAATCAACCAAACGGTTTGAGTTTGGGCTAAACCTAAGGGCATTATTCTGGCAGTCCCCTGGTATTCATCCTTTAACCCCTGTGCAGGGATCTGGACTTTGCAACAGTGGATCTACCAGGTTAAGTTGTCAAAGACACCAGTGCAGGGTACCGAGGCAAACTCGAAGTCAGTAACAGGACAAAGTCAGGGCAGACAGCGTTTGTGAAAATATGTGAAATAGGTCTGAAGTCAGGGCAAGCAGCAGAGGGTCAAAATGGTAACCAGGCATAGGTCAGGCAGCAGAGGGCCGTACACAAGTAGACAAATGGAATAGAATATCTATAGCAGGAACTAGAAGATTGTTGCTGAGGCATGCTTCCCTAGGAGAATGTGCCTTAGGTAACCCAGTATCGTCAGCCATTGCCTGGAGAAGATAAGGGCTGGCCCATTAAGAGCCAGGGAGCACATGCTCTATGGGAGCACATTAGAGGTCTCCGATTATGGACCGCAAGAGGCGACACAGGAGTCAACAGATCCATTACTGGAGGATAGGAGCCTGTGCCCGCCTAGAGGAGCGAGACCGTGGTAGGCACAGGACGCCAACATAACATCACCCAGATGGAGCCATGTGCTGGGATTCATCAGTGGATACAGGCGAGCTGCAAAACATCTAATTTTAGCTTTTTAAGAATTTCATGAGGTCTGTTGTGTAGGATACCATTTTGTAACAAACTCAAAACCTACAGTAATATCCCCAACTGTAAAATATAATTGCACAGAATCCCGCCCTACATCCTCTACCACCGACATCAAAAATCCTCCAGCATGAATTCCAGTTCTGTTTCATAGTATCGCATATGGCTCACCACTAAACTCATACTGTATGTGTCTATTTATGTGAGCTAGTAATCTGTGTGCAATAATAGGCTTTCCTGGGCATCTCATGTATCACCTCACAATAGATTACGTTTATAATCTGCCAGGTATATTGACGACCTCTTCTCAGTGTCTATTACTGTCACATTCTCCTGTTCTTCAATTAGAGTTCATTTTGTTGGGTATGAAACCTGTCATTCCTTAATTCAGATAAATCAGGCTTACAATGTGCTAGAGTCAATCAATACCCAGTGACCATAAAATATGGACGCTTCATTGGCCATATATTACAAAGAAACTACTCATTAACCATGCCCACCAGTCAATATCCAGAATAGATTGTAGCCATGTGTAACTGCTATTCAGCTATCATTGACCGTACATCCTTCTAACTCATGTCCTCCAAAACCATGTCTGACCAGCTCATCTTCCTGGTTCCAGTGAGTTTGGGCAGTGTCATGAGCGTAATTCAGACAGCAGAAATCTGTTCCTGGCTCAGTGGTTCAAAATAGTGAATATTCTGTGGGACTTTCTAGACTGGTCACATTGACATTGTTCGGTGGTTGAAACAATTCGATTACACTATGTCATAGGCAGTGTAGCGGACAGTGGGTGTGGACACACTGCCAACTACCTAGTCTGACTTTGGGCTAAACCTAAGGGTGTTGTGATGGTTCCCTGGTATTCACTCTTTAACCCCTGTTCAGGAATCTGGATTTCACTGCAGCGAACCAACAAGGCTGCCACCTCTTGGAGAAGTCTTGGTGTTGACAGACCGGGGTCAGAGAAACCGGTTCGAAGCACCAAGGACTCAGACTAAAGGTGTAGTCTGAACACAGTCGAAGGTCAGGACAGGCTGAGTACATATGTATTCTAGATAGCAATTATAAGGTCGGTGCAAGCTCAGTCTGTGCATAATCCAGGTAGCAATTCCAAAGTTGGGGCAGGCACCAAGGAGCAGAATCGGTAGACAAGGTATGGTACAAGGGTAGTCAGACAAAAGATCACGCTGGTGACTAGAGACTAGAAAACCTCAAAGCTCAGGCAAGGAGTGGATCCACAGCCCAGCTAAATATGGAGTCTGATCAGCTCCTTAGTCATCAGCTGGACAGGGAGCAAAAGGGAAGGGTTAACTCTCAAAGTGCTGGAAGGAAGTTCACTGAGCACTAGGACAGTGGTGGAAATGGGCCGCCAGCCAAACAGGGGGCATCCAATGGAGCCATAATCAGTTGATATGGTAGTATCAAATTAATGGAAGACCCCTGTATGATGACAAAGGGAAGTATTACTTAATGTAGCATCTAGTCTTCAGAATAATCACATCTGGTATGGACAATTGGCTGAAGCTTCCAACGGAACTGGGCAGAGTGGCCAAAAATACGAAGATCTGGCTCATAGTTTAAATCAAAAATATGAAGATTTACAATTTATGAGATCAATTATTTTTTAATTAGGGCTCATACACACCAGTGGTGGCCTTATTGCAGGCAATACACGGGCACCGGCCTTGTGCACACCGCATCACGAATGCAGACCAATTCACTTGAATGCATGCACTACTTTTTGGGGTGTGGATCGCAGACCCCGTTCAAGTGAATGGGTCTGCAATCCGCATGCGGCTGCCCCACGGTCGGTGCCCGTGCATTGCGGACTGCAATTTGCGTTCCGCAGCACGGGCCCGGCCAGCACACGGTTGTGTGCATGAGCCCTGAGTGGTACGTACTATATATTCCCTGTTTATGGCAAGAGCTGCCTTTATAGATGATACCTTCTACTCCTGCCTTTGAAGCCTTGATGTACAGAATTTGGGGGTGGGGGAAGCTTCGGCATGTTGAAGATACATACGGATCAAGGGGTTATTTATTAACCTATAATATGCCTATTAGGCGTATTTCAGGAGCAATCAGACAGCCTGAGTACATGTATATTCTAGACAGAAATTCCAAGGTCGGGGCAGGCGCCAAGGAGCAGAATCTGTAGAAAAGGTATGGTACACGGGTGGTCAGACAAGAGCATCATGCATGAGTGGCTTAGATTCATCGGCTCACAGAGAGTATGGGGGTATGGAGAGTAATTTATGACCCAACCAAATACAATGTATATAGAATATATCTGATTTCATCCCATAAAATACTGCTGCATATTTGGAGAACCATAGTCCACCCGTCCCTACTGGATGCTACAGTTGTATCTGTCATCCGTATCTCCCAGGACCTGCCCCAGTCCCCGCCGAGGTAGTTTCAGTGCTGGATGGAAAACCGTAAGCACACTTTCCCCTCCAAAGATTCTCCTGTTACACGTTGCAGCCAAATTATGACTGACAACACAGCCGGGCTTTTCTCCAAAAACAGCCATGAATTTTTTAAGACTGAGCAAATGTAGCTGTCTTCTAACAGCGACGTAAAGAGCGGCACAGCTTCCAAGCAGCTGCGGTTCACCGGTGAGGACAACGTGGCTGCTTCAATAAGTGACCCGTAACCAACACAAGAAAAGCCTGCAGTGATGGGAAAGCTGAAATCCCCCCGTGGGCAGCTTTCTAAAACCATCACGTTTGGTGTGTGTGCACCATGTTATCAGAAAACACATAAGAACATGAGAGGAGAGCTGAGGAATAAGGAGCAGCTGAGATCCCTGCATGAAGAGGAATTCACAGCAGTCAAACTCTAGAACCGTGCTCAGAATACAGCACATTCCCTGTGCTAGCTGGTAGGGGCAGTAGTAGGGCGGTTTCACACACAGCGCTTTTTAAACAATGCCACAGTTTTTTGAGCCAATAGTTGAAAAAGATTCAAAATGGGAAGTAAAAAGTAAGAACATATACTTCTACTTCCTGCTGGCTCCACTTTTAACTTCTGGCTAACCCGCAGTAGCATTTTTCCAAAGAAGCTGCGTATGTGACGCTGTACATATTCTTGTACATAGGAGCAGTATTATAGTAGTTATATTTTTGTACATAGGAGGCAGTATTATAGTAGTTATATTCTTGTACATAAGAGCAGTATTATAGTAGTTATATTTTTGTACATATGAGGCAGTATTATAATAGTTATATTCTTGTACATAGGAGGCAGTATTATAGTAGTTATATTCTTGTACATAGGAGGCAGTATTATAGAAGTTATATTTTTGTACATAGGAGCAGTATTATAGAAGTTATATTCTTGTACATAGGAGCAGTATTATAGTAGTTATATTCTTGTACATAGGAGCAGTATTATAGTAGTTATATTCTTGTACATAGGAGCAGTATTATAGTAGTTATATTCTTGTACATAGGAGGCAGTATTATAGTAGCTATTTTCTTGTACATAGGAGGCAGTATTATAGTAGTTATATTCTTGTACATAGGAGCAGTATTATAGTAGTTATATTCTTGTACATAGGAGCAGTATTATAGTAGTTATATTCTTGTACATAGGGGCAGTATAATAGTAGTTATATTCTTGTACATAGCAGGTAGTATTATAGTAGTTATATTCTTGTACATAGGAGCAGTATTATAGTAGTTATATTCTTGTACATAGGAGGCAGTATTATAGTAGTTATATTTTTATACATAGGGGCAGTATTATAGTAGTTATATTCTTGTACATAGGAGCAGTATAATAGTAGTTCTGTAGAATGCTCCCATGGTGGTCAGCTGTTCTCGCTTTGGCAGTTTTATTACACTGGGCTGTTTGTGGAGTCTTTTTGTTCTGGCTAATAGGGGGTGCTGATTGGGAGATCCCCTCTGTTACCTTAATATGACCTTATTGTTCTTATGAGAGTGTTTGTTCTTGGAAGACAATCCTATTAATCGCAGATTCCATCAAACCTTACAGGTTTCATATCTGTTTTTGAAAATCTCTGAATTCCCCCTGATGAATTGAGTCTCTCTGACATGTATTGATTTTCAGTTTGTACTTGACAGATGAAATAATCTATTTATCACAGTGACGGGCGACACTGAACCGCCGCCATGGCTGATATCGTTGCGATGCGAGGGATCCTTCATGCGCTAATTGGAAGCTGAAGTTCACTACTTCACTAGAAGGTCTGATGGATTGTTTTTCTACAGTATAAGAATGTGACATTTAGGGGCAGAATGTCTCAAAATGTCAACTGTATCTGGGTATTGTTAGTTATTCTCTGAATTTTGACACATTAACCCCTTTGCTGTCAGGTTTTCATGTACACAAATAATTTTTTTTGTATATTATAATTTAAAAAATAATCTTTTACTTCCTTTTCCATATAATGTCTGAAAGTACGGCACATTATGAAAAAGTTACTCAACACTTTTCACTAAATGCCCAACGGCATTAGAAAATTATTAAATAGAGTAGGCTCGTGCCTAGACTGAGGTCACCTTGCCGTGGTGGTTGGGTACAGATGTGTTTTGATCAAAATGAGGTATTAGTGTATATATAATCTTAATATTTAGTGCTATGCGAGTATTATTATGTTCTGATTTTTTAATTTTTGGACACTGGTTTAGCCATCAAACTGGAAATTTTGTCCATTTTTCCAGTCGTTTGCAAAGATGCACGAAGTCTTGGCAGGGACTCCTCCTTGAGGGAGATCTCTCTCCTGAAGCTGCAGCACTTCTTTGTTTGGTCAAGAGACCTCTCTAAAGGATAGGGGTAGCAGCCCCTGAACCTCAATGATAAAGGTCAAAATGTCCATACCCTGGAATTTCACTAGAGCTATTAGAGTCAATGGCTTTGAACAAAATCCTGTTAAGAATATCTCCGGCCATTGTCACCCTGTGCGTCCTGTTAAACCCTGAGGTCCTTTTTGTCTCGGGGGATCAGTCTGAAGATAAGTTGGATTTTCCCTTTAATTACAAGTCATTTTCATAGCACTGCATTCTTATAATGGGATTTCTCTTTACGTGATTGTGTCATCGTTCTGCTGGAGTTTCGGTAATTTAATATTCTGTTTTGTGCTGCCTGAAGTTTTTCAAACACTAACCTATTTACCAAGAAATTTACTGTACATTACGCCGCTGCTATGTTCCTCTGTCAGCTGCAATTAAAGAGTAGAGGCTATGAATTTTGTATGAAATTGGACACTCGCTTATGAAACTGTCTTTAGGTCGGTAGGAAAAGAATACCGAAGAATATGTGTAAATCTTATCAGTTTTGTTCTATTTAATTCCTAGAAATTACTTTTAGTTATCTGTGCCTCCCCTGGAGAAAATTCTGGAGAAGTGACACCTAGTAATTACCACCATGTATTTTCAAATTATAAATTCTGTTTTTGTGTCCTTTTGAGAATTTTTTTTGTGCTTCACCGACCTGCAAAGTTGTCCATTGGCATGAACCAGTAACCAAACATGGGAGATAAGGTGACAACATCTTGTCCATTGTGACAAAACAACCTGAAGAGACGTGGGAAGAGTTGGCAGTATATCATGATTGTTGTTAGAAGACCAAGCAAATGGCTCAAAGGTCAAACGAGCAGTGTGGCACATGGCACGGGATGCTTTCAAACAACATTTAGAAGTGTCCACGAGGCATACGCCAAACATACTCATAGGCTCCCATTTACCCAACAAAGGGTCTTTTAATCATCTGATGGGACGGTATACATCAGGGGTGCAATATATTTATTTTTTCTATATGGAATAGCATAGTAAAAAATGTATACCACATGTTATGTTTTTCTACACTGCAAGCCGATGGGTGGCGGATGCCAGTGTAGGCCTCTATATTAGCATCTATTGGAGGAATACATTGGAAGATCCCAATGATGTAGATCTCAGATGGACAATGCAAAGTGTAAAAAGAACCTTGCCTCAACTCTCCTGCAATGATGGGAGAGGAGATATAATCTCTTAGGCCTCTGATGGCTAACCTCTGGCACTCCAGCTATGGTAAAACTACAACTCCCAAAATGCACACTTGTTTGGCTGTTCTCACTGTCTTAGGCGATAGATGAGCTGGGAACTTTTCTGCTTGAAGGAAAGAAGAGCCAGGCAGGAGGAACACAACACGTTCCCAAACAGTAATGAAACCAAGGAACAACAACCGAATAGGAGCTTCTAGTCTCATTTCTGAGCTTCAAGGACAAGCAGAACTCAACAGCCGTATGGTCCTGGGACACATACAAAGTGAAAAGGTGCTAGCTAGCTAGGCTGTAGAGAGAAACAAGAATAAAGTGATCTGTTGGCTGAACATAGCCATATGCCCCATCGCATAAACCTACTTACTCATGTATCATGGGGAAAATGACCAGTCTTATGGTGCTACATGGGATGGTAGGTAACAAAGTCTACTGTCACGAGATTATGTTTCAGTGGTGCCATGCCCTGGTTATATGAAGACACCACTGAACTGCACACAGTATGGCTGCTACCTCCCATTAAAGATAACAAACCACTTTCAGCTTAACAGATATTTCCATATTGTGTTCACATGGAACCGATTTAACAGTAATGTACCAATTTAGGACAATTTAGAAAATAATAAATTTGGCCATCAATAGAAAGATGCCAGTCTCCCTTGATGAGGCAGACAGTAATCTTGATGGGTAACCAGAGACAACTTCAGCAAAACTGAACGACTAATGTCATTTTGAGGATCTTGATGGCTCTGGAGATAGGGATGTAAGATTATTTCTCTAGATTTGAAATCTAATAGGGGACATTCAGAAGATTTGATTGTGCTGTAGATCTTTCTATCATCATTATTATATAAAGTGCTCCAGGGTTGGACTTGGGCTCACAATCCAATAAATGTATTGTAAGGTCTAGGGAATTATTCTGGACCAAAATGGAGAAAAAATGATGTTAACATGATGGAAAATGCAATGATAAAGCAGAAGATGCTAAGCCCGACCTTTATATGGAAGGAAGACATCCGCCATATATGAGGAGGTTTGCTGTTGGAAATAAGATGTTTTAAAAGCTCTTTTCACAATATAGGAATATTATTAATCTTCTCTGATGTGTCATTTAGATGCCTTAAGTTTGGAAATTGGGACAATGCCAGGGACTGCCGAGGAATAGGACCCACAAACCAAATAAGATGTCTTAAAAGATCTTTTCAAAATATAAGTACCATATTTTTCACCTTATAAGACACACCTGATGATAAGAAGCACCTAGTATTTTGAGGAGGAAAATAAGAAAAAAATTTTGAAGCAAAAGGGGTGCTTATGGTGGGTTTTGAACTAATGGTGGTCTGTGAATGACCCTATTATGGGGGTTCTGTGGATGACGCACTGTTATGGGGACATCTGTGAATGAGGCACTATTATGGGGGCATCTGTGGATGATGCACGGTTATGGGCGATCTGTGGATGACACACTGATAAGGGGGGTAGCTATGCATGATAGTGTTATGGGGACATCTGTGGATGAGGCACTGTTATGGGGGGATATGTGGATGACACTGTTATGGGGGGGATCTGTGGAGGACACTGCTATGGGGGCATCTGTGGATGACACTGTTATGGGGGATATGTGGATGACACAGAGGGTATATAGCATCTTATGCTGGTCCCCTCTATGTCTTCTCATGTCCCTGGGTAAATAGTGACCCCCATTACACCGGGCCCCACTCACAGCAGTCTTCATATTTAAAGATTAGTCATGTAACCCTCAACAAGTGGCTCTGCTTTGTTAAAGTACTGTAATCGTCTGTAGTAGTACTCCCTATCAAGCTAGCAGGCAGGCCGGCAGCGTCACGTCACTCAGTCAGTCACACTCCTGCTCCACCAGCTTCATTAATGAAGTGGGAGGAGCATGACTGACTGAGTGACGTGATGCTGCGGCCTGCCTGCTAGCTTGATAGTGTAGAAGAGGCCCTCAATTAGGGCTGATCATGTTTGCTCTACTCTTTAAAATTAATAGTAACTCAAGAGTTTTACATGCATGGGAGAAAATAACAGTGACACACACACTGGGGTCAAAGCACATTCTAATTTATTACAGGAAGTACAGCAGCTTATAAAGACATCAAAGGGGCATTCCCCCTGGGGCATGTGGCATTGTTACATTGGCTAGAATATGAAAACATGAAAAGAGATAACCCTTGTCATCTGCGCATTGTGTATTGTTTTACTAACTCTGGTATGTGAACTATGTAAATATAGGCACCATCTTGTAATGAAGTCTTCACTAACAGCAGAAAAGTATATATGACATAGCAATGAAACCTTCGTGCTCTGGAGAATATAAGGTGTTGTCTGAGAGCTGGAGTATATGGGAGCTTTCTTAGCTAATTCAAAGAATGATGGCCCCATCTCGATCAGTCTCCCCTTGGACCTCATTCTTTCCCTAATAAAGCCTAGCACATCTGTCCCAGTTCTCCGAATCCTCTTCACCAGCTTCCATGACAACCTATCCTAGTGTATAGCCTCCCATGACACTGGACTTGGCAAGGAGAAGTCAGATGTCTGTCCCTACGGTCGATGGTCTCCAGGTGGCGTTGTAAGCAGGGGGGAGGGAGGGACCAACAGAACTAGGTAGACTTTGTCTCCAACTTCATGAAATTCTCTCATGATCATCTCCGGGGTAGCCTCAGCTACGACTTTGAACAAAAACCTCCTAATGCAGGGGATGACACAAGAAACAATTAACGCAAACAGCTGAATTAAAAAGAAATTCAGGAATAGGCAGTAAGCCCTATTTAGGGCATTCATGACCTGGCCATTGATTATTGTGAGCATAAGACTCTTCCTTCCCCCCCTTGTTCCAGAGGCAACAGGGTGGCTGGATCCAAAATATTACATCTTTGGACATTTCAGGCATCATATAAATACCCTTTGTCAACGAGAACACATTACATTACATTAATTAAATAAATTGGATGATCATACATCAACCCAATATTATCCCTGATAGGCACAATATTTTGATGAATAGATTGCTGGAAAAAGTTACAATAGCTGGAATTCTGTGATAGAGAAACAATTCTATAAAGATAATATTATCTAAAATAGTCACATATATTAGTAATTAGGACGAATAATCAACACGATGAATCCATCGTAGTAAATAAAACACTTGATCTATAAGCTTCAGGAAAAAAGTTTGTGGTACGTCATGATCGTCTGTAACAGTGTTAATTGTGATAAGCCAAGAAAGGTAATACAATCTAGAATGAAAGTCCATGACCTGATCCCATGTGTTAGTAGTAGGTTAAAAAAATCGACACAATAAACATATGATCTGGATCAGTTATTAACTGGTAATTACACATATATACTGTTGAGAAACACACATTTGTGTACTAGTCATTGTCTCGCTTGCCTTTTTGAGAAATTTGGACTGAATTTCTGAGCTGAGCTGAATGGGCCGTTGTCTTTTCTCAGCCCTATAAAACTATGTTAGAACCAATTTGCTCGTCCTTGTCCGGATGAATATGAACATTAAAATCGGCAAATAATTCCGTCTGTGTCGGACCAGTGCTGGAGGTGTTTATTGGAGAAGGGCACCATGGTTCATATATGGTGGCACTGCTCTGTCCTGCGCCCTTTTTGGAACTCGGTGCACACCATTGTGCGCAAAGTGACAGGGATTCCTATTCCTAACAGCCCCGAATCTCTCTTACTCTTCGCCTTTGACCTGACCATACCGGCCTATAAAGCCTCCCTTATGAAAGATATGCTCCAAGCAGCCAAAACAGTCATTCCCCGTCATTGGAGGTCACCCCCCCCCCCCTTACTGATGGAGTGGTTTGAGGAAATTGCTCTCCACCAAAGAATGGAAGATCTGATCTGTACTACCCCAGCGGCGGTCTCCCGTTTTGTGTAAACGTGGAGCCCGTGGGAAACGTTCCGTGCTTCCAGTGAGTTCCAGGCTGCACACTCATAACCAGCGCTCGTGTCTTTCCCCCCCCTTCCTCCCTCTCTCCCCTTCTTCTCCTCGTGTGTCCCTCTTGTCGTCTTGTTTGTTTATTCTTTCCCCCCATGCTCTTTCTGTAATATGTACGCTATTAGTACAGGGGTACTTCCCCTGCCGCATTCTATGCTTAGATTTGTAATATGACTGTTTCTGATTTATTGCTTCATTGCAATATGATGTTTGTTTGGATGAGCATTTCTGCTCTTACTTTGTTCTTCCTGAAAAATTTTATAAAAACCTTGAATAAAAAAAAAAATCGAACAAACAAAGATATTCCGAGGTTAAGTCCTAATCGAACTGTGGCCTTCTTCCGGTACATAAGGATTTAGCAGAGATAAACCACACACATTTAACTCTGCGGGCAACAAAAATGTTTTTGGGTTGAACTTTCATGAAGATCAAGTACTGTCATTTTTGTGGTTCAGGACTATCTCAAGTATGGCTTGTACAACTGCTACAGCTCTGATGCAGTAAGAGGTACCTCTGGCCATGGCGTCAAGTCTAGCTAAATAATATGCCACAGGGCATTGTCACTGGTCATGCAGTTGGGTGAGGACAGCTGAGGCATGGCCACTTGCTTCTATACAATACAATCTAAATGTAATAATCGAATAGGTCCAGTGTGGGGAGAGCACAATATTGCCAGCTTTAGGGCATAAAAGGCATCTACCACCTCATCTGTAAGGTGAGAGGGAGTAAAAGACAAACAATCATAAAGAGGCTGCATCAAACTTGCATATCCAAGGACTGCAATAAGGAACAGGGCCTAAAAATGATGTCCTCAGTGCATTCGTGTTTCTGAGCAAAGGGATGTTATCCACAGCCTTCTTACAGTCAGGGATGAGATGTTTCACCTCAGGAAGGCAACATTGATGCAACAAAACGGAAGTTTTTTCTCTTTTTTTTTTTTTTTCACTTGCAGCCATGATCAGCTAAAAGAGGACAGGAGTGACGTGGTTGCAGTATACATACTAGGATGAGTTCTAGGCTCCCTGTGGAAGCACCACCCAGGTATACTGTTTACCCTCATATGTGAAGGCAAACAAATACCAACCGTCTGGATGTAGTAGTGCTAGAAAGAAAACATTTACGAAATTGATCACAGTGGAATGGGTAGAGGTAACGGGAACCCGAGCCAACACGGTGTATGGATTGGGCACAATAGGGGGTGTTAAAAACTGTGGCTTCATTGACAGCACGTAACACATATATTTGCTCTTCTCACTTTCCTTTTTCACAGGGTACAAAAGAGTGTTAGAAGGGGATACAATCTCCTTGATATCCCCGTTTTCAAAAAGTCTCGGACTGTTTGAGATATGGCATCTGACTGCGCCATACTCAAGAGATACTGCATCTTTCAGGGAAGTGGGGCGCCAGGTTTCATCTCCACTTCCACAGGAGGAACTGGGAGCTTACCAACAACCGTGGGTCCTGCAAGCAGGGCTTCCTTCTCATCCTCTGGAAGTACTGAGACAAACATGGACCATGGAGTTTTATCACTAACGGCCAACAAACAAAGTTCCTGGTCCTTGAGGGCACCGGTGAGTTTCACAGCGCCATCCTCCTGGTATGAGATGCTGGCACGTACTTTTGCAAGAAGTCTGCACCCAGGAGGCAAACGGGAGGTTTCCACTGACTAGCAACCGGGCAAGCACTTCTTGAGTAAGGAAAAACCTAACACGGATGGGTTCTGTTGAAAGAGGACTATAATACTTTCCCATCCACTTCTACCCAAGGACTAGTGTTCTTGGAGATTAAGTCAGGGGAGGTCATATTTGTTGTGAGGGATATCGATGGGGCCATACTTGAATCTGCTAAAATGTTTAAGGGCACTAAGGATACTGGATTGCGTGTTACCTGATCTTGGCCTAACTTTTGCCCCCTCACCTGTGTCATCCTAATGACAAAAACATGGGTGTCTGTGGGATGGACAGTGATCCTGTGAGCGGGGCCTGGTGTAATGGAGTACAGTGACTGCACCGGGAACCACCACGAGTGAAACTGCAACTGCCGGCCTCCAGCCTCTCCTCCCACCCATCGCCAGTTGTGCTGTGCAGCATAGCGGCCGGCAATGTATCAGTGTCAGCAATTTTTTTGGGGGAAAAAGTGCATCTTATAAAGCAAACAATACGGTATAGTACTAATCTTCTCTGATCTCAACCACCCAACCACACATGAAAAATGGTAAAGGGAGTATTTGCACCATTAACCTGTATAAAAATAAGTATGGGGTGCAATCCTGAGCATTAAACCAACGGGCCACCACACTACTATGGTGTGGTGATGGCACATTCTCTGGAGCAGTGCCCATGGCTATTTTATACAGCTGGAACCCCTATTGAACTGCCAGGATTGGAGTTTACTCTGATCTTGCCAGTTCATCCCCTTAGATGCAGCGGTCAGTAGGTGTTGTACCAAGTTTTTAAATGATAGGGATAGGGAATGACTAACTGATTACTCTGCGTCTGACCAGTGGGACCCCTACCAATGACGAGAACATTTCCCAGTTCTTATGGAACGGCAGCTCGTGCCACTCCATTCATTCTCTATGGGAGCACCGTCGATAGCTGAGCGCTGTATCTAGCTACTGTATCTCTGGAGCTCCCATAGAGATTGAATGAAGCAGTAGTGCACATGCATGACCTGCTGCTCCATCATAATGGGGGAACGAGACCCCCATTCTAGTAATCGGTGGGGGTCCCAGTGGTCAGACCCAAAGATAACTTAAAAACTTGGTACAACTCTTATAATAGGTTACAAAGAAGGAGAGGCTGCCTCTCTCTCCCCATAAGTGACTATGGGTTGCCATGGTAGCCAGGGGCATAAAAGTGGCTTCCAGAAATGCCATGTATGTAAGCCTTTGGCAAGGCCTAATAAGCATTTTTTAGTTTTTGTAAAGTATTGCAGAGAAAACTTTTATTATTATAAAAAATTGTAAAATATTTGACAAACTATACATATTTGGTGTCACTGCATCCGTACTAACCTTTTCAATAGCATGGTCATGTTAGTTATCCCATATGGAGAACATAATAAAAAAATTGCTGTTTTTGTTCTAACAGCCTCACAAGAAACATAATAAAAGTGATAAAAAAGTGATGTGAAAACAATGAAGACAACAACTTGTCCTGCAAAAAATCAGGCACTTACACAGCTTCATCGACAGAAATATAAAAATATTATGTGTCTCTGTACCGAGACATTTATAGAAAAACTAGATAAATTTGGTACTGACGTAACCGTACTGACCTGCAGACTGAAGGCATCATATCATTTATATCTGGTGAGCACTCTAAAAATAAATCCAAAAAAGCAATGATGGATTTTCTGTGTTATTTCATGCTGCACCCCCCCACCCCCCTAAAAAAAAAAATACATTTGATAAGTTATACAATGCATTTTATGCACCCTGAGGTCATATAAATAAAAAGCTCATGAAGCAGAACACAAACAAGATCTCATATGGCTTTATAGATGGAAAAATCTAAAAATTATCCTGAGGAGAAGATAGATGTAGGTTATAACTGTTTCTATCTCCACTTTTGCAGCCCACACAGCGGTAAGTGAGCAATAGTAGCAAGATGAGGAGTGGACCATTGGTCAGAAATGTTGCTACAAACACAATAACGAACCTATGGCAATCAAATTAAACTGGGGAAATCCAAGAGCAAAATGGCACTTACTCATTGAGACCCTCTTTCTAAGATGCCCTGATCCCCTGTTCTTACCCTCTGACACCACAGGAAGTTGTGTAGTTTCATCCTATGCTGTGATGTATCAACCACAGTGCCACAACAGAACGGGGATCTGTAGGTAAAGTGGGTAAGTAGTAGTAAGTATATTCAACTGTACATGGCATGATGCGTAATCTTTACTAAAAATTAATATATCACCAGTCCGTAAGAGATCTAAGTCGCAGCAGGTCACCGTAGTCCTGTGGGCTCAGTTCACACTTATCAGTTCAAAAGCAAAGTAGATCGGGACCGCGCGTTATGATAGAAGATCACAGAGCAGTTTTTCAACCTTGACCTTTATACCAAGGGCCTGAGGTCTGCAGATATCCACTGCTTCGGGGTATCCTGCAACTGGTTAAGGAAATAACAATAGTGAAGTTCCGTCTAGTACCTAGCCCCTTTGGAATAGGTTATACTCACAGGGGTAGGTAGCGCACAGACATCTCCAGTATAACCACAGACTTCAAATCTCCTCTTCCCTGAGACAGAATGTTGATCCTCCTCACCATAGTCTGCAAATGATAATTGCTCCTACCATAGTGAAGTTCCGCATGATTGAAAAATTAATTTATTAAATACTCACAAACAAACTCTTGGCAAAAGACACAAAGTAAAACCTCCCAGCGTCTTAGATTCTGCCCGACCCGGGTCTCGCTCCTGGAGCTTCGTCAGGGGCTTACGTCATCCTATCCCTGATGATGCGTAATCATGTTGTTGTTTCTTTTGTGCCACCAGATAGCCCCTTTAACCTAAGTGCAAGGGGTCCAACAGATGGAGTTGGAGTGGGTGGCAAATGAGTCGGAGTGAGTTACAATATAAGCAATGCTCCTCGCCAATCTCTCGCCGCTCTTGTTCTGATGCTTATTTGTCCCACTGGTCTCGGTTTCCTGTTCCTATCTCAAGACACAGGAAATACCTGCTCAGCCTATTGCTGGCCACAGCAGTGACACGCCGTAGCCGGTGATTGACTGAGTGGGCATCCCTGTGTGTCAACATGGGACCAGGAAGCATTAGTCCAGCAGTCATGGGGGAATGGTTAGGTTTGGCTCAATTCTTAAAATTTTTTATCCATTCTGAGCCCTTTGCCAAAAATGTTCCCTGCTGGAAACTCATGTAAAGGGTTGTCTGGGTTTAGGGCTGAACATGGATCCCACCTCTTCTGTATTCATTTACTATGTATGAGGGGAGCATCAGAGCATTTCCTTGCTCTGATGCTCCCATTTGCCTCACTGCATCTTGCAGCGCAAGCCAATGTTTGTTGTGTGCTGGTGACGTACCGGGCTTCACAACACTATGCTAGGTGGAGACTTCCTCCTAGCAGTCACTGGCACAAATGGGCAGTGTGTAGCAGAAGAAGCATATTACCCACCTCCAAAACAGCCTAGGGCAGCGCTATAGATCGCCCATTTGTGCCGGTAACGTCACCGAGCTCACTGCTAGGCAGAAGTCTTCGCCTAGCATAGTGTAGTTAAGCCTGGTATGCCACCAGCTCACAACAAACAGTGGAAATGCTCTGATGCTCCTCTCATACACAGTGGGTGTACGCAAAACAGGTTATATCCAGGTTCCACCCTGAACACGGACAACCCTTTTAAGTCTGGGTACTGCTCCATTTATGTCGTTGTATGATATTGAATCTTTTAGCAGTAGGGATCTGAATCCACACACAACTCTGGATGCCTTTTGGGGAAGAACTTTAGAATAATGATCCCTTCCTAAGATGGGCAAGTAGACAAAGGAAGACTAGTAAGTGTCCTTTACATATATTTCTTTAGTGTTCCTGACATTTTACCCTACATCTCTAGAGCTTCATCAATAACTCCCCCCTCCCCATAAGTCCCCCCAAAAAAATTCCTTTTATCCCTGCAAAGTGAATCCAAAGTAATTTTCAGTCTTTTTGATATACTATTGATATACTATGGTCATGTTTTACCTAAAAATCTGTATGTTTTCGTGCAGTACCCTACCTGACCACATGGAGTGCAACTGAGAAGAAAAACATTCTATATTGCCGCCTAGCGGTTGAAATATTTGACCATGGTTTAGTAAAAGAGAATTGAGCTAATTTTTTGAATTCAAAACAAGACAAAAGGATGACTGTAGAATTTACCATCCTAATAGTAAAGTAGTAGTGATAGATTCTAGTAGACGGGTGGGTATTTCAAATGGTGCATAAAGCAGAAGCATAATGCTGAGATAAATGAGTGTGGTGAAGTGTCTCTCATTAACCGCGCTTTGTCTCTGAGCTTTTCCAGCTGCTCTATAGCAAAGCCAAGTTTTCACCGAGGTCTATTATTCCATTTGGCGCGGGCTGATTATTTCATTCACTGTACGGAACGTATTCTTTTTGCGCATTTTGATCCCTTGAAAGATTATAAATATTATTAGAGCTCCCCAGTAGATGCAGCTTGCAGGCTTCTGACACGCAGCATGCAATCTGAAAATAAGTCATTGTTCAGTGCCCAGAGCTGAAATCACAGATTCTCTCTACAAGGGAAGCTCACATTTGTTTAAGACAATACAGTATTAGCGATGGAAATAAAGGAGGCTGTGAATAATGTATCAGAGGATTGGAAGAAGTGCATGTGGAATACTGAGAACCAGAAGAATGAATTACCAAAACCACAGAGAACAGATGTGACGATGGCATAAACTGTGAGGACAAGGCACGAAAATAAAGAGGAGCAACAAAAACAGCAGGGACATAACAAATACTGTGATAACATTGTAATAACTCTATCTATCTTTGTAAAACCGAAAAAATCTGCGGCTACACCCAATGCTGGCAATGGAAAAGAGGTGCCCTCCCAACAGGGCTTCACCCACAAACCACAGATGAGAGAATTAAAGAGAAGAATGGGGGCCACACTCAACAAGAGGGAACACATTTGACCAATAATAGATACAGATTTATAAAATGTAAATAATCCCTTTAATTAAATAAATCAAACAGATAAAATCAGATCATTCAGTTGTCTGCAATCCAGCCAATGGCCTAATACGCACAATAATACTGCATACTGATAGTAATAGTAAGAATAGTCTTGCTTCACTTAAAATGCCCCAAAGTCTATATTACCACTTACAAATGTCCCAAGGTCAATATGACCACAGTCCACCCAAGGGTATCAGATAGTAGTTTGGTGATAATTCACAAAAATCCACAGGGAATGCTGGTGAAAACGTCCAGTGAGTCCGATATCGTTCACTCCCAGTTCAATAACTGCAAGTATTCAGTTCACTTACACTCCGGTGCAGAACTCTGTCTATCTATTAATCATATAAGGCCTCCTTCACACTTGCGTTGTGAGGATCCAGTGTGCACTTCCGTGGCCGGAAATGCCCGCCGGATCCGTAACGACGCGAAAGACCTGAAAGCATTTGAAGACTGATAAGTCTTCAAAATGCTTTCAGTGTTACTATGGCAGCAAGGACGCTATTAAAGTCCTGGTTGCCATAGTAGTAGTGGGGAGCGGGGGAGCAGTATACTTACAGTCCGTGCAGCTCCCGGGGCGCTCTAGAATGACGTCAGAGCGCCCCATGCGCGTGGATCATGTGATCCATGCGCATGGGGCGCCCTGACGTCACTCTGGTAAGTATACTGCTCCCCCGCTCCCCACTACACTTTACCATGGCAGCCGGGACTTTAGCGTCCTGGCTGCCATGGTAACCATTCAGAAAAAGCTAAACGTCGGATTCGGCGATGCGCCGAAACGACGTTTAGCTTAAGGCTGGATCTGGATTAATGCCTTTCAATGGCCTTGCGGCAAGTGTTCAGGATTTTTGGCCGGAGCAAAAAGTGCAGCATGCTGCGGTATTTTCTCCGGCCAAAAAACGTTCCGGTCCTGAACTGAAGACATCCTGATGCATCCTGATTTCTCTCCATTCAGAATGCATGGGGATAAAACTGATCAGGATTTTTCCGGCATAGAGCCGCGACGACGGAACTCTATGCCGGAAAACAAAAACCCAAGTGGGAAAGAACCCTAACCCAAACCAGGTGCAGTAAAGTCTACAGACATATATGTGTGTTACATTTACTGACTTTGTTCAAGCATGTCCTCTTCCTTCTGTAATAATTCAATGCTTCTTTTCCTTAGAGGTTGGATCTTGGCAAAGTTGGCTATCTGTCAGCTTTAAAGGGGTTGTCTAATCATAGACAATGGGGGCATATCGCTAGGATATGCCACTATTGTCTTATAGGTGCGGGGCCCATATATATAGAGAACGGGGCCCCGCAAGGTAGTGGCTGGAGGACTCCGGTCTGGCCACCACCAAGCCGGCTCCCTATAGAAGTGAATGGGACGTTCCCGTGACAGGTGGCAGGAGATCGGTGAGACTGGCAACACGTGGTTTGATCTGACAGGTTTTCCTTGTGGATCAATAGGTGTCTGTGTTGTTTCTGGTAATGGCCAGACCCCTTGCCTCAGGTATTGCTAATGTGGTCATTTAACCTTCCTTATTTATGGTTGCTTCTCCCACAATGCTGTGCGGTTTATAGCTTTAGTTTCAGTTGTGGATAGCTGGTGTGTGGATCTCGGCGGAGTTCCTGGTGCTTCCATTGCTCTTTTGAAGTTAAGTCTTTCCATTCCTTTTTGTATTTTGTTTGGGTTCCATGTGTTGCATTTCCCTATTGTTTGTATTAGGCCTGAAGGAGACTCCTCTTTGTCCTTCCTTTTGGAGGAACAGGTAGTTTCATCCCTGCCCTTAGCACCAGGGTCCTATAGGACTAGATAGTACTCTAGGTATTCCTGTGTATGAACACACCTACCTCTGGGGTATGTTCATACTGGTAGTCTGTCAGGATTTTGGTTAGGGTTTTACTAAGAGGTGTCCATCTTCCTTTCCTAGTTCTCAGGACTGATTCTCTGTTCCCCCCTTCCCTCTTATGCTCGGTGGGGTGCTTCCCTCCCACACCGAAGCGTGAGAGGTGGGACCCGCACCTATAAGACAATGGGGGCATATCCTTGTGATATGCCCCCATTGTCCATGATGAGACAACCTCTTTAATCACTGGAATGGTGTTTTCCTAGATAAAAACTATAGCACAAAACAAGTCTTCTTGCTGGCTTGCTCACCAGAAGACTCTCTAAACAGGGGAAATGGCAACAGCACATTATCAGTCAACTATTTCTAAGGACTGCCTGTTAACTATTTCCTAACCATATTCAGCCTTTTGGAATGCATGGTGCATTGTAAAGTCACATTAGCCATTTGTACCACTGTAGGTGCATAGTTGGCATCTCAGTAACCTTAATCTAACAGTGAACATTATAGCATTAACCCTTTAGCAGTGAACCAGTGGGTCACTGCATATAAACATCACAATACATCGGCCCCATCGTTTGAGTTCACCTGTATCTGTTTCCTTCAGCTATCCTTGATTCATACTGTACATACAGTACCTCTCATAGGCCTGAAAGATCCACCCTGTGGAACAAACACATTGTGATGTTGGGAACTGTTCATTATAGAAGCAGAATTGTATAGTTTGACCCCTCATCAATATACCCGCTAGTCTGCGAGAAGAGTCTCTGAACAACATAATTGGTCGGCAGGTGGCAGTGGTGAAGTTTGTGCCCTTTTATACGGCAATTCAGTTTGTTCAAAGGCAGCAGATCCAGGTACCATATTGGCAAAATCAGATATAGAGACATAGCATGATACTAAGACTAAGGGTCTTCAGGCCTGAAATGCGTAAGCGTATTTCTTGTGAAATCATTTTTATATATTAGATGGTGGACTTTCTGCCTTTGCATCTGTTGCTCTGGCCTCTGTGCACTGCTCTGCACAGTGAGTGAGTGACACCTGGTGAGCTTGGAGACCACCATCCTAAACAGAAGACCCTGATCCTTCCATGGCTGAATATAAAATATGGAGAACTATCTAGGGAGTTACCCCAGAACCACAGATTATATCTTAATGTATGCACATATCATATGTCCATAGTCAACCATTCAGCCTCATTATAAACCTGCGTGAGGCTCAATACTCGCAACACTCTGACATCGCCAGTTGCAGATAATATGTTCTTCTAAAGTAAATTTGATTAAACAACATTAATATTTAATAGGAGCCCATCCTGCTGTCTCTATTCATTAGGTGTGGCCCTATGGTTCCCTGTCAATGAAGGAAGACAGTTCACAGAACAGACGTTCACCCGTCTAAAGTAGAATACTAGTAGTGGCAATAATTATTGGAATCACAGAGATCCACTCATCTAAAACATGACTTTTATTCAATAATATATTATAAAATTAGCCCCACATATATATCATAATAAATAAAGAAAGGTAAAAGGAGATGTACTATTCCGTATGGGAGGGTATGTGCAGGGTAGGCCAGGAAATCCAGTGATTATGCTGGAAACCCGTCCCTAATGCTCACCCTGCGCTGTAGGCCCATCCGTACAAACGGGATAGCCGCCCCGATAGGAGCGATCCCGTGTCTCGTGCTTGGAGGCCCTAGGGGGCCCTGACAAAAGGAGTGCGATATAGCACAGAGACTAATCCTAGACCACTAATCATACAACACAAAAAACTGTCTTCAGATACTCTTATATGTGTTGCATCTTTTTCACACTGTTGTTGTGCAAACCACTTGGGGGCATTATTTGTGATCCTTTTTTGTGTTGTGTGATTAGTGGTCTAGGATTAGTCTCTGTGCTATATCGCATCCCTTTGTCAGGGTCTCCTAGGGCCTCTAGAAGGCACGAGACACGGGATCGCCCCTATCGGGGCGGCTATTCGGAATGTAGGTAGGGCCTACAGCGGAGGGTGAGCATTAGGGAGAGGTTTCCAGCATCATCACCGGATTTCCTGGCCTACCCTGCACATACCCTCCCATACGGAACAGTACATCTCCTTTCTTTTCTTTCTTTATTTTGATATATATGTGGGGCTACTTTTATAATATGTTATTAAATAAAAGTTATGTTTTAGATAAGTGGACCTCAGTGCTTCCAATGAAGGAAGACAGGAAAGCATTTAAAGAGGACCTTTCACTGGTCCACAGTTTATTAGGCAAAGGTATGTACATGGAGAGCGGCACCCAGGGATGTCCCTGCACTTACTTGTATCCCTGGGTGCCGCTCCGTTCGTCCTCTGTAGCCCCCGGTACCAGCGCTCGTGCTTTCCAATTTTGCCTGGGGCGGAGACATCCTCTTTTGCCCTGGGCGTCTCCTTCTCCCAGGCTGGAGCGCTGGCCAATCGCAGCACTCAGCTCATATTGCCCGTGTGACTTGAGATTGGCCGGTGACTTGGCATCAGAAATCAAATGAGGCAATAAAGAAAGAAGACCTCAACAGCCAGACCTTGGTGATGCCTGGACCTTGCCATGAGACATTGTCCATGGCAAAATCTTTTAAAATGTCATATCGTAAAAACAGAAACTGGAGTCAGAGAAAGACCTTTGCACAATTTAATCACTTTTGTCAAATCTGTCTCAGCTGCACTTCACCAACCACTCATAGGGTACTGATTTAGATGACTAACATCGTACCCTGGACATGACTTGGGCTCGTCACACTTGATGACTGCATCGGTGCACCTTTATGAAGCTAACATGCATATGTAATCATAAACGCCTTAAGGACCAGGCCATATACCTCATATTCCAGAGGTGTGCTATTCTCCTTTTTGTGTCAACGAAGCTGAATTAGGCCTAATTTTTGGAAGACTTGTTTAGAACTTGCAAACTAGCAAAGTTTACCCTGAAAAAGTGTGGCATCAAAGCGAGTGTTTATTGCGGCGAGGGCCATAGTTACCCCAAGGAGAACTCGCCTGTCCACCCAAAATGTGGAGAGACTGACCTTTGTCAAGATGAATCAGGAGTGGACCTTTGTCAAGAAGATGAATCAAGAGAGCAGGCTACCCCCTTTTTCGTTGCAGTTTGTCCTGGAGATGTGGCTGACTCCATTTAGTCCTGCACCCCTGACCAGCCTGTCTGCCCCATAGGCTGATTTTAATTAGTGTAAGTATAAGGCTACATTCACACGTCCGTATGACTGTTAGTTGCTGATCCACGAGTGCTCGCTGGATCCATGCATGATCACACCACGGACACAGCCGGCAATGCTGCATTCCGCATTTTTGCGGACCGCACATTGCCCGGACTCCATAGAAAATGCCTTCTTCTTGTCCGCAATTGCGGACAAGAATAGGACATGCTCTATTTTTTTCGGCGGTGATGCCGCATTGCGGACACGGATAGGACATGCCTATTCTGCGCGAGCCGCGGACCGGAAAATCGGCGCTCCTAGAATCGATGCGGAGAGCACAGTGTGTGCTCTCCGCATCTTTCCCGGCCCCATTCACAGTCAATGGGTCCGCATGTATTCCGCAAAATTGCGGAATACATGCGGACTACATTGCGGACGTGTGAATAAGGCCTAAAGCTGTAGCCTGCTCTCCCTGAACTCACTGGAAGTCTTTTGGCACAAGTAGAGGTATAGAGTGGACTCTCATTGCATTTATTGGAAGCCGTCGTGCAGCAGGAGAGGTATAGAGTGGGCTCAGCATGCATGTTGGTACCTGCATTCCCTGAATTTAATGGAGGCCATTTTTGCACCAAAAATGATAAAAAGCAGAGTGGACCCAGCATGCATGTGGAACCTGCACTCCCTGAATTTTATGGTGGCCGTTATGGCACATAACAGGTAGCATTTAGTGTTAAGTTCCCGTCTTACAGAGATCGCCTTGATGTGTGGCAGACGGGCCCAAATAATTTTGTACAAATGTTATTTGCCAAGAATCTCAAATTTACAAAATAAGCGTAGCATTAGCACCACAATATTTTCTATTACTATGGCATTATTGTACTTTATTTGGTTTACAGAGTGCTGTTGCACAAAAGAGACCGGTTTCTTCTGGTTACCTACCTCAGCTACTATTCTGATGCTGCCACCTGCCTGATGCAACACATCTGATGCCAAGTGCTCCTTCTTTCACCCACCATATCCAGCTGGTACTGGTATTGCCACCCACCTCCCCACTGTGTCACCGGGTCATTCTGTGGTCTCCTGATAATGCTGCCACCTCCACACTATGTCACCTTGCCACTCTGAGGTCTCCTGATGCTGCTGTCACCTCCACACTATGTTACATTGCCACTCTGTGGTATGCTGCTGCCGCCACCTCCACACTCTGTCACTGTGCCACTCTGTGGCCTCCTCCCAAAGCTTCTGCCACCTCCAGACTCTGTCATTGGGCCACTCTGTGGTCTCCTCATTCACTTGTCATCTCTGTTTTGGGTCCACTTTTGGATTACTGACCAAATGCTGACCTAGTGAAGGCGGATGCTCAACAGACAGGATCCGTTTTGTTGGGGGTTATTGTTCTGACAGATCAGAGGAAGGGCAAAATAATCAGTGAAGTCAACACAAACCTACTGCTGACACCCTGACCACTCTGTCGGGGGGCTCTACTTGTATAAGCATTTAATAGAACAGGTTCTGTAGACATCTATGTGGAATCAACTGACAAGGGAGTAAAAGGAATGCGCTTCTTCTTGGCGCTATCATCGACCTGTAAGGCTGAGTTCATACGTGAGTTATTTGGTCAGTTTTGGCCCCGTGACTGCCCAAATAAGTGAAGTGTGCAGTGATTCTAAGAGCGACGCCTGTCATCTGCATGTCATACTGACTCACAGTATTATTTCACTACCACAGCAGACTCCCTCTGCGTGTTACTGCAAGGCACAGTGTTCTACACCACTATAAAGGCTCTCTGCAGCCAGGAAATAGAGTTTTTTTAATGCGATTCGCCTAAATAAATTCAGATCGAACGAAATTCTTTCCAAAAAATTCTGCGAACCAGCGAATAGAATGTTTTAAAAATTTGCTCATCTCTAGTTAGAACAATCTTACAAGAGGCATCAGCCTTAATGTTACAGTCTCTTAAAGGAGAACTATCATAGTTACACAGTCTCTCAACGAGGGAAGATTTTTTTAATCATTAGCAACAGAAGTACTGTATTTTTATGTGACAACAGATTATTATTTGCCTTTCCTTGAGATTCACCCACATTTGCTGGGGTTCACACGTTAGCTGCAGTTTCCTTAAGTGAAGGAGACTAATTGCAATTGGCACCATGATATTCCTTCCACGTGACAGTCTCGCACAATGTGGACAGTCTTCAACAGGAAAATGTAGGTGCTCAGCAGCTTCTTTCTACCCCTAGCTCTGGCTTCATCTCCTCTGTGTTGCTCAGCTACATCATCACTATCTAGAGTTTGAGGTGGCACACCTTAATAGTTAGTGCTAAACACCTCTACTGCTAGCTAGCTACATGCAGAAATCTGCATGGTCTTCCAGCTAATATTACTTCTGTGTGACCTTCTCCATTATTTTTTCTGTGCTTCCATCACGAGGTCTGCTTGAACTTATATTTATCCCCTACAGTGATGTGATAGATTATGAAGGGACACTGAGATGTGACCCTCACACTGACCCCTGACTTAGCCCAGCCTTTTCTGTGTTAACAAGGAGATAACCCTTAACTGCCCCCAATGTTTCACATACTACAGTACAATACACATTACATGCAGTGCGCTTCCCACAAGCAACCTTTGCTGTTAAGCACCACTCAACACTATGCTCAAGGTATACAACACTTGTGAGACATTGATACACTATTGCAGGCTACTTAGTGGACATCCACTCTGTGGCCTCCTGATGCTGCTGCTGCCACCTCCACACTCTGTCAATGTTCCACTCTGTGGCCTCCTCATTCACTTGTCATCTCTGTTTTGGGTCCACTTTTGGATTACTGACCAAGTGCTGACCTAGTGAAGGCGAATGCTCAACAGACAGGATCTGTTTTGTTGGGGGTTATTGTTCTGACAGATCAGAGGAAGGGCAAAATAATCTGTGAAGTCAACACAAACTTGCTGCTGACACCCTCTGCACTCTGGGGGGCTCTACTTGTATAAGCATTTAATAGAACAGGTTCTGTAGACATCTATGTGGAATCAACTGACAAGGGAGTAAAAGGAATGCGCTTCTTCTTGGCGCTATCATCGACCTGTAAGGCTGAGTTCATACTTGAGTTATTTGGTCAGTTTTTGCCCCGTGACTGCCCAAGGAAGTGAAGTGTGCAGTGATTCTAAGAGCGAAGCCTGTCATCTGCATGTCATACTGACTCACAGTATTATTTCACTACCACAGCAGACTCCCTATGTGTGTGACTGCAAGGCACAGTGTTCTACTCCACTATAAAGGCTCTCTGCAGCCAGGAAATAGCCTATTTTTTAATGCGATACGCCGTAAATAAATTCGGATCGAACCAAATTCTTTCCAAAAAATTCTGCGAACCGGTGAATAGAATGTTTTAAAAATTTTCTCATCTCTAGTTAGAACAATCTTACAAGAGGCATCAGCCTTAATGGTTACAGTCTCTTAAAGGAGAACTATCATAGTTACACAGTCTCTCAACGAGGGAAGATTTTTTTAATCATTAGCAACAGAAGTACTGTATTTTTATGTGACAATAGATTATTATTTGCCTTTCCTTGAGATTCACCCACATTTGCTGGGGTTGACACATTAGCTGCAGTTTCCTTAAGTGAAGGAGGCTAACTGCAATTGGCACCATGATATTCCTTCCACGTGACAGTCTCGCACAATGTGGTCAGTCTTCGACTGGAAAATGTAGGTGCTCAGCAGCTTCTTTCTACCCCTAGCTCTGGCTTCATCTCCTCTGTGTTGCTCAGCTACATCATCACTATCTAGAGTTTGAGGTGGCACACCTTAATAGTTAGTGCTAAACACCTCTACTGCTAGCTAGCTACATGCAGAAATCTGCGTGGTCTTCCAGCTAATATTACTTCTGTGTGACCTTCTCCATTATTTTTTCTGTGCTTCCATCACGAGGTCTGCTTGAACTTATATTTATCCCCTACAGTGATGTGATAGATTATGAAGGGACACTGAGATGTGACCCTCACACTGACCCCTGACTTAGCCCAGCCTTTTCTGTGTTAACAAGGAGATAACCCTTAACTGCCCCCAATGTTTCACATACTACAGTACAATACACATTACATGCAGTGCGCTTCCCACAAGCAACCTTTGCTGTTAAGCACCACTCAACACTATGCTCAAGGTATACAACACTTGTGAGACATTGATACACTATTGCAGGCTACTTAGTGGACATCCATGGTCCACCATGGCCACAATACACACAAGGTGTTTCACCCACTGTGGTGCACACAACATCAGGCTACCTCATTGGCATCTCCCAACATCACATACACACAATATGGCATATCACACAGCATATCAACATGGCGTATCATATGTAGGTGCAAGTGATATGGCACATAGGAATATGATATGCACAGGCGCCTATTACACGTACAGTATGTCCCTATATACTGTATAAACACATGGGACAGCCCTAAGAACCATTATCAGGTCCTAGGCTGTATCCATTTATAGTAAAGCCAGCCCTGCCGCTTACAAGGAGGCTCTATCCTTTGTGCAGTGAAGGGGTTAACTTCCGTGTATTACAGCTCCCCTCCAGTCACTAATATTGAGGGTATGTGATGTGTAGTGGACCTTGAGTACACGGGACACCCTCTTCTTGCAACTAACTTTCTTTATAAACTCGGCAACTTGGAAACAGGTTTTCTTTTACAAAGCGACAGAGCCAAATTGATGCTTGGAGACCATGACCACCATGGGAGGTTCCAGCACATGTCTGTCGCCTGCTGGTGCCTCTGGGTCATGGAGGGGCTATTATAAACCCATGCTGAATCCGATAGCGAGGTCTGTGGTTCACCGTGTGCCTAGAGCGCATTCTGCAGTGTGCAGCGAGACTCTACAGCGAACAACATTAATAATGCAGTCCTATTGAATTTACAGTCCGCAACAGTAGAGGAACTCCAGCAGAGTAGTAATCAGAACTCAGTCTGCTGCTCTCTGCCTAGACTTGCAATGCACCCAACTTTCCAGGCGTTGACACATTAGTTGGAGTCTCCTTAAGATTACAGTGGTGAAGATGGCTAACTGCAGTTGGCACCATCCCGCAGCGCTTTACAAGCAGGGGCTCATGTACAAACAGAGACATAAAAAACATAGCAGCAAACACGTCAACAATTAAAACACGAAGAGTGTAGGCCCTGCTCACAAGAGCTTACAATCTATGAGGAGATAGGGGTGACACAGAAGGCAACAAGTACTTGTTCTGTACAATGGTCCGGCTGTCACAGACCCTATCTCTGGCTGTGACCTTCCGTCCATGCTCATACGGCAGCTCCTCGCTACGATTTCGTTTCTGTGTGTTCTTTGTGATTCTGTATGGGTTAACTCCCCTATGTTTCTATCAGGAGTTAATCCTCTCTGTCTGCTCCATGGGAGTGGCCTCTCTGCTGCACCCATGGAACCTGTATATAAGGCTGACTTTCCCTCAGTTCTGGGTCAGCTCTCCTGGTGTGTGTTTGTCATGTCCTTCTCCTGGTTTTACTCTGTCTCCCATGCTGCTGTCCCATGGATCCGTATCTGTCTGTGCTCTGTGGGTTCGCCTACTTGTTCATTGTTGTCCGTATTCCATGTCTTTATGCCTTTGCCCTGATTTGTTAATGTTTGAGTCACCTTGTGTTTATTATGTCTTCGCCTTGCTTTGCCTTACCTGTCTCCCCCGGAAGGGGGTCTGTCGTTCCTCGGAGGGGGAACGTTATCGTCTTATGGTTATGCCCTCGGAGCAGCTCTCCTGCTGCTGGTGTTTATTCTGTCACGAGTTGGGGGTCCTGCGAAAGACCTTCGCGTCGTCAAACAATAAACATTCGACAAACAGGCACAGTCACATCAGAGTTTATTGCTCTATGTACCAACAGCACAGTGGGAGAAAACCGCCACTGCGCCACTGTCTAGTAATACTCCAGAGGGGCGTGACTAATCAACTCCTGGTATTCACTAGGGCCCCAGATGGTAGGGTTAGGCTTTGCCGCAGGAAGTTGCCAGAGTCCACTCTGGCGTGAACTCAACTAGACAACAGGAATGAAGGGACAAGAGGTACCAGAAGGTACCAACAGTACATAGGCAGAGATGACATATACAGGCGAATAAAAACAAAACAACTGATAACACAAGCAGGAGTACTAAGCAATTAAGCAAGGAACCAGGAGCGGCAATGAGCAGAGGACATCTTGCTCCACCAGTGGTATACTGCATGGCCTAGCCCATTGCACTCTGCAGCGAGGGCTTGCTGAACAGAGACATAACACATACACAGCTCATGGTTACCAGCAACATGAGAGTTGCTGCAAGGGCAATGCCCGCTGCACCAGCAGCAGGAAAGCTGCTCCGAGGGCATAACCATGAGACAATAACGTTCCCCCTCCGTGGAACGACAGACCCTCTTTCAAGGGAGACAGGAAAAGCAAGCAAGGCAAAGACATAATAATCACAAGGTGACTCAAACATTAACAAATCAGGGCAAAGGCATAAAGACATGGAATACGGACAACAATGAACAAGTAGGCGAACCCACAGAGCACAGACAGACACGGATCCATGGGACAGCAGCATGGGAGACAGAGTACAAACCAGGAGAGCTGACCCAGAACTGAGGGAAAGTCAGCCTTATATACAGGTTCCATGGGTGCAGCAGAGAGGCCACACCCATGGAGCAGACAGAGAGGATTAACTCCTGATAGGAACATAGGGGAGTTAACCCATCACAAAGAACACACAAAAACGAAACCGCAGAGAGGAGCTGCCGTACAAGCATGGACAGAAGGTCACAGACAGAGATAGCGGCTGTGACACCGGCCATCTTAACACAATAGAGAAGTAGATATAAAGCTGCATGAGTTGTCACCAACCAATATCTCTAGTGCTTCTGAGTGTAGGGGGACAGTGATGGATCAGGTTCAGAAGAATGATAGTGAAGGGTAGACTGTAAATAGATAGATAAGAAGATGTGATGGGCCACCCTAAAAAAATGTGTTTTTACGGAGCGTCTAAAACTATAAATGTTGTGAATTTAATTGCTTGGGGTAGGGCATTCCAGAGAACTGGTGCAGCTCAGGAGAAGTCTTGGAGAGGGGAGTGAGAGGTTCCGATTATGGTGAATATCAGTCTTAAGCCAGTGGATGAACGGAGGACTCGGGTAGGGTGGTAGACAGAGATAAGGGGGGAGATGTAGGAGTGAAGCACTGTGGAGAGCATGGGTAGGGTGATAGACAGAGATGAGGGAGGAGATGTAGGAGTGCAGCACTGTGGAGAGCATGGGTAGGATGGTAGACAGAGATGAGGGAGGAGATGTAGCAGTGCAGCACTGTGGAGAGCATGGGTAGGGTGGTAGACAGAGATAAGGGGGGAGATGTAGGAGTGAAGCACTGTGGAAAGCACGGCTAGGCTGGTAGACAAAGATAAGGGGGGAGATGTAGGAGTGCAGCACTGTGGAGAGCATGGGTAGGGTGGTAGACAGAGATAAGGGGGGAGATGTAGGAGTGAAGCACTGTGGAGAGCTTTGTGGGAGAGAATGAGTTACAGTACCTAAGATGGGAATGAAACAGGGCATGTTTTTTTAGGTATATGTGTCATGAGCAGCAAGAGATTGAACATGGGAGTAAGGCTACATGCACGCAACCGTATGTGTTTTGCGATCCGCAAATTGCGGATCCGCAAAAAAAAAACCGGATGACATCCGTATGCCATCCGTTTTTTTGTGAATCCATTGTAACAATGCTTAAAACGGACAAGAACAGGACATGTTATAATTTTTTTGCGGGGCTACGGAATGGAAATACAGATGTGGATAGCACACGGTGTGCTGTCCGCATTTTTTGCGGACCCATTGAAATGAATGGGTGTGCATCCTATCCGCAAAAACGGACACGGAAACAAAATAAGTTCGTGTGCATAAGGGCTAAAGGAAAGATCAGTGACGAACGTTCTCCATGCATTGGGGACCGCAAATTGCGGCCCCAGTGCACGGAACGGAACACAGACGTTCGTGTGAATGAGCCCTCTCTCTCTGTGAATCCAGCAAAGAAAGCATGGCATAGTTCTCAGGCCCAGACCTCCTCCCAGTCCCAGACTTCATACTATGCGCTCTCCATGTGCACACCTGCCAGGCTCTGATTTGCCCTGCTTGAGATGGCTCCTGGGGGCCTAATGTCTTCAGTCTGAGCTATACAGACTCCTCAGGCACATCAGTACAACGCTCCGATGTCTCCGGTCCTCCCATAGAAATGAATGGAGCATTAGCGTGCATTTCTGACCAGCCACTTCCATTTCAGGGGCGCTCCACAGGGTACAGGGTCACCATTCTCGTGATCGTGGGGGTCTCAGCTATAAGGGATAACGTGTTTTAAGCCTATACGACAACACGGTAATATTTTTTTGAGATGGTTACAAGGTCAGTAACATCAAGGTCACATTGGGGGTCTACAGATGCACAAAGTCAAAGAAAAACTTCTGACTGGTGTGGACCTCCATATTGACTTGACTTTATAGCCCACATTATTACCGTGAAGTGATAGACCAGGTGTCCATTATCGGAATCTCCGCATTCAGCTCTAAAGTGACTCCGAATAGGTCCAATCTGGCTATTGTCATGGTCTCTTTCCTCGTGGATTGAAAGTCTCCCCTGATCTCCTCAGTCATGCCGGCAGAGTTTCCAAGCAATTTGCATGGTCTTTATACACTCACAATCCAATTTGCCGAGAATCGAGACGCGCCGGAAATTGCTGTGAAATCTCTCTTCCTAATGATATTCATCCTTTTCCGAACCTGGAAATAAATTGAAGAGGTAAATTTGCCTGCAGGTTGTTAATAAATTGACCCATTTTTTAACCTTGCGCTAAATACGCTTCTGGAATAGCAGACAGAAAATGAAGTGTTGCAGGTTGTAATGGACTCGACTTCCATAAATCGAGAGGGAGGTCAGAGCCCAAGGTTAACCCTGTAAATCCTTTAATAACCATCTTAGCTGCTGCCGCTGTCAACAGGAGGTAATTATACCGCCACATTCTCAAAGCAATGGAGACCCTTTTATCAATTAGTACAAGATCTTGCGCTGCCGCCTCGGAATAGACAGTTTTTTTTATCTTCTGACTTTCCCATGGTGACTAATTACAGTCTGGTGGATTTCCTATGTGCTGCAGGCTTTAGGGATATCTACGACCATGTATATAAATGGAGATGAAGGCGAGGAGCAGGGAGGTCATAAAAAAGCAAATTATAGCTGTCAGAAATATTTGCTGCTACAATATTGATTATCACAAAACAGTCACATGGTGTTTTCCTACATGTGATATACGGCACACAATTTACCATCAGATAATAGTCAGAGACTTAAACCAAGGGGCCATCACCTATGATGAAGACCTGCAGCTAGAGGGTGGGTGGCTCCAATTTCTGGAGAGCAATACCAATTATAGCAAAAATATGACATATTATACAAGCTATGCTCAGAATTCAAAAGCAGACCGTGACTAAATTGGGTGAGGTCGCAATACAACATCCCTGAAGTTGCACGCCCCTGTCCAGACATGGAAATGTTATCACAGAAGAAAATAATTTAACTATCCTTATCATATCACGAGGAAGCAAAATGTCAGAGCAGATAAAGCATAAATGTTCTACAAAAATTATCATAGAATACGCCCAGGTTATACCAGCATGGTCCATATCACTATATACAAGAAGATGTATAACTTATACCAGCTGTACATATATAATTATATACAGGAGATACCCAGGTTATACCAGCATGCTCCATATCACTATATACAAGAAGATGTATAGCTTATACCAGCTGTACATATATAATTATATACAGGAGATACCCAGGTTATACCAGCATGCTCCATATCACTATATACAAGAATATGTATAACTTATACCAGCTGTACATATATAATTATATACAGGAGATACCCGGGTTATACCAGCATGCTCCATATCACTATATACAAGAAGATGTATAACTTATACCAGCTGTACATATATAATTATATACAGGAGATGCCCAGGTTATACCAGCATGCTCCATATCACTATATACAGAAGATGTATAACTTATACCAGCTGCACATATATAATTATATACAGGAGATACCCAGGTTATACCAGCATGGTCCATATCACTATATACAAGAAGATGTATAACTTATACCAGCTGTACATATATAATTATATACAGGAGATGCCCAGGTTATACCAGCATGGTCCATATCACTATATACAAGAAGATGTATAACTTATACCAGCTGTACATATATAATTATATACAGGAGATGCCCAGGTTATACCAGCATGGTCCATATCACTATATACAAGAAGATGTATAACTTATACCAGCTGTACATATATAATTACATACAGGAGATGCCCATGTTATACCAGCATGCTCCATATCACTATATACAAGAAGATGTATAACTTATACCAGCTGTACATATATAATTATATACAGGAGATACCCAGGTTATACCAGCATGCTCCATATCACTATATACAAGAAGATGTATAACTTATACCAGCTGTACATATATAATTATATACAGGAGATACCCAGGTTATACCAGCATGCTCCATATCACTGTATACAAGAAGATGTATAACTTATACCAGCTGTACATATATAATTATATACAGGAGATACCCAGGTTATACCAGCATGCTCCATATCACTATATACAAGAAGATGTATGACTTATACCAGCTGTACATATATAATTATATACAGGAGATACCCAGGTTATACCAGCATGCTCCATATCACTATATACAGGAAGATGTATAACTTATACCAGCTGTACATATATAATTATATACAGGAGATACCCAGGTTATACCAGCATGCTCCATATCACTATATACAGAAGATGTATAACTTATACCAGCTGTACATATATAATTATATACAGGAGATACCCAGGTTATACCAGCATGCTCCATATCACTATATACAGGAAGATGTATAACTTATACCAGCTGTACATATATAATTATATACAGGAGATAACCAGGTTATACCAGCATGCTCCATATCACTATATACAAGTAGTGATGAGCGGCAGGTGCCATATTCGATTTCGACGAAATTCGCGAATATTCGAATGAATATTCGTTTCATATTCGTCGAAATCGAATATTCGTCATTTTTTCTAGTTATCGCGATTAACATGCGATTTAAATAATCGCATATTGCGATTTGTACTTAAGGCTACTTTCCTATTGGTTTCATATCTAGAATTAGCGAGGATGACGAATATGACGAATGAATTCGTCTATTCCTCAAAACGAAGATAACGCAGTATTCTACATCTTCGTTTTAGCAACCTATTCGTCAACCTCGCTAATTCTAGCAATCAAATAGGCAGGTTGACTATAGAGACAGCTGTGTTAAATTCGCTATGCGATTTTTTTTTTTAATAAATAGAATACTTATAATAATTTTATCAAGTAATATAATTATTGTATTAAAAAAAAATAATCGCATAGCGAATTTAACACAGCTGTCTGGTAAGTCAACCTTCCTATTTGATTGCTAGAATTAGCGAATAGCGAAGTTGACGATGACGAGACGAATAGGTAGCTAAAACGAAGATGTAGAATACTTTGTTATCTTCGTTTTGAGGAATATGACGAATACATTCGTCATATTCGCTATTCGCTAATTCTACCAAGCCAACCATAACTTCTGTGCTCATGGAGCGTCCCCATCACCATGGGAACGTCTCCATATACTAAAATGTACTGTCGGATTTGAGGAATTACGTTGAAATCGCAATGCGATTAATTCAAGTTATATTAATCGCATTGCGATTTCAACTTAGAGCTGGGTTTATAATGGGTCAGCTTGCTAGAATTAACGAGTTAACGAATATGGAATATAGCAGCAGTGCTAAGTTGAAATCGCAATGCGATTAATTTAACTTAAAGTATTCGCATTGCGATTTCAACTTAGCACTGCTAGTGCATAGCTATACTCCATATCAGTCTTGCTCATATTCGTTAATTCTAGCCTATGTAAGATAGCAGTGCTAAGTTGCAATCGCAATGCGAATAATATAACTTGAATTAATCGCATTGCGATTTCAACGTAATTCCTCAAATCCGACAGTACATTTTAGTATATGGAGATTCTCCCATGGATGGGGACGCTCCACATGAGCACGGAAGTCGGCAGAAGCGGCAACGGGCACTGACCAGAGCAGCCAGGAAGCCAGGAATCCTCAGGACAGGTAAGAACTACTTTTGGGAAGTAGGAAAGAAAAAAATATAACTAAAAAAAAAAAAAAAAAAAAAAAAAAATGAATATTCGAAATAGCGAATTTATAGCGCTATATTCGAAATATTCGCGAATTAGCGAAGTGGCGATATTCGCTAAAAAAATTCGCTTTTCGAATATTCGCGCTCAACACTATATACAAGAAGATGTATAACTTATACCAGCTGTACATATATATTATATACAGGAGATACCCAGGTTATACCAGCATGCTCCATATCACTATATACAGGAAGATGTATAACTTATACCAGCTGTACATATATAATTATATACAGGAGATACCCAGGTTATACCAGCATGGTCCATATCACTATATACATGAAGATGTATAACTTATACCAGCTGTACATATATAATTATATACAGGAGATGCCCAGGTTATACCAGCATGCTCCATATCACTATATACAAGAAGATGTATAACTTACACCAGCTGTACATATATAATTATATACAGGAGATACCCAGGTTATACCAGCATGGCCCATATCACTATATACAGGAAGATGTATAACTTATACCAGCTTTACATATAATTATATACAGGAGATACCCAGGTTATACCAGCATGCTCCATATCACTATATATAAGAAGATGTATGACTTATACCAGCTGTACATATATAATTATATACAGGAGATGCCCAGGTTATACCAGCATGCTCCATATCACTATATACAAGAAGATATATAACTTATACCAGCTGTACATATATAATTATATACAGGAGATACCCAGGTTATACCAGCATGCTCCATATCACTATATACAAGAAGATGTATAACTTATACCAGCTGTACATATATAATTATATACAGGAGATACCCAGGTTATACCAGCATGCTCCATATCACTATATACAAGAAGATGTATAACTTATACCAGCTGTACATATATAATTATATACAGGAGATGCCCAGGTTATACCAGCATGCTCCATATCACTATATACAGAAGATGTATAACTTATACCAGCTGTACATATATAATTATATACAGGAGATACCCAGGTTATACCAGCATGGTCCATATCACTATATACAAGAAGATGTATAACTTATATCAGCTGTACATATATAATTATATACAGGAGATACCCAGGTTATACCAGCATGGTCCATATCACTATATACAAGAAGATGTATAACTTATACCAGCTGTACATATATAATTATATACAGGAGATACCCAGGTTATACCAGCATGGTCCATATCACTACATACAAGAAGATGTATAACTTATACCAGCTGTACATATATAATTATATAGAGGAGATACCCAGGTTATACCAGCATGCTCCATATCACTATATACAAGAAGATGTATAACTTATACCAGCTGTACATATATAATTATATACAGGAGATGCCCAGGTTATACCAGCATGCTCCATATCACTATATACAAGAAGATGTATAACTTATACCAGCTGTACATATATATTATATACAGGAGATACCCAGGTTATACCAGCATGGTCCATATCACTATATACAAGAAGAAGTATAACTTATACCAGCTGTACATATATAATTACATACAGGAGATGCCCAGGTTATACCAGCATGCTCCATATCACTATATACAGAAGATGTATAACTTATACCAGCTGTACATATATAATTACATACAGGAGATGCCCAGGTTATACCAGCATGCTCCATATCACTATATACAGAAGATGTATAACTTATACCAGCTGTACTTATATAATTATATACAGGAGATACCCAGGTTATACCAGCATGCTCCATATCACTATATACAAGAAGATGTATAACTTATACCAGCTGTACATATATGATTATATACAGGAGATACCCAGGTTATACCAGCATGCTCCATATCACTATATACAAGAAGATGTATAACTTATACCAGCTGTACATATATGATTATATACAGGAGATACCCAGGTTATACCAGCATGCTCCATATCACTATATACAAGAAGATGTATAACTTATACCAGCTGTACATATATAATTATATACAGGAGATACCCAGGTTATACCAGCATGCTCCATATCACTATATACAAGAGATACCCAGGTTATACCAGCATGGTCTATATCACTATATACAAGAAGATGTATAACTGATGATTTTACTAGTTCCATGACGTAAAGTCATAGTTTTATTAAAGACACGGAGGCGAGTATTGCTATCTCCTTCTTTACTTTCCACCATATAGCAGCAAAGAAAACAAATTTACATAAATAAATAACCCAGACAACAGGAACCGCCCCCTATAAGTCCATAAAAGGCAGTCCATAACCACACACTTCCTCTTTCTTTGAAAACTGGTCCCACACAATACCGGAACAAGGAAGTCCAATTGCACCAAAACAGAACCAGGGTCGCCAGGTATGACCCCACCCGAACAAGACTTCAAACGAACAGAACAATGAAGCGGATCCATCCATCAAGACCGAACGCCAACCGGGGAGTGAAATCCTGACGGCGAAAACCGAAAACCAGCAGGGTCCAACCTGAAGAGTCAGTAACCTAGGCGAGTAGAAAATAAAGGTAAGTAACACAATACTCGAGAAATGGAATACTCAGGGATAGGTACCAACTATCCTGAAAGCTAAAACACACTGGACATAAGGTTGGAAACCAACAGTACAACATAACATGAAACCATACAGCAAATAAGGGGAGGGCAAGGGCGGGCAATACTCGCCTCCGTGTCTTTAATAAAACTATGACTTTACGTCATGGAACTAGTAAAATCATCAGTTTCACAGCAAGACACGGAGGCTCCTATTGCAAGTTCAAAGCTAAGCAACCAAAGGCTCAAAAGGGTGAGGAGGAGGGCGAAAATAATACTCCCTGAATGTAGAAGCTCTGGACCAGTCCGCCAACCGTAGAACATCCTCCAAACGTGCCCCTGCCACCACCATGGAGGTAGCCGCGGCGCCACGAGCCGAATGTGCCGTGAAGATGGACGTGTCGATACCTGCTAAAGAAAGAACCCACTTCATCCACCTTGCCAAGGTAGGACTGGAAACCGGCCCAAAAGGATGGCGAAATGACAGAAACAGATTTGGGACAGAAGAAGAGCGAAAACCCTGAGTACGGGATTCATACTCTTTAAGACAAGCCACCGGGCACAAAGCCGGGGAAGAAGGGAAATAGGGATAAGAGACCTCTCTGATGTTGGTTTTGGTCCTACGGGAAATATTGAAGGACACCCCGGTGGGGGTAAAGGAACGAGCATCGAAGTCCAACGCCCGGACATCCGAAACTCGCTTACAGGATACCAAACAAAAGAGGGTTAAGAGTTTGGCCGAAAGCTGACGTAAAGAGAGATCCCCATTAGGCGGCCAGGCCGAGATGAAATCCAGCACCACGGAAACGTCCCAAGTAGATGAAAACCGCGGGCGAGGAGGACGGGACATCCTGGAACCGCGCAGCAGGCGACAAACCAGGGGGTGTTTGCCAGCTGAGACCCCATCATAACCTCTGTGGAAAGAAGAAATGGCAGAGCGGAAAAGATTCAAGGTACGGTAAGCCTTACCTGCCTCGAACAGCGAAGTGAGGAACTGCAGGAGATCCGTCACAGGGGCCGAAACGGGATCCAAGTCCCGTTCCAGGCACCAAGCAGCCCAAGACCTCCAGGCCGCCCGATAGGCCTTTCTGGTGCCCGGGGCCCATGCATTATCCAGGAGCTGACGAGCCCCTCCCGAAATTCCCTCGATCTCACCGGACAGCCGGATACCAGGCAGGCCAGGAGAGAGAGAGAGACGTCGCTGAGGAGAGGATGCAGAGATCCCATCGGGTCCCTGAGAGAATTGACCTGCAGGGGAAGGCAACACGGCACATCGATCAGAAGTTCCAGGAGAGACGGGAACCAGCATTGGGAAGTCCAAAATGGCACAATCAGAACCAGTTCGGCCCGTTGACGTCGAATCTGGAGCAGGGTCCTCGGGATCACGGCAAAAGGAGGGAAGGCATACGGCTGAGGAGTCGACCAGTTCTGCAGGAATGCATCCACCGCTTCCGCCTCCGGGTCCGGGCGCCAGCTGTAAAAACGAGGCAACTGTGCGTTGATCCGGGAGGCGAACAGGTCGACAGAAAACGGACCCCAGACGTCTGCAATCCGTGAGAATATCTCCGGGTCCAGCATCCAATCGCTGCCGTCCGAGAAGCACCTGGAGCTGAAATCCGCTCGAGAGTTGTGGAGTCCCGGAAGGTATTCCGCATGGACCATGATGTCCCTGGAAAGGCAGAAGGACCAGAAATCCTTGGCCAGGCGTGCCAACGTCGCCGAATGGGTCCCCCGAGTTTGTTGATGTAGCGAACCGCCGATACGTTGTCCATCCGGAGACGTATACAGGCGGTCGCTCTCAGGTTGGTGAAACTGCGAACGGCGAAGGAGCCCGCCAGGAGCTCCAAAGCGTTGATATGCAGGCGGGATTCCTCCGGGGTCCAACGTCCCCTGTCGAAACACCTTCGCAATGGGCGCCCCAACCCTGAAGGCTCGCATCCGACTCCACCGTGAATTCGGGTTGAAGACCAAAGATGGCCCTGCCATTCCAGGCCTGCGGGTTGGAGAGCCACCACGCGATTTCCTCCCGGGCCTCCGTGTCCAGTGTGATCAAGTCCGCAAAGGATGCCCCCGCTCTCAGGTGGGCGATCTTCAGCCTCTGGAGGGCGCGGTAATGGAGTGGAGCTGGAAACACGGCTTGAATTGACGAAGCCAGCAGTCCGATAAGCCTTGCCAGGTGACGAAGGGACAGGTGAGGACGGGTGAGGGCATGTCTCAGCTCTTTCCGGATCGAGCGTAGTTTCGTGGAAGGGAGACTGAGGGACTCCGCGACGGAATCCACTACAAAGCCCAGAAACTCCATCTGCCGAGCGGGGGAAAGGCAAGATTTCTCCCGGTTGATGAGAAATCCTAGGCTGGAGAGAAGGTCCATCGCCCACCGAAGGTGCAGAAGCAGGGACGGCCTGTCCTGATGAAGGATGAGAATGTCGTCCAAGTAGACGATCAGTTGCACCCCTCGAAAGCGGAGCCAGGAGACTACCGGGCGCATCAGCTTGGTGAAGCACCAAGGAGCTGATGAGAGTCCAAAGGGAAGGCAGGTGAACCGCCAAAGCGTCCCTCGCCAAAGAAACCGAAGCAGGTCCCTGGAGGATGCCGCAATGGGTACAGTAAGATAGGCGTCCTTCAGATCGAGTTTCACCATCCAATCCCCCGGGAGAAGGAGATCCCTGAGGAGATGGATGCCCTCCATCTTGAAGTGACGGTATCGGACGATGGAGTTGAAGGCGCGCAGGTTGATCACGGGACGCATCTGGCCCCCTTTCTTCTGTACTAGAAAGATGGAACTTACCACTCCTTGATGGGAGCCCGCTCTATAGCGTCCTTGCGGAGAAGATCTGTCAATTCCGAGTCCACCAGCTGGCAACGCCGCGTGGGGTGAGGCGGTACCCGAGAGGATAGACCCGCCAGATTGGGTGAGGAAGTCAACTCTATGCGGAACCCCCGAACCGTCTCCAGGACCCAAGGGTCGGACGTGATTCCCGACCAATTGTGGGAAAAACATCGGAGCCTGCCCCCCACAGAAGGATCCGAAGAATTTGGAAGAGGATTGAGACTTACCGGAAGCTCTGCGTGTGAAAGGTGCACCGCGTGGAGGCCTGGATCTCCAGTTGCTTCCTCTTGACGGGAAGAAGGAATAGGAGGAAGATGATGCTCTGTGGTCCTGGGAATACTGTCCCTGTCTCTGTGAGTAGGAGCCTCGACCCGAACCTCGGGCGTAGAAAGAGGAGCGGCCGGACAGTCGGCCCCTTGTACTGCTGGCCCTGGCGGAGACCCGCCCCTGGAAGACACGCTTCATTGATGATTGGGCCTTATCCAATGCCGTGAAGGCTCCCACATAACGGCCGAGCTCCTTAATGAAGGAGTCGCCAAACAAAAGGCCTTGCGCCTCCTTGCCTGCTTCCGTGAGGGCCAAGTTAGACAGTTTGGGATCAATTTTGTATAAAATCGCCCTACGCTCTCTCAATGGAGAGGGCCGTGTTGGCGTTGCCAGTTACGCAAATGGCCCGTTGCACCCAGCCCCGGAGCTCATCCGGATCTATCGGGGACCCCGAAAGTTTGGCAGACTCGGCCATTTCAAAGATTTTAGTTAGAGGCCCAACAGCGTCAAGTAACTTATCCTGGCATCCCCGAAGGGAGGCATCCATGCCTTTACGGGGGTTCCACCCGGTTTTACCTAAGAATTGCGCCAGTTTAGGATCTACCACCGGCGTATCACAAACTTTGTTAGGCACTTTAGGCCTTGGGCACTCGGCCCGCAATTTACTCCTCGTTTCCTTAGGCAAGGGTTGACGTACCCAGTGCTCTAAATAGGAGCCAACATGCTCCAGGGGGGCCCATTCCGCGGACCTGGGGTGGTGCAGACTATTCGGGTCAAACAATAAGTCGCCCGATGGGTCGACAAGAGCCAGGGGATCTACCGGCTCAGCGGGGGTGGAAGCAGAGGGAGCCGAGGTAGATGGAGGCGCGGCTAAATCCGACGGCTCCTCATCGGATGGGGACACGTCCGAAAAGGGGTCATAGTTGGGGTCCGCCTCTGAATCAGAGGATTCTGTCTGCGCTCTAGCGCATTTCCAATTACGTGCCCTTTCAGCCCTGGGCGGAGGGGCTCTCTTGCGTGATCGGAGCACGCTCTCAGTGGTGGACATGTTAACACCGATCATATCCTCTCCCTGGGGAGGGTTATTCATGTGAGGTACGAGAACCTCGGACGGACACAAGGGTCGATCAGGTGGATTGGAAGCCAGGGCTCTAGACACAGATTGAGCAATAACCGCGGACATAGAACCCATGGCCGCAGATATGGCAGCAGAAATAGAATTTTGAAGGGCCAGGGTCTGGGCATCCACATTATCCGGAGCCTCAGGGGCCTCCGACTGGGGAGCGGGGGAAGCCATGAGTGTCCAGCACACAAACCTAATACAGGGCAAAGTCTAACCTGCAGGAGGAAAATGCTGAATTAAGCGCTGGCACCGGAGGGTTAATCACCCTGAGGGAGAGGTGCAGCGCTATGACGATCGGGAGAGAATAATAATGGCCGCCGCCAGTCTCGCGAGATCACGGCCCTGAAGGCTGGAGGAAGCCGCGATCTCGCGAGAACTCGCGGCAGCGCAGGAGACGGCGGGAAACGCGGCCTGAAGGAGAGGAGCCGCAGTAATAGAAAGGTAAGGGGTTAAGAAAAACCCCACACAGCAGAGCCGGAGAGAAGGAGCGGCAGACGCCGCAACAGAACGGGGAAAGCAAGAGCTGAACAAAGGGAGAGAAGGGAAAACCAGGGAAGGAATGGTAGAAGGTACCAGAGGATGGAAAAATCCTCACACAGGGTAGGAAGACCCCCCCAAAAAGGTAGAGAGGGCGAGAGGGAAAAACCCCAAGCCCAAAGAGACCCCCAGACCTAGGAAGGGGAAAAATAAATGAATATATATGACAGAAATAAGTAAAACTCACAATCCCAGTATAAGGAAAGTGTAAAGGTACTTAGCTGTGGTGGAGCAGCAAAGAAAGAGGAAGTGTGTGGTTATGGACTGCCTTTTATGGACTTATAGGGGGCGGTTCCTGTTGTCTGGGTTATTTAATTATGTAAATTTGTTTTCTTTGCTGCTATATGGTGGAAAGTAAAGAAGGAGATAGCAATAGGAGCCTCCGTGTCTTGCTGTGAAACTTATACCAGCTGTACATATATAATTATATACAGGAGATACCCAGGTTATACCAGCATGCTCCATATCACTATATACAAGAAGATGTGTAACTTATACCAGCTGTACATATATAATTATATAGATACCCAGGTTATACCAGCATGGTCCATATCACTATATACAAGAAGATGTATAACTTATACCAGCTGTACATATATAATTATATACAGGAGATGCCCAGGTTATACCAGCATGGTCCATATCACTATATACAAGAAGATGTATAACTTATACCAGCTGTACATATATAATTATATACAGGAGATACCCAGGTTATACCAGCATGCTCCATATCACTATATACAAGAAGATGTATAACTTATACCAGCTGTACATATATAATTATATACAGGAGATACCCAGGTTATACCAGCATGCTCCATATCACTATATACAAGAAGATGTATAACTTATACCAGCTGTACATATATAATTATATACAGGAGATGCCCAGGTTATACCAGCATGGTCCATATCACTATATACATGAAGATGTATAACTTATACCAGCTGTACATATATAATTATATACAGGAGATGCCCAGGTTATACCAGCATGCTCCATATCACTATATACAGAAGATGTATAACTTATACCAGCTGTACATATATAATTATATACAGGAGATACCCAGGTTATACCAGCATGCTCCATATCACTATATACAAGAAGATGTATAACTTATACCAGCTGTACATATATAATTATATACAGGAGATACCCAGGTTATACCAGCATGCTCCATATCACTATATACAGAAGATGTATAACTTATACCAGCTGTACATATATAATTATATACAGGAGATACCCAGGTTATACCAGCATGGTCCATAGCACTATATACAGGAAGATGTATAACTTATACCAGCTGTACATATATAATTATATACAGGAGATGCCCAGGTTATACCAGCATGGTCCATATCACTATATACAAGAAGATGTATAACGTATACCAGCTGTACATATATAATTATATACAGGAGATGCCCAGGTTATACCAGCATGGTATAGAACATTTCTCATTGTGTGGATGTGGAGCGTATTACAGTCTATTTATGCCCAGATGTCTTGGGAAACATAAAACATCAGTGACCATAAAACATAGAAATTAATTTTCCTTTGTCGCTGCGTAAAGATTAAAGAATGGTGTAAATCACACACACAGCGGAGAAATGTGACTTCGAAGACCTTCATGTCACCTGTGGCGATTTATATCTTCTGTGTGAATCAATACAAAGAGGTGTACGAAATCAGAGCGGGCTAATACCGTAAGCACACACCGTGGCCTGTGTTATGTCAGATGATCGTCTTCTCTGTAGCCCAGGCATAGTTGGTGTAATTTGTTGTTTTTTACGAACATTTTATATCATTTACAGCTTTTAGGTTGTGGTTAGATTTATGAAAAATCAAAATACAATACATCAGCTTCATGGCAGCTACAAAAAATTTCAGATCATTACTGTCATATGTCATTGATGTTAATGGAAATTCTGCAAAAAAAATTCAGCAGACACGTGAGATCATTGCCACCACCCTGCAACCTAACCTCTGGTAGATCACCCCAGTGCGTTTTAGAAGAGCGAAAACACAGTTTCTGCCTACCATATTTACTGTATTGTGGAAATCACTTTAGCCATTATCTGTGGTCCTATGATTATTTTCATCTTTCTTCAGGATCCTGGAGACGCAGATATAGTTCATAGGCCCAGGAGAGACAGGAGACTGTGCCCTGTGCAGTGGCGTGCAGCATGTTACAGGCGGTGTGTAATCTTTAGGGTAAAGTCCTCCTCACCAGGGTTACGTGGTTGAGGAGAAACTGGGAACTCAGGACCCTTGTGGTTCCAGCAATAATATCTTTACTGCTTATTGCAACAGGCGGTGGGTGTGGACACTGTGCCAACTAATGGCGTTATTCTGGCATTCACCCTTTAACCCTTGTACGGGGATCTGGACTTCACTGCAGGGAGCCAGCCAGGCTTCTATCTCCTGGAGTAGTCCTAGTGTAGTTAACAGAGACACTGCTGCGAAGCACCGAGGAATCAGGCACAGGACGTAGTCTAAATACAGTCGAATGTCAGTGTAGGCTGAGCACATGTGTATTCCAGATAACAATTCCAAGGTCAGGACAGGCTGAGGACATGAGTATTCCAAGTAGCAGTTCCAAGGTCGGGAGGCTGAGGACATGTGTATTCCAAGTAGAGGTTCCAAGGTCGGGCAGGCTGAGGACATGAGTAGTCCAAGTAGCGGTTCCAAGGTCGGGCAGGCTGAGGACATGAGTAGTCTAAGTAGCAGTTCCAAGGTCGGGCAGGCTGAGGACATGAATAGTCCAAATAGCAGTTCCAAGGTCAGGCAGGCTGAGGACATGAGTAGTCCAAGTAGCAGTTCCAAAGCCGGTCAGGCTGAGGACATAAGTAGTCCAAGTAGCAGTTTCAAGGTTGGCAGGCTGAGGACATGAGTAGTCCAAATAGCAGTTCCAAGGTCGGGCCTGTCGACAAGAAGCATAATCGGTAGTCAGGTACTGTACACAGGTAGTCAGACGAGAGATTACTCCTTTGCTGGATACAGGACAAAAGATAACCCAAAGCTCCAACAAGGAGGTGGATCCACAGCCTAGATAAATATGGAGGCTGATCAGCACCTTAGTCAGCAGCTGGACAGGGAGTAGGAGAAAATGATTAACTGCTGGCGTGGCATTTATTCCGTGGAGAGGTTATAACTAGAGATTAGCAAAGTATTCAAAATTTTACAAAAAATTTGCGTTGTGACTAATTACTTCATCACAAAGCGCATTTCTTTGTAAGTAGTGGAAGCCGCGCCCCGTCATTGTACCCCTCACATGTATGAACGCGGATCTGATAGCAATAATCGGGTGTAAAAAAATGAAATAAAAAAGAATAAATCATACTACCTGATCCATTTGCTCGCGCTAGGTTGGCCAGGCCATTTTAATTGAAGATCTAGAGCAAAATCTCGCGCTGCCCATGATGATGTCATCACGTCGGTTGGTGCAGTGATGTCATACATCACTGCGCACTGGATTTCATGCGAGATCTTCAATTAAGATCCATGCGAGCAAATGGATAAGGTAAGGCCTCTTTAACACGAGCGTGGCGGATTGGCTCTGGATGCTGTAACGCCCCAGAGGTGCATTACCACTTTTACACCTCTCCACTATCTCCCATGGTTAATTCCGTGTCATTCCCTGCATTAATTCTCAGGGCCTGCAAAATGTGTATTCCCATTTCCCTGTAATGTTATGTTTAAGTGTAATGTGCCTGGTTCACCAGCAGGTGGCAGCAAGCTTGGCAGAGCTAGTTTGACTACAGTGGAACTTTCTATCCATTCTAGCCCTCTCTAGAGAGGGAGGAGTTTTAGTTAGTGAAAGTCAGTCTAGCTTACCCCCTCTAAGGGGTAGGAACTTGGAAGCAGGCCCTCGTCCCTCCTGGACGAGCCCTGCAGAAGTCAGTCTAGAGTACCCCCTGTAAGGGAAAGGCTTGTACTAGCAAGCAGAGCACCATCAGCTCTGCTGGAACAAGAGAAAAGAGCAAAGAGTCTCAGAAGCTAGGAGGAAAGGATTCCCTGGATAAAGATAAAGACAGAGTCAGACTACCGAAAGTTAAGTACAGCAGCAAAGGAAAAGTTTCTATTTAATTCTGATAGCACAGCAGAGCCAAAGAGTAACAGATGTAGCAGGGCCGAGTGTGTTTGCCTGCCAGAATTTATGCCAAAGCCTTCTGGTAACCAAGAAAAAGTTGGAAGATTGTTTCCTGATGAAAGTTTATTCAAGTAAAGCTGTTTCAACTTCAGTACAAAGTCTGGACTCAATTTGTTCTACAAATCCTTCAACTATTCACCCTATTTGCACTGCTTCGGACGACAACGCCTGCGGTCCAGGATATCCAGGTAGGAGCACCGTGACACGTGCACAGCCGCATCTAAAGGGACATTATAGGCTGCCCTTACACCACTCTGGCATTCCTACATTGGGTACCACTTACCACCAACGCAATCTACTTAGGGGATTCCGTCCTCTGTTGCTTAAATGCAACTGGCATCACGACAAACACTTTTACTAAAAAGGAATACCCGACGCTTGTCCAGTCCGCTGCAATGCATTCAGGGTGCGTTCAGTGAAACTCGCAACCATTTTGCAAGCAAGTTCAGTCAGTTTTGTCTGCGATTGCATTCAGTTGTTGAGTTTTTTCCATGTGGGTGCAATACGTTTTGATGCGTTTTTCACGCACGTAATAAAAAAAAATGAAGGTTTACAAACAACATCTCTTATCAACCATCAGTGAGGCCATTGCGGATGCGATGCGTTTTTCACTGAAGCCCCATTCACTTCTATGGGGCCAGGGCTGCGTGAAGAACGCAGACTATAGAACAGTCGTGGACACAGTCGTGTGGACACTCCTACTTTGGGGCCACTCTGAATAGCTTTATCCATGTCCTCATGTACTCTTACTACGGACTCTCGGCCGTTCCATCCATGCGACCTTATTTATGGTGGAAGAAGTACATCACCCAGTGCCAGCTGACGCAGTTCGTCCAGACTATAGAACATGCTGCGTTTTTCACGTAACGCAGAACTGATGCGTGAAAAAAAAAAAAGCTCATGTAGACAGACCCATTGAAATGAATGGGTCAGGATTCAGTGCGGGTGCTATGCATTCACGTAACGCATTGCACCCGCACGAAAAACTCACTCGAAGTTGACTTTGCAATCAAGTTTTAAAATGGCAAGTTGAAAAATCAAATCTTGAAGTTATTCACCAAAGTCCCGTGAGACTTCGCCAGAGCCCCTGCATTTGAATGCTGTACAGAGACGGATCTCCGTACAGCATTAAAACGAAGTTTTGAGCGAAGCGACTTCGGATCTTGGATCGGAAGCTCTATTCGCTCATCTCTAATTATAATGATTGTGGACATGCAGTAGCATAAAGTAGCATAAAGGAATAAAAGAACACCATGTGGTGGATGTATTAAAAATCATAATCTGCTCGGCTATCACACAATGTAAAGGAATTTATCCTGATGCACACTGCGCCAATACATACGAAAAAGATGCTCCCCTATAGACAACCCTGACTGACGCGAAAAATCATTTATGTCACACGTGGTCGTACCCTCAGATGTCAACAGATAAAAAAGCTAAAAACTCCCCAGTGCAGTGCTCTGCTCTCATTCCTGCAGTTTTGTTACCACCACAGTATTTTATGATCTACTGATTCACGAGTTTACAAACCATCAATCAGTTAGACGCAGGACCGCTGGCGCCCGACCCGTCACGCCGATCTGCCATTAGCTACAAAAAATATTGTTAACGTATTTGGAAACAGCAGGAGATTTCTGCGCGTCTCGCTTTTATGGCTGAAGCTCAATTCTTTGCCTGCGCAGCCCTCGTACGCCATCATGAAGCAGCAGCGGTGTGTCATTTACAACTTCCGACAAGCAAAATTGTGATCGCATTTCACAGCGACAAAATAAAACCTGGAACCATAGTCCTTACCGTTTTGTGCATACAGCTCCTGTGCGGGCCAACATGTCTCCATGGCTCCAGATCAGAAATGATACATTGTAAGTAACCAATTATATTTTTTGAAACAATGTTGCTGTTTTATTTCTCCCAGATTCTGTGGACTGTGACAGAATTATTTACCGGCAGTCGAGTCGGGCTCTGTTCACACTCACCTTACTCCTTTCATTTTTCTGTTCACTCATATAAACAGATTAAAGGGGTTTTCCAGATTTCTACGCAACTCCATACGTCAATATGATTGACATAAAGAGGTTCTTGGCCATTCAACTTAATTAGTAGATTCCATAGTACTTACCAATCCTTCGCTCCCCCAGTGCCGCCATCTTCCGCCTGGGTCCTGACCTGATGTGGCCGCTTTTCCTTTTCAGCTGTATTGACTCCATTCAGCCACATCAGGTCGGGACTCAGGCGGAAGAGCCGGCAGTACTAATCCTGTAGGAAAATGCTTGATATTAATGGAGGTTTTTGGAATTTAAAGAGCATCTGTTTTTAATATCAACCCTATTGAGCCAGGAGTAATACCTGGTAGGGTTGATTCTGACGAGTAAAACGATACCTTATTTATGTACCTCTATCGCGCCGTTCCCGAGATATATAACTTTTTTAATGATATGTAAATAGGGTCTTTGGTGCTCCAAGGGCTGGGCCTGAGCCCCTCGGAGCACCGGAGCTCTGCCCTGCACCTCTTGCCACTCCCCTCAGCACCTTGTTTTATTTGGGGAGGAAACTCCCCCAGTCCCGTAATCCTGTGCCTGTGCATCTATCTGCGCATGCACAGTGGTTCTGCTTTCCCAGCAGCACAGTTGACTACTGCATATGAGTTGGGCATCTCCTCTTCACCATAGAGGATGACGTCATTGGCGAACGCGCAGTAGTCATTGGCGTACGCGCAGAGCCTGATGCACTGCTCATGCACCAATAGCGCAGACAACAGGTCAAGCGCAAGATTACATTCAATCAAGGTGATGGAGGGAGGAGTTCTGATGCTTCAAGAGGCTTGGGCCCGCCTCTTGGTGCACCACAGACCTAATTTACATATCAGAGAAATATGGTATTGTTTTACATGCATTATGCCTAGTTTAATAGGGTTGATTCTGATGACGGATGCTCTTTGAAGAGAGGTATGAACAAACTTGACAGTATATAAAACTGCATACTACCGCCACCTCCCACATACAAAAAGCGCAACGATTGTAAAAACCTACACTCCATGAATACATATTACTCAATTACCAGGAGCTGTTTTATAGGCCGTATAAATAACTTCACAGAATTTTCTGTCTGACATCGTAGACCAGAGGTCATTTTAATATGTACACGAATTGACACTTTGATTTTCTGGGGTCATTGCTGGAACAGAATTACCATGTTCCCTAAGGGGTAATGTAGTCAGTAACTAGTGTGCAGGTCGAAGAGAGTCTGTGAAAATGAAGTGGAGGGAGATGATCCGCCGAGGTGAACTAACGAGGTATAAATGATCTGAAGGCCGGAGAGAGGGAAGATGAACGTAACATAAAAATACACATATAGACTACACAAAACCCGAGGTAACATCTAATAACTCAGAAAGATATTCCTTGGAATATTCCAGGAAGATAAAGGTCTGCGTTTACTAAGCAGGTTATGATAGCTTCCTAGGTAAACCGTGCCAAAAATGTCCAAATCAAGACATGTGGCACATTTGCACAAAAATAGCGACTTTTCTCAGCATTCAGCAAAGTCGGAAAGTGCCTACAGAATTGGGCTTGGTCTTTAATAAGTGGGCCCAGTCGTCCAGTTGTCAATTAGTCCTGGGCTTTCCTCTGCAGCAGTCCCCACCCTCTATAGAAGCACAAACAAATGCAGAGCACAGACCAGAACCCAGAGTAAATATAGACACCACCCCCCAAAACTATTATGGACCCTCAAACCAGACCACCTGAACACAGATCTAAACCTAACCCCCTATATAAATACCGACCCTCAAACCAGATCCTCTAAATATAGACACAGGGCAAATTCAATAAATACCGGTAAATTCAGATCCCAGAACCTCTAAATATAGACCCTAAACCAGACCCCCCTAAACTAAATTAGACCTCAGATCCCCTAAATATGCTACTTAGTTCAAACTCCCTAAACTAATAGGGCCTGGACCAGACATCATACATTTACTGTATGCAGCTCTCACTCCTCTGCCTCCTTGTTGCTCTCTCCTATAGTTTGAGGACCTGCAGGGGTCACGTGACCATAACATGTACAGGTCCTTTTGCACATCTTGCTGATCATTGAATAAAGGATCTTGTTGCTGTTTTTGCTGTGATTCATGGCAAAAATGTAGATATAACAATGATGTGCATCAAGTGTTGGGACCAGAGATAATTGCATGTGGTAGTTTTGCCACAGTTTTTGTTACTAGATTTGTGGCAAATCCACAGCAGCACTGCAGTGGGTGGCTGTTGATCTTCTAGGATCTGTGTGCCCCAGTTGGCTGTCTAAACCACCAATATTATAATCTGCCATAGGACTTCATTATTTTATACTGGAGTGTTTTGAAAGTCCTGGAAATAGCTTTTCCTAACCCGTTTGCCACAATGAAAATGCTCATTGCCCATGGCCCTTCCGCGCCCCCTCTTGCCCCTACCTGGTGCTGCCATAGGCGATTGCCTCACCAGGCCTCATTGGTGCTGCACCCCTGGCCCCTGGCGCCAAAATCATAAGTGCCATAGAGACAGGTACTTCACTCCAGTGTCCTGTGTTCTGTCAGTGCCCATGTCAGTGCTGTGCTCCACTTCCTGCCCCTGTCTCACTTCCTGTCTGGGAATGCCACTAAGCCAATCACTTGTTTTATCGAAGACCCACCTCAGTCAATCATTGGCTAAGCACCTTTCCCAGTCATTTCCTGCTGAGTCGAGATGTCAGCAGGAAGTGGAGCTCAGCAGAGACCTGGGCAGTGGTGGAATGGCAGCAGCAGGGGATCAGCAAGGTGTGTATAAGCGAGTCTACTGATCTTTAACTATTTGATGGTTTCCCCACATCTTTTTTAATACTGAAATTTTTTTCATTTTCAACAAATAACGTACTGAATTTGAAATATGTCTGTGTTCCGATGCATTAGTAAAAAATGTCATGCCCTAAAAGGGAGCTACATACCATACAGTAGCCATGTTGGCCTTTCTTAGGCCCCAGATTGGCATATTAACTGTTGGCCCACACGATCACACCATGGAGGTCAGTGATGACATAAGATGTAAGGCCCTAGTTTGGTTTTGATCCTTTAGATGCCATGATTAGACGAGATCGAGTCAGGGACACGTCAATTTTTGCAGCAACTTTACAATATTTCACACGTTGGTCACTCCATAGGAGAGCATGGTAAGGAGAAAGAAGAAAGAGACTCCTTCCACGAACACTCTAGGTCACCTTTCTGGGGCCATCTTTGGGTCTCCGCAGCTCTACATCCTGAGCGAGGGGATTCCTCAAGAACCTGATTTGTGGCCTACTGTAGAGCCCTTCTTCTTTTGTGCATCACCTATGTGGATGCCTATGGATTCTTCATGTGCACACTTACAGCAGACTCCCTCTCCTCCTGCGCAGTCTGATCTATACTCACCTCCTCCACCAGCTGCTGCAGCAGGCCTATGTTCAGCAGTAACCCCCAGTAACCATGTGGCTCTTACTGCACTGATTGATATGGTGCCCTGTCCAGCACTTACTCTTCCCATAGAAACACGTTCCAGCACCTTCCGATCTAGTGTCTACAAGCAGGTGACCCACTAGATGGCACCTTCCCTGCACTGTTCAGTGCCGGAGCTGCAGTGCCGCCTGACAATTAAATGAATGGGGCAGCCCGTGCATTGGGTGTCTTTACTTCTTCACATCACTATATATGCAAATATTTGCACAATTAGCATAATTTGCTACTTTTATTTGAACAAGAACTCATAGCGTTTATATATTGCTGATGTTCTCTACTTTCCCTCAAGAGGAGCACGCAATTTGTCCAGACAAGGCTCTGAACCAATTTTGTTGTTGCTGTAGAAATGATTCAACCCCTTAATTATCCACACCGCACGTTTCACTGTTTTAAGGCCAAATATTTCACTTACCAGGTAAGCCAACAGAAAAACATAGTCTGAGGGGGACATTAACCCCTTCTGACCCTATGCTGTAATAGACTATCCAGGAAGGAGGTCATTCCGTCTGACAGTCATAGTATATCGACTCAGTGATGGTGCGAGCACAGCAGCTGTATTATATGGCTGATATCTACTCTAACATCTGGAATCGGACATAGAAGAATGAAATCATCTTACTGATGGAGGCTCGAAGTAGGACCTCATAAAGAGAGGTGTCAGAAGTGTGCCGAGCCGTCTTCAGGGGTTTCACCAGCTAACACACCCATTGTTGCACGTCCAAGAGCCAACATTCACAATGACTAAACTGACTGACCCACTTGCATTACAGGCATACACTGTGTCCATATGTACTATTTCAGGCATCACAGACAGAAATTGGACAGTGTCCCTCCAACATGGTTGTCCACAGTAGAAAAGGCATTAGGATCTTCGACTTGGAAACAACTAGTTGGAATGGAAAGGAAACAAACACCCAAATAAAATTCCCTTTACCAATCTAACAAAACTCTTCATTCTATAGAACCAGTGTTTTTCTACTTTAAAGGGGTTTTCCTGGAGTACAATATTGATGACCTATGGGGATAGACCATCCATATCTGATTGGTGGAGGCCCAACACCTGGGACCACCATCAATCTGCACTTTGAAGAGTGCGTGGCTGTGCTTGGTATTACAACCTAATGAATGGGGCTAAGCTGCCCCTAGACCATGTGACTGATGAACATGACGTCACTGGCTTAGGATGGGGCTACAGTGCTCACTGGAGCACCATGGTTCCGGGCAGACCTCTGGAACGTCTTGCAAACAGAACAATGGCATATTACAGGCCAGGAAACCAACTGAGTACTTTATTACATATGTAATAAAGGAACATGAGAGTAATGCAAGACAGCAGGCAAGGGTAATTGTGGTAGCACTACCACTAAACCAAGTGCACCAGTAAGGCAGGAGGCCAAACCCAGGGGGAAGAGAGCCAGCGAGCCCCATTCTTCACAGAGCCTCTGGTGGTGGAGATGAATGTGGCCGAGGGCTCACTGGTTGCACCTCCAGGATGGTCCCGGTACACTTGGCCACTACCTGCAAAGAACCACGCTGGTGCAAGCACCAGTGGTAAACACAGACAAGGGACTGGAACCAACATAACCCCAAAGGACACAGTACAGACAAGACAAATGGGAACCAGCACACAAGCAGATGCCTGGACCCCATGCAGAACGGAATCATGGCGGTCACAGGCTAGATGTCCTCACTCTGGAGAACCCAGGAGCCCTCTCACAAAGGCAGAACATACACAGAACAAGAACAGAAGCAGTGGAGCACTGCCAGGCTATACATGGAACAGACCGTATCAGAAGCAGTGGAGCACTGTCAGGCTATACGTGAAACATACTGGATCAGAAGCAGTGGAGCACTGCCAGGCTATACATGAAACATACTGGATCAGACGCAGTAAAGCACTGCCAGGGTATACATGAAACATACTGGACCAGAAGTGGAGCACTGCCAGGCTATACATGGAACAGACCGGATCAGAAGCAGTGGAGAACTGCCAGGCTATACATGAAACATACTGGATCAGACGCAGTGAAGCACTGCCAGGCTATACATGAAACATACTGGACCAGAAGCAGTGGAGCACTGCCAGGCTATACATGGAACATACTGGACCAGAAGCAGTGGAGCACTGCCAGGCTATACATGGAACAGACCGGATCAGAAGCAGTGGAGCACTGCCAGGCTATACATGAAACATACTGTGATTCTGCTCCAGGTATCGACTTGGCCCTTGATTTCTGACCATGGTTCTCTCTAATGTTCTTCTTGTTGCATGCTGACCACTATTCCATTGAAGACCTTTTGCTACGTTCTTTACTTCCCTCCAGTACACCCACCACCAATGAGGGACTATTCTTTGAACCAAGACCTGGGAATTTGACCTGGAATGTTGTTACCTCCTTGCAGCAGTAAAGGGTGGAAAGAGGCCTTAAACCTTTGACACACCATGGAGTACCCGTACATCAATAGGGTTAAGGGTTTGTATGGCGCAAACCACCACATCTCCCTCCATACACAATACGCACCCACCGGCAGTGACCAGATTTAGAGATGACTGCAGTCCTGGTTATTTAACCCCTCAGATTCCACGATTAGTAGTGACTGCAGTATCTGTGGAGTTAGACAGAGGGTGGGGGCTCCCTCTGGCTTAAAATCAGAGCCCCTGCTGTGAAAATTGCATGGCCCCTCGATCGGTTGCCATAACAGCATGGGACCTTGTGAAGGCACTCAGCACTGTCATAGTGAGCTGCCTGCGAAGCCAAACCTGAGGCACATCCTTAAATGATGCCTGTGTAAATCCCATAGACTGCAATAGTATACTATTACTGTCTATGGGACAAGCAATCAGAAGATTCATGTTCAATTAAAATTACAGTAAAAAAGACCAACAAAATATAAACATAATATGCATTCCTGCTGTGCGGCTGTGTAGGGGTAGTAGTAGTGGCAGTAGTAGCTGCAGCAGCAGTACAGTATGGAACCTGTTGGAGAGGAGATATGTGGCTATGTAGAAGTAGCAGTAGTGGCAGTAGTAGCCACAGCAGCAGCAGCAGTACAGTATGGAAATTGATGGACAAGGCAGTAGGCGTGCAGCTATGTAGGGGTAATAATAGTGGTAGTATTAACTACGGCAGCAGCAGTACAGTACGGGACTTGATGGACAAGGCACTAGTTGTGTGGCTGTGTATGGGTAGTAATAGCGGTAGTAATAGCTAAGGCAGCAGCAGTACAGTATGGGACTTGATGGACAAGGCACTAGGTGTGTGGCTGTGTATGGGTAGTAATAGCGGTAGTAATAGCTAAGGCAGCAGCAGTACAGTATGGGACTTGATGGACAAGCCAGTAGGTGTGTGACTGTGTAGGGGTAATAGTAATGGCAGTAGTAGCTGCAGCAGCAGCAGTACAGTATGGAACCTGATGGACAAGCCAGTAGATTCATTTTCAAAACTGTGATGTTCTCTACACTTAAAGAACAATTGAAGAACAATTTTGCCGCCTTGGGTGTGAAAATGCCGCCTGCTGTGCTAAACAGTATACTCACGGCTGAATAAGACAGTAAAGTGAGAGCAACCTGCCAGTTCTGGCCACTGTCCCAGTCTGTTTCCCCAGACGTTTATGGAGTTAGAGAACAGGGTATGTGCTGGAGAAAGGGCACAGCTCAGGTACAAGTGAATCTGGTAGCTCAGGCAGGTTCTTCTCTATGAGGTACACTAGTCTGTGATAGATGGAATTTTTGTAATTCAACAGTTAAAGAGGTTATCCCATGACTAATGTGAAAAATGGAAATCGTATATTATATAGTACATGACAATATCTTTCTAATAAAGCTAGAACCAGCCCTGTACCTCACATGGATCCAGAGATCTCCACATTCATTGCTCGGCTAGATTTATATCAAGCTGGCAGCTCAGGGGAGTATCTTTCCTGCTGCACTTAAGGGGCGTGTCCATAGTCTCCCTATCACAGCTCAGGAGGCAGTTGAAGGATAGGACTGAGCATGTGCGGCCATCTAAGTGAGCAGGACAAAGAAATAAGAAACAGAACAAACAGCAGGTGGCGCTATACAGATAGATTTCAGTGAATAACTCAGTGGCTATGCTAAATTTTTAATTACAAGTAATTACAAAAGTGTTCAGATCCAAGTGTTGGTTTGAAAACTGTAGAATATTTTTTGTTTTGTGGGAAAACCCCTTTAAGTAAAATGCACAATCGGACATAGTCCGAAGCAAAAATATACAGTGTCTATGATGTTGCAAAATATGTCCTGTCAGGTTAGGTGCATTTGATTGAAAGCTGCCTTTGGCAGTCTCATAGAGAATGAACGGGTTGGAAGGGCTTATGTTCTGCCTGTAACTCTATCAAGATGGCAACATCAGTTCTGAGCATTGGTGGGAGTCCATGTGGTCGGACTCGCACCAATCAGTTAGGTATCCCCTCTGTGGATAGGGGATAACCTCCTGTGGGTAAGGGATACGTTTCATACTTGGCACAACCCCTTTAATTATACATATATACGGTATGTATAGAAATGTCAGATTGCTGCAAAACTCGGCATGCAGTTACCGTATGTCTCATGCGGATATGTAAACGATTACAGATGTGGTCTGATAAGACACTGGGTCTCAGAGGCTACTTTTGGGTATTTTACCTCTTGGTGAGAGATTGTAAGCTGCTAGACATGCCCCTGTATACATACCTGTATGTAGAGTACATATACCTGATGACAAAACCGAGAGAATTCCAAAAACAGTTAGTCAAAGTAGAAATAAAATAAAAACACCTTATTAAATGGGAGCAACTAAGTAGCCTTATACCTTATGGAGGAGCCCTGGAAGAATATGGTGCCTAAGGCTCGGCAGTAGTGACCTAGAGGGATGCCACACCTTTGCCATGTGTATGACGCCTTAAAATATGGTAACTGGAAGAAGAGAATCAATTGGGACATTGCAGGGATTAACAAGAGCGTAAAGGAAAGGGAAGAAGCCACACGGTGTGGAATTTATTCTATTTAATATGAACACACTATTGTACACGATTCCGTGCTGTAATGACCATATAATGTATTAGAAACCCAATGCTCGTTTTGAGGGAAAACTCCAAATGTTCTATAGGAAAAAATAAACTAAAGAAACTGAAGCAATATATGGCGCTCTCCAAAAGAAGTCTAAAGGATATGGCCAAAATCTCCGGTCAGTGAATGAAGCTGGGCTGCGGGCACCAAAGGCTGGATGAATTATGGCTTCAGCTGTGTAAATCTTTCAACTGGTCTCATACATAGTCATCTAAATGTCACTTCATGCATTACAATGTCTCGTAAATGTCATGTAGCCTACTGTGCAATATTCATTAAATACGCTATGTCAAACTCAAGGAGTGCTGGCAGAATGTGTCCCGCGACATCATTTTATGTGGCCCACATGAGGTCCAAACCCCAAAGAAATCAGTAATCAAAAGAAAGTTTTCCACAGCACTCTTGTAGTTGATCTTTTAAATCTTCTTTATTTTCCCAGTGTGCAACGTTTCGACTTCTTTGAGTCTTTATCACCCAAAGAAATCAGGGCGTCCTGTGGCTGCTACCAGACGCTTCCCTCACACACTAAAGAACGGTAGTGAGGACTCGCCTGTGAGGTGCAACTCTCGCGAGGCTTCTATAGATGATTGGCTTGGCAGCTCAGGCACCAGAAAGTCTTGACTATCATAGACACGATGGATAAGAGCATATCTTACTGTTGTGGAGAAACCTGAAGCGGTGCAACCCGGCCTGAAGCTTGTCTGTGCCTCTCTCCGGGGCCAGAGCCTCCGAGCCAATCACAGAGCAAGCGTCTATAGAAGCCGCGGGTGTGTTGCACCTCACGGGCGAGTCCTCAGTAGAATGTCCATCCTTTAGTGTGTGAGGGAAGCGCCTTGAAGCGGCCACGTCAAGAGGGTGAGCTTCAGGGACGTACATGGCTATATAGCTCACTAAACACGGCGCCGTCCATTGTGGTTGGTATCAAAGCTAGCTTGTCCTCATGCGCCTAGGCCATGTGATCGATGAATGTGACATCACTGGCCTCATTGGAGCCAGGGGTGCACCACCAATAAGGCCTGGTGAGGTGATCGCCTCAGGCAGCACCAGGTAGGGGCAAGAGGGGGCAGCCGAAGGGCCATGGGCAATGAGCGCTATCATTGTGGCAAAGGGGTTAGGTTAAGAAATTGGCATTGGGGGAGCACCGTTTCAGTTTTCGCCTCAGGCAGCAGAAAGGCTAGGTTCCACCCTGATTGGAGCACTGCAAACTCTTCAACAGCTGATTGCTGGAGGTTCAGGTAGGCAGACCCCCACCAATCAGGACCTATCTTGAGGATACCCCTTTAAGCCTTGTGTGCGTTACGGTTTAGCTTGCTTATTTAGCAGCAGAGTTTCCACAGTTGGCCTTTACATTGACCACCCAGGTTAGGAGAATCTATGGATCTCAAGTTTTCACCCCTTAACCCTATACAGAGATCTGGACTTCACTGCTGTGATCCCCATGTTGAGTCTGAAGACTGGTCACTGACAGATCAAGTAAGCTCAAGTAGAGTCTTGCTACAGACAGGCTGAACAGCTGAGCACACTGCGCATGCGCCACCTGAAATCCCTGCAAGATTTGGTCACCATTCCACAATAAAAAAAAGAAAAAATCTGTACCAGTCTAGTGAACAGACTGTTCAAACATCCATGCACGCATGGTAGAAAATTCCCATGCTGGTCGTGTGGCAGATTTACAGTAAGATGTGTAGAATATTCAGTTCTGCTGTGGAAATATAGTGGAATTCACCCCTGCCACTAAACAAAAAAAAAAAATAATTAGTATAAATTTGTCTTTCCTTATCTTTACTTACATCTCAAAATGTGTAGCACTAAACAAGTTTAAAAAAAATAATAATTTTTTAGTTGGGAGAGGTTTATGCTATATGTGTCTATGTATGGCCCCCCAGTGGTTGTAGTATGAACTGCAGGGTTTTACTATTACGTTGTAATTATGTAATTATTGTGAGAAATTAGAGTGCTCAAGAAAATTCATGGACAGGTAAGGGTGAACGCATCTGTATGGATGCGAGCAGAAGTTCTAGAGATTCCTACACTGCAATTATCATTATTATTCAGCTATTATAAGGTTTAGTTCTTCGTTTTTACTATATTCGATTATTCTGGGATTCGCTGATTACAACACAAAATCCCTTCTGAGACACAACGGTATAAACAGAATAAATGAGAAGAATTCTGGAATAAATTACAGCAGAAATGAACACAGCTCCATGTCCCAGAAGAAAAAACAAAGAACTTATTTGTAAAAAATTCACTTTCATTTTTTTATTTTTATTTTTATTTATTTTTCTTCACCCATGGTCCGATTAAAGGGGTAGGAAGTAGCCAATATTTAAGGTCTCCTTTATTTTTTCTGCTTCTAAATAAATGTAAGAAAATAAAATGCAAGGAATTTTAAGCATTTTCTTTGCATTTTATATGCATTTTTTTTCTATTTTGTTACTTTTGTAACAATGTTTCTGGTGTTTTTCAAGCACCGTAGAATCGCTGAAAGGAAAAAAAAATTCATACCAGTAAACCCCAAAATGTCTCAAAAACCTATAGAGGGAGTAAAACATAGGCTAGCTTTCTAGACCTGCACCAGATGTATCACAGGGGCTCAGGTGGGGTGATAAACATCCGTTTTATGTGTTTTTGGTGGTGTTTTTTTTTAACCACTTGAAGACCACAAAATTTGTTGTTCTACGTGTCTTTGATAAAAAAAAATCCAATAAGTGTATATTTATTGGTTTGGGTAAAAGTTATAGCGTTTACAAACTATGGTGCAAAAAAGTGAATTTCTGCATTTTGAAGCAGCTCTGACTTTCTGAGCGCCTGTCATGTTTCTTCAGGTGCTAGAATGTCAGGATAGTATAAATACCCCCCAAATGACACCATTTTAGAAAGAAGACACCCCAAAGTATTCGCGGAGGGGCATGGTGAGTTCATGTATCATTTCATTTTTTTTCACAAGTTAGCGGAAAATGACACTTTCTGAGGAAAAAAAATAATAATAAAGTTTCCATTTCTGCTAACTTCTGGCAAAAAAAAAAAAAAATCTCAGACGGACTCACTGTCCCTCAGTGAATACCTTGGGGTGTCTACTTTCCGAAATGGGGTCATTTGTGGGGTGTGTTTACTGCTCTGGCATTTTGGGCGGGGCTAAATTGTGAGCAGCCATGTAAAACCTAAAGGTACTCGTTGGAATTTGGGCCCCTTTGCGCATCTTGGCTGCAAAAAGTGTCACTCATGTGGTATCGCCGTACTCAGGAGAAGTAGGGCAATGTGTTTTGGGGTGTATTTTACATATACCCATGCTGGGTGAGAGAAATATCTCTGTAAATTGTCAACTTTGTGTAAAAAATTTAAAAAGTTGTCGTTTACAGAGATATTTCTCACACAAAGTATGGGTATATATAAAATACACCCCAAAACACATTGCCTACTTCTCCTGAGTACGGCGATACCACATGAGTAACACTTTGCAGCCTAGATGTGCAAGGGCCCTAAAACCAATGAGTACCTTTAGGATTTCACAGGGCATTTTTACGCATTTGGATTCCAGACTTCTTCTCACGCTTTAGGGGCCCCTAAAATGCCAGGGCAGTATAAATACCCCACATGTGACCCCATTTTAGAAAGAAGACACCCTAAGGTATTCCGTGAGGGGTATGGTGAGTTCATGTAAAAAAATTTTTTTTGTCACAAGTTAGTGGAATATGAGACTTTGTAAAAAAAAAAAAAAAATATCAATTTCCGCTAACTTGTGCCAAAAAAAAAAAATGTCTGTGAACTCGCGATGACCCTCACGGAATACCTTGGGGTGTCTTCTTTCCAAAATGGGGTCACTTGTGGGGTATTTCTACTGCCCTGGCATTTTAGGGGCCCTAAAGCGTGAGAAGAAAAATGCGGAAAAATGCCCTGTGAAATCCTAAAGGTACTCATTGGTTTTAGGGCCCCTTTGCGCATCTTGGCTGCAAAAAAGTGTCACTCATGTGGTATCGCCGTACTCAGAAGAAGTAGGGCAATGTGTTTTGGGGTGTATTTTTACATATACCCATGCTGGGTGTGAGAAATATCTCTGTAAATGACCACTTTTAAAACAAATTTATACAAAGTTGTCAGTTTACAGAGATATTTCTCTCACCCAGCATGGGTATATGTAAAAATACACCCCAAACACATTGCCCTACTCTCCTGAGTACGGCGATACCACATGAGTGACACTTTTGCTGCCTGAGCGCAAGGGCCCTAATTCTAATGAGTACCTTTTAGGAGGAGCATTTTACGCATTTTTCTTCTCACGCTTAGGGCCCCTAAAATGCCAGGGCAGTAAAATACCCACATATGACCTCATTTTGGAAAGAAGACACCCCAAGGTTTTCCGTGAGGGGCATGGCGAGTTTACAGAAGATTTTTTTGGCACAAGTTAGCGGAAATTGATTTTTATTGTTTTTCTCGCAAAGTCTCCTTTCCGCTAACTTTTGACAAAAGTTAAATTTTTCATGGACTCACCATACCCCTCAGCGAATACCTTGAGGTGTCTTCTTTCCAAAATGGGGTCATTTGTGGGTGTTTGTACTGTTCTGGCATTTTAAGCGAGGCTAATTGTGAGCAGCCCTGTAAAGCTAAAGGTACTCGTTGGAATTTGGGCCCTTTAGCACCCAGGCTGCAAAAAGTGTCACTCATGTGGTATCTCCGTACTCAGGAGAAGTAGGGCGATGTGTTTTGGGGTCTATTTTTACATATACCCATGTTGGGTGAGAGTAATATCTCTGTAAATTGACAACTTTGTATAAAAAAAAATTAAAAAGTTGTCGTTTACAGCGATATTTCTCACACAAAGTATGGGTATATGTAAAAATACACCCATTGCCACATTGCCCTACTTCTCCTGAGTACGGCGATACCACATGTGTGACACTTTTTTGCAGCCAAGATGCGCAAAGGGGCCCTAAAACCAATGAGTACCTTTAGCATTTCACAGGCCACTTTTACGCATTTGGATTCTCACGCTTTAGGACCCCTAAAATGCCAGGGCAGTATAAATACCCACATGTGACCCCATTGGAAGAAGACACCCAAGGTATTCTGTGAGGGGTATGGCGAGTTCACAGAAAAAAAATAATTTTGGCACAAGTTAGCGGAAATTGATATATATATATTTTTTTTACAAAGTCTCATATTCCACTAACTTGTGACAAAAAATAAAATTTTGCATGAACTCACCATACCCCTCACGGAATACCTTGGGGTGTCTTCTTTCTAAAATGGGGTCACATGTGGGGTTTTTGTACTGCCCTGGCATTTTAGGGGTCTCCGCAATCATTACATGTATGGCCAGCATTAGGAGTTTCTGCGATTCTCCGTATATTGAGCATACGGGTAATGAGATTTTTTTTTCCGTTCAGCCTCTGGGCTGAAAAAAAAAAAAAAAAAAATGAACGGCACAGATTTTTTCATTCTCATCGATCAATGTGGATGAAAAAATCTCTGCCAAAATCAGTGACTGTGGTGCGGTGGGCTGGGCGCTAGCTACCTAACAAGTAGCTAGCTAACTGACGGTGATAAGGTACCCTTATGCCCCATTCACACGTCCGCAATTCTGTTTGCGGAACGGAATTGCGGACCCATTCATTTCTATGGGGACAGACTTTGTCCCGCTCGGATCCGGAATTACGGATCCGCGCTTCCGGGTCTGCACTTCCGTTCCGCAAAAATATAGAACATGTCCTATTCTTGTCCGCAACTGCGGACAAGAAAAGCATTTTCTATATAGTTCTGTGCGGATCTGCAAATGCGGAAAGCACATTGCCGGTGTCCGTATTTTGCGGATCCGTAGATCCATGGATCCGCAGATCCATGGATCCGCAAAACACATACGGACGTCTGAATGAGCCTGTAGGGGGTGATTAGTGACAGGGGGGTGACAGGGGTGATCAGGGGGTGACATTGGTGATCAGGGGGTGACATGGGTGATCAGGGGTTAATCAGTGATGGGGGTGGGGGTGTGTGTAGTGATTGGTGCACTTTACTTTTGTTTCTCTGGTGGTCCCAAACAAAGGGACCACCAGAGGAGCAGACAGCAGGCATATCAGACGCTGTTTACAAAACAGCGTCTGATATGCGATTTAAATGCGTTTTTTTCCGCATCTACAGCCTGCCAGCGCATGATCAGCGCTGGCAGGCTGTAGTTTCAGTTGTCCCGGCTCCGATCACATGAACGCGCACGCACGCCGCGCGCGCGTTCATGTGAAATCTCAGGTCTCACGAGATGACGCCGATAGGCGTGACTGAGACCTGAGAGAGCCGCCGCGCTGACGCCCATCGGCGTTAGCGTGGCGGCAAGTGGTTAAATCTAGAGCCATTTTGTACATCATGTGCTTCTCTTGACATTTTTAGGTCCTATAGAGAAGCCTATGTTAAAAATACCATAAAACTGTGACCTGAAAGAGAATTTCCATCTCAGACATTTATGTCCATTTGCATAATACATAACAATGTTGGTGCAGTTAAAACCACAGTCATGGATAAGCAGTCAGTTAGTGTGAGTGCGCAAGGGATACAGCAGGGACATTTTTTCTATTTGCGTCCCGAGCAAATTGCTGTCATGTGGTGCCCTAGACGGTCACCTATCCCTGCATACCCTTCGTCCTGGCTCTGCACTTGGGGCAGGGGAAGCAGAAGGGGCAGTCAGGCACTTGTGGCAGGAGGAGGGGAGCAGAAGGATCAGTATGGCACTTGGGGCATGGGGATAGAAGAGGGGGCTCTGAGGAACCTGGGGCAGGGGGCTAGCAGAGGGGGCAGTAAGGCACTTGGGGCAGGAGGGTAAAAGAGGGGTCAGTAAGGGCACCTGGGGGGGAGGGTAATAGAGGGGGCAGTGAGGCACTTGGGGCATAAGAGTAACAGATGGGGCTGTGAGACACCTTGGTTCAGAGGGGACAATGAGGCATGTTGGCAGGGGGAGCAGGAGGGTCAGTATGGCACTTTGGGCAGGGGAAGCAGGAGGATCAGTATGGCATTTGAGGCAGGGGAAGAAGGAGGATCAGTATGGCACTTGGGGCATGGGAAGCAGGAGGATCAATATGCATTTGGGGCAGGGGAAGCAGGAGGGTCAGTATGGCACTTGAGGCAGGGGAAGCAGGAGGATCAGTATGGCACTTGAGGCAGGGGAAGCAGGAGGGTCAGTATGGCACTTGAGGCAGGGGAAGCAGGAGGGTCAGTATGGCACTTGAGGCAGGGGAAGCAGGAGGGTCAGTAGGGCACTTGGGGCAGGGGAAGCAGCAGGATTAGCATGGCACTTGGGGCAGGAGGGGGGTTAGAACTGCTAACCTGAAAAAGAAGGAGGGAGGATCCGTGTAGCATCTGTTCAGCAGTGTAAAGGACCTTTCCCCTAAAGCAGCACACTAACCAGTAAGCGCTTCCCTTACTATCCTGATGTTCATTAGTCAGTGACAAAACCAATGAGCGCTTTTGTCAGTCTCATAAGGGAAGCACTCATTGGTTAGCCCCTTCACTGCCGATCAGTTCCCTGACCCAGCACTGCGATCTCAACCCCAGCAGGGCTTCTAGAAGATTTATTAATCATTGCTGAGACTGGGACAAGGTCTGCCAGTCATTAGGGTACTTTCACATTAGCAGCAGGGGAGTCTGTCAGGCTGCTCCGGTGGGTGAACAGCCTTCCTGTCCTGCCGCTAGTTCATGTGTGCCCCTGGACTGCCGCTCCGTCTCCATTGATTATAATGGGGGGCAGAGTTCCGGTGGCAGCACGGCAGCGCAAGGCGAGAGGCAGCCGGACTAAAAGTACGACATGCAGTACTTTTAGTCTGGCTGCCTCTCGCCGTGCGCTGCCGTGCTGCTGCAAGAACTTCGCCCCTGCCCCCATTATAGTCAATGGAGATGGAGCGGCAGTGCGAGGGCACACGTGAACTAGTGGCAGGACACATCCGACAGGCTGTTTACCCGCCGGAACAGCCTGACGGACTCCCCTGCCGCTAGTGTAAAACTAGCCTTAAGTTGCCGCACTTTTCCCTCTCAGCTATATCGATTATATCTGCCAGAAGCTCTGATGGGGCTGAGATTGCTCTGCACAGAGCACAAGGAGAGGAGGCAGCACAGCGCTGCGAGGAACATTTCTCCCATTTGCACCCCTAGCAACTTGCTGTCATGTGGCGCCCTAGACGGTCACTTATCCCCCCTACACTTCGTCCCCGCCCTGCTTATAGGTTTTCTTTATGTGTGGGCAGGGAAGCTCATAGGACTCATAGGCTTTCTCTGTGAGTTGGTGGGATAAGTAGGACTCAGGCCTTCTCTATGAGTTGGTGAGGAAAGTGAGGGAAGCTTTTCCTATGAGTGGGCAGGAGAAACAGGACTCAGGATCTTCTCTATAGGTTGGTGGAAGAAGCAAGACTCACAGGCCTTCCCTATCAGTGGGCAGGAGAAGCAGGGCTCATAGGATTTCTCTATGGGTTGGTGGGGGATGCAGAACTCACAGGTTTTCTCTGTGTGGGCAGGGAAGCAAAATGCATAGGCTTTCTCTATGAGTGGGCAGAAGAAGCAGGACACAGGATTTCTCTATGAGTGGGCAGAAAAAGCAGGACTTATAGGGTTTCTCTATGAGTGGGCAGAAAAAGCAGGACTTATAGGGTTTCTCTATGAGTGGGCAGAAAAAGCAGGACTTATAGGGTTTCTATATGAATGGGTTGGGGAAGCTGAACTCACAGACTTTGTCTTTAAGTCTGACTTTCTCTTATAAGTGTCTGGGGAAGTAAGGCTCAAAGGCTGTCTCTGGGAGTCCTGGCAGCATTATTTTAAGTTCTTTAAATAAAAAACCAGAGAAAACTGCTTTAATCCTGTGTCACATAGAGTAGATAGATAGTACAAGAAATGGTATAGTCACACTACCTGATGGTCATCTGTCAGGATTATTCTACAATTTGACCACCATTCGATTGAGAGGGAAGGTCCCACACTCAGACAACTTTCAGGCCATCCATGTTATGCTTGTTTGTGAAGTGGCCGGAACTGGAGTGGGCCCAACGCTACGCTGGGTCCCCCGGACACCGTTGAGGTGTCACCACGTGTTGCTGCTCTCCGGAAAGGATAGTAAGGTATGGTGCACCCCAACGAGAAATAAGTCCAGAGAGTCAGGGTCTGCAGTAAACCAGGGTGCTTCTTTACTTGAGGAATTCAGATACAAAACAATACAGGTGAGGCATAGGGCTGGCTTCTCCAGTCTCCTCCCTGGCAGAAGAAGGGTTTGACGTTGAGGAAAGGCCTCAGCTAGCTGTCCCTCTTTCTCTTCAGAAGGCTGGCATCCTGGTCCAAGGCTGGTGATCCAGGGTCTGTGGCAGCATATCCCCATCTCAGCGTCTTCTTCTGGTCACTCAGTAGTCTGTCAGATTCTCCTCCCTGGCAGAAGAAGGGTTTGATGATGAGGAAAGGCATGAGCTAGCTGTCTCTGTCTCTCTCTCTCTCTCTGTCTCTCTCTCTCTCTCTCTCAGAAGGGTCCACTGTCTGTTGCTCAGTAGTCCGGGTGGCTCCTTGGTCACAGAGTTAGTGACCTATGGTCTGTGGCTCAGCATCCCCATCTCACCATCTTCTTCTGGTCACTCATGCAGACTGTCAGAGTCTCCCCTCCAAGCACTGGTCCCTAACTTCAGAGCACTAGGGGCTCTGACTGCTCTCCTTATATACAGTTTTTGCTAGACTAGAACCTTCTAGTGGGAGGGGTGGAGTGGAGAAACTCAGCACAAACAGATACATTGTTTCAGCTCTCGTCTGGTATAGACTTACATTCACCCTGGGTTCACACCTGAGCGTTTTACAGCGCGTTCAAACGCGCTGTAAAACGCTCAACACATGAAAACCAAAGCATCCCTATGGGAGTGGTTCACACTTGAGCGTTTTACAGCGCGTAAAAACGCGCTGTAAAACGCCCGATGCATAAGCTCGTTCAGGAGCGTTTTTTTGGGCGTTTGTCGCGCTTTTCCTCCCATAGACTTCAATGGGAACGCGCGTTTAACGCGCGTTTAACGCGCGTTAAGTGTAGAGATGCCCATTTTTAATTGGTCTCCAGAAACGCTCAGGTCTGAACCCAGTGTAAAGCTTCAATGATACTCAATGGCAATGAAACAGCAGTTTTTCCAGACAAAAACAAGTTTCCAGACATAATAACCGCCAAAACCAGACATTTAAAAGGTCAGGCTGTCTGCTTTTGGTGGTAAACATATCTGGGTTTTTCCCTCCAAAACATGGCATTCTTTAAACCCTATGGCAGCTGTGGAAAATTACCAGCTTCTCAATCAAAGCCCTAACAGTCTCTCAGTATTCATTAACCCTTTCCACAGAGCCATGTACATACAGTGATAATGAACAGGATATATCTTACAACATATAAAATGCAGGTACACAGTATTAAACAGTATAAGTTAACCCTTTCAAGAGAAATAAAGTAAGAAGTTTTAACTTTGCATAGGGGATATAAGCAAATGTCCACAATTGTCCAAATGTCAAAGTACTCCCTGCTCTAGGGCTCTACATATGGAACATGTAAACACCTGAAGGTATTTGGCAGGGGTTCAGTTCTATTATAATACATACATAATGACCCAAAATCACAGTACAGCTGTAAGAAATGGTTATATATGTAATTGGGTAGCTGGAAGTACGGTGAGGCTTAGAGGTCATACCCTCTACTGCCCTTGGCACGCTGTTGGAGACATTCACAGTAGAACTCCCAAAGATCTTCCATCAGCTAATGCATCAGCCTCATACAGCAGCCAGTGAGGAGCCATGTTTCCCGTCTAATACTACATAAGTGGTTCAATGCAGCTGTTGTCTGTAATAAATGTCATATTACATTCACCAATATTAGTACCTACTCAAGACATAATTGCTTATTCCATTGGCACAAGTTTCGTCGGCACTTTGCCCCTGGCTTTTCAAAAGATGGAGGACATTTATGTAATCGGAATCCTCAACATCACAGAACTTCAAAGAAAAATTTCTATTCTCACAGGAGTAACATGACTATAGAAGCAATAATGAAAAACTCACAATGCAATCAGTGCAGGTTATTAGATGCTCTAGGTGTTGTGAACACAAACAAAAGCAGGTACAAACAGATCTGAAACAGGACACAGTCAGAGGCCCCAGGCCTGCCATGAGGAAATGCCGGGCCCATACAGCCCATCTCACCTTTATAGCCAGAACAGAAATAACATTTTTTGGATTAGGCCATTTTGCCAGAAACATACTGTAAGTAAGATTTTAACTTCTATAAATTTTTTTATTATAGATTAAATGAAGGGGGGAAAAATGTGTAAGTTTTATTTATGGTGTTTGCCAATCACCGTAAATAATGTGTTTATTATACTGTATGGATTATCATGATTACAGGAATTCCATAGGAAGTATGTTAAAAAAATGTTTTTATTGTAATACTTTTTGCTCCATGTTACTTTAGTAACATTTATTTTGCAGAAAACTGTAACTTTCCCATTTTACTGTATTCTAAAAGAAAAGCTAGAAAGGAAAAGTATCTAAAAGCTATTAAACAGTAATATTTAATATTGCTACTATGAAGAAAACAGTAATACTATTTAGTAGCTTTTTGGCACAGAAAATCCTTTTTTTATAACATTGTGGTTCTGTAGTTTAGTGGGAAACGTGCTGCCTGCTATACAGAAGGTCTGGGGTTCAATTCCACACAGAGACCCGTAAAATTATTTATTTAGTAATAGTTATGGCAGTGAATGGTTATGGTAAAAGAAAAACTGGAAATGGAAAATTGCATTTTCTGCCATAACCTGTAAATAATTTGCTTAGTTAATGTCTATGTCCTGGAAAAGCCATATTAAAGGAATGGGCCACATAGCTTGATTAGCTTGAATGTTAAGGACTTACCACTCAGTGCTCCAGCTAAAGTGTTTCATAACAATCCAAGCCAATTAGGAAAACCAATATGACGGGCCAATCAGTGAATCCAGCAGTCCGAATGTTTATCTGTCTGGCCAAGGGGGAGACTTGGCTGGCCAAACAATTAGAGATTCCCAATTATAAAGCCCTGCTGCCCAGCCAATACAGCACAAGTTGGTCTCTTTAAAGGTCACTTGTCACATTGAGCAGAGTGTCCGATTTGCAGACACCATATTATGGAGCAGGAGGAGTTGAGCAGAATGATATGTAGTTTTATGGGAAAAGATTCACTATAACTTTTATTATATTCATTTAAAGGGGTTGCCAGGGTTCAAAGTTGAACCCAGACATATCCCCATTTTCACCCAGACAGCCCCGCTGATATGAGCATTGGAACATTTCATGCTCTGATGCTTTCCTTTGCCCTTCTTTTTATGGAGATTCGGTGATGTACTGGCTCTCCATAGCGTAAGCTAGGTAGAGGCCTTCGCCCAGCAAAGTTGCCGCTGATGTCACCGGCACTGATTGGGTGGGCTTTAGTGCTGCCCTAGCCTGTAAAACAGCTAGGGCAGCACTAAAGCCCACCCATCAGTACTGGTGATGTCATCGGCAACACTGCTAGGCGGAAGTCTTTGCCTAGCAGTGTGAAAATATAAACAACCAAGCCCTTGCCCTGCGCGACCCAGTGCAGGGAAAGGGAGAACATCGGAACATGAAATGCTCCAATGCACATGTCAGAGGGACCAAAGGGGTGAAGATAGGGATATGTCTGCATTCAGCTCTGAACCCAGATATGTCTGCATTCAGCTCTGAACCCAGATAACCCCTTTACATCTCTGCTCATTCTATATTTTGGAGTCAATTGGGGTTTGGGGATTAGTTTTCTTTTGACCCAGTTGCTCGGACCATTCCTTTGAATTCCCCTTTTGCTGGTCATGAAAATACTTGAGCTGAACCTCAAATTGTCTACTCCTGGGTTATGAAGTCACCTGCACCTGACCATACTTCTGGCCCATTCTCTGGCTTGTTATTTTTCTTCTTGTCTTCTAGTAACGAGCCTTGATGGCCTGCTTTCCTTCTGCCAGTCAGCAACTGTTCTGCAGCCTGGACCTGGGCATCTCCAGCAAAGTCCAGATCCCTGCACGGTGGTTAAAGGCTGAAAACCCGGACATCCCTTAGGCTTGACACCTGAGCATGTGCTAAAATGATTGTGGTCCCTGCCGTCACAACAGGTGAGCTGTATCATTCTGAATGAAATGACATGCCTTGGGGGGTACAGAATAGGTGGTGGTAATATTTTAGTAACGCATTCGGTTGAGGTAGACTGTTTCAATAAATTAAAATGTTATACTTTTTTCTGAAATGTTTTGTTCCATCATTACATTTTCCAGCATATAGGCCACTGGAGAAACACCATCCAATATACAAACAGCTATTTTACAGTGTAATGGGAAAGTAAATGTGTGCGCTTTACAGAGCCACCAAGCAATAATGCAAAAGCTGAAGTTAAATTTATGATTTCTGCAAAATTTATGGCAAAACACAGATGTTTTCTTTTGCTATTTTGTTTCTCAAAATTGCTAAGAGTCCATAAAAAATCCTTTCCAAGCTATTCAAGAATATTTCCTTTAATTGAATATCTCATGGTCAAACTAAATAGATCCCCTTGTATTATTGCTAGTGAGTACTATCACAATTGTGCATTCAATATCCTCAAAAACTAATCAAAGCCATCAGACACCCATGACTGCTGCAAAGCCACTTCCCACCTTTTTTTTTTGTTTTGGACACTAGCTCAAAAAACAACTATAACTTATCAGACTTTACAACTTGGGTAGACAATAGGCCACGATCTGCCGTAAGCAAATGTTAGATCCTATGTGGCCTATGCCCTGTTAATGGGGCCACATATACATGCATATCTTAAAAACAAAGAATTGTAGGGTTGATACTGCATATTAAAATGATACCTGTCTTATGAAAATCTAAATTTGTTATTCTTTATGTAAATTAGGGTTTCAATGCACCAAGGACATGGCCAGCACTAGAAAGCTGAGGAGCTAGGGTGCACCGAGAGGCTTGGCTTCACCACTGGGTGCACTGGACCTCTCATTTGCATAAAGGGTAAATGTCTTTTTTTCTTGGTTATGTTGCAACTGATTTTTACAAATTAGGAATTATTTAAATCAGCAGGATTAACCCTACCAAGCAGCATGGCAAGTTTAATAAAGTTGATAATGCTGGAAGCTGCTCTTTAAGTGTGCACACTTGTCCTCTTATCCTCTCATTTGTATCACTACTAGAGGAGAATCATTTGGATGGGTATATTTGTCATAACTTAAGACTGATCGACTTTTGATAAATGACACTATTTATTAAGATTCAGCCCATGGACTCCAGGGTCCACAATGGTCCAAACTTAAATGGCTTGATAGGTCCCTGATAGATATTATGTGAGCGCAGGTCTACTGCCTCCGTCACTGCTCCCTGCCTGAGGAATGTATTTGCTATTTTCTGTACATCTTGGATTGACTTGGATTGCTCTGACTTTGATTTTCTACCCCGCTTGCCTTTGACCTTGTCTGTTTAAATTATCATGTGGCATGAACTCTGACTGCCCTGACCTTCTGTCTGGATTATTGTATTGAATGAATTCTGCCAGCCCTGAACTTCTGTTTTCATTATTGTATTGCATGAATTCTGCTAGCCCTGACCTTCTGCCTGGAATATTGTATTGAATGAATTCTCTCAGCCTTGACCTTGTGTTTTGATTATTGCATTGCATGAATTCTGCTAGCCTTGACCTTTTGCTTGGTCTTCTGATTTTACTATTTTAAACTCACATCAGCCATTGTCTGTGGATTCCACAGCAGAGGCACTGACCCCATGTGTGGCAACCCAGAGGATCCACTATCTACTAAGACCGCATGTCAATTAGAGATGGCCCGAACTATTCGCCGGCGAACAGTTCCCGGCGAACATAGCTTGTTCGCGTTCGCCTCTGCCGGGCGAACATATGCGATGTTCGGTCCACCCCCTATACATCATCATTGAGCAAACTTTGACCTTGTACCTCACAGTCAGCAGACACATTCCAGCCAATCAGCAGCATACCCTCCCTCCCAGACCCTCCCACCTCCTGAACAGCATCCATTTTAGATTCATTTTGAAGCTGTAGTCTTAGTGAGAGGAGGAAGAGTGTAGTTGCTGCTGATGTAATAGGGAAATTGATAGCTAGGCTAGTGAATTCAGTGTCCACTCCAGTCCTGAAAGACTCATCTGATCTCTGCTGTAAGGACAGCGTCCTGACAGCACCCCAAAAAGCCCTTTTTAGGGCTGCTACATTAGTCTGCTTTTTTTTTTTTCTCCATATATATATTGCAGTTGCCTGGTCTGCCCGTGTGTGAGGAGCTGCAGGCCCACAGACTGTAGTGTGCCCACTGCCAGTGCCCACCCCTGTCATCCCATGTAGCACAGGACTTTGCATCAAACAAAGGCATTTAATTTTTACCCTTTAATCTAAGGTTAGTTGCCTGCCAGTGTGTGTCAGGCCGACTTCCACAGACTGTAGTGTGCCCACTGCCAGTGCCCACCACCACTCATACCGGGTGGCACAGGCATTTAATTTTTACACTTTAGTCTAATTTCAGTTGCTTGCCTGCTGCCAGTGTGTGTCAGGCCGACTTCCACAGACTGTAGTGTGCCCACTGCCAGTGCCCACCACCACTCATACCGGGTGGCACAGGCATTTAATTTTTACACTTTAGTCTAATTTCAGTTGCTTGCCTGCTGCCAGTGTGTGTCAGGCCGACTTCCACAGACTGTAGTGTGCCCACTGCCAGTGCCCACCACCAATCATACCGGGTGGCACAGTAGCTTGCCGATAAATAAGGCATTCGATTTTTACACTTTAGTCTAATTTCAGTTGCTTGCCTGCTGCCAGTGTGTGTCAGGCCGACTTCCACAGACTGTAGTGTGCCCACTGCCAGTACCCACCACCACTCATACCGGGTGGCATAGTAGCTTGCCGATAAATAAGGCATTTAATTTTTACACTTTAGTCTAATTTCAGTTGCTTGTCTGGTGCCAGTGTGTGTCAGGCCGACTTCCACTGACTGTAGTGTGCCCACTGCCAGTGCCCACCACCACTCATACCGGGTGGCACAGTAGCTTGCCGATAAATAAGACATTTTATTTTTACACTTTAGTCTAATTTCAGTTGCTTGCCTGCTGCCAGTGTGTGTCAGGCCGACTTCCACAGACTGTAGTGTGCCCACTGCCAGTGCCCACCGCTCATACCGGGTGGCACAGTAGCTAGCACGCGTAGTACCACTTATCTAAAAAAAATGACAGGCAGAGGCAGGCCACCCTGCAGGGGCCGTCGTGGTCGTGGTGCTGTGATTTCCACTGGCCCTGGAATAATGCCCAGTGTTCAGAGGCCACGTACCACGAACCCGAAAAATTCAGAGGACATAGTTGACTGGCTTAGACAGGACACCCAATCTTCAACAGCTTCCGCTAAGAACCTTGACGCGCCATCCTCCTCCAGCTCAGCTTCGGTCACCTGCTCTCAAGTTACCACGCTCCCGCCCGCCGCCACCACCACCACTACCACCACAGCCACCACAGCCGCTTCACTTGATCCGTCAGAGGAGTTATTTACACATCAGTTGGATGCAATTAGTGATGCGCAACCATTATTGCCAGATGATGTAGATTACAGGGATATGTCTCAGTCAGGCAGGATTACACACATGGACGTACAGTGTGATGATGATGATGATGATGATGATGTTGTACCCGCTGCTGCTTCCTTTGCTGAGGTGTCAGATACAAGTGAAGCGGTTGATGATGACGATGTATCCACGAATGCCACGTGGGTGCCTGCTCGAAGAGAAGAAGAGGGGGAAAGTTCAGAAGGGGAGACAGAGAGAAGGAGGAGACGAGTTGGAAGCAGGGGGAGGTCGTCGCAAGGAGTTAGTGGCACAGTCAGACAGCATGTATCGGCACCCAGGGTCAGCCAGACAGCACGCCAGTCAACGCATGCTGTTTCCACCACCAGAATACCGTCATTGCAAAGCTCAGCAGTGTGGCATTTTTTTTGTGTGTCTGCCTCTGATAACAGCAATGCCATTTGCAACCTGTGCCAAAAGAAAAGAAGAGTCGTGGGAAGTCCAAGGTACCCGGCCTACATTTTTTTTCACAAAAGGCAATCCCTGATATTGGATGTAACAGGGATTAAACTGATAGGAATAGTACTAGTTAAGACACCACTCATATTGGGTGTGACAGTAAATTGCACGGTGCAGACGCAGTGACGGTGGATTAAAACAAAAGGGAGGGAGCCAGCGTTTTTTTAACCATCTCCCCGTTCGAAAAATCTATTCAATAAATAGCCCCCAGATTGGGGACGTTAGAGGGATTAAACTGATGAGAATAGTACTACAGAAGATACCACTCAGATCGGGTGTGACAGTAAATTGCACGGTGCAGACGCAGTCACCGTGGATTAAAACAAAGGGGAGGGAGCCAGCGTTTTTTTAACCATCTCCCTGTTCGAAAAATCAATTCAATTCACCTTTCGGGGACCCTTGGTGTTGTACGTGGCTGGGTGGAGGAAGAAACCTTCAATGACATCACCGGGACATGGCTAGCTTGGTATCCAACCTTATGCAAATGGGGAGTTTGCGGTTGTGCGAATGAACTGTTTGCGGTTGTTTGCGGTGCATTAAAAGGGGAGTTTGGTCTGTCAATGTCTGTGAAGCGGGCGTAACCCTTACACTACCTGATCGATACAACATCATACCTGATCGTATACACACACTGGATGTTTTAAAGCATGTTATTCCAAACAATTTAGGAATGTTAGTTGATTTATGCACTTTATGGATTAAAACCCTACTCTGCGTCCACTACGTAATTTTCCATGGGAGTTTTGCCATGGATCCCCCTCCGGCATGCCACAGTCCAGGTGTTAGTCCTCTTGAAACAACTTTTCCATCACTATTGTGGCCAGAAAGAGTCCCTTTGATTTTTAAAATTCGCCTGCCTATTGAAGTCTATGGCGGTTCGCCAGGTTCGCCCGTTCGCGAACATTTGCGGAAGTTCGCGTTCGCCGTTCGCGAACTGAAAATTTTATGTTTGCGACATCACTAATGTCAATATGTAATGCCTATAATTCATAAAGTACAAGATCACTTAGAAACACACAGTGAGGCTGATATACAAATATTGTCCAAGATTTAGGCCACTTTCACACAGTCAGTTTTTGGCCAGTAGTTTGCATCTGTATTTTTTAGCCAAAAGCAGGTGTGGAAGCTGCGGAGAAAAGATATAATGAGAAGATTTGTACCTTTTCTGTGTTTTGGACAAAAACTAATAAAAATTACTGATCAAATACTGACCATGTGAAAGTGGCCTTAGACAGTTTTATCTGAGTGGCTGATTCTGGATGATAGATTTGGTGAAACTTTAGACTTTTGTCCCATTGAAAATAGCTGTTTTTAAAGGTACGTCACATGAAATACAAATGATTTATGCATCAAAATAAGCTTCAAAGTTAACCATGTGAACATACCCTAAATACGTAAAGTTATGCATCTGGGTACTAATGATCTGCACATATCTTATGTTTAAGCAGAAGTAAAACTTCATTTTTTTCTGTTTTAGGGTATGCCTTCATGGTACTGAAATGCAGTGAAATCTACATTGTTTTATAGCACCAGCAAAGTGGATGACATTTTTAATAAATCCCATTTACGCACTGAAAAAAAATCTATGGCAATACACATGTAACTCATGTTGATTTTCTCATGGTCTTTTCCACGAATTTGCATCAAAATCCATTTGGACATTTGAACGTATCCTTAGGGCAGATTGACTTATGTGTTATGTTTTATTTTCTAAAATGTACCCCTTTCCTTTCACTCATGTCCTATCCCATAGTTCCACTTGATAGAGATTTGTCTTGTTGATTATACCGTATAAGTGTATCTCCGACACTTTGTGGTGATGTACACAGAACGTGTCCATTTTTTTCTACATTACTGTACATTTCTGTGTGATGAGGTTTTCAACCTCCACAAGCAAGTATTAGGGCCATTATCCTAATTGATGCCGCTATTTATTGCCTAAAGAAATATCTTGGGGAAAACATAGAAACTATGAGCACTCCATCTTATTAACGATTTTAACCACTTCAAGGCCACACCATTCTCCCTTCCTTCCTAACTAACCTAACATTTTCAGTTTTATAGTACATTTAGATTTAAAAGCTATAACTTTTCTATTATTTGATTGTATAAATAATTTTTGGATATATGGAGATTTTTTTTGTCATTTTTTTATTTTAGCTTTTTTAGTTTTTGTTTTTATACCCAGATATAAAAATAAAAAGGGAGAAAATTAACAGACATTTTTCTCTCTCTTTTTTTTTATGGTGATAGTGCAACTAAAATACTTTTATAATTTTAAGTTGGGTCCCCTTTTCGTTATGGTGACTTTTATATAGGGGATATATATCCTTTACGTGGCAGGAAGCTGTGGTGTGGGCTGGTAGAATAATTATTTTTTATTTTATTTTCAAATTTCAATTTAGTTTTGTTATTTATTTATTTTTTATTTTTTTTAATTAATTTTACACATTTTATTACATTTTGTTTTTATTACTGATTTCTCCTATAACTGGGGCTGACATATTAGCCCCAGTTACAGAAGGAATATAGCCCCTGGAGCCTCATTCTAGAGCTGATCTGGGTTTGCTTAGACCCAGCAGCTCCTACACTTCTTTGATACCCACCCAGCAATCACATGATTGCCGGGGTGGGAACAGGAAGTGTCATGTCTGCTTCCTGATATGTGTAAGGTTGTTCATTGAGCACGGTGTATAGAGGAAGAGGAAGGTAGAGAAGCTAATAAGCCATCTCTGCCTTTGCTTTCTCTCAGCAAAGTTCAGAAATGTCCTTGCAGAGTTAAATACAGACCCGCTGGACATTTAAAGTTTTCCAGTGTCTACAAGTGGTTTGATTATCGGACCCTCTGCTACCTTTTCTTATAGAAAAAGTGGCTATTAACTGGAAACAGTTTCTGCTGAAGCTCGTCATGTACAGGAGGGGATGACTTAATCAGCCAGATATATAAAAATAAGGTTTAGCTGTATTTAATGCAGCTGCTGATCACTGCTATGGATCGTGCTGGGATTTCCTCCTGAGAGAGGGGGTGAGATATTCCTCATGCACAGTCTAAACACAACGCTGTTCACTTGATTGAACCATAAACACAACGCTGTTTACATGGTTGCTCCAGTGATCACGCAGTAAAATAAGGGTTCTAATTAAACTGAGGTTAGTTCCATGAACTTCACACGTACTGTATTTTCTTTTCAGTATTATTTAAAGGGAGAAAATCATCAGAAAATGACTTATTATTTTACTCAGCATGCTTTTAAAAATATGATTTACTGTTAAAATTTTTATATACTGTATCTAGTGATGCAAAAATCCATTGGTCTATGGAGCACACTCAGTAATCTGACATTTCCTGTTTACAGCAGCTTAGACTGGGGCAGGAGCAGCAGAGTCATCTCGTTGTCATTAGAGGGCAGGATCAGAAGAGTCGTTTGATGATTATTAGAGAGTGTGGGACCTAATGACAGATAATAGCTCTGCTCTACTGCTCCATACGACAGAACAGCAGCGCCGTACGGATAGACAAGACTCATGCTGCTCATTACGGTTCCTTGGTTTCTAGTGGAGAGGGCGATTTACCGTTTCTTCGTTGAGACTGCATTATTCTATGGTCACTTTTCTGTCTAGTGGTGGATTAAGCATAGCGAAGGCACTGCACTATTCACATAATATAGCACCCTTCCTGAATTTAGGGGCTGGGATATAATCTGGGGTCTGTATTAATTTTGGGGTTTGATTCGGGGACTGTATGAATTAAAGGGGTCGTCAAGGTGGTTGATTTCTGTTGTAATAGAGGGTGGTGATGGGATACAGAAACAATGAACCAAAGTTAGAGGTTTCACCTCCAACTGCTGGGGTCCCAAATCAAAATCTGTAACAGGGTCCCCATCAAACATGTTCCAGTTGGGAATACTGATGTCTTCTCATGTGCTACAGGGGAACCGAAATACCTTATCCTTACCCTGGCATGTATGAAAGGAAAAGACCCGGATATACTCGCTAAGAGTACCCATGGGCACCGTTAGCCCAGTGAAGGCCAAACACGTTTGTTTTTGGCTTTCTTCTGGCTGGTATCTGATGGTATACTGCAAAAACAAGTGGATGTCCTGTATGGGCACTCCTATGTATATCCCAGAACAGGTAAAAGGGACCAAATCAAGCAGTTCTTCACCTGTACATCAGACCATGTCATTTACCTGTTAGAATGCCCCTGTGGATTGCTATATGTGGGAGGAACCACACAAGATTTCAGGAATGCATTCAATCAACAGAGGTATTATACTTGTAAAGAAATGGTGGAGTTACCAGTACCAGATCATTTTCCCAGACTTCGGCATAATGCATCACAACTAAGGATTTGCATTATTGGTGCCACCACAGAAGAGAACTCCACCTAAAGAGATAAGAGCTTTGGTGGATCTTTGAGCTGGACCCACCAAGGGTTTGAATAACGATTTTAAGATAATAAGCCTCTTCATAGGTAGGCTCAGATTTTATATAATGTACCCAACCAAAAGGTTGCGAGTCTGTTTTTTAATTCTAAACTTTTTGTCCTTCATTCCTCACAGATGCACAAGAACACATCTAGAGTGGTCCTGTTACTTTGAGATCTGGGGAGCATTGTTTTGCACGGCCATGTCTCTGTTCAGTTCTCCACTGCCATTATAATTGACTCTTTGGTATTGCTTATCCTTTGGGTGTCACATGTATGCCCTGGCTGACTTTTATAATTATATGATGGAAACCCTTTAAAGGAGTAGGCCCATCTTACTCATTGGTGGCATATCTCATCTATCTCTAGAACGGGGGCCCTTGAAGTGAAGGAGAGCGCACCATGCATGCACAGCCACACTCCATTCACTTTTATAGGAGTTCTGAAAATAGCGAGTGAGTGCCTTCGGCTGCTTTCCGAAGTCTCAGAATGAAGTGCTCACCCCCCAAGCATGGCCACCTCTCCTTTCACCTCTATGGCAAATGCTGGGAATAAACCTGTGCCTGCCTATTTTTGGAACTCCCAATACGGTGAATGGAGGGTGGCTGAGTTTGGGGGGTGTTCTGTCCTTCTCTTTGGGGACCTCATTTTAGAGATAGGTGCATGGTCCTAGAGGTGGGACCCACACCTATCTGACATTGGTGGAAAATCCTAAGAATATGTCTCCAATGTGTAAGATGGGCCAAGGCCAAACCCTTTAAGGGACATCTTGTAGATCTATTATTTGAATTAACAGGTGTGCGGTGTATGCATGGTTCCCATGGGTGCGGGGTGCTGAAGCAGGGCTGTCCCTGTGGGGACTTATCTCTGATACCTTCACTGACATCCTCAATGGGCACCTATGGCTGACCCGGTCGGAGTTATAGTGGCTGCATGTTCAGTGTGCATGTAGGGTTACATGTTGTGCTTAGGCTCTAGACACAGATGTGGGGTTGTCCGGGATAGGATCCCCTGGACCTGTGCAGTTTGAGTGTCAATGGCTGTTTGAATATCTGGAACCTACATCCCCGGGAGACATCTGATGATGACGGACAGGGGCGGCTATTTAGGGAATGGTTTGTAATATGCAGCACCCTCACTCTAGGTCTTCCCCTTCTTTAGGCTTTCATCCTCCATTTCTACAATGGATTTGTTTGATACTATTGCCCTTTTTTTAGTCAGCTGAAACACTAGTGGTAAACTCTTCCTACATACTGTTCCGACAGAAGAACAGCCTGCTGGAAGATATCGTATCTGGCATAGCTGGATACTACCTAACCCAACTGGAGCTCATTGAGTAAAAGAGGACTCAGTGGGGATCCGGCCTAATGTGGGATTCGGACAGAAAAAAAAGTTGCTGTCACGAACCAGCGGGTGTGAACCCACTGTGCCACGTGTCCTACCTCCTCTAAGGGCGTTATCTACGTGAACCCCTGGATCTTCACAGTACCCCTGATGGTGGGGATAGACTTTCCCGAGGGGAACACCAGGTCGCTACCTCTTGAGGAGGATAGGCACACAAGGGAGCTGGTCCAGGTGGACCAGGAGGTACCAGAGGTGCAGGACTGAAGGATGAGGCAGAGGCGTAGACAGACAGGCAAAATGTCAGGGCAGGTGGCACAGGTACAGGTCAGGCAATCCGGGTCGGCAACAGGAGAGTCAAGGCAAGATAAAGATAGGGATCTAACAGGTAGCACAGAGTCCAGGAATACAGATACGAGTCAGGAACACTAGCGGAAAACAGGAATCTTGGCAGGACACTAGGACCTTGACACTGAGGCATCTGGGAAGGGGGCTGAGCCACTTATAAGTGTGCATGAGGGCTAGGATAGGTCAGCGAGGTTACATGATCTAACCCATAAAGCCCAGGAAGTGCTGCAGGAAACAAACAGCAAGAATGCTGTGGCTAGGGCTTAGAGTAAATTGTGGAGCGGATCCTAGAACAACAGCACCGACACAGACAGAGCGCAGGACTGCAGCGGTAATGGAAGCACCGGCCGCAGATCACCGCTGAACACGGCGCCTGGGACCACGGCGGTAAGCAGGGGAACAGCTGTACACAGCAGCTGCTGTTACAGTTGCGTTGCGTTTAGGGCTTATTTGTGTATTTGTTTCTTTTGTATTTGATTACAACACTGACACACTGTTTTAATCTATTGTTGCGATTATTAGCAAATGTGTATATTACATATGTAAAGACTCTCTGCAGTCAAAAAGTTGCCCTGCCGGGTAAATAAAAATTACCTTTGCTTCACAGAGTACTGCGGTTTTCCTTTATATTAGATGTTTATTCTGGGGCTTGGGGCCTGACGCCGCGTGCACCGCCTTTAAAATGCCACAACTAATTTGCTGCTATGACTGCAGGAATGCGGCTGACGGGTCCTTTTTCTCTTTGGCAGGAACAAGAAAAGAAGCAGAAGTTCAACACATCTTTGCCATATATGAGACCGTCTTTTTAACTATCTAATGTCAAATGGGTTCGGCAGAGTATATTACTATAAACTTATGTCGCATGTAGCTCGGTCAGTTTAGGGCCATTTCTTGGGGCACAATTAAAAAGTGAGAATACCTCATGCTCTTTCTAAAAAATGTATAACTAGGACCATATGTGATGGTGACCTCATGAAATGGAAAATGTAACACTCTAATCAGAGTCACCTTACTGGGTCAATTATCCTACAGTCAAGGATATGTGAAGTTTTGTAAGAGATGTGATGTCTGGAATCGGCTTTGTAGGCACCGGGCTGATGTTTTGTTCCTCTGCACTGATCAAAAGATCCTGGCTGATTAGCTGTGAACTCATAGGCAGTTTTGAGTCATAGCTTGACTGGTTTATTTTTATTTCCTAAAGGCCAGAAACAAAAAAAATTGATGTACAAGAGCGTCTGCGCCATGTCAGTCTCGGAAAAAATGAGAACAAAAGTATCTGATGGGTGCAGTCTTAGACAACAAACTCTCTCACTTCACTGCTGAAAAACATATGTTAGGATAGGAGTTAGAGCAGTGATAATTAGGTCGACATGCTCTCCCCACACTAATCAATTTTAGTTACTATTCTGCTTTTAATATAAGTGTATCTGCAGGGAGAAATGAAAACCTAGATTCTCGTGGATTTTCATGTACCATAGCTATGTAAAGCCTTTAACCTTAAAGGGGTTGTCCCATGAAAAATATTCTACAGTTTTCAAACCAGCACCTGAATCTGAATACTTTTGTAATTGCATGTAATTAAAAATTTAGCATAGCCACTGAGTTATTCAATAAAGTATATCTGTATAGCGCCACCTGTTGTTAGTTGTTTTCTTATTTCTTTGACCTGCTCACAGAGATGGCCGCACATGCTCAGTTACATCTTTCAACTGCCTCCTGAGCTGTGATAGGGAGAGCAGAGACACGCCCCCTGAGCTGTGATAGGTAGATCATGGACACACCTCCTGAGCTGCAGCAGAACAGACACTCCCTTGAGCTGCCAGCCTGATATAAATCTAGCAGAGCAATGAATGGGCAGATCTCTGGATCCTTGTGAGGTCCAGGGCCGGTTCTAGCTTTGTTAGAGATTGTCATGAACTATATGATGTCTGGGTTTCAATTTTTACATGATTCATGGGATAACCCCTTTAAAAGCTTAGCCAATTGTGCTGCATGACTCTCCTTAAGTTATTATTTCTGTCATGTTATAGAACCAGTGGAGATGCAGCCCGGTCACAGACACCTTCTCTACAAGCCTGCCATCTCATATTACACTTATCACGCGCCCCCTCCTTCTTCACTGTTGACACTGTTATACACATTGCTTGAATCAGTAAGTGTTACTTTTATTTAACAAGCAACTTCTGTCTTCAGCTTGTTATCTCCTGTTTGGGTGAGGTCTATCATCTCACAGCAGGGAGGAAGTAAAGGTCTGTAATAACTGAAGTTTCCACCTACTTTTCCCCAACACTGAATGGGACAGAGGAAAGAATTTATTTTAAAAAAATTAAAAACTTAAGGTCTATATCTTAAAGCTGTCCCATACATCAGTGAAATACTTGTCATTCACGGTTGGTCTGTCGAGGTTGTGTGAAGAACAATGGCAAGTTAAAATAATTTGGACAAAATTACTGATCTCTGCTTTGATGATTTGTGGCCCGGTCTGAGAGTGTCCATTGATGGGATGAAAATCTGTCTTTTGGCCCAAACCACTTTTCAACCATAGCACCAGTCAATGACTGAAAAAACAACATGCCGGTTAACTTTTCCGTGTCAAGTATCTTTTTATTAGATTTTAAGAACAAGTCATCAACAAAATAACAGAAGAAAATATCTGGAAAGAGAAAAAACAGTGCCAAGCGCCACATAGGGTAGTACTGTAAAAGCCAACACGCTTATGGGTAGGTGCTCACCTTGTGTTGTTGTGGATGGTCTATAACAACCTTTATAGCATGGTACGGATCTCACTAAGACTAATGTCCGTAGGATCCTGATTCATCGTGTCAGAGCAATGATCAAATACCTCAGGAGGTTATGGGTTTACGAAGCCAATGAGGTCAATGAAGGCAGTGTTGTGGAATCTTGTTTTTGATTTTGTCTAACCAATAAATTTCCTCAAATCTCGTGATTTAACCCAGTGGGAAAAGGATGAAGCCACCATCTCAAGCCAGTATAACAGAATTAACGCTTTAGCTACTAGAAATAGTTGCAGCCAGAGCAACTTATGTAATGGCTTAGTTGTGGTCAGAGGGAAAAGTTTCAGAAAGATTATTCATAGCAATAATTTCAGAGAGCCAGGGCGAATGTCCCTTATCGTGTCATTTGTCAGTGACCAGTAAGGTTTTATCACCTCACAATCCACCACAAGTATAAGTAGGAGCCGCCATGTTTTAAGCATCTCCAGTACTGGTTTTCAGTACCATCTGCTAAACATTTTATGACTAGTTTCTTGTAGTTTTCTACATCTAGAGGGCCACGGCAGTGTTGATATAGTAATCTATGTTCAGATCCGTCAAAAGCTTCACCTAGTTCTTTTTTCCATGCTATAATATGGGGAAGAATGTCAATGAAACTTCAGGATATTAAATGTATAATATGAGACACTTTTTTGCAAAGATGGAGGAAATTAACTTTTTGAACCAAGCAAGTCCTTTATTATAAAAAAATGATTCAATATATCTTGAGTAAGTACATATATCTTTAAAGTTGTTTTTCATTTGTGAGTTTGTTATGAAATCAAAGGTTTGTAGAAAAAATTCTCAAAGATGGGAAGGCCCGGTTGATATCTCCAAGAAATTTGTAGCTCAGGAAGGTTTGTAGGAGAAGCCAGTTTCCATCAGATGGGTTTCCCAAGCCTAATAGGTCCCCAACTCTAATAAGGGGGTAGGCAAGAAGGCTAATAGACTTATCCATGGATAGTTCACTCAACACAAATAGATCAGTCTTTGTCAGACAGTTTCCAGGAGATGGTGTGGAACGATGCGTTTTGCATTTAGAAGAGATTGCATTAGTGGAACTTTCAATAAGTGTTCTTCAATGGGGAGATAAAGTTTATCTCTCCTATGCCTGGTAAGACTTCTACTTAACCGAATGGCTTGGTAATATGTAAATGGGTCAGTAAGACTAATTCCACCCTCAATTTTGGGTCTAATTAATGCTGTGTATCCTATTCTGCGACCTCTGGGTCCCCAGATATATATTAAAGATTTCCTTCGGAGCTTCATAAAGTAAGTCTTAGGTAAATGTATCGGCAAAGCATGTAATTTAGGAATAAGCAGGTTTGCCCTCCCTAACCATGATGTAAATTGGATCTTTAATAAATGATATGGGGGGGGGGGGTATATAATGCCATAATGTTAGAGATAAAGGAATCCGGAAGGCCAAATTTCTGCAAGGCCAATCTCATAAAGGTCCAGCAAAAACCAAGGACGATTTCCTCGATTGGGCAAAGTTGATGAGGCGAAGAACTGTTAGAGTATTATCTTTTCCTATGAGGTATAAAGCCCACTTGCTCGGCTTGGATTAATTTAGAGACGATAGTCTGCTGGCTTATAATTTAGCGTAAAGCTTAATATCGACATTTAGCAACAATATCAGGTGATAGCTCCCACCTTGGGAGTCCTGTCTCATAACTGATTTGATCCAGATTCCCACCTCTCTGTCTTTGGTACGTCTGTGTATCCCAGTCTATAAAGGTTGTATATATCTGTACTTTCTTGCATCTGACTGTCCTAACTAGTTCTAGTGCTCCTCCTCCAACCTTTTGTTGACACCTGGTATCTATCATTAGCAGTTCTAAGCTGTATAGATGTAAGATATCTGGTCATTTCTGACCTTGGTCATTTGTGAACAAGAACCATACGTGACATTAATACCCTTACACACTCTGTCATCTTTTCCCCTATATCTAAAACAACTAAATACGTTTTATTTTGTATTTACCATTGTAACTTCCATATCCCTCATAATATTTCATTACCCCAATATTTCTACCCCAAGCATGAAGCTATTTATCTATAGTCCCTTCTATCCTCTCACCTGGCTACTTCTGCTAACCTCCTTCCAAGCACTAACTAATGCTCTCACTCCTCTAATCTCATACCCATTTACCTGACCCCTGCTCCTCTACTTTCTCTATATGGACCATTATGGAACTTACGTTTTGTTTGCAATAAACTTTCCTATATCCACGACCCCTTTATTTCCCAAAAACGTATCTTCCTTGGTCTCACAGAAACATGGCTGACACCCGCCGACACAGCCTCTACTGTCGCACTCTCTGATGGAAAACTCCAATTTACCCAGGCTCGCCATTCAGGCGGACATGGTGGTGGTGTTGGCTTCCTCCTCTGAGGTATCTCCACCCTTCCTCAACATACCTTCTTTCGAAATCCTCTCTGTCAGCATCTTCTCTCTCTCCAGCCTCCAAATAGCCATCATGTACGTTTCACCAGGCCCTGTTACTGCCTTTTTTCTCAGCCAACTTCCTCACCATCATCATGGGAACTCAACATCCCTATTGATGCACACAACTCAACTGCTTCCAAACGTCTATCTCTTACTTTACCCTTTGGCCCAGACAATGGTCCTCCACAGCCACCCACAGAGACAGACACACGCTAGACTTTGTCTTCACCTGCCTCTGCACCCCCTCTAATCTCTCAAACTCTCCTCTCCCCTTCTCTGACCACAATCTTCTTACGTTCTCAACCACTCTCTCTCCAACTGTCTCTCCAGTCCATAAACTAGCACACCCTCATAGGAACTTCAAACATCTCTTCATTCACACATTCTCTGACTCCCTTTCATCACTGTCCACCATATCCTACCTTCATGACACTGACAAAGCCGCTGCTTTCTACAACACCACCATTGATTTAGCCCTTGACTCAGTAGCCCCTTTTCACACACACTTTGCAAATCAATCGATCACCCTGGTACACTGACCAGACAAAAGAACTGAGACAAGCTTCTAGAGCTACAGAATGATGTTGGAAGAGAACTCACTCCAAGGAGGACTTCATCTCACTCCAATCTGTCCTCAACTTCAAGTCTGCTCCCACCTCCAGGGGCGGACAGAGAACCTAAAGTGGCCCAGGAAAAAACCTAGAAGTGGAATTACTGTATGTTGTAGAAGGGTCCTAAATGAAGGTAGGTCAACACAAGTAGGCAGGGACAACAAACGTAGGTGAGGCCAACAAAACTGTAGTACAGCAAAAAATACCACCCCAGCAGAACCAAATACCACAGTGTTGCAAAAAGTACTTCTGCCCCCGCTGCAGTATTCAACTGTGTTACCTTCCTGAGGATGGCGATACAGTTGAATTAAGGAGGGCCACCAGCTAGGCCTAGCAATAATTATAGCTAAGAGCATCAGATTGTTATTATGGTGTCCATGATGAGGGCTCAGGTGGCCCCCTGTGCATCGGCCTACCGGGAACTTTCCCTCTAAGGACTATGGCCAGTCCACTCCTTCTCACCTCTTCTAAACAGGAATACTTCACTACTCACTAGATTTCTTTCCCACAACCCCAAACAATTGCTTGATACCTTTAACTCTCTACTCCGTACCCCAGTGACCACTTCTATATCCCTGATCTCCACAGAAGACTTTGCCTCATATTTCAAAGATAAAATTGACAATATCTGAGAACGCTTTAACCAACAACTCCCGCTACTCCTCTGCACAACCACTCATTGCTCATTCTACTTAAACCTGTCTACCACCATCACTGAGAAAAATCTTTCCACCTTAATCTCCAAATTACACATCACCACCTGTGCCTTTGACCCAATCCCATCCCACCTCATCCCTAATCTCACCACTATAGTTATCCTGGCTGACCCACCTTTTCAACCTATCACTAACCACTGGTGCCTTCACTTCCTCTTTTAAACATGCAGCCATCACACCCATACTCAAGAAGCCCTCTCATTATCCAGCTTACACCTCATCTCACTTCTCCCATTTGCATCAAAACTCCTAGAACATGTCCATTTTGAACTGTCTTCCCACCTCTCATCCAACTCACTTTTTCATCTATTTTTTGATCTACTAACAGGCTGACATGGATGGACAGATGTCTTTTCAGCTTATGTTACTATATTACTACTGTGCCTTAGATCCAATCTCTCCACTGAAACCGCCCTAACCGTAGTTGCCAATGATCTGCTAACTTCCAGAGCTAAACTTCATTACACTGCGCTCCTCCTTCTTTCCTCTCCTCTGCCTTTGACACTGTCCTGTTGTAAACCCTCTCTCTTCTCTCGGTATCGGATACCGGGCCCACTCCTGTATCTCCTCTTAACTCACTAGAACTTTCAGCATTTAATCCACCACCTCCTCTATTCACCCACTCTGTTGGTGTCCCTCAAAGCTCTGTCCTGAGTCCCCCACTTTTCTCAATTTATAGCTGGGGGGTTGTCACATTTATCGTTTGCAAAGTGCCATCGTTCAATCAACAGGCATCAGGCAGTTAAACATGGCATGGATCTAACAGCCATCTTTCTTCTCGTCTCTTTATACAGGTATATGCATCTTGTAGTAAATCTGCTTGCTGTACATATCCTGCATAGTAACTATGCTTGCTGTTCATCTCATCCTGCATAATCATCACTTATGATATATGCATCTTGTAGTAAATCTGCTTGCTGTACATATCATCCTGCATAGTAACACTACTTGCTGTTCATCTCATCCTGCAGAATCATCACTTATGGTATATATGACTGTCTATGTTCCTCTGAGTAGACAGCATCTGTTTATCTGTTGTTCCTTATGTAGCCTGAGCCAGTCTGGGCAATAGACCTGTTTGATTAGCTCTTCCTGATCTGGTCTTGTGATCAGCTTGTTATTAGCTTAAACAAGCTTCGCTACCTATAATTCCCTACACATAATGCCCTATAAATCTTGATACACCAGGGGAGACATGTATGTGCGAGGTTGATGTTTATTGTTCGCAAACTGCCATCATTCGAGTAGTGTTAGGTAGTTAAATGTGGCAGTTCGACAGGGCAGGAGACAGGTATGCTATGCAGGACAATAGAACACACTTCCTTCCCTTTCCACATTTTTGTCCATTGTCTCTCTGTCCATTTCATTATGTGCACAGTGCTCCTTTCTTCCACTGTCACCGCTCTGTTACCCCTCCATTCCACTCCTTCCATATCAGCCCCTCTCTACTTCCCTCCCCATGTACAGCATCCATGCTTTATTCACCTTCCTAAATTAACTAAACCCATCATGTCCCAGGGTGCAGCACAATAAGCACACAACCATCTGTTCTTTCTCTTCATACTTTTGCTGCTAACCTCAGGGGATATCTCTCCTAACCGCAGCCCAACTTCTTCACATTTCAACTCCTTCCTTATCTCCTGTAGAAACCCTGCTAATCTTATAAACATCCATTGTGTGTCCTCTCTTCCTTCTTTCAACTGTGTGCTTTGGAATCCACTGTCGGTGTGTAACAAGCTCCCCTACATTTACAACTTCTTTCTTACTAATTCTCTTAACCTGCTGACACTCACTGAAATTTGGATTGAACAATCTGACACTGCTTCTCCTGCTGCTCCCTATTACAGTGGCCTACACTTTTTGCAAACCTGACAAAAGACATGATGGTGGAGTAGGTATACTTCTTTCCCTACAATGCACTTTCCAGGTCATTTACCCAGTACCATCACTCTCATTCCCATCTTTTAAGGTCCACACCCTCAGCCTCTTTCATCCCCTCTCACTCAGAGTATACCGACCAACTGGCTTACCCACCCAGTTTCTGGATCAGTTTGCGGCCTGGCTGCTACTCTTCTACTCAGAACTACCAACTCTCATTTTGGGCGACTTTTACATTCCCATTGAAAGCCCTAGCTTCAATGTCTAGCCTCCTCTCTTGGACACATAAAGACAATAACACACATGACCTGGTCTTCTACTGGCTCTGCTCTGTTTCCGACTTTACTAACTCCTCTCTCCCTCTTTGACCACAGCCGTCTCTCCTTCACTGTTACAAGTCCTCATTCATCTCAGCATACTCCTAATTGTCACACATGCAGAAATCTACATTCTATTGACACCAAAGGTGCATTTATCTGGCCTGAGAATTAGGCAGATTATCCGTCAAAAGGTCGTTCCCGACAATCTGGCCATGTAAATGTGCCGCCGATCACCTGATAAACGAGTTAAACGCTTGTTCATTGGGTGATCCTGTTGTTCATGCAGGTATCATCGCTATTGGGCATCGCTATTGGGCAGCAGATTGTGCTGTCTAAACAGTGATCTGCTGCTCAGAAACCATGGATCTGTATGAGGACGAGGGATCGCTACTGCATACAGTGAAGGAGATCGCTGCATGTAAATGCAGCAATCACCTTCACTGAATGAGCAGCCAATTGTCGGGATGGAATGCTACCTTCCTGACAATGGGCCGCTCAGCAAGCCCGTGTAAATCCAGATTATTGAATTTACAGACTCTCTACAGTCATCACTGTCCCCAGTCTCCGCTCTCTCCTGTCTAGAACTGGCTGCAAAACACTACAATGTCACCCTCAGAACCATCCATGATAAAGTAGCGCCCCCTACATGGAGAACCTCCAAATAGAGATGAAAGCAACTCTGGCTTACACCTTAAACTCACTTCCTTCAGCAATGTTCTAGATCCGCCAAATGCCTATAGTGAAAAACTCATGCACCTCAAGACTTCTTTCACTGTAAATTTATGTTGACAACCTCCGCCCTTCACCTTTACCACCCTGATCTCCTCACTATCTAATAATCTGAAAAACTCTGGCATGTTTCACTCCCTCCTAAGTCTAAAAGAGCAGGTACCTAGTACAGACTTCTGTGCTGATGATCTAGCCACCTACTTAAAAAAAAGGAAAATATCCAGCAGGAAGTCAGCTCCCAGCCTCTAAGTGTCATTTATACATTTCCCACCAGCATCTCCTCTGGTTCACTCTTCACATTCAACCCAGTCACAGAAGAAGTCTCCAGGCTCCTCTCTTATTCTTCACATGCACTACTGACCCTATTCCCTCACACCTTCTCCAGTCTCTCTGCCCAGCTGTCATTACACACCTAACCAAATTTTTCAACCTGTCTCTCTTCTGGCATCTTCCCCTCTTCCTTCAAACATTCTTTCATAACCCTATTATTAAAAAAAACCTTCTCTTGACCCATCCTGCACTGCTAACTACAGACCTGTCTCTAATCTCCCCTTCATCTCTAAACTCCTGGAGCATCTGGTCTACTGTTGCCACATCCGATAACTCTTTGATAACTCTCTCCTTGATGCGCTACAATCTAGTTTTCGCACCCTACATTCTAAAGAAACTGCCCTCACCAAAGTGACCAATGACCTCCTGACAGTAAAATGTAACGGTGACTACTCTTTACTAATTCTCCTCGATTACTGTAGACCACCATCTCCTCCTCCTCATGCTCCAATCTGTTGGCCTTAAGGACACTGTTTTCTCTTGGTTTTCTTCCTATATCTCTGACCGCTCTTTCAGTGTATTATTCGCTGACTCTACCTCCTCTCCCTCTTGCTGTTCCTCAGGGTTGAGTCCTTGGTCCTCTCCTCTTTTATTTCTTTACAGCCCCTATTGGACAGAATATCAGCAGATTTGGTCTCCAGTGCATCTCTTTGCCAATGACACCCAACTATATACTTCTTCCCGTGCTATTGACTCTGCTGTACTACAAAACACCAGTGACTGTCTGTCCACTGTCTAACATCATGTCCTCTCTCTATCTTAAACTGAATCTTTAAAAAACAGAACTGCTGTTTTCTCCATCTAGTAACCTACCGAAACCTGGTATTTGTATCTCAGTGAGTGGCACTACTATAACACCTAGGAAGCATGCCTACTGTCTCAGTGTTATGTTTGACACTGATCTTACCTTCACCCCCTCTATTCAATTGTTTGTCACAACATCTCTAGAATCCGCCCCTTTCTTACTGTGGAAACATCAAAACCTCTCATTGTCCTGATCCATTCCCACCCTGATTACTGTAACTCATTACTAATTGGCCTCCCCTTCACCAGACTCTCCCCTCCCCAGTCTATCCTGAATGCAGCAGCCAGGGTCATCTATCTGTCTAACTGCTATTCCAAAGCTTCCACCCTGTGCCAGTCACTACTCCGATGCCTCCGCCCTGTACCAGTCACTACTCCAAAGCCTCCGCCCTGTGCCAGTCATTGTGCTGGTTGCTCATACAGTACATAATTCAGTTTAAAGTCCTCGTTCTCCCCACAAAGCTCTCCACAGAGCTGCACTCCTACATCTCCTCCCTCATCCCTGCCTACCATCCTACCTGTGCTCTGCTTTCAGTGATAGACCTACCACTGACACCCACCATAATCTAAACCTCTGACTCCTGTCTCCAAGACTGCCCCTGAGCTACACCAGTTCTCTGGAACGTCCTACCCCAAGAAATTGGTTTAATTCACAACATCCACAGTTTTAGGCGAACCCTAAAAACACATCTTTTTAGGATGGCCTATCTCATCCCCTGCTCAAACGCTACTCCATTCACCGCCCCCCCTTCAGAATTACACTTCTGAACCTGATTTATCAGCATCCACCACATCCCATGCACTCAGGACCACTACAGATATCGGCTCATGCAGATTTATATCTGCTCCTCTATTGTGTTTGGATGGCCGGACCATTGCACAAAACAAGTACTGTACTTCCACCTTTTGTCTCCCCCCTGTCTCCTCATAGATTGTAAGCTCTTGTGAGCAGGGCCCTCACTCCTATTGTTTTAATTGTTGACCTTTTTGCTGCTGTTATTTATGTCTCTGTTTGTACTTGAACCTCTGTTTATAAAACACTGCAGAATATGTTGGCGCTAGCCTCTATGCTGATAACACCCATATCTACCATCTCTGGCCCCAATGTCACTTCTCTTCTATCCAGAATCAGCTATGTCTTATAACTCAACATGGAGGAAAATGAATTCATCGTCTTTCCTCCATGTCACTCAGCCCCCCTTCCTGACCTATCCATTACAGTTAACAGCTCCACCCTCTCTCCAGTCTCGCAGGTCCGCTGCCTATGGGTAACACTTTATTCTGCCCTTTCCTTCAAGTCACACATCCCAACCCTCACCTCTACCTGCCTCTTTCAACTCAGGAACATCTCTCTTATTTGTTCCTTCCTCACTCGAGTCAACTAAAATGCTAGAGCATGCCCTCATCATCTCCCGCCTGGACTACTGTAACATCCTCCTCTGTGGCCTTCCATCCAGCACTCTTGCTCCCCTCCAATCTATTCTCAACTTGGTTAATCAGCCCGTCTTCTCGTTTCGCTCTTCTCAATCTTTTCACTGGCTCCCTTTTGCCCAGCGAATTCTTCTCCGTACATCTCTGACCTGCTTTCGATATATGTATTCCCACACATACTCTCCAATCCTCACAGGACTTCCTGTGTTCTCCTCTGTTCCTCACACAATCGCCTACAAGATTTCTCATGTGCCTTTCCCCCATACTCTGGAACTCTCTACCCCAGCACATCAGACTCTCCCCCAACATCCAGACCTTCAAAAGTAACCTTAAAACACGCATCTTCAGGAAAGCCCACCACCTGCAATAAGCATACTGCCACCACACAGCCACATGGGCAGCTTTTCCTTCACCTACTGTGTCCTTCCCCTCACCTTGTACATTGTAAGCTCTCGCGCCGCAACGTCCTATCCCATTTTGTGCCAGTTTGTTAATAGTTTTCATGTTTATGATATTTATTATATCTCTTAGATGTACAACGCCATGGAATTAATAAAATAAATAATAGTGATAACAATAATGTCTTTACCCTGGTGATTGTGCAGCATACGGGTAGGTTACCCGACACTGATATATTTTAATGTGTATCTCCCTTTAACCCCTTAAGGACCGGGGGTTTTGGGATTTTTGCGTTTTTGTTTTGCGCTCCCTGCCTTCCAAAAGCAATAACATTTTTATATTTCCGCTCACATAGCCATATGACGGCTTATTTTTTGCGGGACAAGTTGTACTTTTTAACGCTACCATTTATTTTTGCATGTGATGTAGTGGGAAACGGGAAAAAAATTCCAAATGGGGTGAAATTGCAAAAAAAAGCAATTTCACCACAGTTTTACGGGTTTTTAAATTACAACGTTCGATTTGCGATAAAACTTACTGGTTAATTTTATTCTTCAGGTCAGTACGAATCCGGCAATACCTAATATGTATAGTTTTTCTTGCGTTTTGATAGTGAAAAAAATTAAAAGTGGGAATTTTTTTATTTTATTTTTTGTCGCCATGTTTTGACCCCTATAACTTTTTGTAATTATGCGTACGGAGCAGTGTAGGGGCTCATTTTTGCGGGGCAATCTGAACTTTTAATTGATACCATTATGGGGTGCGTATGATGTTTTGATCACTTTTTATTCATTTTTTTAGGAAATGAAGCGTCCAAAAATGGCGAATTAGCCATTTGGACGCTTTCTTTCCGTTTTTATGTTACCGTATGGTGAATATTTTTTAATATTATTATAGTATGGGCGTTTTCGCACATTGCGACACCCATTATGTGTAATTTTTTTATTTTGTTATTTATTTTATTTTCATTTTGGGGAAAGGGGCTGATTTGAATTTTTATATTTTTTTTATTTAATTTTTATTTTTTAAACTTTTTTTTTTTTTACCACTTTCTTATAGTTCCCATAGGGAACTATAAGATGCAATCATCAGATTGCTATTCTCATATATTCCAATGCAATAGCATTGGAAGATATGAAAAAATCGCATATTTCCTATGGAGCCTATTACAGTCATAGGCTCCATAGGAATACTGTGTAGTATTTGCGCGATCAGATGCCGTGGTCAGGATTGACCACGGCATCTGAGGGGTTAAATGTCCGCGATCGGCACCGCTGCCGGTCGCGGACATGAGCTGCGGGTGTCAGCTTGATGAATCAAGCGTTTACCCGCAGCTCATGGGCGCCATCTTTAAAGTGCGGACGAAGGGCGTACATGTACGCCCTTCGTCCTTAAGGGGTTAAGAAAGGTAGGCCTGTAGCAGGCAATTCTTATTCCAGCCAGCAGAGGGAGCCCCCAGTTTAGTATAAATAGGCCAGGGCCTAGCCTAGGAAGTAAGTTGTTGGAAGTTTCTAGTTCAGAGTTAGTTCTGAGAGATTCAGGACTCAGTAACTAGTGCAGAAATCGCACCACTGGTGTGGAGGATCATTTCCCACCCAGTCTTCCAGGTCAAGTATACCTGAGGTACTCTAAGTAAGAGCCTGTCACTAGCAAGTGGGACAGAGAGTGTAACCAGCAAGCCAGTTTACATATCAAGTATAGAGCCTGTCACCAGGAGAGAAGGGAACCTCTACAAAACCTTTGCTCAAGGGTTATCACTGTTATTCGGGTGTCTGGACCTTGAGAGTATTGCCTACAGCCAGGAACTAAGGCAGGAGAGAAAGTCAGTGTACCCCTGCAGAGAGAATAGTTTCCTGAAGTGTATTGCTGCATTGAGAGTAAGAGGAAAGCCCTGATCCTAGGAGGCCTGTCTTGAAGATAGCTTTTGTGACTGTGATTAATAGCCTGAACCACTGCTGTGACTGTATTGTAACGTGTGGAATATTCTGGAACTGTACTTACTGACTGTTCATCTATCTTCAACTACGTTCAGTAAAGTTATCCTGTTATTCAAGTACAAGAATTCCTCAATTATTCCACCTGTCACTACACGGTGTGCCACCGTTCAATTGGCACTGGCGTCACGACATTCATCACCTGCCTGTTCCAGTGCTGACCCGATTGAAGACGACAGTCGGTCCCAGGTTAGTGGGTTGCCCTGCACTACAAAGCCCAGCATACCTAAAGCTACACTACTGACCCCCTGGGACACTGCAATATGCGCCACCAGTGATTACTTGAGAAGCCCATTGCAGAGGAAACAGCAGTGAATGTATCCAGCAGATGCGGACATCTTGAAAGGTTTAGTAATAAATGGCCGGAAGGTCATCCGGGCCAGGGATGCCTGATGGCATTTCCATTAAAGCCTGGCTAAGTTCTTGGATCAAGAAAGGTGTAATTAAAGACGTTTGTTGCAGAGAGAACATTTGAGGGAGGTGTAAAGTGTCAAGAATTTCTCTATTTCCTCCTCTTTCTCCTGAACTCGAATGTTATATAGAGAATCATAAAAGACTGCTCTACAATATATCGGGTCTCGGTAAAAACTTCTCCTTCAGGCGACCTAATTGCTTCAATGTAGGTTTATTCACATCGACTTTTGGCTAAAAGATCCATAAGTTTAGAACCCTTGTCTCCATGGACATTGGATCTTCTGTTTGCTATATAAGTATGATTTCACCTTTCTAATGTTAATCAAAGATCTTAAATTCCCTCTAAGAACAGTCCGGTAGCTGAAGACTCTTTGGCCTCTTTCAGACGGGCGTTGCGGGTGCACTCCGTCAAACAGTGCGGGTGCGTTGCGGGAATCGCCGCGATTTTTCCCTGCGAGTGCAAAGCGCTGTCATGCGTTTTGCACGCGCGGGAGAAAAATCGGCACTTTTGGTACCCAGACCCAAACCTGCACTTCTTCACAGAAGTGCATGTTTGGGTCAGAAATTGTCCCGCTGGTATTATTTCACATTATAACATAGTTATAATGTAAAATAATACCCTTGGCCATCTTCCTAATGTTTAAACTGGTGCAGAATGAGTTAAAATAATAAACTAATCATAACTTACCTGTTCCATTTGATCACTGAAGCCGGCCTCCTCTCCGTTAGCTTGAAAGATGTAAAGGACCTGTGATGATGTCACAGCATCACATGGCCCAATCACCTGCTCCATCACTATGGTGATGGAGCATGTGATTGGTCCATGTGACCATGTGACATCATCCAAGGTCCATAACCACTATCCACAGCCTGAGGATAGAGGTTAAGGACCTTGGATGATGTCACATGGTCACATGGACCAATCACATGCTCCATCACCATAGTGATGGAGCAGTGATTGAGCCATGTGATGTGACGTCATCACAGGTCCTTTAGATCATAGATGCTGCAGGAAAGAGAGGACAGATCGCGACTACGCGATCAAGTGGCTAAGGTAAGTTAACTTTATTATTTTAACCCTTCCTCATCATTTAACAATGCATTCTTTATTAAGAATGCTATTATTTCCCTTATAACCATGTTATAAGGGAAATAATAAGATTGAGTCCCGTTGCTAAGCAACAATGCGGGAAAATCGTAGCGCATCCGCACTTGGTTGCGGATGCTTGCGATTTCCGCATCCCATTCACTTCTATGGGGCCTGCGTTGCGTGAAAGCGCAGAATATAGAGACATGCTGCGATTTTCATAGCGCAGAAGTGATGCGTGAAAATCACCGCTCATGTGCACAGCCCCATAGAAATGAATGGGTCAGATTCAGTGCGGGTGCAATGCGTCCTCCTCACGCATTGCACCCGCGCGGAAAACTCGCCCGTGTGAAAGGGGCCTTTGTGTTGGCCCTCCAAAGCTATGAAGGTTAACTTTTCAACAGGTACCAGCTATCAGTCTGCGTCTATCATGCTCATTTGTGCTTCTAAAAATATTCTAAAATACTAGTAAAAAAAAAAAGTGACAGTTTACACTGATCACTTTTTTCCCTTTTACTAGTGATTGACAGGTGATTGAAAGGGGTGATCAAGGGGTTAATTGGGGTAATGGTGGGTGATCTGGGGCTAAGTATGTAGTGCTTGGTGTACTCACTGCTACATGTGCTCTCTCCTGGGTCCAACCGACGAAAAGGACCGAGCAGAGAGCACAGAAGCCATTTAACACATTATATTTATAAATATAATGTGTTAGATGGCTTTTTATTCGATGCGTCCACCCAGAATAACCCGACCGCCCGCTGAACGCATCCATGCGTGTTAGGTGGTCCTGGAGCGGTTAAATATTGATGGACTATCCTCTGGAAAGGTCATCAATAGAGATAAGTAGCGGGCACAATAACAGGGAACGGCGATTGTGCTGCCCCCTGTAATTGAGCCCCTCAGATGCCGCGTTCATCACTGATCGCGGCATCTGATGTAAGAATGGAGGCCTTCTAGGGGTAAAAAAAAAAATCATACTCGCCTCATTGATCTTCAATCAAGATGGCCCCTTCGCGCTGAAACTGATGAGGTGATTATGTTTTTTTTTTTTACGCCATTTCAAGGAAAATTTATTTGTTGCCATGGAGAACAAGAAAATTCGGCTTCGCGTCAAATCACAATTTCCCTGAAGTCCACTTTAGATACTTCAATTTGCTCAACAGTAGTCATCAACATGAGATCAGTGTGGGGCCAACTCCGGGCACCTCCGCCAATCAGCTGCCGGTGATGGAAACAGCCAAAACCAGGTGCGGGTCAAAAACACAGAACAGGTGCAGATCTTTCCATTATACCTTACCTCTGAGGAGGCTTCACTACTGGTGTGGCTCACAATAACCGATGGAAATAACTGATCAAATAACTGAAGTGTGAACTCAGCCTTAGTCATGTGTCTGATTTTCATTTTTACATAAATGATGGAATAATCCCTTTAAATTTCTATCTAGTGCACAACTAGGTGCCAGAGGTGCCAGCCTCTACGTAACTTCAGGGCATCCACCGCTGGTCTAAATCTATGCCAGCTCCCTTGCTGGCGTAGATATAGAAAGTTTTCAACGCCTAAAACAGGTCGCATTCTCTTTTTTATTCTTTTGGCAGTTCAGTGCCGACCCTCCCTCCACCTCCACATCACGACGGCCCCCTTAGCAGTTGCGTATTCTGCCTCCATTGAAGGTACACCGCTGGTTGCCCCTGGTCAGCTTTATTAGCCTACCATTAGTACCCGATGCCCCGGGCTGTTTGCAGCCACCTTGGACTCAGGATGGCTGCAATCTTCTTCTGCAGTGCATCGTTAGAAGTCCACTCAATGGCCACCGTAAAAAAACACAATACAGAGGTCATTAATGGTCTATGTAACTAGTTACGGAGTCATCCTCATGCTACTAGTTATCTATGGCAATCATATGGCTGTGTGCTTGATTTTAAACTCTAGCTTGCAATGGTTGTCCCTAAAACACCTGAACGCCATAATTTGGAGGGGGTCTTATGTGTCCCCTATGACTCTACCTATTAGGATCAGCCCTTGCGGAGGATCAGTTTTATCAGTTTTCTATTCACATCGACTCTCTCTTCTTCTCTGTCTTCCTGGCAGTCACCTGCTAATGACAAATTCCGTACAAGTCACCCGTGAAAAGCGTCGGCAGCTGGTAGCAGGCGCACCGGTGGGACCCAGCGAGATGTGTTTACAAGATTAGAGGCAAGGCTGGTTGATGTGGAGAGCAGAGATTCCTGTTTCTTCCATTTAACAAGCGCATCTTTCAGAGCACTGTCGGGGCGGCAGTCGTGTTTTCCTGAGATGACAAGTTCCCCAGAGAATCAGATTGTCTTCTTCTTCTTAGTCACTGAGCGTCTACACTGAGAACTGTATGTGTTACGTATTATGCTAGAACGGTTTATTGTGTATTCCACCAGAGATGAGGACTACGGGGCTGTCCATATTATTATTCCGGGACAGTCTGTATCGTAGGTAAAGTTTAACCATGTGTTGACCCATGGCCTAATGTTAAGCGACAGGCGCTAAAGACCTTCACTGTACCAATACACCCTACAGGTACATATTTAAGGAGAGGACTCCATATGGGTAGTGAGTCCATGGGTGTCACAGGATTCTCATGATGACCTTGGTGCCCAAACTTTATAAAGCGCCCAAGTTATGGCAGTCAGATCAAGTTTCTTAAAGGACCCCGGAACCCTCTGCTTCTGTTGGCTGAGGGCATACTTGTGATGTGAACCTTATTTTTTACAAAATACATCGCAATATTAGGAACACCATCTCTGATGACCTAATTGAGACAGCTTCTGCCTGCTTTCCTGCAAGACTATTGGAACTCTAGTCTGTAGCTGTATTGTCAGAGGCAGGACCAGCATCAGTTCCCAGGAACTTCAGGACAAATGCCAGGGCCCACTGGAGGAGGGAGCTAGGGCGTAACGATTGCGCAACTGCGGGTGCTTTTTTTTAAGTGCAGCAAGGCGGGCCCTCGGGCAGTGCGCTGAACTCAATTCTAACTTATCAGCGCGAGACCCGGCAAGACCCGCTGTGGGAATTCACGGGTCTCGCTCTCGCAGGATCACAGCTGGATCGACGTGGTGGTGCGCTGCAGAGTGACGGATGGGATTGCTGTTTTTTTTATCAGGTCCCTGTTGGGATTCAAACTGAGCACCTGCTTTTTGGGAGGCAGAAACATAAGCAGTGATCGCAGACTGCACTCCTGTCTTACACATTTGTCTAAACAATGAAAGAAAATAGTCTATCCGGTAACATAATTAGCAAAGCGGCCTAATAAATTACCGTTCTGGCAGCAAATATGAATATTCTGTGATTTCTATATAAATTTTTGCAGTTGTCTTATTCCTGAACGTTGAGCAGCAGCTGCAGTGTTATATACAACACGTGAGATATTGGCACCATTTCTTGTAAGTCGTAATTGGATCTTGTAAGTTGCGCGCTCCATACATCGACACATGTAACAGATGAAAGTTATTTGCGGTTGAAAATACATGGAAAGAAAAAGGAATCTGTGAATAACAAGGCACCGACAACACAGCGCAAGATGAAGTATGATACAAAATGATAAATGTACCACATTTCATATCTTGGCTGGCTTGCCCTTTCGAGATGGCGTTTTACACACCAAGGTTACATGATGACGTCTGGACGATGGACTGCAGATATAAAACACTGCAGAGGAAACTGAATATGCAGCACCCCGCAGGTCGACATTTGGAATGCACTACTGCCTCTGTGGGAAATCAGTGCTCCGATGCTTTTTAGATCTTTAAAGGGGTTCAGAGCATTTCTGATATTTGATAACTTTATGTTTTGTGGCCCCTTATGATCATAAGCAGTATTGGACTGTTGCATTTTTGTCTTCTATTGAAGTATTCTATGCTGAATGAAGCAGAAGGCTCACGGCTCTCTGCTAAATGACCAGAGCCCTTTGTGTTAGAGCTTTGGGGGTGACAGTGCACTGACCCCCAACCATACATGTCCGTCACATCAGAAGTTGTTTGCTATAGTTTTATAAAGATTGTAAAGATGTATGTGAATTCAAAAGATTTGAGAATGAATAAGCATACGCAGGCTAAGTGAATCAATATACTTACTAAGTGTGATTAAATATAAGATAACACAGCCAAATCACATACATAATAATAAAAAGTAAATATATCACTAGCCTAAATGGGGTGAGACTCCATCGATCATGCTATACCACATGCCTGTCTACCACATTTTAAAACATGACCAATACCCCAGGATGTACAAGAAATAGGGCAAATCAACACTTACATCCTACCTAGGATGAAGTTCAAGGTGGAGTCCCCTAAATGTATCGGTGTGGCAGAGTTTAAACCTTTTAGCCCCTGCTCCATCTTGCATGTCTCTGAGATCACTCAGGAATGTGGTCTTATCAGCACAATGGGGGATGAGTACTAGATTTACAAGACACATCATTACACGGAATGGTAATATTAAAAGGGAACAGAATTAAAGGGAGAGAACCAATCAGTACTTAAAAAAATACCCTTATAATACATATAGGTTCATATTAATTCCAGGAAAAGCCAGACATTAGTACCAAAGGGAGCATCAATGTGGGGACGGCAAAAGCCCAGCCCTCCAGTGGAGGGAGGAGTAGTGACAATTGTCATGTGAGCTAGCAGACTAGAAAGAAGGACCGGGACTGGGCTTCAGCTCTACTGTATCTGTAGGTATGATAATGTCCTGTTATCGAATTAGGAAGGAGAGGTCTACACTATCAATGGTCAAACTTGGAAGAGAAAGGCTCCGCTGAGGTCCTGTATATAGTTTTTCACTGGATGTACATTTAATTCCCATCCTTCAAAATATGCAAAGTAACACTGCATCTTTATTATTTCCTCAGAGGCGCAGAGTTAGGCCTCATGCACACAATCGTATCCATTTTGCAGTGGCGGATCCGCAAAGTACGGATGCAGTCCTTGTTGCATCTGTAACACCCCAGAGTGGTCTTACCACTCTTGCACCCTGCTACTGTCTTTAATGGTCGAACAAAACGTCATCTTATGTATTTCTGTCCAGGTCCCATACACTGTGCATTGCTAATCTGTTTGCAACTGTTCATGTAATGTGCCTGGTTCACCAGCAGGTGGCAGCAAACACGGCAGTGCTATAGTTAGATAAAATTAAACTTACCATTCCATTCTCCCCCCTTTGGTCAGAAGTGGGCCAGTCCTGCTTGCTACCAGAAGGAAGAGGGGCAGTTCTGGTTTGTGCTGGTTGAGACTCCATGTTGGAGCAGCCAGGATTCTAACCTACCTTTTGGAGGAACATAAGTCCGACTTCAAGAGTGAAGTGCAGCATAAAGGAGAAACAAAGACACCAAATTAGTCAGTACAGCAGAGTGAGAGAAAGATATAGCAGAGTTGAGTTTGCCTGCCAGTTTAATGCTAAAGCCTGCAGGAACCAAGACAAAGACTGAAAACTGAAAACTGTTTGAAGAAATGTTGATTCAAGTAAAGCTGCCATAGAACTTCATCTCAAAGTCTAGACTTAAGTTATTTCTTTAAATCCCTCAATTATTCCCCCTATTTATTTCTTCAGAGCCAAAGCCTGGTATCCAGCGGTATCCAGGTAGGAGCACCGTGACACACGTAAAGAGACATTTTAGACTGCAACATACCACTCAGCATTTCCTACACTTTTATAGAGAGGGCCCTGGGGGGAGGCGCCGTTGCAGTTTTGGCATCACGAACAGGATTAAAAATACTTCTGTGCCTTACTATTGAAGGCCCCCTCTATCTGTAAAACCAAGAGACTTTATTGCATTTACTTACTGCTGGAGAGGGTGAATCTAGATCAATTGGGCATTGTGTGTTGAGAGGAATACATCCACCCAGCAGAGGGGAGGGAACCTCCACAGAGGAACCATTCTTGCAGGAGAAGAAACTAAAGTGCTCAGTACAAGTTCCCAAGGAGGACAGAGAAACCAACTTGAAGTAGAAGTGGCGGCCATCTTAGAAAAGGGAAAATGCAGTTCCTTCTTCCCTGGATTCTGAGAAGCAATGTGCAGTGGTCTGCTGGGGAAAATAAACTTGCTAAAGACTGTTTAGGGCTATAATCTATCTGCCCAAGCATCATGCTCCCCAGGATTGAGCATTTGCAGTGACTTTTAAAGGAGCCACGCACCAATTCTGCTGCCATTGACCATAGCAACGTGTACCTAAATTGCATTTTAGCTTACGCTGACCCCTTTAGCCTGGTACAGGGTATCAAAAGCCATGTCTGACAGCGAAGATAGCACCCACTTGGACCGCAATGATCAATCAGCAGCAGCGACAGCCACCCGCATCATGCCTCTTACTATGCCATACTTCTTTGGGGCACCTTGGCTCTCAAGTTATTCAGGAGAACTTTATTCACTCAAGGAATTCCGTGATAAAATGTTGGCCACCTTTAAGCTATATCCAGTGTCTCAGGACCAGAAAGTGGAAATCCTGATTGGCCAGTTACAGGGAACTGCACTCCGGGATGTCAAGTCCTGGCCTTGGCCAGAGCGAAAAACAGCTGAGCAGATCCTAGACCGACTCAGTACCACTTTAGGAAGCGACAGCAGTCAAAGGAGACTTTGAGAGACTTTGCCCAGTCCCTGCGAGAAGCTCTGCGGGCAGTTATCCACATTGATCCCCGTGAAGCTGAGGGACAAAATCAAACCAGAGAGCAGTTTATTGAAGGTGTCCTCGACAAATCCCTCAAATGTCAGCTGAAGATGCTGTCAAATTAGCGCCCAGATACCCTGTTCTTGGATTTCAAGGAGTTTGCTATCAGCATCCTTGGGAGAAAGTCACCAATCTGAACCGCCCCCCCCCCGAAGACAAGAAGGCATGGCCCGCACTACGGCCTTAAAGCTGAGCATGGGGCTCAGGCGCCCATCTCAGATGCTGTTGCAGCCCTGACTGCTCAAGTCTTCCTCCTAGCTGAGAATATGGAGAGGATGAAGAAGCAACTAGAGCAACTGGAACAGCAGCCCAAGACTGAGAAAGGACTTCCGCACAAAGAGACCGTCCTACACCCGGTCCACGAGAAGATCAGCGCCGGCCAATCGGTAGGTTTCCATACCCCGGGTATCAAGACACCAGGAAGCGTGTATGCCTGGATTGTCAGAAGCATGGACACACGGAAAAAAGACTGCTGGCAGTTAAACGGGTACCCCCTGAAATCAAGGACCACCCCTCGGGAGGAAGAATACTAGGTCCCAAAGATCCAGCCTTTATGCCTAAATATGTGGGCACCCACCCCATGGTTGAAGTTGGCATCAACGGAGTGAAGTTTCCTGCTTTAATTTATACTGGATCTGATGTGACTACTATACGTCAATTCGCATTCGAAAGAGGTCGGAACGGAGCCCAGCTGACACAAACCCCGGATTCCTGGCTCCACATAATACCTACCAATGGGCCAGCCAGTGCCTTTATTAGGCTATTGGGAACCTACCTTACAGATTGAAGATACCAAAACTCCCACACCACGGGGTAGTCATAATCCAGCTAATGGAAGATGACAATTGCCCTGTGGTCCTGGGGATGAATGTACTCGTCAACTGTTACATTGAAGTGATGGAAGCCTTGCAGAAAACCCTACTGACAGGCTGGCTGTATAACTCAGCTTCTTCTGTAGTCTGACTCTAGGTTATGCCAGGGAACTTTCCCCCTGTCTCCTGAAGCTTTAAGCTTTGGCCTCCATGGTCAGCAGAGCATAAGGTGCTCTGGCTGGAGTGGGCACGTCCAGCAGAGACGTGCCCATGCACATCCTTCCCCTAGCTGAGGGTAAGCTAGACTGGAACTAACTGGTCCCCACCCGCAGGGCCGGGCCGACACAGAGGCTGGGGAGGCTCCAGCCTCAGGGCGCTCCAGCCTCAGGGCACAGGCAGGGGCCGGCCAGAGGGAGAGGGACTGAAGGGGGGAACCGCTCAGCGCTCCCTCCTGTCATTCCCTGAGCCGGGCCCCGTCAGAGCGCTCCTCTCACCTCCATTATGGTCACTGCTTCAGGCCTCCAGCATCAGGCCCCGCTGCCTCTAACTAGAAACACAGTCCATTAGGCTCCGCCCACCTGCTTAATGTGTGGCAGCGCTGGGGCCTGATCCCGGAAGCCTGGAGCAGTGAACATAATGGAGGTGAGAGGAGCGCTCTGACGGGGCCCGGCATTAAGTACAGTGAAATGCCAGGCCCCCTTACATGAAGTCTGTGACAACATGGGGGGGCAGAAAGAGCATGACAACATGGGGGTATAAAGAGCATGACAACATGGGGGGTATAAAGAGCATGAAAAGATGGGGGAGAATGACAGGGGGCAGAAAAAGCATGACAAGAAGAGGGGATTATGACAAGAGGGGGGACAATGACAAGAGGGGAGAGCATGACAAATTACTATGTGGGGCACTGCTGTGTGGTTGAGGGGGTGTGGCGGACATTACTGTGTGGGGGCAGTGTGGCGGACATTACTGTGTGGGGGCAGTGTGGCGGACATTACTGTGTGGGGGGCAGTGTGGCGGACATTACTGTGTGGGGGCAGTGTGGCGGACATTACTGTGCGGGGGCAAGTGTGGCGGACATTACTGTGCGGGGGCAGTGTGGCGGACATTACTGTGCGGGGGGCAGTGTGGCGGACATTACTGTGCGGGGGCAGTGTGGCGGACATTACTGTGCGGGGGCAGTGTGGCGGACATTACTGTGCGGGGGCAGTGTGGCGGACATTACTGTGCGGGGGGCAGTGTGGCGGACATTACTGTGCGGGGGGCAGTGTGGCGGACATTACTGTGCGGGGGGCACTGTGGCGGACATTACTGTGTGGGGGGCAGTGTGGCGGACATTACTGTGTGGGGGGCAGTGTGGCGGACATTACTGTGTGGGGGGCAGTGTGGCGGACATTACTGTGTGGGAGGCAGTGTGGCGGACATTACTGTGTGGGGGGTAGTGTGGCGGACATTACTGTGTGGGGGGCAGTGTGGCGGACATTACTGTGTGGGGGGCAGTGTGGGGGGCACTACTGTGTGGGGGGCAGTGTGGGGGAGGGGGCGCACTTGGGCAGCTCAGCCTCTGTTGGTGGTGGACCTTGTCCCAGCCCTGCCCACCCGTCCTGCAGGAAGTAGGATTAGCCCACTACGCTGTTCTGCTCGGCAAGTCATTGCTGGCAGCCTGTAAACAAAGACTTGAAGTTGACCACCGGGGAATCTGCGCTGGATCGGCATGGAATCAAAAAATTTTTGCATATTGTATTTGCAGCTTTTCTTTTTCGTCAATGAACTGGACAGCCCTTTAATAAATTGCTGCTTGTTGTATCTATATTTTTTTAGTTCATAGTACAAGCATTTCTAGTTCGGTGAAATGAGCTTATTTACCATAATTGAGGAGACTCTCGAAGAGGCATGGTCTCCAGGAGTGTCTTCTCCTACAGTCACTTCAATCGTTGTAATTGTTTTCAACAGCAAATAGAAAATAGAAAAGAAAATGTGAATATGGCCTCATTTGTAGCTCCATGACTGTAATGGGAAATGAGTTGCACAGTTCCAGATCCTCGGAGAAAGGATATTACCCCAAAAAACATAAATAGTCATTTGGATTTACATCACCTGCAGGGAGAGAAAAATGATTGAAGTCGGTATTCACGGCACTTGAAAGAAATTGTTTTTTAGCACATTCAGTGTTTTTGATAAGGCGTAATTGCAAGTTTTGCAGGTATGAGATACTGGCTTGAAAAGAAAGCCGTAGAATTCCACGTCTCCGCCATGCATTCAGTACTCTCGTGTTTCTCAAGCACCAACGTTTATCTTAAAGACACCTTAGTCTTATATTCTTCTTCTTTCATACCTCCCAATGTTATAGAATTTGTTTTTAGAAAAAGGCGGTGGTTCGCAGTTACTATACTGCTGTTTGGAATATGTAGGCGCTATATGAGCAGTGGTAAATAACATACAGGTGTGTCCTTCATTCCCTTTCCCCTTGGATTGGACATGTTCTGTGGCGCAAGATATCCAGCTTTTCAAAGCAACATGATTTTGCAATACTTTGTCAGGAGATGTCTATGCTATATGGGTCTGTGTCCTGCCACCCAGTGGCTGTGATGTGAATTGCAGCCTGTCAAGAGTTTTGCTAGCATGTCACAATATTGTATTTAATTGGTTTCATGGCAAATTGGGCTCTTTAACCAAATGTATACATCTGTATACTGGATATTCTTCTTTATGACTAGTTGCTTTACATTTTGAAGACCCTTGAACCCTTACACAGCCAACATACATGGCCATACTTTGTAGACAGGACCACCAAATCCCCTTTTATCTGACTAGGAAGACTATTCTGACCTATCAGGCTCAATATTGGATGCAGGTGAATGGCAGCAATAGCACTGAGGTGGGTGGTGGAATAAGTGTAAGGAAACACTATGGTCACTGTCCGTAACCACAACCAGCAAACTCAGAAACTGCTTCAAGTCTACCTTAACCACTTCTGGTTATTAGGAAGGTATGGTTCTTCACCAGTGCTTGCTGCTGAGGATACATCTGCAGAGTAAGGAGCAGAAAACTGGTGCAAGCTCACTATAAGTAGACCTACTAGAATGACCAGGGACCAAAGAGTAGTAGATAAGCAGGGTCAGAACCAGTAGAGACATATAGTTCCAAAATCCAGAAACTAACCACATTCAGGATAGGATTAGGATTAGGACAATCAGTGGAAACAAATTCAGCAGATGATGGGTCAATCCAGAAACCAAGCCAAGGTCAGTACACAGATGCTTAATGAGCCTAGAATTTAGCTACAAAGCACAGAAATACAAACAGAGTCAGGACACTTTTACACAATCACAGACAACTGACAATGACTGAGTAGCAGGCTTTAATCTCCCTCAAAGATCTGGGATTGGACGCTGAGTGGCTTTGCTTCCAGCCTCACTTGACTGGGCAACATGGCAACCCTCTCAGCACAGTATCTTGGCTGGGTAAACTCCGGACAATAAGCAGTTCTTTACTGAAGATTTGTAAAATGCAACAGACAGTGTGACAGGTGCAACCAGCACAGAAATTGGAGGTGTCATTCTAAAACAGGACATGTTTGGTGGCTGGTTCTCCCCACCTTACTCTGTACAGGCAATCCTGCTGCTGTTTTTTTGTCCAGGACACATGTCTCACCCTAACACTCTGCCAGGCCTTTTTCTGTCCAGGCTGAAATAGCTTAGGCTACTTTCACACTCGCGTTTTGGGCGGATCCGTCATGGATCTGCAAAAACGGATCCGTTACAGTAATACAACCGCATCCAATATGAAAGGATCCGTTTGTATTATCTGTAACATAGCCAAGACGGTTGTATTATGTCTTCTATAGCCAAGACGGATCCGTCATGTTCTCCATTGAAAGTCAATGGGAGACAGATCCATTTTCTATTGTGCCAGATTGTGTCTTACATTGTGTGCCAGGACGGATCCGTTTGGCTCCGCTTCGTCAGGCGGACAGCAAAACGCTGCAGGCGCCTCCAGAGCGGAATGGTGACTGAACAGAGAAAAACTGATGCATTCTGACAGGATCCTTTTCCATTCAGAAGGCATTAGGGCAAAACTGATCCGTTTTGGACCGCTTGTGAGAGCCCATGACGGATCTCACAAACGGAAACCAAAATACTAGTGGGAAAGTAGCCTTACCCAGCAGTCTCCTAAATTTTGGTTCCAGCCCCCTCTGCTGGACATTGCAGATGCATAGCATGGTGACAGGCTCTTCATGCACTGTGAGGGCAGCCTCTCAGGGTGTTACACGTGAATCTCTTCATTAAAGTTTGTGCAAGTTGCAGAAAATGCAGAGAAAGCATTGCTCGAAGCTGATGCAGCTGGCGATCGCTTTGCACCTGCAAACAGAGGCCGAGGAACCAAAGGAGGAAGCCACAACTATTTGGCCTCTTGCACACGAACGTGTGCCGGCCGGGTCTGTGCTGCGGACCACAAATTGCGGTCCGCAATGCACGGGCACTGACCGTGGGGCAGCCGCGTGTGGATCGCAGACCCATTCACTTGAATAGGTTCCGCGATCTGTCCGTTACGCAAAAAGATAGAGCAAGTTCTATTCTTTTGCGGAACGGAAGCACAGAACAGAACCCCACGGAAGCATTCCATGGTGCTTCCGTGGGGTTCCGTTCCATTCCACACTGCATCTCCGGATTTGTGGATCCAATCAAGTGAATGGGTCCGCATTCGTGATGCGGAATGCACACGGCCGGTGCCGGGGTCAACAGCCGTGTGCAAGAGGTCTTAATGACATATCCTGTGGATATGTCATAAATGCCTTAGATTTGGGATGGCTAACCTCCGGCACTCCAGCTGTAGTAAAACTACGACTCCCAAGATACAAGGTACACTTGCTTGGCTGTTCTCAGAACTCCATAGAAATGAATGGAGAATGCTGGGAGTTGTAGTTTCACCACAGCTGGAGTGCCGGAGGTTAGCCATCACTGCCTTAGGGTACTTTCACACTAGCATTAAAGTTTTCCGGTATTGAGTTCCATCAAAGGGGCTCAAAACTGGAAAAAAAAAAACGCTTCCGTTTTGTCCCTCAATGGTGACAAAACTGAACTGAACTGAACGGAGTGCTCCAAAATGCATTCTGTTCCGTTTAGTTGCGTTCCCATACCGGAGAGCAAACCGCAACATGTTGTAGTTTGCTATCCGTCCTGGGATGCGGAGCAAGACGGATCTGTCATGACCCCAGAGGCAAGTCAATGGTGACGAATCCGTTTTCTCTGTCACAATCTGACACAAAAGAAAACGGATCCGTTCCCCATTGACTTTCAATGGAGTTCACGACGGATCCGTCTTGGGTATGTTACAGGTAATACAACTGGATCCGTTCATAACGGATGCAGACGGTTGTATTATCAGGATAAGGTAAAATAAGGTAAAAACGCTAGTGTGAAAGTAGCCTAATGGAAGCGTTGTTATCATTAGTGTTTTATTATTATGTTCAGTTGTCACTAGTAATAATATTCCAAGTTTCCTCTGATTTCTTCATTCTGTTCTGAATCCTGGCATTGGTAGCATTCACACTTGGCTGCTTCTTTTGCAGGCTCATTTCTCCTTCGTCTTAGGTTTCCGAGCTGTCGATGCACGGAGTGACGTGACTTGTACAACTCGGGATAAGAAATGGATGAGAAGATTATTAATGCACAGAGAAGCTGCCCAGAAAAGACATAGAGAAAATTCTTATCATCAAAATGCCTTTCAAAATGGAATTATTTATGAATCATTTACTTCTCCAATTAAAACCAAACGTCTTCTGGGTGCCACAGTCGTCAGATGATTGACTCAATGAATTGTCTATTCTTTCTGAGAGCAGCAGCCATCAGGGTTCCATTAAAGGGAATATGTCATATAAGACAATGACATCAGGTTTTTATTAAAATACATAATCTGCTGGTGAGTTTCTTATGTGACTTCATAAAATAAAATCCAAATATATTGCAGTTCCCATAATGTGCTGACATTTCCTGCTTTCTATGGCTCACTTTGCTGTATGAACTGGGACAGAATGATCAGAGTCATCTCATTCTCAGTAGAAGTGCAGTTCAGCAGAAACATGACATTATTATTAGTGGGCAGAATTATTACATGGGTTGCTCTTTTGCCTTGCAGCACTAGGGTCCTGTGTAGACTGCCTCTGAAGTCTACATGGTTGCATGACCCCTCCTGGGCTTGCATTACCTCCCAAGCTAACAGAGCTTGATGCCTGGACAAGAAGTTCCTAGGATTAAGGACTAAAGTAAGAGACAGACTACAGACAGCTAAGCTAAGTTCCAGCAGAAGAGGAAGAGTTTCCTATTTACCCAGCCAAGCATAGCTGAGCTGAGAGAAGAGCTACTGCATAGCAGAGCTGAGATTTTTGCAGTGAAGTAATTGCCTGCCAGAGTTAAGCCAATACCTGCTGACGACCAAGATAAAGTTCGGAAACTGTTTGAATTACTATTTATGCCAAGTAAAGCTGTGTTCAACTTTACTATAAAGTCTGGACTCCATTTATTCTACCTATTCATCATCCAAGTTAAACCACACTTTTTGCACTGCTTCGGACCACATCACGTCTGGGATCTAACCGTATCCAGGTAGGAACACGGTGACACGTGTATACAACATCTACGGAGATTGTAGGTCACACTGCATCACTCTGGCAATCCTACCCCTGGGTACCACCAATACCATCTACAAAAGGGTCTCCATGTCCTCGCTGCTTCACGGCAGCTGGCGTCACGATTACTTGCTCTATTAGAGGGACATATTTTGTAAAACCTCGGAAGGGGCAAGGGATACCCCAGGCATGGCCAGTGTGACGTTGTACATAGTTATGATATTGGCTGTTTGTTTGGGGCAACAGTCCTGCCGCAGAGTAAAGCCAACAGACCCCTGACGGTATTGCATGGTTGATTAGTATTTGCCTATATTTTTCGGCATTAAGGACACCATTAATCCTGACCAAACCCCCAACTACATTTGCTGAAGTGCAGCCCGAAACTAGCAAGGATCCTCCACCATTAGCAGCATAATTACCTTGTGGACAAATTCAAAATGAAAACTTCACTTCTTTATTGGAAAAGATAATGTGAACAAGATTTAGCAAACATCATGTGAAAATAACTTCGGGTTAATTCTTTTGTTTCACATTGTTGAACACCACAGGTTCAGAGACATTATAAAGAAGTCAGATTTCCTGTTTTACTGCACCCGTGAGGTTTAGAGATACTCTAAAAGATATTGTTGGTGCACAAGACCAGTATACCATAAATAAGTCATACTAAGTCCAAAACACGTAGGTCTGGGTTTTCATCGTTGTACAAAGTGTTTTTTTTTAAGATTTTACGGTAAAGAAGTGAAGTTTTTACAGAGCGCTGGAGATTTTTGGTTTTGATTTTGTTCATTGTGGATACACCTGTTTCCAGCACAGGACATCTCCTAGCACCTGTTTTATGGACAGAAGGCAGAGAGCATAATCAGGTTTCTTCTGTGCATATAACTACCTTGTGTCTTGTTCCTGTGCTCAGTCTTGCCATGGTGTATGGCCTGTGACAGGAAACTGTCTTCCACAACCTCACCTTTGTAGCAGAGTTTGGCTGTTCCTCACGCAGTTTTAAGCCTTCTACACAGCGTTTTCTTGGCTAATTATACACCTGATTAAAATCCTACAAAATTCCTGCAAATCTGTCTAGAAGAATTGACGCTGATTTGAAGGCGAATGGTGGTCACACCAACAATTAATTGGATTTAGATTTCTCTTTTATTCATTTACTTTGCATTTTGTTAATTGATAAAAAATAAACTATTAACATTTCTATTTTTGAAAGCATTCTTAGGCCCCATTCACATAACCATGAGACCACGGGCGTAGGAAGCGGGGGGGGGGGGGTCGGATCCCCCCCAAGAAATAATGCGGGGGGGACGGGTATGCAAAAATCCCCCCCAGCTTTCGCAGGGCAATGTGTGCGGCGGTGGCGGGGCACAGGGAGATGAACGCTTCCATTGTGGAAGCGTTCATCTCCATAGTCATCTGTATCGCCGTCCCCAGGACAGCGATACAGATGGCTGTGCTGCGGAGCAGGAGAGGGAGAGGCGTCTAGTGCCGGCAGCCTATCAGATGTTGGTACAGGCGGCGCGATGACGTCATCGCGCCGTCTGTGAGCCGTGCAGCGCGGGACACAGGCCGGAAGAGGCCTGCATCGCATCGCTGTGACGGATGGAGGTAAGTATAAGTGTCTTGTTGTGTGTGTGTGTGTTTTTTTTTTTTTTTAACCGGACCCACTGGCCCATAAGGAGGGGAGGGGAGGGGAGAGATTTTTGGCACTTGGGGCGGGGGGGTGGGTGGAGAAATGTGGGTGTGGCTTGAGGGTGGGCGGGGACACATGGGCCCCATAAGTGCTGTCCCCCCCAGATTTTTGGGGCTTCCTACGCCCCTGTATGAGACCACCGTGCCCTTGTTGTGGACTGCAAACTGCAGGTCTGCAAAACATGGACATGGGCATGGCTGTGTAAACTCTACACTTCAATGTGTCCACAATCCACAACATGGGGCGAAAGATAGGACACATTTTATATTTTGCGGCGCACAGTCATGGACCTGGAAACACACAGAAGCCCCCACGGTCATGTGAATGGGGCAGCATTTTTTCTACACCTGCCTAAAACCTTAGCACAGTACTGCATGTTAATGAGACTTAGGGGGCAAATGGAAGAGAGTGTACTTCAGGATCAGACTACACAGTTTTCTTTGTAGTCTGTTACTATGGAGATGCACAGTCTGCAGAAGCGGCTGTAGACACAAAAATCAAAGTCTTGATCAAAACTGACTTTTTGGCAAGACTGATTAATTTTTCCTTTTAGATTGTAGCAATTAAAATTAGGATGGTTATAATAGTATTTCTAACATGTCTAAGGTATCTGAAGTTGCTAAGACCTCGTAAAAAATGTATACCAATACAATAATAGCGCAGTATCCGAATTTTTTTTTTTTACTGTAGGTATTTTAATATAGTAGGAACAACAAAAAAAAGTGGCTTTTTATATTTTTTGTCTCCATTGTTTTATCATGAACTGAGTGCTCCAAGTGCTCAATAATTCAGCATTTACAAGTGTAGGGCTTGTCAGCTCCGATATACGGAATTATCCTTTACTGGGACTTAATGCACAGAGACATTTGGTTTCTAATGCATTTCATAAAACATGAGATCCCACATCATCGACTCACGGAGCGTGAGCCCGGCACTGACCATTAGCTCCGAGACCTCAAACAAATTGGCCGCAATGGGAATGGAAAACAGTGGGTTCTCTAGGTCGACAATAACAGTTTTCTTCTAAAATGTTTGGGTTTTGAAAGAAGAAGAAGAGTAGAAAAAATAAATAAAATAAAGCAGAGCCTCTAGGTGTAATGGTAACGCCCCTGTTGCTCCTAGAGGCTCATTTGCATATAATAAAACATCATTTTTCTCACCAATGCGAGCACATATGAACATGGGACCAGAACATAGATGCCTTCAGCTGCCAAGTGCACATGTAACAGGTCAGCCAGTGTCATAGGTGCAAAACTGCTGACAGATGCCCTTTTAATACGGCACAATTGTGGAGGCCTTCCAGTCCAATCCTGATCGGTGTACATTACAAGGGACAATAATCCCCCAGCCTGACACCAGTATGGATGGTCAGCGCTGAACATGTGTCAGACACCGCCATTTTAACCCCTTCAGCAGTACAAACAATGCTGATAATAAAGTGGGATTAGGGTTGTCCTTGTCACCTGCCCACCAGCCATGGCGTTGCGTTCATAGTCACTGAGGTTCCCTAAACTGTCCACTGATCTTGCCTGTATGAAGGAAAGTACTACAATTTTCTAACAGCGTTTCTTTTAATTATTCATCATTTTCAATATAATTGCTTGCTGTTAGTGAATGAGAACACTCAAGTTTACAGGCAGTAAACCCGTCCACAGCTAGTCCTGCCCTCAGCTGAGAAGCGATACAATTGTATCCAGTGTGAACAATGGAGCTCAGCACATCAGCAGCGGCTGTACGGTTTCTGTTACAATGTATCAGTCTGGAGTCACAGAGCATTGTCCGCACTGGATACATTTGCAGCCTGTAAATATAAGGGCTCATGCACAAGAATGTATTTTCTTGCCGTGTCTGTTCCGTTTTTTTGCAGACCATATGCAGAACCATTCATTTCAATTGGTCCACAAAAAAAAAACGGAAGTTACTCCGTGTACATTCCGTTTCTGTATAAAAAAAAATAGAACATATCCTATCATTGTCCGCATTACGGACAAGGATAGTACTGTTCTAGTAGGGGCCAGCTGTTCCGTTCCAGAAAATACAGAATGCACACGGACGTCATCCGTATTTTCGGCGGATCTGTTTTTTGCGGACCGCAAAATACATACAGTCGTGTGCATGAGTCCTAAGGCTACATTCACATTAGTGATTGTGTTTTCATTCTTCTGCTCTGTTATACGGACAGGAAAATGAACATAATGACAATGCCGGATCGTCACATGACGGACACCAAGGGCCCGACCTAACCCCACTGACTATAATTGGGGCCATCGGGTTTCCATCATGGTGTCCGTCATTTTACTGGACAAACTGGGGCAGCATTCTGCACTTTTATGGCATTTTTAACAAACTCTCCTATTGGATCATAGATGTGAATGTCGCCTAAACAAGAGTGCTCTCATTCATTGACAGCAAACACATATCTTGAACATGTTGAGTGGCTGAAACACAAAGCATATTGAAATGTCTATTGATTTATTGACACATAATTATAAATCCCCCTTTAAAGGTTAGATTGTGAGCCGCATCGGGGGCAACAAGTGGTGATAATGTCTATAAAGCTCTATATAAGTGAATAAAATAAATAACAAAATAAAGGTGAAAATCCCCATAATGACTAATAAAACATCATACAGTAAATCATTAAAGAGCATATGTCACCATGATTTGCTATGCCAATATAGAAGAAAAGCTGATAGTCTTCTCTCACGGGAGGAGACTGGAGTAATCTGCGCTTGCTCAGTGCAAATCTCAGTGTTGGAGCCTCATGAGAACAACTGCGCATGTGCTGATGAAGTCTTGCCAGCACAAACATGAGATTTTGTAGCCAGACATCTGAACAGTCAAGATGCCTGACCCTGTCCATCAGACTATAAGGGGGAGTGACTACAGGGGAGAGGAGGAGATAAAATGGGGCTCTGAGGGGTTAGGCCAGCCCCTCGGTGCTCCAATCACCTGATTTGCATTAAAAAAAATATATGTCGCAATGGAACATCTGTTTGCAGCAATAGCGGACTCATTTTATTTACCCTGTTATAGAATTTTGGGTTAACAACCTCTCTCCACTCTCATCAACAAGGTGGAGAGGGGTTATAAAGAGCATGTCTCTCGCTAAAGGACCCGTCTGGCCTTGTATTACACAGACAACCCTTGACATGAATTGGCACTGTGTAATACTTCATTTCCCCTGTGGTGGTGCTGCAGGGAAACTGAACACTTCTGCCAGGATTGCTCACAGACCACAGCTGATCGCTAGACGTCCCAAGCAAAAGAACTCTTTCTTATCTACTATTTTCCAAGGGATTTCTCTTAAAAATAGGCATTGTCCAAATTAGAGCAGCCAACTCCAGGAACTGGCTACCATTGACAGTTATTCATAGAGGACCCCACTCTATGATATCCTGTACTGGTAAGACTATGTTATGAATACAGAGTGAATACATCTGTCTAGCTCTAGCCTGCCACAAGGCCAGTCGGATTTGGGTGCAAGGGACTCAGGTTACATCTGTGGAGTAAGGTGGCATCAAACAAGGGTGAGCTCACAGGTAGCAGACCCATCAGATGCCAAGAAGTAACAGGAGAGTAGAACAAGTCAGTGTCAAAGCCAGAAGAGATAGTAGAAGCTGAAACAAAAGATAAGGGTTTAATCCAGAAACAAGCTGGGAAGTCAAAGCCAAGAGAAGAAGTAGAAGCCTAATCAGTAGACAAGCGGTTAATCCAGAAACAAGCCTAGGTCAATTTACAGAGAAAGGTCCAACAGAAATGCGGCTGTACATGTTCTGAGCACAAAGAACAAATTTGAGTCAGGAAAACAAAAATCACAGACACTGACAAGTAGAAAGTGCCTGACTTAAATACCCATTCTAGCTCTGGAAGTGGACCCCAAGCCAGAATCTTGATCGGCCAAACAGCTTTGCTGGTCTGCATGGCAATCCTCCTCGAACAGCTATGCACAGAAATGTTTTTAGGTAAGCTTCTGACAGACAATTAAGATAGTACATAATTAAAGCTATTTAGTAGAAATTATTTTTGAGAAATTTTCCTTATTTCGCGAAAACCATAGATAAAAATATCCACTTGAAACGTCTGGACTGAAGCCACCGCTGAGACATGATTGCTTGTAACTTTACAGTCAAGGTCTATGGGTCCGTTCCTCGCTTTTCTCCATAGTGTGACTCGCTCCTCTGTTACACTGCCTGAGTCATTCTTCTCCTGTAATTTCGGATACATTGGTTAGTGAAATGTGAAGTCAGGGATCTGTGATGAGTGAGTGCTGTGCTCTTTATAGTCTCTTCCTAAATTGTTTTTGCTTTATTGCGCTTTCGTATATATGAGGACAGGGAACATCACATTGCTCTTATCTGTGTGAAATAGAAAAGGAAAAGTTTTCATATGTGATGTTTTATATGCGAAAGAAAAAAGTCTCTAACCGTGGGAGGCACTGAAACTTATTTTATCCCTTTAGCAGCATTCTGTATGATGGCTTGAGAAAGCGCAACAATCGCGAATGCCGTTGATTTTTAAATGTGAACAAAACTGCAAAGAGAGTTTTCGGTGAGTGCCGCATCTGCTTTATCTTTTTCATTGCACCATTTACATGCTTTTTTATGCTGAGCACCACCGTCATTCACATTTGATTAGTGCAGCACCAAACTAATCCGTACACTCACAGCAGCGCCGACCATACTTTCTATTTTCTTCTATATTCTGCATTTACAGATGTGTCCTTGCTTAACATATCTGAGATGTGTCTGCTTTTTTTATATATAACATGATTTAGAAATATTATGTCACAAGATCACTATCATATCTGTGTCTGTGTATGGCCACCCAGTGGTTGTAATGTTAACTGCAGTCACAGGATACAGTAGGCTGCTTCACCATCCCTTATGGGGAATGGATGAATAGATGGGCTGAGTTTACCAGTGAAAGAACTGTATTTTCCAATCAGCTATATGTTCTAACAGAGGACGATCCGTAGGATGTCATTTCTCCCTGTGATGTCTATATGCCCTAGTGAAAGAGTACAGATAGGTTGTCCTGTAGAGGAAATCCTTTGCATGCATTCCTTGTAACCACAGTAGGCAGGAATACACAGACAGTGAGCCCTAGCTGGAACCCCGCCCACTTACCCTGACTACTTGCAGGGCAAGCCCTAGCCAGCAAGTCCGCAACTGGTCGACGTTCTCTACTCTGCTAAAGTGCAAGACATGCACATACAGAGACAAAGCAATGGGTCGGAACCGAGAGGACAATACAGTACCAAATTGCAAGACGAGGGCAGTCAAATAGCCAAGCCGAAGTCAGAACCAAAACACGAGACAGAAAGTGGTCAAGGCAAGCCAAGGTCAGTAATAGAAGCAATCCAAATGCAGACAGAACCAGGACCACAGCTAGGGAGTCAATGACTATCACTGGCACTGGTATAAGGCCTGAAAGGGGTTTAAAATAGAGCATCAAGTCCCAGGAACAGAACCTGATAGGTCCATGACTCGGCGCTCCATTAGTCAGAACACAGCACACACGAATAGAGCAGCTGAGCAATCAGCCCGCTGCTAGTCTCCTCCAGCACATGCCCACTGTGGGGAGAAAGAGCATTGCATCCTGTTACTAATGACGCTGTTGTGTCACCAGGGGGTGTGGCCTTGCGGTGCGTCTCTTCTGAAGCTGGAGTTCTTGCCTCTGCAGCCCGGACAGGTAAGTTTGTGACATTCCTTTTTAATTACTAAAGTCAATGATTGCATGGAGTTTACCCATAATTCAGAATAATAGAAAATTAAAACATCTGAGCCATAACCAGAGTCCCTCTTTATCAGCCTTGCAGCCCTACCATCAGGATCTCGAGGATTTCCCTGGAAATCAGCTTCCATAATAGCTGAATTGAATTAAGAAAAATGAATGTCTAATTAACCCTCGAGGATCTGTAGGGGTTCATTCTACAGGGCACTTGGCAATTGTGCTTGTTTTATCGCCTAGATTAAATGCCACTTGTCCTTCTGAATGCTTCGCCCTTGCTAGAATTGTCTGCCGAGTGCAGAATTGAAGTCATGCTTATTCCAAATTGAAATCCGCTCCTTGATTTAGTGTACTGGGCCCATGGGGCCGCTCCAGAGGAGTTTTCAGTAAAAAGGAGGCTCTACAAAAATATTCATCAAAAGTAGATCTTCAAAGTATATTTTCCTTAATTGCTCTGGTGTAATTAATGTCCCATGCTGCAGCGTATGCATTCCATTGCTTGCTACTTAGTCATGCTTTTCTATGGCTATTTAGCGGGATTATTTATGGTTTGCCATTATTTACCGGCAGATTTAATGACTTTCCCTTCCATAGAAAGTTCAGGATTGTCAAGTGGACATTTCTATATAAAAAAAATAATTACATGAAAAGACAAGTCACAGTGTACATACATTACATTACTTATCCTGTACTGATCCTGAGTTACATCCTGTATTATACTCCAGAGCTGCACTCACTATTCTGCTGGTGCAGTCACTGTGTACATTCATTATATGACTTATCCTGTACTGATCCTGAGTTTTACAGCAAGACACGGAGGCTCACATTGCATTCCCTTTCTTTACTGTCCACCAATAGCAGCAAAGGAAAATTTACATAGACAAAAAAGTAACCATAGTAACCAAGGTCCCTCCCCCTACAGCCCCTATAACAGGCAGCTCCTCCTGTAGACCTTCCTCTTTCTTTGCTGCTGCCACCAGTTAAGTACACCTGTATACTGCTCTTGCAGTCTTTAGCTGTATACTGTTTCATGCTACTTAGTCTTATTGTATTCTGGTTTATCACTGTGTGTGCTGCCTTTCCTCCAGGGTGACTAACCCTTCCCTGCAGCACTCCCTCTGGGCATTTCTCATTCGTCTATCCCACTGTGATACTCTCCCCTGTTCCTGTTTTCCCACCGCTGCGTCTTCCTTGCGGCCCCTTGGTACAGTTGTCTACCGCCCTTTGGGACCCTTTTACCTCGGTCTACCGTTTTTCCCCTTATTGGTATCGTCCTCCCACGGTCTCCGTCGCTCTTCTTCTGTTTTAGGAGGCGGGGCCTGCTCCCTTGCCACGCTTACCTCACCCGCGATTCGGGCTATGCTCTCATGTCGGCCGCGAGATCTCCCAAGATCTTGGCAGCCATCTTTGTGTTTGCTGACGCGATATTCTCGCGTCATCTTGGCCGGCACTTCCGCTCCACAGTGCTTCCGGCTCTGCTTATCCCTGCACACCGCGCCTGCCTGCCGGCCTCGTCGTCCTTCTCCTGCTGGGTACCATTTTTCCTCTTTGGCCATTACCTTTACTTCGGCCCCTACAATATCTGATTGGCTAGGGACGGGTATCATATATTTAGATATATACTGGGCTTTTTGTAATATTTATTGCTCACTATGTCCCACTCAGCTCAAACACCAAGCATTAACAGTCCCCACCTCCTCTTCTGAGGATCAGAGGACTGCTGGGGAGGATGCCCAGGCGCTGCAGCTACAGCGCTCAGTGTCCCACGCCATCATGGCGGCCATGGGATCCATGTCGACAATATTGTCTCAGAGCATCGCTCAGGCTTTATCTGCTCAGCCAGCTAGGGTAGCTCTGCAGACTAACCCCTCTACTAAACCTCAGCCTGCTGACTTAGAGCCTCCTGTTCTACAGGAGAGTTTGACTGGTGCGCATATTGCCACCCAAGAACACGTGCACAGATCACGTAAACAAGCCTTGCCACGCCATGCAGAACGGGCGCGGACATGGAAATTTGCTAGAGCACAGTCTTCAAACGAGTCTGACTCTGACAGAGTATCAGACTAGGAGGCCTTTGGGGATGTTGATTACCAGTCGGAGGAGGATGCCCCTCTCCCAATGCCAGGCCCCTCAGTCCCCGCTCCTGCGGCCTCCTTGGCCAAGGACGCATCTTCCTCCTCCACTACTAATTTGACTAGTGCCTTGTTAGATCCAGCGGGCGAACCTATGTACGACCCAGACGCCCTGCATCACCCTAGGTCCGCGGAGTGGCTCCCCACGGAACACGTGGGAAAATACTTGGAGCACTGGGTGCGCCATTCTCTAAGCAAGGAGGCTCGTAACAAACTTAAGGCTGAATGCCCCAGACCGCTCATCCTCAATAAGGTGTGTGACACCCCCTGGTGGACTCCAAAATGACACAGTTTTTAGCCAAAACTGGTTGGAACCCACGCAAGGGCCTGGATTCAGCTTTACGCAGCTGCCAGGACAAACTTTTGGATGTGTTCTGCCCATTGGCCAAAATATTTGAGTTAGCTGAGGTAGCTAGGGCTGAGGGCTCTCCGATTGATCCGGAGGAGCTGCGTGGTTGGACCCAGAGAGCGATTTGCATCGCCGGGAATGCCAACACCTCATTGGCAATTGAACGGAGCAAAGCCATACTCTTTAAAATAGACCCCAAATTGGCTAACCTGGCACTTACGGAAGCCGGCAAGGACGCCCAGGGTCTCCTATTCGGCGACACATTCATAAAATATTTGAGTCGCTTTGTGGGGGCGTTCACCGCACTTGACAAGGCCCAGTCATCAATGCGCAGGGTGTTCCAGGGACGGGTCTCTACCAGGGCCAGCAGTAGCACGGGCCGCCTGTCCGGCCGAGCAAGTTTTCAGGCCCGTAGTGCGGGACGTGGCTCCTTCATCCAGCGACCTCCCTTCCAGGAGCAACGGAATCCTTCGCCCTTCTTCCCGGCCGAGAGGTGGCCAATGGCGATCACGTTCCTTCAGAAGCAACCCGAACTCTCGGAAGTCTTTCAGTAAGTCCAACCCCAGACGGGGATTCTACGGCCCCTTGTGTAGTGGGCAGACTTCAACATTTTTTCCGTGCCTGGTAACTCATCACATCAGACCTATGGGTTCCGACCATGGTCAGAGGCTTCCACATAGAGCTCACGGGGTCCCTGAGCCTTGTGCCCCCCCTCCCCGCCTCTGCCGTTATCGCGCCCAGATCACGTGCTGGTAGACGCGAAACTGCTGTCCCTCCTCCACAAACAGGCGATAGAAAAGGCTCCCCCCTCCCCGGGGGGTGTCCTCAGCAACATATTTCCCGTGCAGTAAAAGGGCGGTCAGATGCAGCCGGTCATCAATCTTTGTGCTCTGAACACGGTGGTGTGCTATCGCTATTTCAAAATGGCAGGGATTCATCTCCTTCGGGACCTGTTGACCCCTGGGGACTGGATGGTAAAGCTGGACCTCAAAGACGCTTACCTGACAGTTCCCGTGGCCGCGCCTTCCAGGGATCTTCTTCGCTTCAGGTGGAGAGGGGAGGTCTGGAGGTTCACCTGCCTTCCATTTGGATTGTCTTCGGCACCTTGGTGCTTTACCAAGCTGCTGCGTCCGGTCATGTCCTGGTTGAGGAGTTGGGGCGTCCGCCTCATCGTGCACTTGGATGACATCCTTCTGATGCACCAATCCAGTACGATGTTGCTGGAACATCTCCGGTGGACGTCGGACCTGCTGGCGGATCTCGGCTTCCTCCACAATGCGGAGCAGTCCTGCCTCGTTCCGTCACAACGGATGGAGTTTCTGGGTTTCATGGTGGATTCGATCAGGGAATCCCTCAGTCTTCCGATGACGAAATTGCGGGCGATCCAGAGACATGCTCTGACCACATCTGTCGTTACATCATCTGGCCCGCATCATCGGTCTGTTAGCATCCTCAATTCAGGCCGTGTTTCCGGCTCCCTTGCATTACCGTGCCCTCCAGCGACTGAGGATTGCACACCTTCGGTATGGTGCCTCCTTTGCGGACGTGGTGTTCCTGGACGTGGAAGCCCGAGAGGAACTACGCTGGTGGATCGCCAATCTGGAGGCATGGAACAGCAGAGCGATTTTTGGCTTCCAACCGGAATTCACAGTGGAATCGGATGCCAGCCTTCAGGGTTGGGGTGCTCATTGCAACGGAGTCTCCACGGGGGGTCGTTGGTCGGAGGAGGAAGCTCGCCTCCATATCAACGCCTTGGAACTTCTGTCCGGCTCCTTCGCCATCAAGAGCTTCACCAATGGGATTGCCAATGCGTGCATCAGGCTGAGGATGGATAATGTCTCGGCGGTCCGCTACGTCAACCGGCTGGGCGGTACGCACTTGGCAACTTTGCCGCATTTGGCGAAGGACTTCTGGTCGCATAATCATATTGCCTCTCCAGGGACATTATGGTGCAAGCGGAATACCTGCCGGGTCTGCACAATGTTCCAGCGGATTGGAACTCTCGCTACCTGTCGGACGGCAGCGATTGGCAGCTGGATCCGGAGGCGTTTTCTGCGGTATCAGAAGTGTGGGGTCCGTTGGCCATCGATCTCTTCTCCTCACGGCTCAACGCGCAACTCTCCCGATTTTTCAGCTGGCGTCCAGATCCAGGAGGGGTGGCGGTGGATGCGTTCCTCCAGGATTGGTCCGTCGGCCGCCTTTACGCTTGCCCCCATTCGCGATGATCCCGCGGACGCTCCTCCAGGTTCGTCACCAATGGGCGGACTTGGTGGTGGTGGTTCCGTTCTGGGGGTCTCAGGCCTGGTATCCGTCGCTGCTGGAGATCCTAGTGGACGTGCCCCTACTTCTCCTGAATCGGACGGACCTTCTTCGCAGTCCTCAAGGTCTTCGCCACCCACTACTTCTCGACGGCTCCTTACAGCTGTAGGTGTCCGGATCTCCGGACACCTGGAGCTGTCGACGGCATTTCGGAGGCAACCAGACGCCTATTGGACAACGCTTGGGCTCCCGGCACCAGAAAGTCTTATCGGGCAGCCTGGAGAACTTGGGTTGGCTGGTGCCTGGAACGGGACCTGGATCCCATTTTGGCATCTGTAACTCACCTCCTGCAATTTCTCACCTCACTGTTTGAGGCAGGGAAGACTTACAGGACCATAAACCTCTTCAGGTCGGCCATTTCTTCCACTCATCAAGGGTATGACGGTGTCCGTGCAGGTCAGCACCCTTCTGTCTCTCGATTGTTGAGCGGTTCTCGTTTGGCTCGCCCACCCCGGCCGCAGTTTTCGACCACCTGGGATGTTTCCTTGGTCCTATCCTTTATCTCCTCTTGGCCTTGTAATTCTGATCTCTCATTGAGGCAGTTGTCGGCTAAATTATTAGCTCTTTTTTGCCTCATTTCTTGTAAGAGGGTCTCGGATGTTCGGGCCCTCGATCACGACGCTGGATCTTTTACGCCCAAGGGCGTCACTTTTAAAGGATAACTGTCACATTTAGACCCTAATTTCAGTTTTCATATATGTAGTTACTTATATGATAATATACCTGAATCAATAACTATTAGACTTACTTACCCCTTATTTAATAAGATTCAGCCCTTAGCAACCAGTCTGCATAAAACTGAAATTTCACTATTCTGTTAAGATGGCCGCCCTCAGCCCTGAGGCTAATCCATAGGATGCCTGCAGTGAAGTTAGTGAAGACCAGCTCTGTATAGGGGGGTCTTGCAGTGAAGTTCCCAGGTCTGGCTGAAGCCTGTAGTCCTTCTACAAGCTCTCCTCTTATCAGATAAGGCTGTCATTTATACACTGGGCTCTACATCGTCCTTCACTGCTAAGGGAGTGTCTGCCAAGCACAGGCATGTGGAGAAGTTCACACACACAGCCCAGCACTGTTATCTCCTGTCAGGAAGAACCTGGCTTTTTATACATTCCCTTACAATGGTGACTCACTATCAGTTCCCAGTGCATGCAGCGTGCTCCGTCCTCATCTGGTAGACGGAAGGAGCATAGCAACCTGATTTTATCTCAGGTAACAATAGCCAATACTGGGGACTTTTAGGTGGCTTTTAGGGGTTATTTATTTAAGAATCAGAAATTAAAACAGGGCCAACAAGGTGATATTAATCACCAGAATCCAATAGTAAAAAAAAAAAAAATTGGACAGTTATACTTTAACATCTCGCGTCGCACTAAGACCAACATCAGGTCGGTCGTTCACCCCAGCTTCCCTTCGACACCGGCGTTGTGTCTGGTTGCTTGTTTGTGGGAGTACGAGTCCAGGACTAGGGCCCACCTGCGGTGTCACAGCTTTTTCTGTCTATTCGCCATCCTTTCGGACCAGTTTCCAGTCCGACCTTGGCGCGTTGGCTGAAGTGGATAATGTCCCTGGCTGGGATAGATACCTCCATCTTTACCGCGCATTCCGCCAGGAGTGCGTCGGCCACTTCTTTGGTGGTTTCGGGGGCCCGTTTAGAGGACATTTTGCGTTTGGCCGATTGTTCTAGTGCCAGCACGTTTAGGGAATTTTATTTTCGCCCTCCGTCGCACTTGTTTTCCTCTATTATAGTTCAGCTTTAAACTTGCAATATGAGCCTCCGTGTCTTGCTGTAAAACGTAATGATTTTCCTAGTCTACGACGTAAAGTCATAGTTTTATTAAAGACACGGAGGCGAGTATTGCCCGCCCTGTTCCCGACCTTGGGTTATTTTAGAGTTGCTTTTGTCGTCGGCTCATCGTTTTATTATCTCATTATGTTATTGTTGCTATTATTATTATTATCATTAACCGATCTGTTGGCTATGTCTGTTTCAGGTGATTGCATTTACCAGACGCTGTTGGTCTTGACATCTCTGTTTCACCTGGGCTTATAGTCTGTTTTTTCTTTTCAGGTTAAATGTCGGTCTATACCAAGACACTGCACCTCCGGTTGTCCTGTTCCCACGGTTTAGCCATGTTGGCTTCTTTGATGGGGTTCGTTTGAAGTGGAGATGTCCGTTCCAGTTCGCGGTTCTGAGTTCTTGATCCGGTGATTTCTGAAGTTGGCGCCAGGATCGCAAAGAAAGAGGAAGGTCTACAGGAGGAGCTGCCTATTATAGGGGCTGTAGGGGGAGGGACCTTGGTTACTATGGTTACTTTTTGTCTATGTAAATTTTCCTTTGCTGCTATTGGTGGACAGTAAAGAAGGAGATAGCAATACTCGCCTCCGTGTCTTTAATAAAACCATGACTTTACGTCGTAGACTAGGAAAATCATTAAGTTACATCCTGTTTTATACTCCAGAGCTGCACTAACGTGGCTGGTGCCCGTGGTATGCGGCCCGCAACATGGCATGGCGGCAGCACGGTCGTGTGAATGCCCCTTAATACTAGTGTGCCTTACTGATCATCAGGGGTCTCTAAAGCCAGCCCATGGTGGTCAGTAAATCACTGGAAGGATTTAAAGAGCACCCGTCAACAAGGTGAACCCTATTAAGACATAAGTACAGCTTGGTAGGGTTGATACTGCTGATTAAAATGATAGCTGTCTTGTGAAAATCACTTGCAGCATTCCTGAGTAAAAGACTTTTGGTGCCCTCGAGGGGCGTGGCCAGCAGTGGAAAGCTGAGGTAGATTGGGAGACTAGGCCCCGCCTCTTAGTGCCATGAAGCCTTCAGTCACATAAAGAATAGAAGTCTATTTTCTCAGGAACACCACCGCTGATTTCCATAATACAGGTATCATTGTAATCAGCAGAACCAACCCTACCAGGCAGCATGGCTGGTTTAATGATGTTGATCCTACTGACAGGTGCCCTTGAATGGGATATTTCTTGATGACACAGCCCCCTTAACCCCAGTACAGTTTGAATTTCTATTATTCTGCTATGATTTCTACTAAAACTGTTAAAAGCAATGGTCGATTGTTAATTATTCTACCGAGTCCAAGTCACTGGTTTAAAGTGTCAATCATTTTTTGCATCCATCTGACATGATGCATCATGCAGTGGGCTCGGCGGGATCCAATGTCAGTGTGTGGTCTACATGAGAGGAAGCCATTATTCATATGACAGGCGTGACATATCACAGAGCAGACAATGTATCACCCGGCGCGACTGATTCAAGTACGGCTTATCAATTATGGAAACGCTATTCACGCAGAATGCATGATAGATGACCGGGGGTTCAGACAAGGTCAACAAATGCAGAAAATGTATCTGACGATGTATTGTTTGTTTAATCTCTGTGGTCATGTGTTACTTTTCGTTACTTTTATTGTAATGTCAATATTTGTGTGGGCAGGTTCAGCGAATCCCCGGATATTACAGGAGAGGTCTCACATTGTAGAGGGGTAAAAATGGGGGAGAAAGGACTCAGAGGGGGGATAAAAAAATACAGTAATTCACATTGACATTGCTGATTCTACAGATTACTTTCATTTTGCCTTATTTTACCTTTTTTCATATTTAGAGTGATAAACGCCTATGTTATGTAAATGAGCAGGCCTCTACATAACTTTGGCGCTTGCTGCTGCTCAGGGCTGCCATCCGAAATTTTGGGGCCCCTTACACAGCTCAAAGCCTGGGCCCCCCCCCCCACACTGCCCCAGTGGCGGATCCAGAGCCTGGTCTTTGAATCGGCACTTCCCCCAGGAATAGGAGATCATGGGGCCCCTGTGTCCCCGTCCACCTTCAAGCCACACCCACACACAGCCCCACCCATATATCGCGCCCATACCTCTTACATCCAAGGACGTCTCCCATACGGCCCTCCACTATGTAGTTCGCCCGCCACACTGCGCCCCACTGAGTAATTTGCCCCCCCAAGTTAATTTTGCCCCCACACAAGTTAATTTTGCCCCCAGACAGCCCTGCATTATGTAATTTGCCCCACACGGTCCTCCATTATGTAGTTTGCCTGCCACACTGACCCCCTACTGACTAATTCCCCACCCCCCCCTCACAAGTTAATTTTGCCCCAGACAGCCCTGCATTATGCAAGTAATTTTATTGACATCCATGCTCTGCTTGTTTCTGAGAATGTAATGAAGGGGAGGGGCGACGTGATGGAAAAGCTTAAATGTATATTAGAAGTGCCATAACAGGAACATATTTATTTTTTGTGAACAGAAAACTGGTCAATTAAATAAAGGCTTTGGATTCGGGGGCTGGGCCAAGAGTAGATGGATGGGGCGTGAATTAATATAAATTAAATTTAAATTTCATAACATTAGGTTTAGTTTATTTCAAGATAGAAAAGCATAAAAAGACGCACCTAGGTTTTTGAGGAGAAAAATAAGAAAAAAATTATTTTTAACCATAAGGTGAGCATTTGGTGGGATTTGAACTAATGGTGGCCTGTGGATGGCACTGTTTTGGGGGGGGTTCTGTGGATGGCACTGTTTTTTTGGGGGGATCTGTGGATGGGACTGTTTTGGGGGATCTGTGGATGGCACTGTTTTTGGGGGGATCTGTGGATGGCACTGTTTTTTTGGGGGATCTGTGGATGGCACTGTTTTGGGGGATCTGTGGATGGCACTGTTTTTTTGGGGGATCTGTGGATGGCACTGTTTTTTTGGGGGGATCTGTGGATGGCACTGTTTTGGGGGATCTGTGGATGGCACTGTTTTGTGGGGGATCTGTGGATGGCACTGTTTTTTGGGGGGATCTGTGGATGGCACTGTTTTGGGGGGATCTGTGGATGGCACTGTTTTGGGGAGGGGATCTGTGGATGGCACTGTTTTGGGGGGATCTGTGGATGGCACTGGTTTTTTTGGGGGAGATCTGTGGATGGCACTGTTTTGGGGGATCTGTGGATGGCACTGTTTTTTTTTTTTTTGGGGGATCTGTGGATGACACATATATGGCATCTTATGCTATATATATACATATATGTCATCCACAGATCCCCCCTAAGTGCCATCCACACTGATCCCCCATAAGTGACCCCTAACACTCAGAATTAATAGTGGTATAATAAAGCAAAGATCTTTTTTTCTTCAGAATCGCGCCACACTCCGGAGCCCAGTGCCGCCTCCTAGTTAATTTATTACATAATATAGATTACAGCACTTCTCTTCAATTATGTCAGCGCCAGTGAGGTGAGTAAATTAGTTAGTTTGCACGTCAGACAGACACACACACAGGGACAGACAGACACAGACACACACACAGGGACAGACAGACACACACACACACAGGGACAGACAGACACACACACAGGGACAGACAGAGACAGACACACACACACACAGGGACAGACACACACAGACACACACACAGGGACAGACAGACACAGACACACACACAGGGACAGACAGACACACACACACACACACAGGGACAGACAGACACACACACACACACACACAGGGACAGACAGACACAGAAACACACACAGGGAAAGACAGACACAGACACACACACAGGGACAGACAGACACACACAGGGACAGACAGACACACGCAGGGACAGACAGACACACACAGGGACAGACAGACACACGCAGGGACAGACAGACACACGCAGGGACAGACAGACACAGACACACACAGGGACAGGGACAGGGACAGACACACATACACCATGGCCCTCAGAATACACCTGGATCTTTGCTATAAACCCCCTTAATTGCACCAGATTCCACTCCAGCACATCCTCCATCACTGAGCAGCCTGCAGGCACACAGCCCCTCCTCCCTCCACAAGCTGCTGCTGCTGTTGGGGTTTGTCCATGTGACTATGAAGGAGCATGTGACCAGTGATGTCACAGACCTCCTTCTAGCAACTACATTCTACCCATGGATCTGCCGAGACTCCAGCTATCTTGTTCTCAGAACAAGATAGCTTGTACCCCGGGAGATAAGGGACGGGCTGCAGAAGGAAGAGGGGGAGGAGCACTGGGCCCCAGAGCCGGCTGCCACAATAAAAAAAAAAAAAAAGTTTCAGGACTGGCCGGGCCCCCAGGATCTGGGCCCCTTACTGGAGTATGGGCTGTACCCCCCTGATGGCGGCCCTGCTGCTGCTGGCCGTGCGGCATGCTTTAATCTACCCCAGCTCCCTTAGGCCCTTTTCCATGCCAGTTTATGAGACAGGCCGGCCAGCCCGCCATCTACCCCGTTCCCGCCACATCCCCTTTTCCCGCCACTTCGCAAAAGTGAGCAGGGTAAAGTCACAGATTTTGTCACAAAATACCTTTGCAACAAAATCTGTGACCTAAATGTGCCAAAAAGTGGCGTAAAACACATAATAAATGATCGCCAAAGTTTTTAGTTAAAGGGGTATTCCCATCTCAGACAATGGGGCACATCGCTAGGATATGCCCCCATTGACTGATAGGTGCGGGTCCCACACCTACAACGAGAACAAAGCGGGGAGAGCTGTGGCTGGAGAACCACGGATTTCCAGGGGTCCGTCCACCACCAAGCGCTGCTCCCATAGAAGTGAATGGGAGCACACCGCGCATGCGTGGCCCATGCTCCCATTCATTTCTATGGGGCAGACGGAAATAGCCGATTTTCGGCGGCCCCATAGAAGTGAATGGAGGGTGGTTCTGATTGTAGGTGCGAGTCCCAGCAGTGGGACCCGCACTCATCAGAAAATGGGGGCATATCCTAGCGATATGCCCCCATTGTCTGAGATGGGAATACCCCTTTAAGCTTGTTTTTTTTTTTCCAGCTGAAACCTACTCGATTGATATAGTCATTGCTCGGCATTCTCAGTCAGTGGGGTCCATTTCGATCCATTGTACCCTACAGTATCAGGGTTTTCCGCTACAGATGGCACGGAGCCTAATACACATGCCATTGAAATAGTTACTGGTACCCCACTGGCTGCTCCGGTGCTGCAGTGACACTTTATCCACACTGATGTCACTTTAAATGGCTGCATCTTCCACTGGCAATAGGACGGAATTATTGGCTGACCAGAACTTCAGCCATGAGGTGGCACAAGGTAAAGTAATGTGGAGAGTTGTGCAAATATGCAGCATCTACTACAACTCAAAAATGCATCCACCCTACAACCATTACTCACCTGTCCCAGTTCTGCTGTCATGCACTGCACTGCTCCTCTCCCTCGTTTGGTCCAGTCAACCCAGTGTGTGCCAATGACAGCACTTGTTGGGTCATTTAAACCTGAAGCTAAACCCTCTGCTCTGCTATATCCTCAGCTTGGCTACACCATTAGCTCCGCTACATCATCAGCTCCGCTACACAACCTTTTTTTACACTACATTATAAGCTCTGTTATATCACCAGTTCTGCTACATTACTTGCTTTGCAATCTCATTAGCGCTGCTGCACCATCAACTCTGCTATAGCTACAGCTCTACTGTATCATCAGTTCTGCAAACTCATCATCTCTGCTACATGATCGACCCCATATCTATGGTTTTGCCACACCTTAGCCCTGCTCTGCCCCTGACTCGTCTACAACACTCTCCAGCATCACCTCTCCAATTTTGCAGTATCTGTTCTTCTGCTTCCCCAGCGCCACCTGTCCATGCCACATGAAACCTACTCTCTCCGACCAGAATCTACCTTACTGGATGAGAACAGCAAATCTGCCACAGAATCCATGACAGAAATCCAAGGCAGATCCCCAGATTTCAGCCATGGATTTGTGTCACATGCAGTGGAGCTAAGCCACATGCTGCTTCCACCACTGCCCATATGAACAATGCTGCGAGTTCCATTAAAATCAATATGGCGTCCATGTACAGGGCCGATTCTAGCCTTTCTGCTGCCTGTGGCAAAAATGCAACCCCTCTCCACCAGCACTAGTATTAAAGCATTACATACAGCACTATCACACATACAGGAGAATACAGCACTAGTATTAAAGCCAAAAGTAGAGAAGCATTACATACAGCACTATCACACATACAGGAGAATACAGCACCACATACTGCACCTCTTATATCTAGTGATGTCACCTCTAATGTAGACTTTTTTTCATCTTCTCCATTGGAAGCTGACCGCCATGATGACATCAGCTGCATCTTGTCTCTGTAGAGTTGGGCACACAGACATATTAGTTTTCTCATTTTTTCAGCACCCCCCCCCCTAGTGCTCCAACAATATCATTCTGCTGCTACCCCCAACACTGTGCCCGCTGTTCTCCCCAGTGCCCATGTGATGCACGGAAACGGCCATGGGTCCCTTGAAGTAAATGTGTTTCGTGACGCCAGTTGCAGTGAAGCAACAAGGGCACAGGGCCTCTTTAAGTGATGTACTAGATGGTACCCAGGTGTAGGAATTCCAGAGTCGTGTAGGTTGGCCCAAATGTCCCTTCATGTTTTGTGCACATGTCACGGTGCTCCTACCTGGATACGCTGGATCCCAGGCGTTGCCGTCTGAAGCAGAGCAAATATGGTAAATAATTGAGGGATTTGAAGAAATAAGTTGAGTCCAGACCTTGTGATGAAGTTCAATAACAGCTTTACTTTCAATAAACATTTCTCCAACAGTTTCAAGCTTTGTCTTGGTTCCCAGTAGGCATTAGAATTAACTCTGGCAGGCAAAAAAACTCAACTATGCTACATCTGTTGCTCTCTGGCTCTTCCGTGCTGACACACTTACTGTATAACTTTGCTTCTTTCTTTATGCTGCAACTTCTCTCTTTGTAGTCTGACTCTAGATCAGTACCAGGTATCTTTTCCTCCTGGCTTCAGAGGCTCCAAGCTCAATATCCAGCAGAGCTGAAGGTGCTCTAGCTGGCTTAGGCAGGACACGTCCAGCAGGGGGTTCTCTACACTGACCTCTAACTAGAACCCTCCCCTCCTTAAAGGAAGAATTAGAATGGAAAGAAGGTTCCATCCTCTGCCAATGTAGCTCTGCCATGCTTGCTGCCACCTTCTGGTGAACCAGGTAAATTACACTTTAACTTGAACAGTTACAAGAAATAAATATGCACAGTGTATAGGACCTGAAATAAATGCATAGGATGACATGACATTAGGCCAGAGAAGACAGTAGCGGGGTGCAAAAGTGGTAATGGCACTCCGGGACATTACACCTACAAACTCTATACTGCAGAAATAATAGTGCCATACAGTGAGTCCTGACTGCTCACAGCCTGTCCTCAATAGTAATAGGGCCCCCTACAGCACCCCCATTAGTAGTAATGCACTCCATATTGTGCCCTATAATAATAATAATAATAATGCCCCCACAGTACCCCAATATTAATATTGCCCCCATAGGGCATTAAGACCCCCTATAGTGCCCCCAGCAGTAACAAGCCCTGCACAGTTCTTCTGACTTATAGGCTTCTGGCCTTGTGACCTAATATAAATTTCCGCCCCGCTCAGAGGCAGGTCAGCTGGCACCTGAGACGAGATTCTCATCTTGCCTCATGGCAGAAGCAGCTCTATCCATGAAACTTACTTTTTTACACTTATTCGGCGAGTTAAATACACCAAAGCCCTCATCAATAATCTATTGTGTGCATATGCCCCTTGGGTCCTCTTAAGTAGGCTGATGCTGGGCCAATAATGAGCACCAAACGGTGGTATACAAGTCAATCAGCCCCATGCAACGTAAAAGGGGGATGAATGATCACTAATACGATCGTTTGCCCAACATTCACTTTGTATATTCCAGTTGCTGCCAACTAACAATATGTTAGGTGCCTAAAGCAAGTGCTAAATTTAAATATTTGTAAAATAAAAATCATTGCTGCCTTCATCCTCCAGTCTGATCACTTGTGGTCACCCCTGGAGCACACGTTTGGAAATGTCTGGCATCATACAGACGTATAGGCAGGGACTTTGTTTTTCTGCTTTGAGTATTTTCCACTTCTGTGGCTGCACACGGACAGTATAATGCATTGCCAATAGCTCTGCATGGTTCACAGCATACCCTCCATAAAACACCAGAATCAATCCCTTCTGATGCATCGTCAATGCATCACTGGAGGACGTCCACCTAATGTGCATATAATTAAATCCCGCTCTCCATGTTCCTTTTGTGAAGAACTCTGTCGTTCCTCCAGCCTCACAGTGGAGGAAGCTCATTTCTTTCAGCAGCATGATTTGAAGCCTGTTTCTTGTCAATAATTCCCTCTGTGCTAAAGAAGACCAAGGTGGAGAGATGGAAGTGTCAATGTGGGGCTGTATATGACCCGCGGCTATGGCCATGTTTTATCATAAGATTAATGACTGCTATTATCCTGCCTGCTTTCCATACTCAAATGAAATACAACTGACAAGATTGTTAACAACCGGCAATAAAACTTATCCTGAAGGCAAATTATTTTTTGTGCATGGATAATACACATTAAAATACTAGTGACTTTCTTACCTTGTGTTGTGTATGCAAATGAAAATGTTAGATACTGGAAATAATGTACTGTATGTAGATTATATATAAAATATAGTTGAAACATGCAATGAACATATTACTTTATGGGCGTGAAAATAACTCATACAGCACAACTAATGTACAGAAATAAAACTATGACAAAACTGCTAATATAATACTGTCCCTTATGTACTAGAATATAACTACTATAATACTGCTCCTATGTACAAGAATATAACTACTATAATACTGCTCCAATGTACAAGAATATAACTACTATAATACTGCCTCCTATGTACAAGAATATAACTACTATAATACTGCTCCTATGTACAAGAATATAACTACTATAATACTGACTCTTATGTAAAAGAATATAATTACTATAATACTGCCTCTTATGTACAAGAATATAACTACTATAATACTGCCTCCTATGTACAAGAATATAACTACTATAATACTGCCTCTTATGTTCAAGAATATAACTACTATAATACTGCTTCTATGCACAAGAATATAACTAATATAATACTGCTTCTATGCACAAGAATATAACTACTGTAATACTGCTCCTATGTACAAGAATATAACTACTATAATACTGCTCCTATGTACAAGAATATAACTACTATACTACTGATCATATGTACAAGAAAATAACTGCTATAATGCTGCTCCTGTGTACAAGAATATATCTAGAATCACAAAAATAAACGTGGCCTAAATGGGTGGGACTGCTCCAGACCCCAAACACTGTGGCGTGTTTCTAACTGGGGGGGGCAGTTCCTCCGCATGTGGTTCGCAGCGATCATTTAGGCCACGTTTATTTTTGTGATTCTTGTTTTATATGTATTCAATGTGCCATTGCATATGGCTTGTAAACATTCTGTTGCACCTGGAAGCCGGTGTCACATGGTCTGGTGTAGGTGTAGCTTGCGGCCTCATTTGTTCCCCATTGCATTGTTGGTCCTGCAGTGCAGGTGAGTGGGATGGGGCTGTAGGCTACTTAACACCTGTTCAGACCTTGTTCACACACCATAGGTAGTCTAGTGGTAGGACCCCATGTCATGCTGAGATACCGTGTAGTGGTGCCTAAAGGGGCTCCGATATGTTCCTGATTGGAAATATTGGCGAATCTCTCAGCTTTTAACACCAGAGTGAGGGATTAGCCAGTGTTGTCAGTTGCTTATCCATGTGGTGCATCTTTTTCTGTGAGTTATGTGTTTATATATTTTCATCCGCACATGTTTTATTTTGTGTAGGATGTTTGTGTGGTGCTTGTGGTTCGCGCCGGCATCCTCCATTGTATGCAATTTTTGCTGGGGATAGCCGTTCGCTGCGAACCACATGCGGAGGAACTGCCCCCCAGTTAGAAACACGCCACAGTGTTTGGGGTCTGGAGCAGTCCCACCCATTTAGGCCACGTTTATTTTTGTGATTCTTGTTTTATATGTATTGAATGTGCCATTGCATATGGCTTGTAAACATTCTGTTGCACCTGGAAGCCGGTGTCACATGGTCTGGTGTAGGTGTAGCTTGCGGCCTCATGTGTTCCCCATTGCATTGTTGGTCCTGCAGTGCAGGTGAGTGGGATGGGGCTGTAGGCTACTTAATACCTGTTCAGACCTTGTTCACACACCATAGGTAGTCTAGTGGTAGGACCCCATGTCATGCTGAGATACCGTGTAGTGGTGCCTAAAGGGGCTCCGATATGTTCCTGATTGGAAATATTGGCGAATCTCTCAGCTTTTAACACCAGAGTGAGGGATTAGCCAGTGTTGTCAGTTGCTTATCCATGTGGTGCATCTTTTTTCTGTGAGTTATGCAAGAATATATCTACTATAATACTGACTCTTATGTACAAGAATATAATTACTATAATACTGCCTCCTATGTACAAGAAAATAACTACTACAATACTTCTCCTATGTACAAGAATATATCAACTATAATACTGCCTCCTATGTACAAGAATATAACTACTATTATACTGCTCCTATGTACAAGAATATAACTACTATAATACTGCCTCTTATGTTCAAGAATATAACTACTATAATACTGCTACTATGTACAAGAATATAACTACTATAATACTGCTCCTATGTACAAGAATATAACTACTATAATACTACCTCCTATGTACAAGAATATAACTACTATAATACTGCCTCCTATGTATAAGAATATAACTACCGTAATACTGCCCCCTATATACAAGAATATAACTAATATAATACTCAATACTTATCTCAATCCTCCCAGCTGAATATTCATATGGATATCTAAGGGTTAAATACTTTTGTATCCAGCTAGTTTGATATTTTTGGTATCTTTTCCCCTATATGACCTTGTGCTGTTAGTTATTGTCAGTTCTATCCGTTCTATCTGCCTGGTAGAAGATATACCGTATTATCGTTTCCTCTTCTTTTGGTATGTGTCAGATGATGAGACTATAAAGGGACATTTACCTTTCCTCGTAGTCAGCAGACCGGTATGATGGAAGGTAAAGCAGTGGAATTTCTCCGCGGTTACTTCTGTGTTTCCGCTTTCTCTCGCTTGTTCCCACCACGCTGGATATTTTTAGCCCTATAATTAGGTAAATGCTGATTACATGCATTATTACCGCTCTTTTCTCCGCCTCTCATATGAAAATGTCAGCATCAATTAACTGAGTGGAATCAATTTTTTCCACTGAAAGTGTCTCATCTGAAGAATCCAACGTTATCTAAACTCATTCTATGACTTTTCCGGGAGGGACAGTTCCCCTTCTTACCTTATCAACCATCTTGTTCCCTTTTATCCAAGTGAAGGAAACAGCTTTGCAAAGACTTTGGTTTAAAATCCTTCCACCGTTTTGTGTATACAGCTCCAGTACTGACTTATGTGTCTCTAAGGTTATTGACTACAGACATTTAATTGTGTTTGTCATTCAACCAACTTACTTAGCTTTATGTCATCAATATCAGATTGGTGAAGGTATAACTGTCAGAACCCCTGGTCGTCAGCTGTTGGAAGGGATGGTGGCGCTGAGATGAAAGCTGTGGCCTCTTCCTCGACTTGTGACTTCATGTCCATTGGCCACAGTCCCATTTTAGGGTCCATTCACAAGTCCGCACAATGAACGGAACGGGTGCAGACCCATTGATTTTCAATGGGGCCGCAAATGATGCGGACAGCACACCCGCCACGGACAAGAAAAGACATTTCTATAAATGTGGAACGCACATGGCCGGTGTCCATGGCATGCAATTTGCGGACCGCAAAACAGTTGCGGACACGTGAATGGACCCTAAGTGAATAGGATTAAGCTGCAATACCAAGCATGGCCACTATATCATGTATGGTGCTGTGCTTTATATACCATAAAGAGGCTGTAGCTCACCTCCGAGCTCTGTGTCCCCTTCAAACAGCTGAACTGAGCCCCAGGAGTCGGGCTACCACGGATCTGACGTTATTAAAGGGATCCTTACAAAATGTCATCAATATTCGACTCTCGATGAACCACTTTAATAGAGCGTCTTCCAAATGTTTCCATCTAAAGCAAACTACATTTTGCGAATTGCTCAATTTAGATTTAGGTGAGACTTTTCTATTGTCTACCACTCCTGATGTAGATGTTGGCAGCCTCCTCATACTTATTGCTTGCTTGTTCCTGGCATTCTGGAGTTCTCTGTTGCTTTGGCTGGTTGATGTTTTTGGAAATAATGAAGATCCTCTTCTCGTAATCACTAAGTTCTGTTCCAAACATTTGTTCATTATTTTGCTGGCTCCAACAAATACTTTACGAGAAGCTCAAACAACCAAGTCAGCAGTCATGGAAATGAAGATGTTTCCTCCGGGAACAGAATGGGTTCTTTTGCCCAATTCACGGTGACTTATGCCATTAAAGTGTACCTCAGTTTTCAAAAAAGTTTGCCTAATGGCTGTGCTTCTTTGTACAATCATAACTGTGAAGGAGTTATGTTTGAGCTTCCCTGATTTTTCTTTCAGCCATATTATTCCCTGTTTCAGCTGCACAGCTAGATGCATTTCACTCAGAAGCAAAAGGACATCTTCATTCTATAGAAGTCTGCCAGCACTGTTCTATAATGTCCCTTCCTTTACTTCCTACTACTGTATGTTTGTTTTTTAGTTCCGGAGCTTGCAAAACAGATAAGGAAGTAGACATAACACTTACAGGCACTTAGGAGGCCCCTATGAATTCAGAAGCGGAGTATAAGCAATTCCTTTATCAGGCTCAGGATATCAGCTAGCTGACACAATCCCACTTCCTCCCAGCCATCTTCTGAGTCTGTGTTACCAGGGATGGATCTTATCTGACAAAAGGCGGTGAGACTTTACAGGTTTTTTCAGTTGGATGCAGGCAAATTTAGAAATTTGCCATTTACACCATACTCTACTAAATGAAATGAAATTGTGTGAAAGTAGAACGACTCTTTAAGTCCAATATTTTTGGATGGAGCTGGTAATTGTTAAAATCCCGCTCATTGACCATGATTCATTTTTATTAATAGGTTCCTTGAGATTGCTTGGACTCAAGTGCTTTATAGCAGATGTACAAAAAACAGCAGTAAATGCTGATATATGATCTAGGGGCATGTCCGGCAACCCCGCTCAAACACAGGGAGAACGTAAGATAGCATAGACAATACCAATGAACCAACATGCTACCCATATGTTATAATACCATGATCAGATATCAGGCCTTAATAGAGCATTCTATATCTTACGTATATCTTTTGTTACCACCTTGGCATTGGGTCTACCATGGACATAGGATGTCACCACCAGATAGCAAAAGGATAAAAGCAATCATGCCCCCTCTCTCCTAGGACCCTATAGTGGATGACTTTGTCTCTTCATGGTGCAGGTATGTATGCTAAAAAATGCACACATTCCCAGTGGGGGGAGACTCAACCGTGGCAATTGGTACACTGCCGTGGACTCCTCTATCCATGAATAGATAGTATTTAGAGATGAGCAAATTTCTCAAAAATTCGATTCGGTCAGTACGCTGAATTTTCCCAAAAGATTTGATTCGATCAGAATTTATTCGCGCGAATTGCGTTAACAAACGCCTATTTTCTGGCTGCAGAGAGCCTTTATAGTGGTGTAGAACACTGTCCCTTGCAATAACATGCATAGGGAGTCTGCTGTGGTAGTAAAATAATACTGTGAGTCCGTATGACATGCACATGACATACTGTTCGATAAAATAAAGGGAAGTTAATACACCACAAAAAATCTGTAGTACAATGTAACTGCACCGCAGAGTGGCAAATGAAACGTACTTGTTTTTTCCCCTAATACACCCCAAAAAAGGCTGTAGTACAATGTAACCTCACCTCAGGACGGCAAATAAGATATGCTTTTTTTACACGAATACACCCCAAAAGAAACTGTAGAACAATTTAAATGCACCGCAGAACGGTTAATATGACGTACATATATTTCCTATAAATACACCCTGCAACACAGCACTTGCACCCCAATAACAAGCAAGGTTTGCCAGAATTACAGAGGTATCATCTAGTGCAAACCTAAAAGCAGCAGTATAATGGCAATTTGGATCCCCAATTAGTGCAGCAAGGTGTAATAGAATCGCTCCTATTACCCAGGCTTTACACTCCCCGACTGAACCCTGTTCTGCTTCAATACTGTGGAATGATTATTCCCTATCCTTTCCCTAAACTTTAATGCAGCAAAATAAAAGTTTTAAAGTCTTTCCTAGCACTGTCCCTAGCGCCTGCTAACGTTCTCCCTGCACTAAGTACACTGGAAAATGGCTGAAGATGAAGAACACTGTGCCTTGCAGTAACACGCATAGGAAGTCTGCTGTGGTCGTGAAATAATACTGTGAGTCCGTATGACATGCAGATAACATACTGTTAGATAAAATAATTAAATTAAAAGGAAATTAATACACCAGATAAAAGCTGTAGAACAATGTAACTGCTCCGCAGAGTGGCAAATGAAACGTACTTGTTTTTTCCCCTTATACACCCCCAAAAAGGAATCAGATCAATACAGTTGTAACAAAGTCTTCACTGAGCTCACATGGGAGGTTACAAGGGTCTTAGAAAAAATAACTGGTTGCATAAATACCTGGTTGCATAAATTTCAATGGGTGATGACAACTCTGCTCAAGAACCTTTCAGTTACATTAATAAAGATGGTTCAATGCTGCTCCTTATAGGCCTCGCATGCACACTCTATCCGGTACAATATATCCGCAGGCCAAAGACCCTGTCCACGAGACTTACTGTCAGCGGCAGCTATCTGCACTCACTCTTTGTCTCTACACTTGTGTGCACCACTCTCTGGGTGGCAAGTTGGCTGGTCCATTCCTCCTGTCTCGGCCTATCACAGATCAATCCTCTGAACGCTCTTGGTTGTGATGGCTCGGAAACATTATTGTCACTTGGCCAGTGGCGTACATAGAGAAGTAAGGGCCCCATAGCAAGGATCAAACCAGGCCCACCACACAGGATGGAAAGGTTTATGCCTAAATCCCTTTCAATGACCCTTGGGCCACTTTTCCACTGCCTCATTTGCTAAAAGTTGTTCCTTTAGGGGGGTAGAGTCCTGACCAAGTTTTCACCTCTAGTAGAAGAGGAGATAATCCCAACTAAGACTGGGCCCCCTCTTGCCCTGGGCCCCATAGCAGTCGCATGGTCTGCTTGCTATGGTAGTTATGCCCCTGCACTTGACCCTAATCAAACAATCCACTCTGGCTGGTGTTGCTGCTCCAACCTTTATCTTGGTCATTACAGCAGTACACTAGTTAGCGAGCGTCATTCACCTCTAGTTGCTAGCTAACCACCATGCAGTGCGACTGCAGTGGCTGCAGATTTTTCTATGTATTCCCCGAGGTCTTCCTGGGCACTTCGATTTATCAACTAACTCTACACAGAGTGGTGTCCTACCAGGTGTGACCCCCTACATTGACCTCTGAATCAGCCCAGCTTTGAAGTTTGCATTCCTATTAACCCCTTACCTCCAGGCTAATACCAACAATTTTTAATGCAGTTTCTCAATATATACAGTGTTTATATCCATTATCATGCAGTTTCACTCATAAGTGTTTATAACATCCATCGACAACCTGTCCCAGGGTATTTTATTTGGTTCAGACAGGGTTTCTCCCCATTTCACAACTTTGTTAGCAAACTCAAATATTATATCTAAATTAGGTCCTGACCTTCCAGAGGAAATGATTATCCACCACCAGCATAAGATCTCTAACTACGGTGTACTGTGGGTGAAAGGTTAAAAACTGGATATTCCATGAAGACTGCACTTTCTCGTTTTTTTTTTTTTTTCTTTTATCGTCCCTGGACTTTGGCATTTACATCTTATGCAATGCTCCACTGGACTCACATAGTAATCCGAGAAATTGGAGTAATCATTCACAGGTAGCTGAGTGCTGACCAACATGACCCATAACCTTTCCATCCGCTAAGTGATTAATACTATGTGCCTGGACAGCAAAACTGGCCTGGGTATAACTACAAATCAGCATTTATTCCTGAGCACGGATCAGCGCTCCACGATACCAATATATGTGCATCAAAGTCTATTCCTGTTATAGTCATGAAGTCTAAAACTGACCATCAAAATGATGGAGATGTAGATACTGCTGTCATGTCTTAACAAAGGGTCCCACATGTCGCAAGCCCGTAGGGATTCTTCTCGGCTGGTGGATGGTATGCTAAGCGAACCATGGAAATTTATAAGCATCTTATTATAGGTCTGTACCATCTAGATCCTTAATAACCTGTGTATGTAACATAGTAACATAGTAACATAGTATATAAGACCGAAAAAAGACATTTGTCCATCCAGTTCGGCCTGTTTCCTACAAGTTGATCCAGAGGAAGGCAAAAAACCCCTGTGAGGCAGAAGCCAATTTTCCCCACTTAAGGGGAAAAAAATTCCTTCCTGAATCCAATCAGTAGTGTTGAGCGAACAGTTCGAGCATCGTTCGGGTTCGTACCGAATTTTGGGGTGTCCGGGACCCGGACCCGAACATTTTCAAAAAAGTTCGGGTTCGGGTCCGGTGTTCGTCGATTACTTCCCGCTTTCTGAAGGGCTGCACAGCAGCCAATCAGCTAGCGTTTTACTTCTTGCCCTAAGAGCCCATCACAGCCATGCCTACTAATGGCATGGCTGTGATTGGCCAAGTGCAGCATGTGACCCAGCCTCTATTTAAGCTGGAGTCACGTAGCGCCGCACGTCACACTGCTCTGACTAGTGTAGGGAGAGGATGCAGCTGCTGTGTTAGGGCGGGATTAGGAAGGGATTAACTTAATGAAGTGATCGATCAACAGCTGAGAATCATTGAACTTCTGCTAGTTACTTGCTCACTGGTTTTTAGGCTGCACAGAGCGTTTTTCTGTCACTTATTTTCTGGGTTGATCGGCGGCCATTTTGTGACTTGTGGTGCACCAGAAGAAGCTGCCACCAAGTCCATCAATCCATCAATACTAGTTTTTTTTTGCTATATCCTACATCAGGGGCTTGGCTGTGCTAATTGTCACCCCTAGAAACTCAGGACAGCAATTTCTATATTTTATTAAGGGGTTAAATACAATTGCCCAAATACCAATCCCCTAAATCTGGTGTTCCAGCTTTGGCTAGACAAGTATAATACTGTCTGCTGTCTGGCAAAGGATAGATTATTTTCTGGGGTGAAATTAACCTGCCAATATAGCAATACCCTGGATCTGGTGTCCCAGCAGTTGCAGGACCGATTTCATAGTTTCCGCTTACACATATATTTTGTTCTGGGGTGAAATTAACCTGCCAATATAGCAATACCCTGGATCTGGTGTCCCAGCTGTTGCAGGCCAATTGTAAATCTGTCCATAAAAGGATACCTTTCATCCAGGGCCTAAATACTAGCCCTAAAAGAGATATTCCCCTAAATCAGTGGTTACTGCTGTGCCTGGATTAGTATAATACGCTACATAAATAAATAGGCAGATAGTGTTAGGTGCCTGTAAAAAAAAGGCCTGAATTTGAAATCAATACATTGGGTCAAATATTTTATTCCTTATTGTGGTGCTTGGTGAACGGTAACAATGAGGAAAACATCTAGTAAGGGACGCGGACGCGGTCGTGGTGGTGTTAGTGTACCCTCTGGTGCTGGGAGAGGACGTGGCCATTCTGCCACAGCCACACGTCTTATTGAACCAACTACCTCAGGTTCCAGTACCTGCCAGAATTTACAGCAATATTTGGTGGGGCCCAATGCCGTTCTAAGGATGGTAAGGCCTGAGCAGGTACAGGCGCTAGTCAATTGGGTGGCCGACAGTGGATCCAGCATGTTCACAACATTATCTCCCACCCAGTCTTCTGCAGAAAGCGAACAGGTGGCACCTGAAAACCAAGCCGATCAGTCTGTCACATCACCCCCATGCATATCAGGGAAACTGTCTGAGCCTCAAGTTATGCAGCAGTCTCTTATGCTGTTTGACGACTCTGCTGTCAGGGTTTCCCAAGGAAATCCACCTAGCCCTTCCCCAGTGGTGGAAGACATAGAATGCACTGATGCACAACCACTGATGTTTCCTGATAATGAGGACATGGGAATACCACCTCATCGGAGTCCACACGTCTCTGATGATGACGAAACACAGCTGCCAACTGCTGCGTCTTTCTGCAGTGTGCAGACCGAACAGGAGGTCAGGGAGGAAGACTGTGTGGAAGACGATGCAGGGGACGATGAGGTCCTAGACCCCACATGAAATGAAGGTCTTGCCACTGACTTTCATAGTTTAGAGGAAGAGGCAGTGGTGAGACCGAGCCAACAGCGTAGCAAAAGAGGGAGCAGGGGGCAAAAGCAGACCAGCCGCCGCCAAGAGAGTTCGCCTGCTACTGGCCACTGCCACCAGGGACCGAGCACCCCAAAGACAGCTTCAAGGAGTTCCCTGGCATGGCACTTCTTTAAACAATGTGCTGACGACAAGACCCGAGTGGTTTGCACGCTGTGCCATCAGATCCTGAAGCGAGGCATTAACGTTCTGAACCTTAGCACAACCTGCATGACCAGGCATCTACATGCAAAGCATGAACTGCAGTGGAGTAAACACCTTAAAAGCAAGGAACTCACTCTGGCTCCCCCTGCTCCCTCTTCTGCTGCTGCCTCGGCCTCTTCCTCTGCCTCAGGAGGAACGTTGGCACCTGCCGCCCACCAAACAGAGGATGTGCCACCGACACCACCACCTGCGTCACCAAGCATCTCCACCATGTCACACGGCAGCGTTCAGCTCTCCATCTCACAAACCTTGGAGAGAAAGCGTAAATTCCCACCTAGCCACCCTCAAGCCCTGGGCCTGAATGCCAGCGTTTCTAAACTACTGGCCTTTGAAATGCTGTCATTCCGGCTGGTGGACACAGACAGCTTCAAACAGCTGATGTCCATGGCTGTCCCCCAGTATGTGGTTCCCAGCCGCCACTACTTCTCCAAGAGAGCCGTGCCTTCCCTGCACAACCAAGTATCCGATAAAATCAAGTGTGCACTGCGCAACGCCATCTGTGGCAAGGTCCACCTAACCACAGATACGTGGACCAGTAAGCACGGCCAGGGACGCTATATCTCCCTAACTGCACACTGGGTAAATGTAGTGGCGGCTGGGCCCCAGGCGGAGAGTTCCTTGGCGCACGTCCTTCCGTCGCCAAGGATCACAGGGCATCATTCTTTGCCTCCTGTAGCCTCCTCCTCCTACTCGGCTTCCTCCTCCTCTGCTTCCACCAGCTCATCCAGTCAGCCACACACCTTCACCACCAACTTCAGCACAGCCCGGGTAAACGTCAGCAGGCCATTCTGAAACTCATATGTTTGGGACAGGCCCCACACCGCGCAGGAGTTGTGGGGGGTATTGAACAACAGACCGACCAGTGGTTGCTGCCGGTGGGCCTCAAGCCCGGCCTGGTGGTGTGCGATAATGGGCGAAATCTCGTGGCAGCTCTGGGACTAGCCGGTTTGACGCACATCCCTTGCCTGGCGCATGTGCTGAATTTGGTGGTGCAGAAGTTCATTCACAACCACCCCGACATGTCAGAGCTGCTGCATAAAGTGAGGGCCGTCTGTGCGCGCTTCCAGCGCTCACATCCTGCCGCTGCTCGCTTGTCTGCGCTACAGCGTAACTCGGCCTTCCCGCTCACCGCCTCATATGCGACGTGCCCACCAGGTGGAACTCCACCTTGCACATGCTGGAGAGACTGTGCGAGCAGCAGCAGGCCATAGTGGAGTTTCAGCTGCAGCACGCACGGGTCAGTCGCACTGCGGAACAGCACCACTTCACCACCAATGATTGGGCCTCCATGCGAGACCTGTGTGCCCTGTTGCGCTGTTTCGAGTACTCCACCAACATGGCCAGTGGCGATGACATCGTTATCAGCGTTACAATACCAATTCTATGTCTCCTTGAGAAAACGCTTAGGGCGATGATGGAAGAGGAGGTGGCCCAGGAGGAGGAGGAGGATGAGGGGTCATTTTTAGCACTTTCAGGCCAGTCTGTTAGAAGTACCTCAGAGGGAGGTTTTTTGCAACAGCAGAGGCCAGGTACAAATGTGGCCAGCCAGGGCCCACTACTGGAGGACGAGGAGGATGAGGATGAGGTGGAGGAGGATGAGGATGAAGCAGGTTCACAGCGGGGTGGCACCCGACACAGCTCAGGCCCATCACTGGTGCGTGGCTGGGGGATACGGAGGACGATGACGATACGCCTCCCACAGAGGACAGCTTGTCCTTACCTCTGGGGAGCCTGGCACACATGAGCGACTACATGCTGCAGTGCCTGCGCAACGACAGCAGAGTTGCGCACATTTTAACGTGTGCGGACTACTGGGTTGCCACCCTGCTGGATCCCCGGTACAAAGACAATGTGCCCACCTTACTTCCTGCACTGGAGCGTGATAGGAAGATGCGCGAGTACAAGCGCACACTGGTAGAGGCGCTCCTGAGAGCATTCCCAAATGTCACAGGGGAACAGGTGGAAGCCCAAGGCGAAGGCAGAGGAGGAGCAAGAGGTCGACTACGCAGCAGTGTCACGGCCAGCTCCTCTGAGGGCAGGGTTAGCATGGCAGAAATGTGGAAAAGTTTTGTCTCCACGCCACAGCTAACTGCACCACTACCTGATACGGAACGTGTTAGCAGGAGGCAGCATTTCACTAACATGGTTGAACAGTACGTCTGCACACCCCTCCACGTACTGACTGATGGTTCGGCCCCATTCAACTTCTGGGTCTCCAAATTGTCCACGTGGCCAGAGTTAGCATTTTATGCCTTAGAGGTGCTGGCCTGCGCGGCGGCCAGCGTTTTGTCTGAACGTGTATTTGTAGCATCCCCAAGTCAGAGCAATGTGTGGAACTAACCTGGGGAATGCCAGTGATGGAGAGGCCGGCACGCTGTTCCTCTGGGGCACTCTCTGGGTTCTTGAGGGACACAGCCAGGTGCAATGTGAGGTGCCCTTGGTGTTGTAGTTTAACGTGCCTATGGCTAAGTCCCTGATGTTTCGTGACGCCAGTGCCAGTAAACGGTGGCACACCGTATTTATAGTAGGAATAATAGAGGTGCAGACTTGTAGCTTGAAACAGAATTCCAACTTTACTGAAACAGTGGCAATACAGAAGGCACTCTCTTAAAACAGTTCTTGTTGCAGACAATAGGCTTTAGTACAGTCTCAGTTACAGCAGGCTTATATCCAGCAAGGTAAACAGAGGGTTAAATAACAGGACTTTGAATTGCAGGTGAACCTTACTTTCTTCCTGGCTTGTCCTGACTGGAATTGATGCTTCAAGGCCCCAATGCCCTACTTCTGGCTTATATCCTTGAATCTCCAGTTTGCAGTGTACCTCCTCTGACATTACAGTACCTCTTGCTCTAGGGATTGCCTCTGCTTGACTTCTGCTGACTTGCCTAGGCCCGTGACATGTGGCCTTCACAGACTCCAGGGTCTGCACTCCTTCCCAGGCCCAGGGCCTGGTGTAGACTTCACAGGCTCATGGCCTGGAGTAGACTGAACTCCCTTTCCTTCCCTGACTGGGCCTTATATAGACTAGGGCTACCTAGCTCCCTCTAGTGACTAGAGCTGGAATTAAATCCCTAGCCGGCCTGCACATGGCACATTTCACAGTAACAGGGAATTAAATACCATAAATTACATTGCATTTTAAGAATAGGACTTTTACCAGCCTCCCCATACATGAGAGGAACGACAGCATCCAAGTGACCCTTCTGTAGTGACGGGTATTACAACTCCCGTACACTACATATTCAGCACGGCAGGGGGCGTCATTACTGACAAACGCAGCCGCCTGTCCACAGCCAACGTGGACAAGCTGACATTCATAAAAATAAACCAGGCATGGATCCCACAAAACCTGTGCCTCCCTTGTGCAGAATAGACATTTATAACTGCCTCCCCATCAACCATGTATTCTTGTACTCCGGGGCACTTCTTTATTGAATCCTCATTTTTTTTACTTTACCATGATCTTGCGGTGCAAGCCGAAATAACTGAAAGTGGCCTTCTCCGGTGGTGGTTGATATGACGCATGATTCCTTGCTGTGGGACCTCTCTCCTCTGTCTGGGTGCTGGGCCGAAATAACTGAAAGTGGCCTTCTCCGGTGGTGGTTGATATGACGCATGATTCCTTGCTGTGGGACTTGTATCCTCTGTCTGGGTGCTGGTCCAAAATAAATGAGAGTGGCCTTCTCTGGTGGTGGTTGATATGAGGCATGATTCCTTGCTGTGGGACCTCTCTCCTCTGTCTGGGTGCTGGTCCCAAATAAATGAGAGTGGCCTTCTCCGGTGGTGGTTGATATGACGCATGATTCCTTGCTGTGGGACCTCTCTCCTCTGTCTGGGTGCTGGGCCGAAATTAATGAGAGTGGCTTTCTCCAGTGGTGGGTGATATGACGCATGATTCCTTGCTGTGGGACCTCTCTCCAATTGATATTGGTTAATTTTTATTTATTTTATTTTATTTTATTTTATTTTAATTCATTTCCATATCCACATTTGTTTGCAGGGGATTTACCTACATTTTGCTGCCTTTGGCAGCCCTCTAGCCCTTTCCTGGGCTATTTTACAGCCTTTTTAGTGCCTAAAAGTTCGGGTCCCCATTGACTTCAATGGGGTTCGGGTTCGGGATAAAGTTCGGGTCGAGTTCGAATCCCGAACCCGAACATTTTCGGGAAGTTCGGCCGAACTTCTCGAACCCGAACATCCAGGTGTTCGCTCATCTCTACCAATCAGGCAATCAGAATAACTCCCTGGATCAACGACCCCTCTGTAGTAGCTATAACCTGTAATATTATTACACTCCAGAAATACATCCAGGCCCCTCTTGAATTCCTTTATTGTGCTCACCATCACCACCTCCTCAGGCAGAGAGTTCCATAGTCTCACTGCTCTTACCGTGAAGAATCCTCTTCTATGTTTGTGTAGAAACCTTCTTTCCTCCAGACGCAGAGGATGTCCCCTCGTCACAGTCACAGTCCTGGGGATAAACAGATGATGGGAGAGATCTTTGTACTGACCCCTGATATATTTATACATAGTTATTAGATCTCCCCTCAGTCGTCTTTTTTCTAAGGTGAATAACCCTAATTTTGATAATCTTTCAGGGTCCTGTAGTTGCCCCATTCCAGTTATTACTTTAGTTGCCCTCCTCTGAACCCTCTCCAGCTCTGCTATGTCTGCCTTGTTCACAGGAGCCCAGAACTGTACACAGTACTCTATGTGTGGTCTGACTAGAGATTTGTAAAGTGGTAGGACTATGTTTTCATCACGGGCATCTATGCCCCTTTTGATGGAACTCATTATTTTATTGGCTTTGCCAGTAGCTGCCTGACACTGAGTTTTGCTGCTTAATTTGCTGGTTATTAAAATTCCTAGATCCTTTTCCATGTCAGTGTTACCGAGTGTTTTACCATTTAATATGTACGGGTGACTTGCATTATTCCTTCCCATGTGCATAACTTTACATTTGTCAGTGTTAAACCTCATCTGCCATTTTTCTGCCCAAGCCTCCAATCTATCCAGATCCCGCTGTAGCAGAAAACTGTCCTCGGTACTATATATATATATACAGTATACTGTCCTCACTGTCATCTTCAGTGTTAATTACTTTACACAGTTTAGTGTCATCTGCAAAAATAGATATTTTACTGTGCAGGCCTTCTACAAGATCATTAATAAATATATTGAAGAGAATAGGGCCCAATACTGACCCCTGAGGGACCCCACTAGTGACAGTGACCCCTCCAGTACTGACCCCTGAGGGACCCCACTAGTGACAGTGACCCCTCCAGTACGGACCCCTGAGGTACCCCACTAGTGACAGTGACCCCTCCAGTACTGACCCCTGAGGTACCCCACTAGTGACAGTGACCCCTCCAGTACTGACCCCTGAGGTACCCCACTAGTGACAGTGACCCCTCCAGTACTGACCCCTGAGGTACCCCACTAGTGACAGTGACCCAATCTGAGTGTGTACCGGTAATAACCACCCTCTGTTTTCTGTCACTCAGCCAGTTACTTACCCACATACAGACATTTTCTCCCAGTCCGAGCATCCTCATTTTATATACTAACCTTTTATAAGGTGCAGTGTCAAATGCTTTGGAGAAGTCCAGATATACGACATCCATTGATTCGCCGCTGTCAAGTCTAGAACTTACCTCCTCATAGAAACTGATGAAATTCGTTTGGCATGACCGATCATGTGACCCAGCATGTGATGTCATCTACATTAAAGAGCATTTACTGCCTTATTTTTACTTATTCATAAAAGAAAAGTTAGCAAATATCATACTGGCTTCTATACGATAGAGATTACTGTGCATTACTGTGCAGGGAGAGGGAGGAGGAGCTTTGTCCATCACTATGGTTAACGGTGGATCTTCATTGTAACATTACCCTCTGATAATGATATGACTGATGCCATTGTACACAGCACACACTGAAAAGTGACGAGAAATGTCGGAGCTCAGTGGGAAAACGACACAATTTCAGGATATATTTTAAATATATGGGTGATAGGTTCCCTGTAAAAGTCTGTATTACTAGACCAAGCATAAAACTGGTCAACTCCCACCATAAGGGTCACCATTAATGAACCTTTACTGATGAATGAACTATAAATTAATTTTTATTACCCCTCCCTTAGTCAGATGTGACAGTTATTTCTAGAAATTAGGATAAGCCCATGTATGAGAAACCAATACGATGTCCCAATCGTTCAAGCAACCCACACATGCAAATGCAAACAACACCAATAAAGCTGTATGGGTCATACCATAACAATAACTCCAAACAAGGGTTATATATAGTAGTATCACAATATTTTATTAAACAAAAATGACATGGAGTACATGATTGACATAGCACAGGACTCACATGATTAAAAGCATTTAAAATGTATACTGTACTGGTGATATAGGGTAGGCGCACAAATTCATATTGATAAATAAAGTGCAAAGTGCAAAAAGATGACAATAATATTCGGTAGTATAGGGGTTAGCAGGTCAAATATCCAAGAAGTTTTTTTTTTTAAAGGACTATTAAGTAGAAAACCATGTGCATGTATAGCACGGTATCTATTGTTTCTAAGTCACGAAAATAAAATATAATATTAGATAATCAAGGACGCATACTAACCGCACAGGAGGCGCCAGCCATATATCACCAGCACAAGCTCCTGACGCGTGTTTCGCGTTAGCTTTCTCAAAGGGGTAACCTTTACCCCTTTGAGAAAGCTAACGCGAAACACGCGTCAGGGGCTTGTGCTGGTGATATATTGGTTGGCGCCTCCTTTGGTGCGGTTAGTATGCGTCCTTTGATTATCTAATATTATATTTTATTTTCGTGACTTAGAAACAATAGATACCGTGCTATACATGCACATGGTTTTCTACTTAATAGTCCTTTAAAAAAAAAAAAAAAAACTTCTTGGATATTTGACCTGCTAACCCCTATACTACCGAATATTATTGTCATCTTTTTGCACTTTGCACTTTATTTATCAATATGAATTTGTGCGCCTACCCTATATCACCAGTACAGTATACATTTTAAATGCTTTTAATCATGTGAGTCCTGTGCTATGTCAATCATGTACTCCATGTCATTTTTGTTTAATAAAATATTGTGATACTACTATATATAACCCTTGTTTGGAGTTATTGTTATGGTATGACCCATACAGCTTTATTGGTGTTGTAAGCCCATGTATGACCAGCGGAAAGTAATATTCCAGTCATCTCCCGATGATGACTTGCCTTGGAAATTGTAGAACAGAATGTGAATTTTGACATAAGAATTGTAGATTTGTGAATTTTAGGTGGAGCAACATTTTAAAGGAGCGACCTTATGAAGATAATAGAGCATGGGAACATCATCAAGAGGGGTTCCTCACCCAGTACCCACTCTATGAGTCAGAATGGAGGACCGTCCTATAAGAGCAGCTCCCGTTCTGGCGGATCCCAATCTTCCTTGTATGACACGGACAGTCATTCATCTGGCCTTTCTCCCACTGTTTGCCACCATTCTCAATGGATTTGCCTCTCCTTGGAGGCCCCGAAATGTCTATGCATTTCACTCACAGTCCACTGCATTAAACAGGCATCATGTAATACTTCATTTCTCCTGCGGAGGTGCTGCAGTACAATGAAACACTTTCTTTCAGGTTCTCTTGCAGATTATGAATGATCACTGGGGGTCGTGGCAGCTGGACATCCTGTTATCAGCTTATTTTCAGGGCACGGCTTTAAAAAAAAAGGATTATAAGAAGCAGAGAACCTCTTTAATATGGTTGTGTGTATAACACCTCTTACAATACCGTATATGCGGGGAGTGTATGCAGCAGCTCCGATCATCTTTACTAACGAGGCTTTCAGATACCTTCAGTTTTTCTGTGAATTGTAATAGGAATTATCTGATCGCTCTCTTTTATTAGGCTGGTGGCTGCTGTATACACCTGACTGTTCCCTCCTGTATAATGAGGATTCTTATTATTATTCCTGCACCCACATGCTTCTCTATATCTTAGAGATCCGGCCTAGATATCATGGCATCACCAAGGTCAAACATTTCTATTGATAATGTAATAGGCTTAAATCCTACCGGGGGGAGGCTGGTAGACTGGGAGGTCTATATTTTACCTATATTGTGGGTGACTGTAAGAGCGGCGAGGTTAATGGTGTCAGGTCACGTCAGTAAATCACAGGGGAAGCAGGTTATTCCCTTGATGCAATGGTGACATGTATGGCCAATGTCATTAGAAGGAATGAATTGAACCTAGGAGCTACTGTTGTCATCGCTTCTCGGTGGCCACCTAGCTGGCAACCACGGATACATCTTGGGATACTGAGTACTTGATTTAACAGTATAGCACAGGATAGGAGTATAATATGTACATTATACACTCACCTAAAGAATTATTAGGAACACCTGTTCTATTTCTCATTAATGCAATTATCTAGTCAACCAATCACATGGCAGTTGCTTCAATGCATTTCGGGGGGTGGTCCTGGTCAAGACAATCTCCTGAACTCCAAACTGAATGTTAGAATGGGAAAGAAAGGTGATTTAAGCAATTTTGAGCGTGGCATGGTTGTTGGTGCCAGACGGGCCGGTCTGAGTATTTCACAATCTGCTCAGTTACTGGGATTTTCATGCACAACCATTTCTAGGGTTTACAAAGAATGGTGTGAAAAGGGAAAAACATCCAGTATGCGGCCGTCCTGTGGGCGAAAATGCCTTGTGGATGCTAGAGTTCAGAGGAGAATGGGCCGACTGATTCAAGCTGATAGAAGAGCAACGCTGACTGAAATAACCACTCGTTACAACCGAGGTATGCAGCAAAGCATTTGTGAAGCCACAACACGCACAACCTTGAGGCGGATGGGCTACAACAGCAGAAGACCTGTTGAAGACTGGAAAAATGTTGCCTGGTCTGATGAGTCTCGACATTCAAATGGTAGAGTCCGAATTTGGCGTAAAGAGAATGAGAACATGTATCCATCATGCCTTGTTACCACTGTGCAGGCCGGTGGTGGTGGTGTAATGGAGTGGGGGATATTTTCTGGGCACACTTTAGGCCCCTTAGTGCCAATTGGGCATCGTTTAAATGCCACGGGCTACCTAAGCATTGTTTCTGACCATGTCCATCCCTTCATGACCACCATGTACCATCCTCTGATGGCTACTTCCAGCAGGATAATGCACCATGTCACAAAGCTCGAATCATTTCAAATTGGTTTCTTGAACATGACAATGAGTTCACTGTACTAAAATGGCCCCCACAGTCACCAGATCTCAACCCAATAGAGCATCTTTGGGATGTGGTGGAACGGGAGCTTCGTGCCCTGGATGTGCATCCCTCAAATCTCCATCAACTGCAAGATGCTATCCTATCAATATGGGCCAACATTTCTAAAGAATGCTATCAGCACCTTGTTGAATCAATGCCACGTAGAATTAAGGCAGTTCTGAAGGCAAAGGGGGTCCAACACCGTATTAGTATGGTGTTCCTAATAATTCTTTAGGTGAGTGTATGTTGTGCTACATGTCAATTAACAGAGCTTTTGCACAAACAGGAACTTTCAGAAGAGGTGCAAGGATGTTTACTTAGCCAAAGGACAACTTGGGTAATGCAAAGTCTACAGGCAACCCCCTTGACTTTCTACGCCCACCAGGTCTTTGTGCAATTGGTTAACCTACGTGAAACCACATTCTTCCAAACAGGCTCTGCAGTGTCGGCATGAAGTTGTGAAATGGACCATTAAGTCCTTTGCTTTGTAAATGTCATGCTTAAGTCCCCCAATAGTAGTCCCATGCATCCACTTGAATGGAGCAGCAGGTCAAGCATGTGTGCTGTCACTCCATTCATTCTCTATGGATCTGTCAGAGATAGCCAAGAGCAACTATGAGAGATCGCCACGAAAACTGTTAGAGATAGTGAAGAGCAACGATTGGATATGACCAGGAAGAACTGTTGGGGAAAACCAAGAGGAACCGTCTGAGATAGACAAGAGCCAATTCTGGACGAGAAACTGTCAGACATAGACAAAAAGGACCGTCGGAGATAGCCAAGAGGAACTGTCAGACATAGGCAAGAGGAACTGCTAGAGATAGCCAAGAGTAACTGCTCGGGATAGCCCAAAAAACTGTTAGGAATAGCGAAGATGAACTGTCAGAGGTAGACAAGAGCCGCAGCCAGATATAGCTTAGAGGGACTGTTGGCCATAGCCAAGAGGAAATGTTGGCAATAACCAAGAGTAAGGCCTCTTTCAGATGAGCGCGTGCAGTGCGGTAATCACGCTACGTGTGTGAGGATGACCCTCCATTCTGGACTTGCAGGAGCGAACAGCATTATCATGATTTATAATGCTATGTGCCTCTGCTTGACCTTACTTCTACAGAATCATACTATCTGTCACTAGGACTCTGTAACAATAAGGTCATGCAGAAACACTCACCATTATAAATCAGTATAATTACTTGTGCTCCTGCAAGACAAACAGTGTTCAGAAGTGAGAATCACGCTCACACATGGAGGTGAGTTTCGGACTGTACACGCTCGTGTAAAACACCCTAACTGTCACAGATATCCAAGAGGAACTGTTGGAAATAACCAAGAGGAGCTGAAGAGAGTCAATGCTCCAACTTGGTTATTTCTTATAAGATACATGTATACTAAAACAGACAGGAGCGGCGATGGTTCCTCTTTAAATAAGCATAAAAACTGGGCCCCACCACGTTGTAAATGCCGAACGTTCCATTAATGAACCATGTGTTCTGAGCTTCATCAAAGAGGAGTGCAGAGATATTTCCCCTCTGAAGATGTTCTGAAATTCATCCAGTTAGCTGCCTCTTTTGTGCTCTTTCCTTTCTTTCCAAGGATTAACACGCAACTAATTTTCAATTATCAAAGAACAAGAAGCGCGGAGAAGTAGAGCTGACGGATGCAATTATCTGTTACACGGAGAGAAGAAAACGTTGTGGAGCTAGTGTCCCAATTACAATTGTGTGGCGGTATAAGGACACAGAGATTAACTCCAAACAGATGACACCTAAGGGAAGCTGTATGCAGGTGTGTAACTGAAGTCCTAGGGCCCCCAGAGCAAAATTTGGACCTGGGTTCCTCAGCTTTTTGCTTTGATATGCAGGCCCTAGTGGAATTGTATTTAAAGCTACAGGTATATACCCCCCCCCCCCAATGTATATATACACTATATTTACAGTACACTTTATACCAGTGATTTATACATGATGCCCTCTCTGATTGTAGACAGCTTGTTTCCTTTTTTTCTCCATTTGGCCCAGACCACCATGAAGTCTTCTTCCGGCTGTGACTCATCTCTGAAAACCTTGACTGTTTGAGTTTCCAACACCTTCCCCACCTCTACAAAGAGTCACAACCCATAGTTCTCTAAACCAGTGTTTCCCAACCAGTGTGCCTCCAGCTGTTGCAAAACTACGACTCCCAGCATGCCTGCACAGCAAAAGTCTGTCCGGGCATGCTGGGAGTTGTAGTTTTGCAACAGCTGGAGGCACACTGGTTGGGAAATACTGCTCTAAACGATATTAATGCCTCTTACACAGTAATAGTGCCCGCTTTGCACCCCCATGCAGTTGTAATATTTGTGCCCCCACACTGTAGTCGTTCTCTTCTGTGAAGCTCCTGTTAATAGTACCAATAAAAAAATAACTTTCCTTTGATAAGGGGTTGAAACCTCTGCCTATAGGTCAGCATGAAGCAGTGACATAATTGTGTTGTCCTAGCTGGGAGCCTGAATCCATTCTGTGCTACAGTACCAACCCTACAGCCTCTCTACCCACAATAAGGAATCCTAACTCTCAATTTCCATACCAGAAATGTGTACATGGGGAAGACAGCCCTGTAGAACAAAGCCCGGACATACTGCTGTTGTCAGGACCACATCTATATACTGACCTCTGGCATGTGGGAATTCATAGTAACATAGTAACATAGTAACATAGTATATAAGGCCGAAAAAAGACATTTGTCCATCCAGTTCGACCTGTTTCCTGCAAGTTGATCCAGAGGAAGGCAAAAAACCCCTGTGAGGTAGAGCCAATTTTCCCCACTTAAGGGGAAAAAATTCCTTCCCGACTCCAATCAGGCAGTCAGAATAACTCCCTGGATCAACGACCCCTCTCTAGTAGCTGTAGCCTGTAATATTATTACACTCCAGAAATACATCCAGGCCCCTCTTGAATTCCTTTATTGTACTCACCATCACCACCTCCTCAGGCAGAGAGTTCCATAGTCTCACTGCTCTTACCGTGAAGAACCCTTTTCTATGTTTGTGTACAAACCTTCTTTCCTCCAGACGCAGAGGATGTCCCCTCGTCACAGTCACAGTCCTGGGGATAAATAGATGATGGGAGAGATCTTTGTACTGACCCCTGATATATTTATACATAGTTATTAGATCTCCCTCAGTCGTCTTTTTTTCTAGAGTGAATAACCCTAATTTTGATACCCTTTCAGGGTACTGTAGTTGCCCCATTCCAGTTATTACTTTAGTTGCCCTCCTCTGAACCCTCTCTAGCTCTGCTATGTCTGCCTTGTTCACGGGAGCCCAGAACTGTACACAGTACTCCAAGTGTGGTCTGACTAGTGATTTATAAAGTGGTAAGACTATATTTTCATCACGGGCATCTATGCCCCTTTGATGCAACCCATTATCTTATTGGCCTTAGCAGCAGCTGCCTGACACTGGTTTTTACAGCTTAGTTTGTTATTTATTAAAATTCCTAGATCCTTTTCCATGTCAGTGTTACTGAGTGTTTTACCATTTAGTATGTACGGGTGACTTGCATTATTCCTTCCCATGTGCATAACTTTACATTTGTCAGTGTTAAACCTCATCTGCCATTTCTCTGCCCAAGCCCCCAATCTATCCAGATCCCTCTGTAGCAGAAAACTGTCCTCTTTAGTGTTAATTACTTTACACAGTTTAGTGTCATCTGCAAAAATTGATATATTACTGTGCAAGCCTTCTACAAGATCATTAATAAATATATTGAAGAGAATAGGGCCCAATACTGACCCCTGAGGTACCCCACTAGTGACAGTGACCCTCCAGTACTGACCCCTGAGGTACCCCACTAGTGACCGTGACCCAATCTGAGTGTGTACCGCTAATAACCACCCTCTGTTTTCTATTACTGAGCCAGTTACTTACCCACATACAGACATTTTCTCCTAGTCCAAGTGTTCTCATTTTATATACTAACCTTTTATGTGGTACAGTGTCAAATGCTTTGGAGAAGTCCAGATATACGACATCCATTGATTCACCGCTGTCAAGTCTAGAACTTACCTCCTCATAGAAACTGATTAAATTAGTTTGACATGACCGATCCCTCATGAAGCCATGCTGATATGGTGTAATTTGTTTATTTTCATTGAGATACTCCAAGATAGCATCTCTTACAAAACCTTCAAACAGTTTACCCACAACAGATGTTAAACTTACCGGCCTATAATTTCCAGGCTCTGTTTTTGGACCCTTTTTGAATATTGGCACCACATTTGCTATACGCCAGTCTGGTGGAACATTCCCTGTCAGTATGGAGTCCGTGAATATCAAAAATAAGGGTCTGGCTAGACATCACTTAATTCCCTTAGGATACGGGGTGTATGCCATCCGGTCCTGGCGATTTGTCTATTTTAATCTTTTAAGTCGCTGCTGTACTTCTTCCTGGGTCAGACAGGGCACTTTTAAAGGGGAATTTACTTTTACATTTTGCATTTCATCTGACAGTTTATTTTCCTCAGTGAAAACAGTGGTGAAGAAAATATTTAATAGCTTGGCTTTATCCTCGTCGCTTTCTGCAACTCCCCCCTCATTGCTATGTAGAGGGCCGACTCCTTCAGGTTTATATTTTTTACCATTTATATAATTGAAAAACATTTTAGGGTTAGTTTTGCTCTCTTTGGCAATTAATCTCTCGGTCTCTAGTTTGGCAGTTTTTATTAGTTTTTTACATATTCTATTTCTTTCCTTATAGTTTATCAGAGCTTCCTGGCTCCCCTCCTGTTTTAGTGATTTATATGCTTTCTTTTGTCATTTATAGCTTTTTTACGGTTCTATTTATCCACATTGGTTTCTTCTTATTTCTTAGCCTTTTATTTCTATAAGGTATGCATCGATCACAATTTGATGTTACAATGCTTTTAAAAATCTCCCATTTTGTGGTTGTATTTTTATTTTTGAGGACTATGTCCCAGTTAATTGGGCCTATGGCTCTCTTAGTTGGCTAAATTTTGCTTTTTTGAAGTCCGGTATTCTTGTTCCTCCCTGTAGAAACTCTCGCTTGAAGGATAATTGGAAGGTTATTACTTTATGGTCACTATTTCCCAGGTGTCCTCCGACCTGCACGTCTGTTGTTCTATCAGGTCTATTGGTTAATACTAAGTCCAGTATGGCCGTCCCTCTAGTTGGGTCCTGAACCATTTGGGAAAGGTAATTGTCTTTGGCTATTGCCAAGAACCTGTTTCCTTTATGGGATGTACAGGTTTCAGTTTCCCAGTCTATATCTGGGTAGTTTAAGTCCCCATAATAACCACCTGATTATGGTTTGCCGCCCTGTTTATCTCGCTTAGTAATAGATTTTCATGGACTCTGGTATATTAGGTGGTTTATAGTAAACTCCTATTAGTAATTTATTATTGTTTTTGGCTCCATTTATCTCCACCCACAATGACTCCACATTTTCGTGTCCTCACAGATGTCTTCCCGGAGTGTGGGCTTTAAAGAGGACTTTATGTAAAGGCAGACCCTCCCCTCTCCGGTTTTGACGATCCTTTCTGAACAGATTGTAACCTTTTATATTAACTGCCCAGTCATAGCTATCGTCCAGCCATGTCTCAGTTATTCCCACTATGTCATAGTCCTCCTCACACATCACTAATTCCAGTTCACCAGTTTTATTAGTCAGGCTTCTGGCATTAGTATACATACATTTGAGAGGTTTATGCATATTTTTTTGCCCTACACCTATCCTTCTGAACTTTTCTAGTCCCTCCTTCCATTTCTCCCCAGTCCCACTACCTTGCCCCCGGTCTCTATCTGCACTATCTTCCCTCCTATAACGTAATTTCTCTCCCCCAGTCCCTAGTTTAAACAGTCCTCCAACCTTCTAGCCATCTTTCTCCCCAACACGGCTGCCCTTCCCCATTGAGGTGCAGCCCGTCCCTACGATAGAGCCTGTAGCCGATAGCAAAGTCGGCCCAGTTCTCCATGAACCCAAAACCCTGCTTCCTACACCAGTTCTTGAGCCACTTGTTAACCTCTCTAATCTCCCGCTGCCTCTCTTGTGTGGCCCGTGGTACAGGCAGTATTTCGGAAAATACTACCTTTGAGGTCCTTGCCCTAAGCTTTTGACCTAAATCCCTGAAGTCATTCTTAAGGACGCTCCACCTTCCTCTAACTTTGTCATTGGTTCCGATATGGACCATGACCGCTGGATCTTCTCCAGCCCCTCCCAGTAATCTGTCAACCCAATCTGCGATGTGTCGAACTCTAGCGCCAGGAAGACAGCACACCGTTCGGCGATCACGATCTTTGTGACAGATCGCCCTATCTGTTCCCCTAATAATTGAGTCTCCCACTACCAGCACCTGTCTGGCCTGCCCTGCTCTCCTGGTCCCCTGCTTACTGGAGCTGACATTCCCCTGACCGGCAGAGGAAGTGTCTGGCTGCAGCGGTGCTGTCCCTGAGCTGCCATCCCCCTCATCTGCCAAACGTCAATTCACAATAGTATTATCGCTCTGCTCTATTTTAGCTTTATGCACAGCTGTCATATCTGGTCGCCTAAATAATAAATTATAAAATGTAGGCCTTAAAGTGGCCTAGAAAATTGTTTAGGACATATATCTAGCCACATAAAATGGCAACATTAATGGCTGCCAGTAAACGGACAGGTGTTGCTCTATGATATGTTGGGAAGAAAGAGTTCAGCATTGGGTCTCTGCCCTCTCTAGATTCACTTCTTCAGGTCATTCTCACCTCCAGCATGGTCAACTTTTCCCTTCCATCTGGTGGCTTCTTTTTCTGTTACCACCAACTTCACTGGAACTTGTGGTGGGCAAGAACTCCATCCTTGTAACGTTTTTGCTTCTTACCAGCCTAGATTGGAGAGCAGGAGCCTCAGTCTTGGAATTCATATTAACCACCTCCGTCCTTCCTAGAAAGTTGGCAAGGCCTCTAGATAACTTGCTAGATGTAACAATTGTGGAGCAGCCAAAAACGGACAACATCCATTTCACTGGCCTCAAATATGAGATAAAAGTCAACTTGGCCCAACACTTTGGTATGATTGGCTAGTCATGTATGGAGCCTCCTATGTCCCTAGTTATCAGAGGTTAAAGATGGAGTTAGTATAATGGATTTTAACCAGCTTATATCTTTCTCTATATTGAAAAAAAAAAATATATACATGGTTAGTCAATTGGGCAAGTTTATGGAATTGGTGGTGGTGGACATGTGTATGGCCAGATTATGTCTAAGTCTTAAGCCTCCACACACATAAAAGAAATGTTGTCTGAACCCTCCAATGGCTAAATTTCCTCTCTGCATGGACAATACAGTCACCCTTAGCTGAGCCAAAGTGAATAAGTATGGAGAAGTCAGGTTGAATACCTTTCGGATGGATGAGCATTTGGCCGACAACTCTTGATGGTATATAGACACCAAGAGTATGTGACCTCACTGCTTGTCTCCTCATAGCATGTTCACATCTAACCCAACCAGTAAACAGGTCACTACCAGGGGCGTAACGATCGTGGTCGCAGAGGATGCGACCGACCGGGCCTGGCAGGAGGAGGGGCCCCGTCAGAGCTCTCTTAAAACATGTACAAGGTGGGGGTTGCAGAGGCCGGGGTGTCGCAGAGGCATGTGGGGGGTGGGGGCGTGCTCACCCGACACCCGGCAGTTCTTGTTACTACCGGGCTCTTGTCTCCAGAGTGTGAAGCAGGGAGCTGTCTCCGCTCCCTGCTTCACCTTTCTTCTCAGCTCAGGTGCTCCCCCTGCTGGCCGTACTTGGTACTGCTGGCTGTGGGAGGAGAGCTGAATGCCCGGGCATCCAAGCAATCCAAGCACAGCCAGCAGGCCATTATAGTGTTGGAGTGTGTGCCATCAGGGAGGAAGGTAAGTATGTTTTTTTTATTTTCACCATAAAGCTGGAATAATTACTGTAAGGGGGCACCTATGTGGGCATAACTACTATGAGGGAGCACATATTTGGCATAACTAATGTGAGGGGGGAACATAAGTGGGCATAACTACTATGAGGGAGCACATATTAAGGCATAACTACTATGAGAGGGCACATATCTGGCATAACTACTGTGAGGGGGCACACATCTGGCATATCTACTGTGAGGGGGCACATATCTGGGCATAACTACTGCGAGGGGGCACAAAAGTAGGCATAACTACTGTGAGGGGGCACATGTGTGGGCATAACTACTGTGATGGGGCACATAACTGGCATAAATACTGTGATGGGGCACATATCTGGCATAACTACTGTGAGGGGACACATATCTGGCATAACTACTGTGACAGGAACAAAGGTGGGTATAACTATTGTGAAGGGGCCACAAGGTGGGCTTAATTACTGGGAAGGGCCACAGTGTGGGCATAAGTACTGTGTGGTAGCAATGGTATACATTGGCATGGCTCAGCCTTACAGGCCAGCACAGCGCCCCCTGCTGGTGATTTCTCAGGGGCAGTCACCATCCTTTCCTTATGCAATTATTCATTTTTCTCTATCACCACAGGGACCTTGTTCTGGATCCAGCGGACATTACGCCGACGCCAGCGACACCCTGGATGAGGTAGGACCAGATTTTATTAGTTTATAGGGGGGGCGATCCAAAGTTTGCACCGGGGCCCATATCACTCTAGTTACGCCACTGGTCACTAACACTCTACAAAATCAACACACTCCGGTCCTGCTGCTATCATCATTCACAGATTCTGATTGGCTACAGGATTTATTTGTCCCCACCCACTTAAAAATGGAGACAACCAAAGATTTCAGTTTCGGTTGCACCTAGAGTAGGTTATATAAGGGGCTGCAGTATGGCGGCTGTATACAGTTTGTTCCTCCGCAGCCACTTTATTACATTGCGGTGGTACATTCCTCAGATTTGATTCATGCTTCATATTACAGATCCTTGTGTTTGAGCTGAGATGTCTTATGCTTGTACATTAAGGTAAAGTGATTGTGCGTATGAGCCAAGTTAATTACCTCTCCAGAAATACATTATTTTTATTGGTGCGCACGACCGGCGGCGTTGTAATGTATCCAAGGATTTCCGTTTAGAATCATTCAGAAAGCTTTTACTGACATCTCAGGTCGAGACGCGCGCTCACAGCGAGACAGAGCTGAAATCATTAATGTAAGATATTTCTGCTCCGAGCCTGTCTGATTACCGTAAAAAGATATCTGATTAATGCAAATTACAGAGAAGAAACCGTGGCCCTCGTAAGCATTAATTACAGCGGATAAAATGTCTAGGATTTCATAGGGGACGGAAATTTTCTTTCCATATAGAAAACAAGCAGAAGAAAATTAGAAACCCTGGAGGCAATAACATGGCACGACAGAAAAGGAGAAGGAGGAGAGTCCCCAAGAAGGAGGCTCGTTGCCATTTAGTTGAATGGGAACTGAGCTACAGTACGTTGGCGCGGTCACTACACAGGTCTCAGAGGTGTCAACTTTGGCGGTGACAACTGTGTTTTCTCTGTGGTTGCCAAAAACAGTTTATCTGTGGGGGTGCTGGGTGTCTGACCCTAAACATTCTGATTAGGAATGAGCGAACCCGAACTGAACAGTTCGGGTTTGTACCAAATTTTGGGGTGTTCGGGACACGGACCCTGACCCGAACATTTTCAAAAGAGTTCGGGTTCGGGTCCGTTGTTCGGCGATTTCTTCCCGCTTTCTGAAGGGCTGCACAGCCAGAGGTCAGCCGCTACATTTACCCACTGTGTTGTTGGTTATGTGGACGTTGCCACAGATAGCGTTGCGCAGTGCACACCTGATTTTGTCCGCCACTTGGTTGTGCAGGGAAGGAATGGCTTGCCTGCAAAAGTAGCGGCGGCTGGGATACACGTACTGTGGGACAGCCACCGCCATAAGGTTTTTAAAACTGTCCACCAGACAGAATGACAGCATTTCAAAGGACCAGGAAGTTTGAAATAAGGCATTCAGAGCCATGGGTAGGGGGGTACTTCAGAGCCATGGGTAGGGGGGTACTTCCTCTTTCTATTTCTTTTTCTCTCCAGTGTTTGGGAGATGGACAGCTGATAGCTGAACACTTTCATGGGATTTGGTGGAGATGCTTGGTGACAATGACAGATGTGGTGGCGTTGCTGTCAGATCCTCTGTTTGCTGGGTGACAGGTGCCACTGTCACTCACTTGGGCTCAAGTTTAGAATGTTTATTTATTATTTTTCTCTATTTTATGTTATTTTAAGTCATTTCCCTATCCACATTTGTTTGCAGGGCATTTACCTACATTTTGCTGCCTTTTGCAGCCCTCTAGCCCTTTCCTGGACTAGTTTACAGCCTTTTTAGTGCCCAAAAGTTTGGGTCCCCATTGACTTCAATGGGGTTCAGGGTGAAGTTCAGGTCGAGTTCGGATCCCGAACCCGAATATTTTTGGGAAGTTCAGCCGAACTTCTCGAACACGAACCCGAACATCTAATTCTGATAGTGGTGAGTCTGGTGACCTAACCCTGAGGATAACGCGTCAATACCTAGAGAACAGAGAACATCTCCGAGGTTCTTTCCTATATCGCAACTCAAAATTCTGAATAAAGGCAGTGCAAATGTGGAAGGAGAACTGACATCTGATAAGATCATTGTTTAGACACGTAAGATAGCTGCCCAATCTCAAGCAGGATTAGAATAAACCCCGGAGACTAGACAGGGGAAGGATCCTGCCTACTCCACCTAAAACCTACGCTCCAGAGTGGCAGCTCTCGGGTGGGACATGGATGAGAGATGCTATAAAATACAAGCCTCAACATGGAAAGTGCCAGAGAGAAAAAGGAAAGAAACATGACCTCCACAGGACAGGTCTCAGCAGTTATCATGTCAAATACAGCAATAATCAATCACATATTATACCGCTATAAGATGGCAGTAGTATAGTAAAGAGAGCAAATATTCTACAATCACCCATTCAGTCTTGAAAACTCTGATCTGTAGGACGTCACATAGTCAGCCGAGATAAGAAAAAAAGTCTAGCGTTCTCCTAAAAGCTGTAGGTTTATTGAAGCATCTTAAAATGCATCAGATAAGACATTTCTTACACATTTTGACCAAAGAAAAGAGACTATTTTAAAGGGTGGAAATGCATTAGAACTGCTTTGTCTATGACGTGCGCTGATGGATATTAAGAGGCTCCAATAAAGGTAAAACTGTAAGCAGAACACTAGCTTTTCCTATCTCTGCAGGATTATAGCACTTATATATTAGTATACAGAGGTGATATAGTAGTTAAAGTCTATATTCTTGTACATAAGGACAGTATTATAGTAGTTATATTCTTGTACATAGGAGCAGTATTATAGTCAGTTATATTCTTGTACATAGGAGCAGTATTATAGTAGTTATATTATTGTACATAGGAGCAGTATTATAGTAGTTATATTCTGGTACATAGGAGGCAGTATTATAGTAGTTATATTCTTGTACATAGGAGGCAGTATTATAGTAGTTATTTTCTTGTACATAGGAGCAGTATTATAGCAGTTATATTCTTGTACATAGGAGGTAGTATCATAGTAGTTATATTCTTGTACATAGGAGGCAGTATTATAGTAGTTATATTCTTGTACATAGGGAGCAGTATTATAGTAGTTATATTCTTGTACATAGGAGGTAGTATCATAGTAGTTATATTCTTGTACATAGGAGGCAGTATTATAGTAGTTATATTCTTGTACATAGGGAGCAGTATTATAGTATTTATATTCTTGTACATAGGAGCAGTATTATAGTAGTTATATTCTTGTACATAGGAGCAGTATTATAGTAGTTATATTCTTGTACATAGGAGCAGTATTATAGTCAGTTATATTCTTGTACATAGGAGCAGTATTATAGTAGTTATATTCTTGTACATAGGAGCAGTATTATAGTAGTTATATTCTTGTACATAGGAGGCAGTATTATAGTAGTTATATTCTTGTACATAGGAGCAGTATTATAGTAGTTATTTTCTTGTACATAGGAGGCAGTATTATAGTAGTTATATTCTTGTACATAGGAGGCAGTATTATAGTAGTTATATTCTTGTACATAGGAGGCAGTATTATAGTAGTTATATTCTTGTACATAGGAGCAGTATTATAGTAGTTATATTCTTGTACATAGGAGCAGTATTATAGTAGTTATATTCTTGTACATAGGAGCAGTATTATAGTAGTTATATTCTTGTACATAGGGAGCAGTATTATAGTAGTTATATTCTTGTACATAGGAGCAGTATTATAGTAGTTATATTCTTGTACATAGGAGGCAGTATTATAGTAGTTATATTCTTGTACATAGGAGGCAGTATTATAGTAGTTATATTCTTGTACATAGAAGGCAGTATTATAGTAGTTATATTCTTGTACATAGGAGCAGTATTATAGTAGTTATATTCTTGTACATAGGAGCAGTATTATAGTAGTTATATTCTTGTACATAGGAGCAGTATTATAGTAGTTATGTTCCTGTACATAGGAGGCAGTATTATAGTAGTTATATTCTTGTACATAGGAGCAGTATTATAGTAGTTATATTCTTGTACATAGGAGCAGTATTATAGTAGTTATATTCTTGTACATAGGAGCAGTATTATAGTAGTTATATTCTTGTACATAGGAACAGTATTATAGTAGTTATATTCTTGTATATAGGAGGCAGTATTATAATAGTTATATTCTTGTACATAGGAGCAGTATTATAGTAGTTATATTCTTGTACATAGGAGCAGTATTATAGTAGTTATATTCTTGTACATAGGAGGCAGTATTATAATAGTTATATTCTTGTACATAGGAGCAGTATTATAGTAGTTATATTCTTGTACATAGGAGCAGTATTATAGTAGTTATATTCTTGTACATAGGAGGCAGTATTATAGTAGTTATATTCTTGTACATAGGAGCAGTATTATAGTAGTTATATTCTTGTACATAGGAGCAGTATTATAGTAGTTATATTCTTGTACATAGGAGCAGTATTATAGTAGTATATATTCTTGTACATAGAGGCAGTATTATAGTAGTTATATTCTTGTACATAGGAGCAGTATTATAGTAGTTATATTCTTGTACATAGGAGCAGTATTATAGTGGTTATATTCTTGTACATAGGAGCAGTATTATAGTAGTTATATTCTTTTACATAGGAGCAGTATTATAGTAGTTATCATTCTGTTGTACATAGGATGCAGTATTATAGCTGAGTTATATTCTGTTTACATAGGAGCAGCATTCATAGTAGTTATATTCTTGTACATAAAATACTTTTTTAAAGTTACGCTCATCTCTATTAATAGACTGTCTGAGCTGACACTCACTAGTCTGCTGGTGGACAGTCGACTGTATATCACTATTATGGTGCACGTTGACCGGCACTGTTTTTGATTAATATCCTGTATTATACTCCAGAGCTGCACTCACTATTCTGCTGACGGAGTCACTGTGCACATACATTACATTACTTATCCTGTACTGATCCTGAGTTACATCCTGTATTATACTCCAGAGCTGCACTCACTATTCTGCTGGCGGAGTCACTGTGTACAGATCTGTAGATGATACTCTTGGGTAGTATCTCATGTCCCATGTGGTCCTGGTGCTTCTGCCGTTCCTACCAGTGATGTGCAGAGATTCCTCACAGATATGTACTTACAGCATACTCCTCTAGTCACATCCTATTATGTAATAACAGGATCCCGTTGCAGTCTTTGCTAATGACCGGATTTTAATGCCCGGGAGTATCGTCAGCGGCTTGTTATGCGGTGAATGTGATAAATCCTCACCTTTGTGACTGTTGGATTCTTTTATGAGAATCTGATTTTGTGCAGCCACTTAATATGCCGATGATACGCCCGGTGCGCTGCGGGAAGGCGCTTACCCCGGCTGAGCGCACGTCCCTGTGAATCACTGCAGTTATTGTGATAAGATAAGCCGCCTCCATAATTAACATTGTAAGCTGATTGCTCCGCACCGTTACCTTATGTTATTAATTTAATTTGCAGCGAATCGCGTCCTCCAGAGATTTCTCATGAATAATGAAGTTTTCAAACTTTGTGATTGTTGCCTTTTTACAATGTGTGACACCGTGGAGGTGAGAGTGCGGTTAATTGGCTGCTCCTTCTATAAGACCTTCATTATCCAGGAGATCTTGCATTGCCCCCTGCAGTTTATTCGTTTAGGATAGCATTGCTTTACTCTATTCGATACAGTACAGTAGGTTGGCTGCAACTTTTTGTCTTTATTCTTAAGGACCTTGTTCAATCTGATGTACAGTAGACTGCTTCTCCATTGTATATTGGCTTAGTATGTTGTTTGTATGGTAGACTATTTGTGCTACACAGCTTTGTTATATCTGCTGTACAGTAGACTGCCTCTACATTTTGCACAACATTATTTTATCTGCTGTACAGTAGACTGCCTCTACATTTTGCACAACATTGTTATATCTGCTGTACAGTAGACTACCTCTACCTTCTGTACAACATTGCTATATCTGCTGTACAGTAGACTGCCTCTACATTCTGCACAACATTTTATCTTCTGTACAGTAGACTTCCTCTACATTCTGCACAACATTGTTTTATCTGCTGTACAATAGACTGCCTCTACATTCTGCACAACATTGTTTTATCTGGTGTACAGTAAACTGCCTCTACATTCTGCACAACATTGCTAAATCTGCTGTATAGTAGACTTCCTCTACATTCTGCACAACATTGTTTTATCTGCTGTACAGTAGACTGCCTCTACATTCTGCACAACATTGCTATATCTGCTGTATAGTAGACTGCCTCTACATTTTGCACAACATTATTTTATCTGCTGTACAGTAGACTGCCTCTACATTCTGCACAACATTGCTTTATCTTCTGTACAATAGACTGCGTCTACATTCTGAACAACATTGCTATATCTGCTGTACAGTAGACTGCCTCTACATTCTGAACAACATTGCTATATCTGCTGTATAGTAGACTGCCTCTACATTCTGCACAACATTGTTTTATCTGCTGTACAGTAGACTGCCTCTATATTCTGCACAACATTGCTATATCTGCTGTACAGTAGACTGCCTCCACATTCCGCACAACATTGTTATATCTGCTGTACAGTATACTGCCTCTACATTCTGCATACCATTTTATCTGCTGTACAGTAGACTACCTCTACCTTCTGTACAACATTGTTTTATCTGCTGTACAGTAGACTGCCTCTACATTCTGTACAACATTGTTTTATCTGCTGTACAGTAGACTGCCTCTATGTTCTGCACAACATTGTTTTATCTGCTGTACAGTAGACTGCCTCTACATTCTGCACAACATTGTTTTATCTGCTGTACAGTAGACTGCCTCTATGTTCTGCACAACATTGTTTTATCTGCTGTACAGTAGACTGCCTCTACATTCTGTACAACATTGTTTTATCTGCTGTACAGTAGACTGCCTCTACGTTCTGTACAACATTGTTTTATCTGCGGTACAGTAGACTGCCTCTACATTCCCCATGACATTGTTATATCTGCTATACAGTATACTGCCTCTACATTCTGCATACCATTTTGTCTGCTGTACAGTAGACTACCTCTACCTTCTGTACAACATTGTTATATCTGCTGTACAGTATACTGCCTCTACATTCTGCATACCATTTTGTCTGCTGTACAGTAGACTGCCTCTACCTTCTGTACAACATTGTTTTATCTTCTGTACGGTAGACTTCCTCTACATTCCGCACAAAATTGTTTTATCTGTTTAACAGTAGACTGCCTCTAGGTTCTGCACAGCTTTGTATTATCTGCTGCATAGTAGACTGCTTTTCTATGCTCCACAGACATTTTTTCTACAACAAACTAAATTCCCTCTTCGTTCCCTAAATCCTTGTTTTATCAACTTTATATTCGACCAATTCTCCAGCTGTATTTGCTTCGGTTATCTGCTGTACAGTAGACCACCTCCTCATGCTGTATAAGATCGTTATGTCTACTCTACAATAGATTATCTCTCTATGCTACACATCCTTGTATTATCGACTGTACATAATACCGATTTTCATGCTACATAGACTGTATTGTATCTACAGTAACTTGAATCCCCTTTTTGTATCCAAAAACTGTATATTAGATTATTTCTCCAGCTACATATGCTTCATTTCTCTGCTGTACAGTAGACTGCATCTGCATTCTGCACAACCTTGTTTTCTCAGCTGTACAATACACCTCCTGCTCATACTGTATACACTTACGATATCTGCTCTACAATCAATTTTCTCTTATGCATCCGCTTTGTATTATCTGCTATATAGTAGACTGCTTCTCCATGCTACACAGACTTAATTTATCTACTGTAAATGAAATTCCCTATTCTTCTGAAACTGTATATGAGATTGATCCTCCAGCTGCACATGATTGGTCTATCTGCTGTATAGTAGACTTCTTACAATGCTATAGAGCCTTTTATATCTGTTACACAAGCTTTTGAATCTCTATGTTGCATAGGCTTGTTTTGTCTGCTGTGCATTAGACTGCCTCTGTGTGTTGCACAGACTTCTTTCATCGGATGCCCCATGCTCCACAACCTTGTTTTAAGAAGTGTATGTCAGAATAGACAGTCTCCTTATATTCTGCTTTTACAGACGACTACCTCCTTATGCTACACATTTCATTGGCTGTATAACAGACTGCTCCTCCACAGTGCACAGTCATGTTTTGTTTTGTCGGCTGTACAGGAGACTACCTCCTCATTTTACACAGCTTTTCAATAGCAGACTGCTATTTTCATGCTTCCCATTTTATTGGCTGTATAACAGACTGCTCCTCCATGCTATGCGGCATTGCTCGAGGCGAGAATATAGCTTCATCTCTGGTCAGACCGCCCATGAAATATAGCGCACTATTAAGGATCAGTGTAACGAGCGTCGATTAACGATATAGCAAGTTGATTCACGCCCGTTTAAGGACAATAATCCATTAACGGATTGGAAATCCGCAGGGTAGATTTTGCTACGGATCGTTGCAGATGATTTGAAGATTTAGACTCCCTTATAATTATAAAAAAATACCCCCAAAAATATGCCAGATAATTTGACATGCCGCAATTATCAGCGCAGGAAATGTATGCAGCGTGCGAGTCGGATTAGTTCATTAAATGAGATTTGTGGATTTTCCATTTGGATTTGAGCTAAAAATCTGCAGCAAATCCATCCAGTGTGCATTTACACTAATAAAGCCGATCCAGGGTTCACTGTATCGATGACTTACACCCGGATACAATGTCCTCTCAGAGCATCGCTCATTCCGCTCACATTCTCCTCTGAGGCATTACATCCCATTACGGGATTATTATATGTTTAAACAAGAAGATTGAGCGTCCATTAATATCAAATCTATAACTAAAAAGCGCTGCTCCAGCAGATACCTGCCGTCTGCAGAACATGCCAGCACCTAATGAGTACAGGGAACGGCCCGGACACAAAAATGCTGCATTAGTATAATAAAAGTCAGGTAAAAGCGTAATAAAAGGCTGGACAGATTTAAAGGGGATGACCAGCCATTATGTCCTGATCACCCCCATAGTGCATCAGTTAGAAAAAATTGTAATTTTATTCCCATGACTCACATTTTCTTTAAATAATTGCCTTGATTTTGCATGTGTTCCTGGAAATTTCTTTTAATAACAGAGGGGGGTAGAGTCTGACAATTGCTAGTGCGGGAAAATAGGTGTCGCAGAGATTATAGCCACCGGTTGTTTGACACCATGTCTTTTTTCTATTGGCACAAACTGCTCTCCTCAGATGTAGGCCCCCATAGAAGTGTCTGCTGTGGTATATACAGGACTTACTACTACAGAACACCTTCCAGACGGAGCATATGTAGAGGTGTAGTTCTCCGCAGCGGGAACTACTATTCCTACACCCTGCTACTGTCTCTAATAGACTAAGCAATAATGTCATATGTGTCCTGGAATAATATTACTATGTAACTTATGTATTGTATTACATGCACTGTACTAGGCTGTCCAGCAGGTGGCAGTGTATCTGGCAGAGAGTACATTTACTCAGAAAGTAACTTACCATTCCATTCTACCCCCTTTTGGACAGGAGTGGGCGAGTGCTGCTTCCTACCAAGGGGGAGGTTGGTGAAAGCTACAGTGCAGTTGAAAGTTGAAAGGAGAGCAGACATGGCGCAGTGAGGAGAGCGCCCCCCTCCAACAGGGGAAGCAGCTCGTAGAGCACCTTGGCTCCAGGCAGTTCATAGACGCAGTATTACGAGGGGCTCAATGGCAAAAGCACCGTGCTCAAAGATACCCGAGCTGCTAGAAAGTTCAGTAACCAGATGGAAGCCAGAGATTAGCACAGCAGAGAAAGATGAAGCAAAGTGTTCAAGTTCACCTGCCAGTGAACTCTAAAACCTGCTGGAGCCAAGAGATAGATCAAGTATTGTATGGATGCAAGTTTATTCAAGTAAAACTGTTGAATTTTACCAAGTCTGGACTCAACTTAATCCTTCAACTACAGGTCCTTCGAATAATATGGAGCCTAACCCTGGGGAGCGACAATATCCAGGTAGGAGCACCGTAACACACAAACTATTAAGGCCGCATCACCACTCGGCATTCCTAAAAACCTGGGACACGATCGGCCCTGGGGTGTGGGCCATTGCAGAGGTGCCTCAGAAGACCTCGTTGTCACCGCCAGTTCTGGGAAAAGGTCAGACAGACGTTCTCACCTACCTTTTGTATGACGTTCTTTGTTTTGGTTTCACTTTGTCAGCTCCTTTACTTCTGCCAGGTGTCACTTATTGAGACTAATCGTCTTCCTTTATATTCCCTCCCATGTTGCCTCACTTTGCAGTTTATACTACTTCCTGGATGTAGTGTTCACTGCTGGAGGCTGCTGCTGCTGTTTGCTTAGATAAGTCTTTTCCCTTTATTGTGTTTCCTTGCTGGCTTGATTCTAGGTGACCCTGACTCCGTCCGTATTCAGTGCAGGGAGCCGGTGGTCGTGTCCCATCACTATTATAGGGTTTTCAGGTGTCACACAGCCTTAGGTATGTGGGCATGCAATCGTCTACCATTAAGGTCTTTGCATGGGTGTAGCAGTTAGGGAGAGGGTTTTATAGGGCTCACCTATATGCTTCTTAGTTTGGGATCAAGCCAGTCAGTCGTTTATTTACAAGTTCCAGCAATCTGCAACATCATCCGTGACACTCGTGTTCACATGCAGTACACAGAGTGCATTACATAGAGAAAAGTGCCGCAGCCAGCAGTGGAGAGAGAACCAGCCACATGATTAAGTTATTGGCTGATATCTCAGGTACTCCTACTCCATTAATTCCAACCTCATCTTAAAGTTCTCCCCAACCCATAATAAAGACAACACACTATAGATGGTTTAAATCAGCCACAGCAGCCGTTTATTAAATACATAACATAATAACCATAAATTAACCCTGACGAAGGAGGTCCTGGAAGCCCCGAAGTTTATTTAGCACCCCAAACAACCTGGCACATACACCATGCCTCCAGCCGTAGAACACCAGCTCGGAGACACCAAGTGATGGATGCCTCAACGAACCAACCAAGTACCGCACCATGAGAGTGAAGCCCTACCATTGAGGCCCTCCCATTCTCTAAAATATCAAACCCTACCACCAGCTTCGAGGACCTCCTACTGCCACGACTGCCACAATATAAAGGAAAAAACAGAAGAAAAAATTCCCTATACACATCCCAAGTCACCTGCCACCCGGCCATAATGCCCCTACCTGCCTCCATACCCCACAATACCCCCTTTGTAACTATGGAGGGTGGGTGGGAGTGGTTCAAATACTGAAAAATGTCATCCAAACCTCCAAGCGCGCCCCCCCCCCATGTAACCAGTAACCCCACCCACTTCTTATAAACAATTAACCCCTCACCTCCCCGTACCCTCGCATCTAAAACCAATCATGCTGGCCTCCCCCTAGGCTGAAGCCCCAGTACAGCCAAACTTACTGCATGGTAGTGAGCTAGCTTGTGGAGGTGAACGGCTCTTGCAAATTGGTGCGCTACCTTAAGGTCCAGTGAGGATTGGAGCAGCAGTAACACCCACAGCAGAAGGATAGCCTGGAGCAGGAGTATTTGACTTGCCCTTCCTAGTCCTTAGACCCTTGAGCATCAGTGGACGTATACCACTTAAAGACAGACTGCAAGGCAGAATGTTGTTGACCAGGGAAGCTGGTGCAACACCAAAGGAGAGAGTAAACCTATTGCCACTAAACAAGACTGTGTGTTTTTAAAGCCTGTTGTGTCTTATTAACCCGTTTTTGACGCCTAATGGACTTTATGGGGGTCATTTATTAAGACCAGCATTTTATACAACTAGAAAACTGGGGTATAACAGTTCATAAATGACCTCCTATATGTCTGAGACGTAATTTGCTGTACAGCATCCACTTGAACCAAAGGAACCTGTAGTCTGGAGATGACTGACTGCTATGGAAGGGTGTTGAGGTCATGCTTTGTAACTCACTCCTTGGTCATTGTGAAGGGATGGTGAGTACATAAGTTGTGGCATACCCTATAGTGAATGGTGGATTCTGTGGTAGTAAGATGACTGACAAGAAGTGATCTCTATAGAACAGGAAGTGTCAGCCTATTATGAAGCTTAGTGACCAAGATGTAAACTGCAGGATATCAGGAATATTTTTTAGTACAGACAGTAATGTGAAAAGTCAAGAATAGATCTATTTTCTGATGATGCTGTCTCTTTAAGAGAGTTCTGCATTTATATTACTACGACCTAAAAGTTAAATAATTGCAGTGGACAATTAAAGAGACTCTGGTTGTCAGCACTGACGAGTCACTGATGCTGCAGCCATTGCTCCATTATTTCTGGGTCAGGGCGTTTCGATTTTATTTATCAGTATAATACAACAGATGAATAAAAATAAATTCCATTGAAATTAATCATGAGGACAAGAATATAACCAAGAATGTTGACCTTTCTCTGCTCATCGGTCCTTCTGCTTCCCAGTGAATGCAGCAGACTTCATAGAGAGAAAGAGAAATAACGAACCCTCCATTAATTATGTGAACCCAACAATAAAAGAATTACAAGGCAGTAGTTATACACACAGAAATACAAGATAAGTGTCTGCCTCATGGAGAATCACAGAAGACGAGCAGTAGGAAAACGGCAAAGTAAAGTTGGGGTGCAGGATAATGACACTGACACTCTGGGTACAGGATAATGACACTGACACTTGGGGTACAGGATAATGACACTGACACTTGGGGTACAGGATAATGACACTGACACTTGGGGTACAGGATAATAACACTGACACTTGGGGTACAGGATAATAACACTGACACTTGGGGTACAGGATAATGACACTGACACTTGGGGTACAGGATAATAACACTGACACTTGGGGTACAGGATAATGACACTGACACTTGGGGTACAGGATAATGACACTGACACTTGGGGTGCAGGATAATGACACTGACACTCTGGGTACAGGATAATGACACTGACACTTGGGGTACAGGATAATGACACTGACACTTGGGGTACAGGATAATAACACTGACACTCGGGGTACAGGATAATAACACTGACACTTGGGGTACAGGATAATGACACTGACACTTGGGGTACAGGATAATGACACTGACACTTGGAGTACAGGATAATGACACTGACACTTGGGGTACAGGATAATGACACTGACACTTGGGGTACAGGATAATAACACTGACACGTAGGGTACAGGATAATGATACTGACACTCGGGGTACAGGATAATGACACTGACACTTGGGGTACAGGATAATGACACTGACACTTGGGGTACAGGATAATGACACTGACACTTGGGGTACAGGATAATGACACTGACACTTGGGGTACAGGATACTGACACTTGGGGTACAGGATAATGACACTGACACTTGGGGTACAGGCTAATGACACTTGGGGTACAGGATAATGACACTGACACTTGGGGTACAGGCTAATGACACTTGGGGTACAGGATAATGACACTGACTCTTGGGGTACAGGATAATGACACTGACACTTGGGGTACAGGATAATGACACTGACACGGGGTACAGGATAATGACACTGACACTTGGGGTACAGGCTAATGACACTTGGGGTACAGGATAATGACGCTGACGCTTGGGGTACAGGCTAATGACACTTGGGGTACAGGATAATGACACTGACACTTGGGGTACAGGCTAATGACACTTGGGGTACAGGATAATGACAGTGACACTTGGGGTACAGGATAATGACACTGACACTTGGGGTACAGGCTAATGACACTTGGGGTACAGGATAATGACAGTGACACTTGGGGTACAGGATAATGACACACTGACACGGGGTACAGGATAATGACACTGACAGTTGGGGTACAGGATAATGACACTGACACTTGGGGTACAGGCTAATGACACTTGGGGTACAGGATAATGACACTGACACTTGGGGTACAGGCTAATGACACTTGGGGTACAGGATAATGACACTGACACTTGGGGTACAGGATAATGACACTGACACTTGGGGTACAGGATAATGACACTGACACTTGGGGTACAGGATAATGACACTGACACTTGGGGGACAGGATAATGACACTGACACTTGGGGACAGGATAATGACACTGACACTTGGGGACAGGATAATGACACTGACACTTGGGGACAGGATAATGACACTGACACTTGGGGACAGGATAATGCCACTGACACTTGGGGTACAGGATAATGACACTGACACTTGGGGTCTTTTTTGTTAGCATAGCTTTGCAGCCTTATTTCTGCACTCTGTAGTCCAGTGAAGTCTTACTAATCCTGATTATGAAATGACTCAACGTATTATGTCACAATCTGGACAGCAAAGCTGACAAGTGGGCCACAGGATAATGTAAGCCTGTTGTTTGAAAAAAAAAAAAAAAAACTGCTCGTCAATGATTTATCCCCTGTAATATTCTATATGTTTATAAGATAAGTACATAAAAGGTCATATGGTTGTTGTTGCAAATAAAAGTAAATTGGGCCAGAAGTAGCAGCCACATTACACGGACTCGTGACGATGTGCTTCAGCAGACACTTGTAATTGTCAAAATTGGTTTAATGAAATACCAGAGCACTCTTCCACTTTAACTAATAATTCACATTACTGACTGATCTTTGGTATGCCTGTGTATCTCCCACAATCCTCAGCCTCAGTCAGTGTAAGATATCCATTCCTATTATCTGACATATATCAAACAGAAAAAGAGAAAAAACCCGGAGGTATCTCATGCCCTAACTACAATTTGTACACTCAGTGGTGCGGCCTTTGTTATTGAGATGCCTATAATATGTATATCTGCATATACTCTGTACAAACACAGAAAAAGAGGGAGAGAACAAAAAGCAACATTCAGCGGTAGAAAAGTATCAAAAAGATTTTATTGAACATATATTAAAAATTATAGATCATAGAAGGAGGTAGCAAGAAAGCATTGACGCCACCCTGGACTCTATAGCAAAACGTACAAGAACATATATGTATCTAGCATCGTAATATAACAGAAAGTCAAACGCTATACTGTTTTATAAGTATGGTATATCAAAGCCTCGCTGTAGCCTTCAAAAAGTCCACAAAAAAGGAACAATAATAAGGACAAGTGTCTTTGTATATGGATAATGTTGGTGGTACAAGGCAAACAGAAAATGACATGAATCGTGCTAGAGCAGAACCCGAAGGGGTACTTACCAGTAAGAAAATGGAAGTGAGGGACCAGGATGGCGTCAACCCCGACGTGCGTTTCGGCGAACCTTCAGGAGCAGTATTATAGTAGTTATATTCTTGTACATAGGAGCAGTATTATAGTAGTTATATTCTTGTGCATAGGAGCAGTATTATAGTAGTTATATTCTTGTACATAGGGGCAGTATTATAGTAGTTATATTCTTGTACATAGGAGTAGTATTATAGTAGTTATATTCTTGTACATAGGAGGCACTATTATAGTAGTTATATTCTTGTACATAGGAAGCAGTATTATAGTAGTTATATTCTTGTACATAGGAGCAGTATTATAGTAGTTATATTCTTGTACATAGGAGCAGTATTATAGTAGTTATATTCTTGTACATAGGAGCAGTATTATAGTAGTTATATTCTTGTACCTATTAGGCAGTATTATAGTAGTTATATTCTTGTACATAGGAGCAGTATTATAGTAGTTATATATTCATGTACATAGGAGCAGTATTATAGTAGTTATGCAAGTAGAAGAAAAAAGCGGTGCGGCACTCACCCGGCTGGTTAAACAGTTCCGTTTAATGTGTCATGGAACAAGGACACAAAATCGCAGGTAGCAGGGGCGGATATCGGGCTGAGCGGCACAGGAGGCGGCGGCCGTTCGGCGGCAGACTGGCGATCGTCAGGCCAATAGAATCAGCGTGCGCAGAGCGCACTTTTATGACGATGCGATCCGTTGCCGGCTCCAGCTAGTAAACCGTCAAACTGCTGATCCTGGAAATTACTGACATCGCAAGAGGCAGTTAAAATGTTACAAAATGCTACATTCAATTTTGCAACAAATCGACAACAGTAATACTTGTATATCTTGGATACAACTTCTCAATAGGTTGCTTTCTATCATCCGTGCTGTTCTACAGCGTATTGCACAACAAAGTCACAAGAAAAGGCAAGCATACAGTTTTGTATATCGCTGATAAAAATGGGTAGTTAGGCACAATAAGGTTACAATGGCAGAATGCAAAGTTATATGGTATAGAAACACAAAAAGTACATATAAAGAACATACAGGTGTTACGGTTCAAGGCTGTCCACGCAGAGGCGTGATACAGGAACAACAGCTACAATGACACCTCGGAAAAACCAAGGGAGGCAGGTACAGTGTCACTTCCCATAGGTAGAATACCTCTAAGAAACGACATCCTACAAAAAAGACCGCTAGGTCATTCTTTCATTCAGACCAGTCGGTCCCATGGCTACCTCAGGCGCAAGATCCACCTATGCCTCTCTTCTCAACAGAGTCCGATGCCTGTCCCCTCCGCGGGAGGGTTGCTTAACCCACTCAATATCCGCAAGGACAGGCACCGTACATCGCCACCGTGTTTCTGGTCTGGTCGGGCAGCGAGGATCAATGCCGAGGGTTTGTGAATTATCTTAACCAAGTCAACCGTATGAACATGAGGTTCACGGTTCAACTATGGGGCGATAGCCTGATTGTTGTGGAGATGTTAGAGTCGAGGTGAGAGGGGGTTCCTCGTCACCTCGCCCATCGCAAGCCCACGGCAACCAACTCGCTGCTCCACCAGACCAGTTTCCACCCTCAAGCAGTGAAAAGGGCCATACCCTATGGGCAATTTGTCCGTCTCCGGAGAATTAACAGCGCTGAAGATGGTTTCTTAAAACAGGCGCTGCAACTTAAGGAACGTTTGATCGCGAGGGGTTACCCACCTGAAGACTTGGACGTTGCTTTACGTAAAGCGTTAATTCGTCCACGCGCCACTTTGCTGAACGAGAGGTCAGAAAGCGATCGTCCACCTGATCGCTTTGTTTTTTCTTTTGGGTACAGCCCCATGGCGGATACGATCCGCAAAGTGATTTTAGACAACTGGGATTTGTTAAAGGGAGATACTGCGCTAGCACCACTTACACTACAAAAACCATTGGTGGCGTTCAGAAAGAGCACCACCATTAGGGATCGATTAGTGCATAGTGAATTTAGGAGGTGCAGCCAAAAGATTGGCTAACTCAGCGAAAACCAGTGGGCAATCATAAATGTGGTTTCTGTTCAATATGCCCCCAGAATTCTCAAGCAAAGATACTACAACTTGGGGCAATTAGCCACAAGGTTCGGGACTTCATAACATGCAGGACTGCATATGTAGTATATGCCATCTTATGCCAGTGTCAGGCCTTCTACATAGGCAAAACTAAGAGGCCCTTGCTCGAAAGGGTTAAGGAACACTTCTCATCTGTGAAAACAGGAAGAGGTTGCCCTAGGTTAATTGCGCATGTTCTTGAGCAACATGGTGGCGATGTACGGTGCCTGTCCTTCGCGGGTATTGAGTGGGTTAAGCAACCCTCCCGCGGAGGGGACAGGCATCGGACTCTGTTGAGAAGAGAGGCATGGTGGATCTTGCGCACGGAAGCCATGGGACCGATTGGTCTGAATGAAAAGAATGACCTAGCGGTCTTTTTGTAGGATGTCGTTTCTTAGAGGTATTCTACCTATGGGAAGTGACACTGTACCTGCCTCCCTTGGTTTTTTCCGAGGTGTCATTGTGTAGCTGTTATTCCTGTATCACGCCGCCCTGTGTGGACAGCCTTGAATCCGTTAACACCTGTATGTTTTTATATGTACTTTTTGTGTTTCTATACCATATAATTTGCATTCTGCCATTGTAACCTTATTGTGCCTAACTACCCATTTTTTATCAGCGATATACAAAACTGTATGCTTGCCTTTTCTTGTGACTTTGCTGTGCAATACGCTGTGAACAGCACGGATGAGGAAAGCAACCTATTGAGAAGTTGTATCCAAGATATACAAGTATTACTGTTGTCGATTTGTTGCAAAATTGAATGTAGCATTTTGTAACATTTTAACTGCCTCTTGCGATGTCAGTAATTTCAGGATCAGCAGTTTGACGGTTTACGTAGCTGGAGCCGGCAACGGGACGACGTCATAAAAGTGCGCTTCTGCGCACGCTGATTCTATTGGCCTGACGATGCGCTAGTCTAAGCGCGAAACGGCCGTCGCCTCCTTGCAGCCGCTCAGCTCGATATCCGCCCCTGCTACCTGCGATTTTGTGTCCTTGTTCCATGACACATTAAACGGAACTGTTTAACCAGCCGGGTGAGTGCCGCACCGCTTTTTTCTTCTACTTGCATTCATTGGATTACTTTTGACATACTGGTAGCAGAGCACCACGCACGGCTCCACATACGCCGGATCGGTGGTGACCAGCATTGACCTACGGGGGTTTTTCACTAGGTAGTGCCGCCCTGATTTCTATTTCCATTTTCTCCCTATCACATTATAGTAGTTATATTCCTGTACATAGGAGGCAGTTTTATATTAGTTATATTCTTGTACAAATAGCCAGATTCCTAACACTCTCCCTCACTTCAGCTGCCTGCTTCCTGGGTCACATGATGCACTGGCCAATCACAGCCATGCCATAACTCGCAAAGTTTGGTACGGACTCAAACTTTACAGTTGTTCGCTCCACAGTAGTTATATTCTTTAATACAAACCTTGACAAAAAGAAATCCTGCAACAAGAAGGAAGTGTTGAAATGAAGCATTGTCTGTGTGAATGTAATGATGATATCTGGAAGTGATTACAATAATCGAGCAAAAGGAGAAGTTTTTGGGTAAATTTTACAACTGTATCCTTTAGGACCCTGCTGAGGCGGGTGCGGACTGTGAACTTAAAGTGGTCCTGGAAAAATAATAAATAGGGGCCCGTTTTGTAGTTGGGTCCAAATTGATGGAAGGAAGCGCCAATAATACCATATTGTGGCACATTATACCTCCTCAACAGAGCCAAATACCAGAGTGCATCACAAAATGCTGCCAGCATCCCCAAAAACTTCCACAGGCCAGTCTCGACGAGGGCTAAGGTGGCCCACTGGGCTTCAGCCCACCGGGAAAATTCCTTGTAAGGTCTATGGCCAATCCGCCCTTGCTGCTGGGCCTCCCCTAGCTTGAATAGAAGACGAGAAATGGTTGGACATGGAGGTATACAGGTTCTGTATGGTTTCCTGCAGCACATTTGCCCACAGATGTTAAAGCTGGGCCTGTAGATCCTGCACACTTGTTGGTCACATGTATGAGCTGCAGACCCTGCACGACCAGCCCTTTGACCAGGATATCCGCCTTTAGACTTTGCCTCAGCACGGAACCTTCTTCTGCCATGGAGGAGACTGGAGAAGCTAGCTCAGTGCCTCGCCTGTCATGTTTTGCACTTGAGTTCCTCCAGAAGCACACTAGTTTACAGCAAACCCTAACTGTCTGGACTTTTTTTTCCATCTGGGTGTCTCTAATATCTGTCAATGACTTTATGTATATGTCATTTGATTCTGTAGACTTTGGTGCCACCATTTTGTAATATTTTCTGTATGTTACCACCTAATCTGGAAACATGGGTAGAATACACATCCTCCTTGGAGGAGAAAATAAATGATGATCCTGCATTTTACACTCAAGCCCTATGGAAATACATAACACCTGAGACAGGGCGGCAACACCTGAGACAGGGCGGCAACACCTGAGACAGGGCGGCAACACCTGAGACAGGGCGGCAACACCTGAGACATGGCGGCAACACCTGAGACATGGCGGCAACACCTGAGACATGGCGGCAACACCTGAGACAGGGCGGCAACACCTGAGACAGGCGGCAACACCTGAGACAGGGCGGCAACACCTGAGACAGGGCGGCAACACCTGAGACATGGCGGCAACACCTGAGACATGGTGGCAACACCTGAGACATGGATTCCCTCCTACAGCTGGGTCCAGGAGCTTTTCAGCTTGAATACCAGAGAATGAATAATATATCATAAACTGTAACTCGTTCCTGGCACATATTATTCACTGTAATAATCATGTTTGGTATAATGTCGACATCACAGGGAGTCTGGGCACCCCACCCACTAGAGCTGGCGTTCCCACATAATAAGGATCTCCCACTCTAGGACCCCTACACTGGTCATATCTGGTATTTAAAGATATGCAATTCCTGACACCATCCCTGCCAGAGAGCAGCAACATGTAGTGACACCTCATAGTGTTGGGGCCACATCAAGCCATACGTGGCCACTGGGGCCACACCAAGCCAAACATGGCCACTGGGGCCGCATCAAGCCAAACGTGGCCACATCAAGCCAAACGCGGCCACTGGGGCCAAACCCAGCCACTGGGGCCACATTAAGCCAAACGCGGCCACTGGGGCCAAACCAAGTCAAACCTGGCCAAACCCTGCAACTGGGGCCACACCAAGCTAAACATGGCCACTGAGGCCACATCAAGCCAAACGTGGCCACTGGGGCCACATTAAGCCAAACGCGGCCACTGGGGCCACACCAAGCCAAACCCGGCCACTGAGGCCGCACCAAGCCAAACCCAGCCACTGCACCAGTGTGTAATCAGACCACACCTGTAATCATTTGCATACCTACCTGAGACATAACTGCATGCCGTTTTTTGGCGTTTCTATCTGGGTGCGTTATTTATTTAGATTTTTATAATAATTCATCAATTTATTTTGTGTAATTATCAGCGTTACTTCTGGTTGTTGTGAGCTGATTTCACTTCCCCAACTTTCTTTTGCTACTTGTACAAAGTGCATTACTCCAGTGGGCAATAAATATGAATTATGGGCACTTTGTAAAATGAACATAATAACTTTTTGAAAGACTTTCTTAATTTCACTCACAAATTATTTTTGCATATTACATCTCTTCAGTGTCTGGTTCTGTTGCCTAAGGGCTCATGCACATGTTCCGTTTTTTTGCAGCTTGTATGCGGAACCATTCATTTCAATGGGGCCACAAGAAATGGAAATGATTATGTGCGCATTCTGTATGTCTGCAAGTGCGTTCTGCAAAAAAATAGAACATGTCCTATTCTTGTCTGTTTTGCGGACAAGGAAAGGCATTGTTACAATGAATGTGCAGAGAAAAAAAACGGATGTAACACGGACATCAACAGATGTCATCCATTTTTTTTGCGGATCCGTATTTTGCAGACCACAAACTACATACGGTCACGTGCATGAGCCCTAAGGCTGCTTTCACATGAGCGTGTTTGCTGTCCATTTTGCTCTTTCTCCTTTATTTTTATTTTATTTTTATTTATTTTTTTTGGGGGGGGCATGTTTTTTGCAATGAAAATGCAATCTCCAGATGTTAGCGGATGATCTATGGGAAATGCAGGACACATAAGTGTTTCTTTGCTCCTGGCGGTTTTGCTTACTTTTTCTCAGAAGAGCAAAAAGTTGGAGTTTTTGCAGTTTTTTTGTCGCGTTTTGACATCATCTCTATAGAGGAAAAACACCAGGAAGGAATGATTAGTGGTAAGCCGCACTGTGCAAAAAATGCTGGAACAAAATGTCACAAAAACAAGTGCCAAGAAAAAATTAAACTTTTTCTTACATTTTTTTAGCAACTCCACTAGAGTCCAATCCATGAGTGTAAGGACCCCCAGCCATTACGCTGGGTGTGAATGCAGCTCTAATCACTGTAAAGCATTAGGTAGATTACATTACGTGTATGCAGCTCATATCGATGTCTCCGGATCCCTGTGATTTATTTTGTGTCGCACAATATAATATTAAGGGTCTTACTGGGTGTTTTATGTTTCCATGCTTTTAGATTGATTTTATATCATCTGTCTTGCTCCACTCTGCTGCACAGTTCCAAGTAATTGATGTCACTAAGTTTCCTGGATTTGTAGACCCCAGGCCAGAAGGTGCTGAGTACGAGGAATCGTGTACAGATGAAGTATGACCGAGAGAAGACATGGAGCGTGGCAATTTCTACAGAAAGTACTGAATCTGTGTGCTGCTTTCCCTCCTTTGTCCTTCCAAATGAGAGCGTTTATCAGAGTACGGTGTAGACTGTCATCGGGATGTCCATTCAGGGTCATTTGTACACTAAAAGAGAAGGACTATGCTCTTAAAGGGGTTCTCTCACTGAGGCATGTGCCCAGGGGCGTAGCTAAAGGATCAAGGGCCCTGGTGCAAGAGTGCAGCTTGGGCCCCCCCTTCCCTCAGTACTTTGTGGTTAGGGGTAAGGGAGCAGACAGCCTTCGTGCTGTCTGAGGCAAAAATTGAAACTGCAGCTCTCATTCAAATTCTTGACCTACGCCCTTCCCTGGAGCCAGAGGTGTAACTTGAAGATTCTAGGCCCCAGTGCAAAATCTATGACGGAGCCCTCCCAGCATGCACTTTCTATAATACCGGTGTCTTGTTATGTGGCACAAGCAGGGCTCGAGTCCAGTGGGAACGCATGGGAACGGCGTTCCTGCACTTTTTTCTTAGCAGGAACGCCGTTCCCTTTCAGGGTCAAATGCCTGGTGGTGAAGCCGAAGGCTAATAATTCATTTCACCTCCTCGCCCCGACGCCCCCCTCCAGCACGGACGCACGCCCCTCGGCTTTACCTGTTAACTGCCTGGCTGGAGCTAGTAGGGGGCGGGGCTGAGGGCGGACCTCTCCTGGTGGAGGAAGAGACGTGCGGTGCGTGCAGGCTGGGAGATGATGTCAGACGTCACTGCCTGCCCGCGCGTCTGCGTCTGTAGTGAGGAGGAGCAGAGCTGCTTCTGCACTGCAGGGTCCAGACTCCAGACAGAGAGAGACTCCAGACGCCAGTGAAAAACAAACTCAACTCAGTAACAGTTGATATAGTGGTTAGTCAGAGTTATGGATTCTTCATTTTTTCTCTTTACTCCTGGCAGTAGGATGGAGGGCAGGATGTATCATGGATCTGCATCTGCAAGCTTAAGGTCCCGGTTGTCATGGAAATACTACTGGGGAGTGGGGAGCATGTACTTACCTTCCGCGCGGGCAGCCGGGGCGCTCATTTGTGACGTCAGAGCCTCTCTGCGTCGCATGGATCACGTGATCTGCAATGCAGAGAGGCTCTAACGTCACAGAGGAGCGCCCCGGGCTGCCCGCGCGGAAGGTAAGTACATGCTTCCCAGTAGTATTTCCATGGCAACCGGGACCTTAAGCATCCTGCCTGCCATGGTTACCATTCAAAAAAAGCTAAACACCATATCCAGCAATGCGCCGAAATGATGTTTAGCTTTAATACGGATCCGGATTAATGCTCTTCAATAGGCATTAATTCCAGATCCGTCCTTCTGGCTTCACTTTAGTTTTTTGGGCCGGAGCAAAATCCGCAGCATGCTGCGGAATTTGCACCGTCCATAAAACTGGTCAGGATGGAACGGAGGACATCCTGATGCATCCTGAACGGATTTCTATCCATTCAGCAGGCATTGGGAAAATCCTGATCAGTTTTCTTCCGTCCTAGATCCCCGAGGACGGATCTCTAGGACGGAAGAGGGAAACGCAAATGTGAAGAATGTGAAGCAGCAATGATGTTTCTCAAACAGCTTGCAGATTGACACCTACACAATAAAGTGAATTTCCACTGTGCAGTTATTCTTCTACACCTGACCCCGTGAATGCCTGAATATAACTCATTCCTCCTAAGAAGAACCTTTCCAATAGTGCAGCAATTTATCATTGTAAAAATGTAAACTAGATATATATTGTTTTGTCATTTTCTTAAAAAAGGCTCAGTATAGAGAATACCAAATCTCATTATATGTAATTTAATGAATAATAAGCCATATTAATAAAGTTAATTTAACTTACTTAATATGGCTTATTATTCATTAAATTGCATATAATGAGATTTGGTATTCTCTATACTGAGCCTTTTTGAATAAAATGACAAAACAATATATATCTGACTATAATTTACATTTTTACAATGATAAAGTGTGGCAGGTGCAGCCCTGCGTGCGTAATAAACAGTAAAAGTACCCTGCTACCCCTCCTCATTTAAATTATACCCCATATAGTGTATTATGTACCGTGATTTCTTTGTGGAATACTTTTGAAGGTCAGGGCCCTAAAGCAGCCACTTCCCCTGTAGCTATGCCCGACCCCTGTATAACGTACCCTGGCCTGATACCCCTGAGTTATATTATATAACTGAGGAGGGCTGTCAGGGTACATTATACAGAGGGGTAATAGAACTGAGGCATCAGGGTAAATTATACAGGGGGTAAAACTAAAGGGTACAATGGCCACATCAGGGTATCATTATATACAGTGGTAATATAACTGAGGAGGGATAACTTATATTACCCCTGTATAATGTACCCTGATACCCCTTAGTCATACCCCCGATTCGTCTTAGCCCCTGTATAATGTACCTTGATACCCCACAGTTATATTAACCCATTATAATGTCCCCTGATACCCCTCAGTTCTATTACCCCTCAGAACTGAGGGTACGTTATACTGGGGTCGGGCATAGCTACAGGGGAAGTGGCTGCTTTGGGGCCCATGCAGGAGGAGGAGGACTAAAATATTTTTTTAGGGGGCCTTTCAAAAGTATTCCACAAAGAAATTATATACAGTGACAGTATAGACAGTCTAGGAAACGGATGGAACAGCTGCCGGGCCTGGTCTGAGAGAGCGATCTTTACTAGCCACAGGAAAGGGGGCAGCATGAAAGGAAGAGATTATGAAAACATTACGGGGGGGGGGGCAGATGTAAAGAAAAATATTTTTTTCTTATTGTCCCCCTCTAAAACCTAGGTGCCTCTTATAAGGCGAAAAAAAAAAGCTTGGAGTTCCACACTCCTTCTTCCTGCCAGCACCTCTGAGGCCAAGCCTGCCAGCACCTCTGAGGCCAAGCCTGCCAGCACCTCTGAGGCCAAGCCTGCCAGCACCTCTGAGGCCAAGCCTGCCAGCACCTCTGAGGCCAAGCCTGCCAGCACCCCTGAGGCCAAGCCTGCCAGCACCTCTAAGGCCAAGCCTGCTAGCACCTCTGAGGCCAAGCCTGCTAGCACCTCTGAGGCCAAGCCTGCCAGCACCCCTGAGGCCAAGCCTGCCAGCACCTCTAAGGCCAAGCCTGCTAGCACCTCTGAGGCCAAGCCTGCCAGCACCCCTGAGGCCAAGCCTGCCAGCACCTCTAAGGCCAAGCCTGCTAGCACCTCTGAGGCCAAGCCTGCCAGCACCCCTGAGGACAAGCCTGCCAGCACCCTTGAATCTTCAGAACTGTAAGTAAATTATATATAAGGAAAGCTTATACTATGAAAGAGACAAATTACACCTGAACAGACTTATACAGATGCAGCAGCGTTAGCACTCCCTTCCGTTAACTCAAATTTCATTATTCCATTGAGTTATCTTGAAACAAAAGCCATTGAAAGCAGTTGCTTAACCAGTTATGTGTTAACCCTGCTACATCCGTAGGTCAAATTTCAGTTTTTCTTTATGTTTTGTTTTGATCTTAACGTGTACATTTAGTCCTTAAGGGGTTAAAATAACTGATAACTAATCTGCATCACATCCACTGGACTGGAGGCTCATATGAGACTAATTGTTAGATAATTTAATTTCTTTTTAAAATAATTTTTAGAGTAATGATTTTATTTAATACAATTATGCTGATTTGTGCCTTACCCTGCACCTCACAGTCACCGGACCACCCCACCACTGCCACCACAGACAACAGAAGAAAGAGTTTTTTACAATAAGAGGTAATACAACGGATGAGGAATACTTTGCCCAAAGAGGTTATTTTATCAAAAAAAAATTGTAAATCAGAATTTTTTTAAAATTTTTAAAATTGTTTTTATTTGTACAGAAATGAGTAAACGAAAAACCAGCATTACGGATTTCTTCACAAAGGCATCCAATAAAAAATCACATGCTGATTCTGCAAGTTGCTCCACTCAGTCTGAGCCTTTGCTCCAGCAGGTGGTTTCCGCTGCAGAAGCTACGACAGTGAATCGGCTGTAGTGGACATGGTCACTGATGTGGCTGAAGATGCCCATGTCAGTGATAACATTCTTCCAGAATGTTGGGACCAGAGTAATTGGCTAGAATTTAAAAAAAAGTACCCTTGGCTGTTTGTACAAAATGGTCTTTTAGGATGCAAAGTTTGTCAAGAGGTTAAACACCTTGGAGTGTCTGTTTCACAAGGTGTATCCATTTCGAAAGAATGGAGCACTGGTACAATTACCCCATATGGCAAAACCAAAAAAGATATGTTGACATCACTACGTAAAAAAATCCACATACATAAGATTTCAGAAGCACATGTAAAGGCAGGAGAAATCCATGCAGTATCCAGAAAGGAGATTCTGCAATCCAATATTGCAGAACAGCAGAAACATAAATTTGCATCCACTACTAAGGTATTTCGCACTGCCTACTTTTGTGCGAAAAAAAATCGCCCTTTCACAGACTTCAGAGATCTTATCAGCTTGCAAGTTGCAAATGGAGCTGACTTAGGATGTATTCTCCATAGTGAGTACACAGCAGCACAAATAATAGATTGCATTGCTAGTGAAATGAGAAAAAAGCTTTGCAAAGCAATAGTTGAGCAGGCTCCAAAAATTTCTGTTTATATTGATGAGTCTACAACAGTTTCTACCCATTCAGTGTTAATCGCTTATATTCGTGCCTCTGTTAACGGAAAAGACCCAGTCACTTTCTTTCTGGATTTGCTTGATTTGCCTAAAACAGATGCACAGTCTATTGAAGCCACTCTTCTAGCTTGTTTTTCTAAATTTGGGTTCAGTAATGACTTTCTTGCTAAAAACTGGATTGGAGCTTGCAGTGATGGTGCAAGTGTAATGCTTGGAAGAAAGTCAGGTGTTCTGGAACGACTCAGCCAAAAATATCCACAGATTGTGAAATGGCACTGCTTGTGTCATAGGCTGGAATTGTGCATTTCAGATACTATAGATTCAATTCCTGGTCTTCAACATCTAACATCATTTTTTGAGAAATTGTATGCTGTATACCATCAGTCACCCAAAAATCTGTATTTAGTGGCCTTAACAAGGTCTTGACATCAGAAGATTATTTGTTAAACCTTCAGGGGTTGCAGATGCTGTTCAGGAAATGGCACTGTTATCTGAAGCTCTACAAAGTGATGACATCACACTTCCCCGAGCTTATCAGCTGATTAATCTTACAGTTCGTGCACTTGAAAAAATGAAAGACATGCCTGGCAAACATCTGAAAGAAGTCCTGGATTCGCTGGAGAAAGGGAATTTTAAAGGTGTGACTATCAATCCAGAGAGTTCAAAAGGCCAAGTGAGGATAAATCTCCCTCAATTTTATCAAAGTTTGGTGGATAACTTACGCTCCAGACTTTTTGCTTTAACTGCGAGCAACAGACCTGCAGCTTCATCACATTCAGGTGAATTTGAAACTCTTGTGTCTGAAATTGACATCCTGAATTCACAACGCTGGCCAATCAATGTGGACAGTCCGTGGTTTGAAGGTGAAGTGAAGCTGGAGCAGCTATGCAAAAGATTCCGTCTCAGCTATGCATCCATCTGTGAAGGTTTCCGAGACTACATTGATAATGGTGGCACAGAGATTCCAGAAAAACTGAAACCAGTGGTGACAGCAGTTAACAGTCTTCCAGTGACATCCGGTGACTGTGAAAGGGGCTTCAGTACAATGAATTTGGTGATGTCACCCATTAGGAGTGGGCTTGGCATTGAACGCCTGTCTTCTCTTTTGTTCATTAGTCTCATTGGGCCTCCTGTGCATTTATGGGATCCTTTACCATACGTCACAAAATGGTTGACCACACATCGTAGCGCAGATGATAATAAATCCCGGAAAGTTGATAATATTGCACGTAAAGGGCAACGTTATTCTAGTTTGTGGGATATTTTCTAATGGGACTAGACAAATAAGTTAAGTTAACTCCCTCAAAAATCACACCATTCTCTTTATCACGGTTGGTAGAACTGTTATATATTTTCATTTGTTTAATGCATGTGAATTTTTCAGTTGTTTGTGTAAACTGGCACTTTACATTAAATGTTGCTGAATTATCAGCGAAATATATATATATATTTTGTTTTTGGGTGGGCGGGGGCAGACTGGCAGTGGATCTTGGGTGAGTTCCCACATTTTTTCTTCCAGGACTTGACCCCTGGGCACAAGGGTCTTTGGGGCTCCTCAAGGTCCTAGGTCCGGTAGCGGCTGCTACCTCTGCACCCCCAATAGCTACATCCATGCTTGTGCCTTACTAAGACATATGGACATCATGGACAGGGGGTCCTCAACTCAGAGTCCATGCAATACTGTGCTGTAATGGAAATGTATGGCTGGTCCTAACTTCTACCGACAATAACTGCTCTGGACCATGTCCTACTCCGAGTCATAAAAGGGTCTTCTTCATGAATTTTTATAGTGGAAAAATGGTTATGGTGCCCATATTGTACAATACACATATGGAAGACTGGAGCCATGGGCTGGAGATGAGGATCTTCTGGCCACCACTTATCTTGGCTTCCTCCTGATAACTGATGGAGGACAATGGAACTGACCTGTATACTTGTTAGGATATATAATGAATGATTTATTTGCACGCCTCCTCCTCCCTGAGCTTCACTTTAGTAGCTGTTTGAGGTCTTCTCATTTCAACACTTGTAAGATTCCTCATCTGTCCTGTAGTCTCTTTCAGTTTACTTTCAGTATAGATAGCGCTAAGTATCTGACTAGGGTTCAAGCAGAGCTACATAGACGATGTGACTCCTCATCAAATCTCATTTCATCCCAAAGTTTCCCATCATTAGGCTACAGATACCTTTTCTAATGGTGAATACCATAGCTTCAGTCATAACTACTGCTAAGTTGATAAAATTGAGCCATATAGTGAAGTATTTGAGAGCCCAATGACTTTGAGTATATTTCCAAAAAAGTCAATTTCAAAGAGTTACAAATTACCTCTGCAGGAACAAGGACTTCTCATCAGTAGCTTCATGGATTGGGCACTCACAGGCACGTCTTATCACCATGCACAATGCCAGGGGGCTGTTGAAGGGATGTAAAGCCACCACTGCTGATTGAAGAACCTGGATTTGGTAGATGCTAAGACCAGGTTTCCTGTCACTCTGAGAAGTGGGGACTGTAGATATGGAACAAAGTAAGGTCCATGACAAGTCATTTTTTTTGAGTTTGGCATGGATAAACTTCAGTGGTTTTGTTTGAGGGGGAGTGTAAGAAGGAACTACAGTAGATTGACTAATGTCTTAAACTTGGCAATATTGCTTTCTTAGTGTATACCTAGCATGTATGTGCAGCGGCCAACAAAGGCGTTATGAGCCATAAAGGATGGGAGTGGTGGCTCAGGCGAGCATGGTGGTAGTAGCACTCAGTGTGGAAATCCTTTCCCAGCTCTCCCTGGGCCAGTGCACAGTGTAGAAAGGGTGTACCCTAGTTTTCTTGGCTTGGGGGTCTTCTGCCTGGTGTTACCTGGGATGCCCTTAGTGTTAGAGAGTGTGGTGGGGTGCAAATAAGGGATCCCTATGGACAAGTGGTGCACAATATGTAACTCTTTTCACAATCTGCAACTCCAATGATGAGGCCGGTTTAATAGATGACCAACTCTTTACTGGTAATAATAGCTACAATGTGTACATGCAACAGGTCCAGGAAGGACGTAGGAAAGAGGACAGGAGTGGTGGTAGTGCCAGTGAAGGTAGCAGTTGTCCCCATGGTGGAAGTCCTCACTCTGGTGCTCCCTGGCCCTTTCAGTGTTGGAAAGCGATCACCTTTACTTCCATTTCGACACTCCCTGGCTTTGGGGGTCCTATCTAGTGTTAGGTGGGGTGCCCTTGGTGTAGGTGATTTTTTAGGTGCAAGGTCAGGGTCCCAAATGGTGGCAGAAAATGCAATAATGCAGTGGTGCGGTTGCTGGTGCACATAATGATGAGGGTGGTTTTAGTGCAAACAGTTTAGGGTACTTTACTGGGGCAGTTGGGTGGCTCACACAGTCCTTCCAGGTAGCGTCTACAATTTCCCTAAAGGCTGGGTGTGGGGAAGGGTAGGCAGTATACTAATCCTGTTGATAACAAACAGATGGCTCATCCTGGATGACCACAACTGGTGCTCAGGTTCAGAGAAACACCCTGGGTTCTAGAGTTCTTCTACTTCTACCATTAGTATATTAATCCTTTCTGAGTCTCTCTGCACAATCTCTCCAATGCAGCCTAAGTGGGCGCACTTTATCTTTAGATCTCTATATTCACAGTACCCTCAGCAGGGTGCAATCTTCCAACAGTTGGCCAGTCTGTTGGTTCGGGCATTACTTTCTCTGACTCAGGTGCTCTGCATTCTCCCTTGTATGACCGCCAATCCTTTTGTTAGGCTCAACAACTCTCTCAGAGGTAGACACTTTCCACAGTACAGTAGCTTTCTGGCTGCTCTGGGCTCCACACACATACCCAGCCAACACCAGACTGAACTGTTCTCACCAGAGGACAGGGTGGAGCCAGCCTACACCTAGTGGCCATTACCAAGGGGCTGGCCAACCAGTTAGCTGCCTACTGCCCACACAGATCCCCTGAGACACATAGGGTAAAATTAACATGATATCAACAGTAGGCTGCCGGCCCACGGCATACAAACATGAACTCAATGCAGTAGTTACAGTTCAGACTATTCATGGACCTGCAGATCTTACATGTCTTGCAATTTCCACAGTTCTTACAGTCCTAGAAGCTGCAAAGGTGGTTGGTAGGCCAAGTTAATATCTCTCTGAGTCAATCCTCCCAAATCTATACATTCTCTATTTATCCAGCCACAAGGATGCAATATCTCTCTTTTTCTGTGTTTTTCTCAGTCTCTACATTCTTAAAAATGCAGCACTACAAGTACCCAACCGAGGAGTGTAGTTTCTTAATAGATGGCTAATCTGCCTCCTAAGTATGCCAGAGTTTCTATTCTCCCTGGCAAAGTTCTTTGAATCCTGAAAGCTGTGTGCAGGTTACTGTATCTCCACAGACTATTTAGCACGCACCTCCTCTAAATGTCTGGTACACTCCAATATAGTTTCAAGTTGCTTCCTCAGAGGCTGGTGTAAGGCTCTGTCTCTCAAGCTGGCTGGTTAATTTTTCCTCTGAGGACTGCTTTCTGCTTCCTCTTCTATCACTGTCTCAACTTCAACTGCCTTTACTAGCAAGTGTAAAAAGCAAGTGCACACTGCAAATGTCCTCTCGCTTGGTCACCCACAGACCAACCAATACATTCATTTTTGTATAAAGCTGATCATACACCTTAGATGTTTGTCCAAAAGCTTGTCAATTTTATTGGGACCATTCAATCACGTAATGTATGCGTAGGTCCCCGACTTTGTCCAGGGTGATAATGATCGAGCATGTTGTCATGCTGCCCAATCTTTTTTGTTTTTTGTTTTCAAGTAGTCTGGTAGCAGTGTAAGCTACCTGCGGGGTCAGGGGGGACCAGGGCTTGCTGGGTGTTGTGGTGCAGTGCGTCACCCACCTGAGAGGTATGCTTCTAATGGACTTATGGATCCCTTCCGTCTTCTGCTCCAGATGGTGGTCTCAGTGTATAACAGCTGTAGCACTCCCCTGCTAGCGGGAATAATTGAAGACCAGGCGATTCAGTTAAATTGTCAAAGTCTTTACTTAAAGGGTTGCAAAACGTTTCTCAACCTCAAGCAGATTCCTCTGCCGGCCACACACTTAACCAGGGAACAATCACGTCTTTATCACAGCAGACCTTTTCCAGTGAACGGTACACCAACGGGCCATCAATGCAGGACATGGGTAGCATACCTCCTGATCCCTGCGCCCTTCCTGTGTTTCTCCTCACTAAGGCTCTGCTCTGTGTCCTCAGCCCCGTCTGGCTGGTATCCAGTGATTCTTTTCCTTCCTTGCTCTGTTTCTCAGTCTCTCAGCCCGGCCTAAGGGTATTGTTCCACTTTGGCCCTTGGAACTGGCGTCCTCCTATCTCCGGTTGTCTATGTTCACCTCCAGGCAGGACCCTTCCGGCTGTTTCCTCAACTGCACACCCTTCCCCAGGTCATAGACCCAGGTTTCCCTGGCTTCACCAGGCTCAGGGGCCTGAACTTCTCTGCAACTACATCTTAACTCAACTGCACTGAACTGAAACTGAACTCCTCCTCCCCTCACTAAGCCTTTTGTACCTATCCTAGGGGTCCCTCTAGTGGCCAACTCTCCTCACTACACCCCTACCGGCTTGCAGGGATCAAGAGACATGACAATTCACATTTTTATAACAATTCAGCAATAACGGTTAAATAACATGTTCCCTTCTCGCACCACTTTCCCAAATAACGGACGCTCCCCTCTTTAACCCTCCCATACATCTGTACCCCTATTACAGCAGCTTCCTCCTCTCCTCCTACCTACAAACAGGAGGTAATATCTATATGCCATGCATTGATCTGTTGCTCTGTATAATTAATAAACATCTCTGTTGAGGCACTTTGTACACTTTTTGATCAAAATGTTTAGGCTCCCTCACTATGTCAAGGGGGCCTTTTTTGAGTGGGTCCCTACTCTACTTTGCCGCAGCGCCACATGGTTACCAACGCTGCTGCAGCACAGCAGTCAAAAACATCCCAAGCACCCACAGCAATGAGCCCAACCAGCCCACAGGCACGCCAGCAACAGCCACCATGCAGCACCGCACAATGTGAACAGATCTCAAAAGCTCACCTCTTCATGTGGTCTCGGAAACCTGAGACCAGGAGGTGTTAACCCTTATACAATCTCCTGCTAATTAAAAATAACACCTGGGTCAAATTGAAGGAGTGCTCCTTTACGGCCCCTTTCACACAAGCGAGTCTTCCACGTAGGTGTGATGCGTGACATGAATGCATATCGCCCACTCGGAATCCTGACCCATTTATTTCAATGGGTCTGTGTATATGAGCGTTTTTAGTTTTTTTTTCACGCATCAGTTCTGCGTTGTATATTTAGTTATAATACATATCTGCCACCAAAATAACAATGAGTATAATGTCCATTATGTACACGATAGTACAATACCGATGGAGTTTATTGACATGAGATATGTAAGGATAGTGTTGAAGATTATTAATGAGGCCAACTAACTTGATTCATGATGATAAAAAAAACATTAGCACCAAGAATACATAAAATGTTACATGTTAAAAAAAAATTCAGCATTACTTATAAGTATTTCATGGCAATGTGTCTGGCGAGTTGAAATAAAATTATACCGTACAACAAGATTGGGGCTCAATACTTCATATTCAAATACACTTTAAAATAAGGAAAACCGTTTAGTTACATCAACTTCCATATACACACGGGTGACGTATCCTCATCATTACAGCCAGGATTAGAAAAAAAACCTGCGGAACTTAAATATAGTCTGACAAAGAAATGACTTAGTAGTACACCAAAGTCCGGTACAAACTGCAAAGAAAAAAAGGAGGTCAGTCAGCACCGATCCCCCTTTTTTTCTTTGCAGTTTGTACTAGAGAGGGGGCTGACTCCATTTAGTCTTGCACCCCTGACTAGCCTGTCTGCCCCATAGGCTGATTTTAATTAATGTGAGTATAAGGCTATGTTACGGTATAACCCGGTATAGTGAGGGTTAATACCGTTCGGGCGATTCCCTTTGCGAAGAGCACAGCAACCCACAACCATTCAAATCCACCGAACTGGAACCATACGAAGTCCTCCTTTCCTGGAACAGGCAAGAGAACGTTCTGACGTAGCAATTCCCCCCAAGTACGAGACGAGGCTCCGTATTGATGGTTAAACAGGAATTCTCTTTATTGAGGGCTACCTGCCCGGTATTTATGCAGGTCTCCCACCTGGTGGACACTCCCCTAGGGGACAAGAAGGAAGACTGAGACACAGGGGATACAGCAGCCAATCACGCACAATGGGACAATAGGGACAACCACACCCAGCATATCCCTCCCCTCTGCCTGTGATACAATTGCCCTACATGGGTTAATGTAATCATCACAGGTAGGAGAATACACAATGTCTTCTGTCCTGGAGACAACCGAGGAGTTGTCCCTGCCGCTGGGGAGAGGGGGTAACAAGCTCCTCTCCCAGACATTCTTCCAGCCGCTGGGGAGGGAGACCGACTGTCTCCGCTCCCAATACAGTGTCCTGCTGCTGGGGAAAGGAGACTGGGCTCTCTATTCCCTGCTGGACACTCTGCCGATGGGGAGGGAGGACAAGGCTTTCCTCTCCCAGTAAGTCACTCTGCTGCTGGGGGCCAGGACCGACTGTCTCTGCCCCCTATAACTTAGCCTGCCGCTGGGGAGAGGGGGTAACAAGCTCCTCTCCCATACATACTTCCAGCCTCTGGGGAGGGAGACCGACTGTCTCCGCTCCCAATACAGTGTCCTTCTGCTGGGGAAAGGAGACTGGGCTCTCTATTCCCTGCTGGACACTCTGCCGATGAAAAATGGAGACTGGGCTCCCAATTCCCTGCACTTGACTCTGCCGCTGGGGGACAGGACCGACTGTCTCTGCCCCCTGTAACTCAGCCTGCCGCTGGGGAATGGAGACTGGGCTCCCAATTCCCTGAAGGACCGGTGGAGAGACCTCGGTCCCATCTCCACCAGCCACCTGGGTTTCTTTCCAGTAAACCTCCACAATATCCTCCCAGCTGAAGGGCTCTGGACCTGGGTCTGACACTCTGCTCTCTCGCTGGGCCCTCTCATTGGAGTGGAACAGCTGCTGGTAGTCCTGTTCCAACTCCATCTTGCTCAATTTTGTGAGTGTCGTCCCAGTCATACCTGCTCTCCCGCCACTCAAAGAGGTCCCTGAACCGGGCTTGTGTAGGGCTCCCAAACTCCAGCTCTGAAAAAATCTCCCATAACAAGCCAGGACCATCAAACTCCTCTCCCTCTGGCATGTCATACTCGGCTGTCCGGGGTAGGTACCGAGCTTCATACCACCAGAGTGCCTGGTAGGCATCTTCCAGCCACATCTCCCGCCTTACCAGGTTCTTCAGATCTTCTACCCACTCTTCCAGGGGCTGCTCTCCTAGGAAGGGCATCCGCAGGGCTACTCGCTTCTGCTGTCGCTGCTCGTCCTTGGGGAGCCTCTCGTCCCGCAGATACTCCACAATACCCAGTGCCTGGTACCAGATGCCTTTGCGGACTGCATCTCGGTCATCCATGACACCCTCATCATACTCCACTGCTGGTTCCATCCCGGTGCTGTTAGGGTCGCTGTACTGGGACACGCTTTGCCCTCAAATTGTAAAATCCACGGTGCCTTCTGTTGCTGTCCTTCTGGCTGTAGGAACGATCCCGCTGCTTGCCACCAGTTGTTACGGTATAACCCGGTATAGTAAGGGTTAATACCATTCGGGCGATTCCCTTGGCAAAGAGCACAGCAACCCACAACCACTCAAATCCACCGAACTGGAACCATACGAAGTCTTCCTTTCCTGGAACAGGCAAGAGAACGTTATGAAGTAGCAATTCCCCCCCAAGTACGAGACGAGGCTCCGTATTGATGGTTAAACAGGAATTCTCTTTATTGAGGGCTACCTGCCCGGTATTTATCCAGGTCTCCCACCTGGTGGACACTCCCCTAGCGGACCAGAAGGAAGACTAAGACACAGGGGATACAGCAGCCAATCACACACAATGGGACAATAGGGACAACCACACCCAGCATATTCCTCCCCTCTGCCTGTGATACAATTACCCTACACGGGTTAATGTAATCATCACAGGCAGGAGAATACACAATGTCTTCAATCCTGGAGACAACCGAGGAGTCATGGTGTCCTAGGTCCGATAATACAAATAAACGTACAACCAGGAGATGGTGCATAAACTGTTTATTGCCATAAATAAACATGGTGTGGAGAATAAGGGCCGCGATGTCCTATTACTTTACCAACCATATAACTAAGAATACCACACAACTGTCCGCTCGAGCAACGAGCGACTTACCCCAATAACAGGACATCGCGACGGACTTCTTATTTGAGGGAGGGAGGGAGCTTGAAGATCCAGCGCCGAGAATGCGCAATAACTGACTCCTCACCTTATTTTACAGGTGCCACACGCCAGGACCGTTGAGCCATCCACCAATAAGGATTCAGGAGCTGTCACCCGACTGTAAAGCCGTTGACCTCGAGCTCAAGACCTAACACATGGTAAGTAACTTTATTAATAAATAACACTTACACAACAGAAAGTATTATACAATGGACGGAACCAGGACACCATGTGTCCCCTCCATTGTATAATACAATGGGTCAGGGGGCCTTCATTCAATTATCTCTCAGGACAAAGGGAAATCGTCAATACACACGTGGGGACAATTGGAGAGACATCAATGTTCAATATACAATGTCCCACCCTTTACAGTACACACAGACATTTAACATATCCCCAGATGGCTTGGATCTGAGCGCTCAATATATCCCAACAGCGCTCAGATGCCACAAATACAGTCAAATCGCCATGGGGTTTAAGTTTAGCATGGGCTGAGAGGGGCCATAATCCTGGGGCAAGAGGCTGGCAATCTGTCCCCTCCAAAACCCAGTGGCGAGGTTGGTTTCGCCACAGGCTACATGCACACGACCGTGTGTGTTTTGCGGATCCGCAAAACACGGAAGCCGCTCCATGTGCTTTCCGCAATTTGCGTAACGGAATGGGCGGCCCATTATAGAGATGCCTATTCTTGTCCGCAAAATGGACAAGAATAGGACATGCTCTATTTTTTTTGCGGGGCCACGGAATGGAGCAACGGATGCGGATAGCACACGGAGTGCTGTCCGCATCTTTTGCGGCCCCATTAAAGTGAATGGGTCCGCGCCCGAGCCGCAAAATATGCTGCTCGGACAAAACATACGGTCGTGTGCATGAGGCCTAAAGCTTAGCCTGCTCTCCCTGCACTCACTGGAAGCCTGTGGCGCCAGGAGAGGTATAGGGTGGATTCTCATTGCATTCGTTGGTGGCCATCTGGCACCAGGAGAGGTGTGGAGTGGGCTCGGCATGCATGTTGGTAGCTGCATTCCCTGGATTCAATAGAGGCCATTTTGGCACCATATATTAAACATAAATTGAGGTGGGCCCAGCATGCATGTGGAACCTGCACTCCCTGAATTTTATGGTGGCCGTAATGGCACATAACACGAAGAATTTAGTGCTAGGTTCCCGTCTTACAGAGATCGCCTTGACGTGTGGCAGACGGGCCCAAATAATTTTGTACAAAATGTGTTTGCCAAGCATCTCATTTACAAAATAAGCGTAGCATTAGAATACTTTCTTGTTCTTTATTTGGTTTGCAGAGTGCTGTTGCTTTGTATATGTTACACCAAAGTCCACTATGAAAAGTGGTCAGGGGAAAAGCACACACAGTTTCTCACTGTAAATTTAAAATATATATGACATGTATAATGGTATTAAGTACCGTATTTTTCGCTTTATAAGACGCACTTTTAAAGGACCGCACATGGCCGGCACTATAATAGAAATGCCTTTTCTTGTCCATGTCTGCGGACAAGAATAGGACATGTTCTATTTTTTTGTGGAACAGAAATGCGGATGAGGAACGGAAGTGCGGACACGCACAGCACACTGTGTGCTGTCCGCATCTTTTGCGGCCTCATTGAAAATGAATGGGTCCGCACCTATTCCGCAAAATTGCAGAATGGATCCGGACCCATTTTGCGGACGTGTGAATGAACCCTAATAGTAGTAATGCCCTCTGTGCTAGTAATGCCCATTGTGCCCCCTTAACAGTAATAATGTCCTCTGTGCCCCTTCATAGTAGTAATGCCCTCTGTTCACTGTGCCCCCTCCATAGTAGAAATGCTCACTGTGCCCCCTCCATAGTAGAAATGCCCATAGTTCCCCCTCCAAAGTAGAAATGCCCATTGTGCCACCTCTGTGTAAAAAAAAAAACACAGTAAGTACTCACCTTGTCCAGGCACAGATCTCTCTGCAGCACTGTGTCGGAGGGGTTTATGCAGATTACCGGGCTTCAGGCTCCACCCACATGTTTCGGCAGCATGCAGGCTGAATGGTGGAGCGGGGAGAAGTCTTCCTGCTTCACCATTCCGAGTGTCGCTGGCTTGAAGGAGGAGAGGAGTGCGGGGAGCTGAGCAGGGAGTGACAGGACCGCAGCTCCCAGCTCCCCAGCAAGGGTGCACTATGAACAGCACAGGCAGTGCACTGAATGTAGGCAGGATATTATAGCTACATGATAAAGTACATGGACGATATACTGGACTGTAGGATTCAGGGCAGGGGCGTTGCTAAGTTAAAACATTCGGGGCATGGGCCCCTGATGTTTTGTCCCAGGCCCCAAATGTCCTGCCTGCCAGCTAGATACAACTGTATTGCCGTCCTTAGGACGGCAATACAATTGAATCTAATGCAGTGGAAGAGCTGAAGGACCTGTGATGACATCACAGGTCATGTGATCAGTAAAACACGCAATGGTTGAGAAGGACCTGCGATGATCTCACCATCATGTGACTAGTGCAGGAGAGGACAGTATTGAAGAGGAGAAGTCCTGGGGGAAGAAGCTGTGGTGAGGTCTGCTACATGAGGAGAGGTAAGTGAAGGGAGAGGCAGAGCAATGCTGGAAGCTGTGGTTATTTAACTGGGACTGCATGTTAGGGCTGAAGGGAGTGATGTTATTTACATGGGACTGTATGTTGGAGGGGCTGGGGGAGGGAGTGATGTTATTTACATGGGACTGTATGTTGATGTCAGAGGGAGTGATGTTATTAACATGGGACTGAATGTTGGAGGGGGCAGGGGCAGGATGATGTTATTTACATGGGACTGTATATTGAAAGTGGCTGTGGGAGGCGATTATGTTATTTACATCGAACTATATGTTGAAGACGGCTGTGGGAGGGAGTGATGTTATTTACATGGGACTCCATGTTAGAGAGAGTTGGTGGACACAATTAGGTTATTTACATGGGACTGAATGTTGAGGGGCAATGTTATTTACATGGGACTGTATGTTAAAGGTGGCTGGCGGGGGGAATGATGTTATTTACATGGGACTGTATGTTAAAGGTGGCTGGGGGGGGGAATGATGTTATTTACATGGGACTGAATGTTGAGGGGGTGATGTTTTCATGGGATTGCATGTTGGAGGCGGCTGGGGAGGAGGGGATGTCAATTACATGGGACTGTGTTTTGGAGGGGGCTGTAGATAAAGAGGGATGTTATTTACATGGGACTGTATATTGTAGAGGGCAGGAGAGATGGTGTTATGTTATTTACATGGGACTGTAGGGGGCACTTCAGGGCGAGCATTATAACAGTAGGGGGCAGTATAAATACTGGGGGCACTGGTGGGTATTATAAATCCAGGGTATATTTTAGGCATTCTTATTACTACTGGGGGCTCTATAGGAGGGACTTATAGATCCGCCTTATTTCTAATAAGAGCACTATGGGGGTCCTTATTACTACTGAGGGGTCTGTAGAGAGCTTTATTACCACTGGGGGAACAATAGGGGGCCTTATTTCTACTGGGGGCTCTGTGAGGGTATTATTAATACTGGAGGGCTCTTCTACTAATGGGGGCACTCTTGGGGAGTGTTATCACGGTTGGGGGCACTGTAGGGGGCAGTATTACTAATGGGGACACTCTAGAAGGAAATTACTATTGGCGGGACTATGAGAAGTACTATTACTCTGGGGGCACTAATATTTCTTCAGGATAGTATTTGGGGGTATTGGGGAGCACAGCGAGCAGCAGGATAACCCTGACGGCTGGGAGAAGTTGTACGGATTAAATGGAGAAGATGATAACAGAGAAGATCTACACCGGAGGAGACGTCACTAGGAGACCCCGGATGTGACAGGTATGTGCTGCTGTATAGCGAGTACAGCAAAATGCGGTGTGTGAGGGGAGGGGGGGAGACTTAGAGAACTGGGCCATATTCATTGAGGCCTGGGCCCTGGATCTTTTGAGACCCTGGCAACACCCCTGATTCAGGGTACATTGCTGTGTTGGCATTTTGCAGTTTGGACACTCGGTCTCACCATCACTGCCATAGACCAAACAGCTATGTGTTCGCATACAGTGGGTCATTCATGTATGAGTCGGATAATATAGTCTTACCTTAAAGTAATAATGAGACATTCTTCAGGTGACACTCTCCGCCGCATGTTGGTGTCCTGGAAAGTCAAGGCAGGCCGCAACTCCCCCGACAGCCGATCAGAGGTAGCCACGACATGCGGCAGTAATTAAAGAACTTCGCAGGGTGCGCACCGAGGTCAGGATACAAAGTCACAAATTGACCTTTGCAGGCCCGCTGTGAAATGATAGGATGCCCCCACATCCGCTTCCTCCGCGGTTCCTCCTCTATCATTTCTGGCCGCTATCCAAAACAACAGAAGACCAGCCAGTGCAAGAAGACATGTTCTGTGGATGATAAGGGGAAAGTGGACATCCTGCAAAGGAAAACCCAAAAACCCAACACACAAACCAAACAATTCAATCTCCACCAAAAATGCATGCTGGGGGTATTTATATGTGTTTGCAGTGACCTGGTGACTCCAGAGGATGGTTCCGTTTTTTTCATGCACGTTAAAAACACATGCAATCACCCACACAGAAAAAACGCAATAACACAGCACAATCGCTCACATGCAGGCCAAATTGCGCGATTATCAATGAACGCATCCAGAGCCAATCTGTCACTCTCGTGTGAAAGAGGCCTAAGGGAGACATTGTGCCAAAGCAAGAAATCCTGACTATAGAGCATCCATACTTCATTGTGGCAATCTCCATTTATCTGACAATCAGACAGAATCCTTCTTGACAAGTCTCCATACCCTGTGATAATATCCGATACCACGTGATCTGATCCAGATCTACACTCCATTCAACCAAAGGCTTTTACATTTCCCCTGCAGAATAGAGGCTCTGTGCTTACATCTAGATTAGCTACTATAATACCATTTGTAAATGCGGGCAGGCAGCATGGTCTTTTCCATCAGCTTAAACTTGCTGATATCTTTTCAATTTAGCCTTGTAAAGATCTACTAAGTTAATGGAGGATGCGGGACGTGCTCAGGGAGTAAAAGTACAGCCTGGAACTGAAGGCTTCTAACCAGACAAACGGATCCTCAAAGCTATAATACGCTTGGCGCTGCTCAGACTGTGGTGGAGAGTTTTCTTCCCCCATTAAGCCGGGAGAAGATGGGATCATAGTCAGGAACAGAGTCAAGGTTTGTCAGTTGAGGAACAGTCAGAATGGGACAGACCAGAGGATGAGATGGGGGCATAGTCAGGAACAGAGGCAAGGGTCCTCAACAGGAGAGCAGTCAGCACTCAACAGTATAGTAGATGAGAAGGGAACATAGTCAGGAACAGAGGAAAGGGTCCTCGAGAGCAGTCAGCACTCTACAGACCAGTGGATGAGATGGGAACATAGTCAGGAACAGAGGCAAGGGTCCTCAACAGGAGAGCAGTCAGCACTCAACAGACCAGTGGATGAGATGGGAACATAGTCAGAAACAGAGGCAAGGGTCCTCAACAGGAGAGCAGTCAGCACTCAACAGACCAGTGGATGAGAAGGGAACATAGTCAGGAACAGAGGCAAGGGTCCTCAACAGGAGAGCAGTCAGCACTCAACAGACCAGTGGATGAGAAGGGAACATAGTCAGGAACAGAGGCAAGGGTCCTCAACAGGAGAGCAGTCAGCACTCAACAGACCAGTGGATGAGAAGGGAACGTAGTCAGAAACAGAGGCAAGGGTCCTCAACAGGAGAGCAGTCAGCACTCAACAGACCAGTGGATGAGATGGGAACATAGTTAGGAACAGAGACAAGGGTCCTCAACAAGAGAGCAGTCAGCACTCAACAGACCAGTGGATGAGAAGGGAACATAGTCAGGAACAGAGGCAAGGGTCCTCAACAGGAGAGCAGTCAGCACTCAACAGACCAGTGGATGAGAAGGGAACATAGTCAGGAACAGAGGCAAGGGTCCTCAACAGGAGAGCAGTCAGCACTCAACAGACCAGTGGATGAGAAGGGAACATAGTCAGGAACAGAGGCAAGGGTCCTCAACAGGAGAGCAGTCAGCACTCAACAGACCAGTGGATGGGATGGGAACATAGTCAGAAACAGAGGCAAGGGTCCTCAACAGGAGAACAGTCAGCACTCAACAGACCAGTGGATGAGAAGGGAACATAGTCGGGAACAGAGGCAAGGGTCCTCAACAGGAGAGCAGTCAGCACTCAACAGACCAGTGGATGAGAAGGGAACATAGGAACAGAGGCAAGGGTCCTCAACAGGAGAGCAGTCAGCACTCAACAGACCAGTAGATGAGAAGGGAACATAGTCAAGAACAAAGGGTTGTCACCTGGAAAACATTCAGCATACAACAGAACGGAGAACGAAGAAGGAGAAGATGAATTGTAGTGGGACTGGGGCTAACGGGCATCACCAGGAGAGTGGTCAGCAAGGAAGCAAAGATCAGAGGATGATATGAGAATGTAGTCAGCAACGGGCACAAGGGTTATCCCCAAGAGAGCAGTATGAATTTGACAGACCAAAGTATGAGACGGGATCGCAGCCAGGAACAGAGCCAAGGGTTTCCACCAGGAGATTAGTCAGGTTGTGAAAGACCAAAGGACAAGATGGAAATATAGTCAGGAATGGAGCCAAGGGTCAGATCCTGGAGAAACACAGACAGAGCCTCTATTATGCAGGGCAAATTAAAAAAACTTTAGTTGAATGGAGTCTAGATCTCCCTCTGGCAAAACTGATACACTGCGTTATTCCGAGTGAAGTGGTTGAAGCATTAGTTTCATAGTGTCACTACTCTTACAGTAAAGAACCCTCTTCTATGTTGGTGGAATGACCTATTTATAGTCCTGTAGATCAATCAATCATTATAGAGATTTCTTTATTGACTATGGACAGAGCAAAATCTGGTCCAGAGAAAACAACTGGAGCACTTGATGGGAAGTCAGTGTGAGAGTTAAGGTTTTGTAGTGAGGGGAAGACAATGTAGTCTGCACCATTTGGTTTTATGAATGCTTCTTCCAGCTATGACCCTCCAATTTGAGTTTGCCCCTAGATGCCTTTTGCTCTTCATGTCTGCTTGGTTTCATGAAGGCTTCTTCCACCTAAAACCCTCTCCATTTTTGCAGCATTTCCCCTCATAACAGTCACAAATACCCTCATGAAAACCATAGATACATGAACCCTTGGCCCAGCCCTCCCATTGTTCCAGCCATAAATATTAGCCCCTGTACCCCTAACATCCCATGACAGCCATATTGTCCTCCATAAATGTCCCAATACACCTCAGATCCTTTGATGGTCACAGATGATTCCCCAAGGAAGCAGATACCATTGAAAAGAACTATCCTTAGAAAGTCTCCTTTTTCCAAGGTCCAGGGAACAGAACACTGATGGTTACCCCCTGGAAATGTTGATATTTTCTTCACAGTTCCAAGTACATTCCCTAATATTCACTACTGTTGCAACCTGGCTGCAACTTCTCCAAATTCCTCTGTAGGGATGGCAGTCATCGATAAATGGTCCTTCAATCATTGCACTATGGCAGAACCCCAGGCTCAAGGCCCCAGAGTCATAACATGTAATCAAATGTTGACATTATACAATATTTTTCCCTCTCAACTGGAAGGTCTAGTTATTTTTCAAAGATCACACTCTCATTATAAAGCCATTTTGGTAAAAGATAAAACCAGTCTGGGGAATCCCTGTAGACATGGGCCAGTTGTTTCCAGACAGTTATCCATTACCCCGCATCTCATGAATCTGTAACTTAGGTTCCTTGAAGTGTTACGAGACATTTGCTTAGTCAACAGCCCCATGCCACCTGATAAAATACCCCCGAGGAGAAGGACGCGTTCTCTTTCCATAACTGACAGCAGAGTCAGGAGAACCAGACCAAATCCTCTGAAGGGCAACAATGGTAAGTGGCCATAGCAAACTGGAAATGTAGGAAAATTCGATTAGATTGACTGGGGTGGTCTGACTGCTGGAACCTCTATGTGTCCCAAGTAAAAAGGTGTCCTCACAGGGGTCACTTTCTATTGTCAGTCTCAGAAAGTGCTCTCGCCTTGAGGATTCCCATAGCTCTATTTCACTTTAAGGTAGGTTGACCTGCAAAATTGAACAGATTGTTCTCTTAAATGATACATGGCGGACTGATTAGACACTGGGTCTTGCCACAGGAGGGCATAACATTTCTTCCCCTCTGCCTCATAAATAGGCTTTCAGAGACTACTTTTGGGTAGTGTACCTCTTTGTGGGTTAATATTGACTGCTAGACATACTGTATCTCTACGATACACTCAAAGACATTTTCCCAGTTGACAGTCCAATTGAGAGCTTGCCACCATCCCCGTGGTTTGCGGTGGTGTTGTGAACGAGAACCTTGGACTCCTATGGACCAGTACTGTACCGTCTTTAGCAACGAATCCAGTTTCTGTTTGGGATCAGACTAGGTTTGTCTCGATACAAGAATCACAAAAATAAACGTGGCCTAAATGGGTGGGACTGCCCCAGACCCCAAACACTGTGGCGTGTTTCTAACTGGGGGGGGCAGTTCCTCCGCATGTGGTTCGCAGCGAACGGCTATCCCCAGCAAAAATTGCATACAATGGAGGATGCCGGCGCGAACCACAAGCACCACACAAACATCCTACACAAAATAAAACATGTGCGGATGAAAATATATAAACACATAACTCACAGAAAAAAGATGCACCACATGGATAAGCACCTGACAACACTGGCTAATCCCTCACTCTGGTGTTAAAAGCTGAGAGATTCGCCAATATTTCCAATCAGGAACATATCGGAGCCCTTTAGGCACCACTACACGGTATCTCAGCATGACATGGGGTCCTACCACTAGACTACCTATGGTGTGTGAACAAGGTCTGAACAGGTATTAAGCAGCCTACAGCCCCATCCCACTCACCTGCACTGCAGGACCAACAATGCAATGGGGAACAAATGAGGCCGCAAGCTACACCTACAACAGACCATGTGACACCGGCTTCCAGGTGCAACAGAATGTTTACAAGCCATATGCAATGGCACATTCAATACATATAGTCAGGTGCTTATCCATGTGGTGCATCTTTTTTCTGTGAGTTATGTGTTTATATATTTTCATCCGCACATGTTTTATTTTGTGTAGGATGTTTGTGTGGTGCTTGTGGTTCGCGCCGGCATCCTCCATTGTATGCAATTTTTGCTGGGGATAGCCGTCGCTGCGAACCACATGCGGAGGAACTGCCCCCCCCAGTTAGAAACACGCCACAGTGTTTGGGGTCTGGAGCAGTCCCACCCATTTAGGCCACGTTTATTTTTGTGATTCTTGTTTTATATGTATTGAATGTGCCATTGCTTATGGCTTGTAAACATTCTGTTGCACCTGGAAGCCGGTGTCACATGGTCTGTTGTAGGTGTAGCTTGCGGCCTCATGTGTTCCCCATTGCATTGTTGGTCCTGCAGTGCAGGTGAGTGGCATGGGGCTGTAGGCTACTTAATACCTGTTCAGACCTTGTTCACACACCATAGGTAGTCTAGTGGTAGGACCCCATGTCATGCTGAGAAACCGTGAAGTGGTGCCTAAAGGGGCTCCGATATGTTCCTGATTGGAAATATTGGCGAATCTCTCAGCTTTTAACACCAGAGTGAGGGATTAGCCAGTGTTGTCAGTTGCTTATCCATGTGGTGCATCTTTTTTCTGTGAGTTTAGGGTTGTTTCGATACCAAAATTTAGATTCGGTTTCGATACCATAAAAAAGTATTGCGATACTCGATACCATGCAATAAAAATAAAATGACAAGAAAAGCCGCATACATTCCGAATTTTACGGAACATCTGGCCCTTAAACTAACAGTTCTATCCTATTTTTTGGGGGGACAAGGTGACTGAAAAAGAAAATGGCGAATCGCACAGTTTTTCTTTTCTTTTTTTTCTTTTACGGCGTTCACCCCATAAGAGATATTTTTTATGTATATTGCTGTATTCAATATACAAATACAGCCGGCGGGAGAAACACATTTCCGACACCCCACCTCTGACAGGGCGCTGAGATCCTCGGCACTTAACCCCTCAGGGTGCTGGCAATGTGTTTCTCCCGCCGGCTGTATTTGTATAATAAACGTTAGTTCTCATTGGTGGCGCAGTGCGCCCTCCCCTCCTCTTCTCCTCTGCGCTCTTATTGGTGGCAGCAGCAGCACAGGGGGAGGGAGAGACTGCTTCCTTCTCCCCGTGCCGTCGAGGAGAACACGGAGCGCGCTGACAGCAGCGTGATCCATGTTCTCTGATACCAGACTGTGCAGTAGCACAGCCTAGTATAGATAAAAGATAAATTCTGGTATCGAGCTCTATACCAGACAAAAGTATCAATTGGGTATCGATAGTTCGATACCCGAAACAACCCTAGATCAGACGACAGTAAGGTTAGAGCATGGAGGCCTCATGGTGAGCACTTCAATCCTGCCTTTTTTGTGAACTGACACACTGCCCAATCTGCTTGTGTGATGATCTGGGGAGCCATCGCATAAGACAGTCGGTCACCCCTAGAAGTGACATGGGGGACACTAACAGCTCAGTGATATGTGCAGGACATCCTGCCGCCACATGGGTCCCTCTCATGGCAGGGCTTCCAACTGGCATTTTCCAGCATAATAATACTCACCAACACACAGCAAGGATTTTCCGAGGAATGTCTCCTCCAGATTACAAACATTTCTTGGCTGTCCGGTTGCCAGATTTATCATCAATCCAGCATTTATGGGACCAGCTGGGATGTCAGCTTCACCAATCTATGAATGTGCAGGACCTACAGGCCCAGCTGTAACATCGGTGGGCAAATGTGCTGCAGGAAACCATATAGAACCTGTATACCTCCATGTCCAACTGTATCTCATCTTGTACCCAAGCTAGAGTCCATATCTCATCTTGTATCTAGGCTAGAGGCCGTATCTCATCTTGTATCCAGGCTAGAGGCTGTATCTCATCTTGTATTCAGGCTAGAGGCCGTATCTCATCTTGTATCCAGACTAGAGGCCACTACTCATCTTGTATCCAGGCTAGAGGTCGTATCTCATCTTGTATCCAGGCTAGAGGCCGTATCTCATCTTGTATCCAGACTAGAGGCCGTATCTCATATTGTATCAAGGCTAGAGGCTGTATCTCTTCTTGTATCCAGGCTAGAGGCTGTATCTCTTCTTGTATCCAGGCAAGAGGCTGTATCTCACCTTTATCTAGACTAGAGGCCGTATCTCATATTGTATCAAGGCTACAGGCCATATCTCATATTGTAACAAGGCTAGAGGCCGCATCTCACCTTATATCTAGACTAGAGGCTGTATCTCATCTTGTATCCAGACTAGAGGCCGTATCTCATCTTATATCCAGGCTAGAGGCCGCATCTCATCTTGTATCCAGGCTAGAGGCCGTATCTCATCTTGTATCCTGGCTAGAGGCCGTATCTCATCTTATATCCAGGCTAGAGGCCCTATCTCATCTTGTATCCTGGCTAGAGGCCCTATCTCATCTTGTATCCAGGCTAGAGGCCGTATCTCATCTTGTATCCAGGCTAGAGGCCGTATCTCATCTTGTATCCAGGCTAGAGGCCGTATCTCATCTTATATCCAGGCTAGAGGCTGTATCTCAACCTGTATCCAGGCTAGAGGCCGCATCTCATCTTGTATCCAGGCTAGAGGCCGTATCTCATCTTATATCTTGGCTAGAGGCTGCATCTCAACCTGTATCCAGGCTAGAGGCCGTATCTCATCTTGTATCCAGGCTAGAGGCCGTATCTCATCTTATATCTAGGCTAGAGGCCGTATTTCACCTTGTATCTAGGCTAGAGGCCGTATCTCATCTTGTATCTAGGCTAGAGGCCGTATTTCACCTTGTATCTAGGCTAGAAGCTGTATCTCATCTTGTATCCAGGCTAGAGGCCGTATCTCATATTGTATCAAGGCTACAGGCCATATCTCATATTGTAACAAGGCTAGAGGCCCTATCTCATCTTGTATCCAGGCTAGAGGCTGTATCTCATCTTGTATCCAGACTAGAGGCCGCATCTCACCTTATATCTAGACTAGAGGCCGTATCTCATATTGTATCAAGGCTAGAGGCTGTATTTCATCTTGTATCCAGACTAGAGGCCGTATCTCATCTTGTATCTAGGCTAAAGGCAGTATCTCATCTTATATCCAGGCTAGAGGTTGTAGCTCATCATGTATCCAAGCTAGAGTCCGTATCTCATCTTGTATCCAGGCTAGAGGCTGTATCTCATCTTGTATCTAGGCTAGATGCTGTATCTCATCTTGTATCTAGGCTAGAGACCATATCCCATCCTGTAATAAGGATAGAGGCCGTATCTCATCTTGTTTCCAGGCTGGAGGCTGTATCTTATCTTGTATCCAGGCTAGAGGCTGTATCTAATCTTATATCCAGGCTATCCAGGCTAGGGGCAGTATCTCATCTTGTATCCAGGATAGAGGCCGTATATCATCTTGTATCCAGGCTAGAGGCTGTATCTCATCTTGTATCCGGGCTAGAGGCTGTATCTCATCTTGTATCCAGGCTAGAGGCCGTATCTCATCGTGTATCCAGGCTAGAGGCCGTATCTCATCTTATATCCAGGCTAGAGGCCGTATCTCATCTTGTATCCCGGCTAGAGGCTGTATCTCATCTTGTATCCAGGCTAGAGGCCGTATCTCATCTTGTATCCAGGATAGAGGCCATATCTCATCTTGTATCCAGGCTAGAGGCTGTATCTCATCTTGCATTCAGGCTAGAGGCTGTATCTCATCTTGTATCCAGGCTAGAGGCTGTATCTTATCTTGTATCCAGGCTAGAGGCCGTATCTCATCTTGTATCCAGGCTAGAGCTGTCCTTCCAGTCACACATAAGACGCTTCTTTCCACCATCTCCTCCTTGGTGTGAGATTTCGGCAATGATCGGCCCGTCTTCTTCTCCATATATTATTGAGGCCGTTGTTTGGAGTCTCGGTAGCCTCAGCCCGGTCTTTGCAGCGCGGCCTATAACAGATTGCTCTCGCTCCGCGCCGTACAATTGATTGCCGCAGTTATAGGGCGTCAGCAGCTCTCGGGGATAGGAGCCGTTTAATATATGGACACGGCCGTGTTCTCTGTCATTCTCCAGCTTTATGACCAGAATGAACCTCTGAATGATATCTTCTGCAGAGGTCGGGCATCGCCCCCATCACTTATCCCGCCTGGCGAATATGCAGCCATTGATTTTCCAATAGGCAGTGATTGGCAGGGTAATTCGGCATTGCTAGTTAATCTTCGGACCTGTCATGGTGATATCGCCAGCAGAGCTTTCATATGGCTGAGCAGGGTCTCTTAGTGTAATTGCATCATGGACGCTCTTAAAGGAGAAGTACCCCGAGTAATGTACAACGTCCCTATGACACAAGTCGCCATCCTCATCAATGTCCACAAATATCCGGACTGCAGTGACTTCTCTGTCTCATTTTAGGTGTTGGGTCGGGGAGGATACAAGTTCCAAAACTGGGCTGAGACCTACGGATCAAGCCCCGAACTCTACTTCCAACCTACCTCTGTGGAAGAAGTGAAAGAGGTAAGTGCAGGGTCCCTGGGAGGAACGGCCGCCTCCCATTAGGTCATCCTGGGGGCCACAACCTCAGTATATGTCCTTTCCCAATATTAGTGCAACTACAACTCCCAACATGTCCTGTCCTTCAGAGGTCTCCAGCACTGGTGTTCTCTCCCGATGGTGGACATGGACATTTTGCGCTTTCTGTGCTCTCCTCTATGGCAGCTGAGGGTTTGCTACAATTGCATCCACCTTCTGGACTTCAGACAGATACAGTTTCCCTGCCCTGATACATTGTAACAAACTATCAGGGAGATTTGTGCTGCTGATTTGTTAAGCGGATAGAGCAGGGATGCTGAACCTGCGGCTCTCCAGCTGTTGCAGAACTACAACTCCCAGCATCCCCTAATAGCTGTAGGCTGTCCAGGCATGCTGGGAGTTGTAGTTTTACAACAGCTAGAGGGCCTCAGGTTGAGCCTCCCTGTTATAGAGAATTACCTAGACTGGACGCAACTGTAACAAACCCTCAGCTGTAGAGAATCAGCCTCTGTTTCTACACAAGAATATGTCCATTCACAGACAGCAAGAAGAAATCTTGGAAATGGAGGGGAATAACCCTCTACTTCTGACAGCTGAGGGTTTGCTACAATTGCATCCAGCCTTGACAGTCCTCTGGACTCCAGACTGATACATTGTAACAAACTATCAGGGAGATCTGTGCTGCCCTCTGCTTCTGGTGGCTGTGGGCTTCTTACAATTTTAACTGCACTGATACATTGTAACAAACTATCAGGACCTTAGGAAAATCTGCTGAGGATAGCTCAGACTGAATACAATGTAACAAACCTTCAGCTGCATTATGTGCAAAGGTTCAGCCTCTGCGTGTACACAAGAATATTTCCATTTACAGACAGCAAGCAGAGATCTTGAAAATGTTGAGGAACTGTAACCACCCTCTACTTCTGGCGGCTGAGGGTTTGCGACAATTGCATCCAGCCTTGACAGTCCTCTGTACTCCAGACTGATACATTGTAACAAACTCAAGGATGTTTCCATTCACTGACAGGCAGAGATCTTGAAAATGTTGAGGAACAGAACTACAAAGTGTATGGGAACGATGCAGAATTTCTTATTATCCAGTGATTTAGGATCTAACACACGGCCGTCATTGTCCCTATGACAACACTTCTTGTCTAATGGATAGAAGGTGGCAGTAATGAGATTTCTTTCCTTTCTCCTCAGATCCTGGACCTGGCGCGGCAGCGGAGTAAGAGGGTGAAGGTGGTGGGGGGCGGGCACTCGCCCTCGGACATCGCCTGCACCGACGATTTCATGATCCGGTTGGATAAAATGAACCGAGTAATAAAGGTGCGCACTGTCCTCATGGGGGCGCTGTGGAGGTCACTGTTATGGGGGCACTGTGGATGTCACTGTTATGGGAGCACTGTGGATGTCACTGTTATGGGGGCACTGTGGATGTCACTGCTAATGGGGGCACTGTGGATGTCACTGTTATGGGGGCACTGTGGATGTCACTGTTATGGGGGCACTGTGGATGTCACTGTTATGGGGGCGCTGTGGATTTCACTGTTATGGGGGCACTGTGGATGTCACTGTTATGGGGGCACTGTGGATGTCACTGTTATGGAGGCGCTGTGGATGTCACTGTTATGGGCGCACTGTGGATGTCACTGTTATGGGGGCACTGTGGATGTCACTGTTATGGGCGCACTGTGGATGTCACTGTTATGGGGGGCACTGTGGATGTCACTGTTATGGGGGCGCTGTGGATGTCATTGTTATGGGGGCACTGTGGATGTCACTGTTATGGAGGCACTGTGGATGTCACTGTTATGGGGGCGCTGTGGATTTCACTGTTATGGGGGCACTGTGGATGTCACTGTTATGGGGGCACTGTGGATGTCACTGTTATGGAGGCCCTGTGGATGTCACTGTTATGGGCGCACTGTGGATGTCACTGTTATGGGGGCACTGTGGATGTCACTGTTATGGGCGCACTGTGGATGTCACTGTTATGGGGGGCACTGTGGATGTCACTGTTATGGGGGCGCTGTGGATGTCACTGTTATGGAGGCACTGTGGATATCACTGTTATGGGGGCGCTGTGGATGTCACTGTTATGGGGATCTGTGGATGTCACTGTTATGGGGGCACTGTGTATGTCACTGTTATGGGGGCACTGTGGATGTCACTGTTATGGGCGCACTGTGGATGTCACTGTGATGGGAGCACTGTGGATGTCACTGTTATGGAGGCACTGTGGATGTCACTGTTATGGAGGCACTGTGGATGTCACTGTTATGGGGGCGCTGTGGATGTCACTGTTATGGGGATCTGTGGATGTCACTGTTATGGGGGCACTGTGTATGTCACTGTTATGGGGGCACTGTGGATGTCACTGTTATGGGGGCACTGTGGATGTCACTGTTATGGGGGCACTGTGGATGTCACTGTTATGGGGCGCTGTGGATTTCACTGTTATGGGGGCACTGTGGATGTCACTGTTATGGGGGCACTGTGGATGTCACTGTTATGGAGGCCCTGTGGATGTCACTGTTATGGGCGCATTGTGGATGTCACTGTTATGGGGGCACTGTGGATGTCACTGTTATGGGGGCACTGTGGATGTCACTGTTATGGGGGCACTGTGGATGTCACTGTTATGGGGGCACTGTGGATGTCACTGTTATGGGGGCGCTGTGGATGTCATTGTTATGGGGGCACTGTGGATGTCACTGTTATGGAGGCACTGTGGATGTCACTGTTATGGGGGCGCTGTGGATTTCACTGTTATGGGGGCACTGTGGATGTCACTGTTATGGGGGCACTGTGGATGTCACTGTTATGGAGGCCCTGTGGATGTCACTGTTATGGGCGCACTGTGGATGTCACTGTTATGGGGGCACTGTGGATGTCACTGTTATGGGCGCACTGTGGATGTCACTGTTATGGGGGCACTGTGGATGTCACTGTTATGGGGGCGCTGTGGATGTCACTGTTATGGGGGCACTGTGGATGTCACTGTTATGGGGGCACTGTGGATGTCACTGTTATGGGGGCACTGTGGATGTCACTGTTATGGGGGCACTGTGGATGTCACTGTTATGGGAGCACTGTGGATGTCACTGTTATGGAGGCACTGTGGATGTCACTGTTATGGGGGCACTGTGGATGTCACTGTTATGGGGGCACTGTGGATGTCACTGTTATGGGGGCACTGTGGATGTCACTGTTATGGGGGCACTGTGGATGTCACTGTTATGGGGGCACTGTGGAGGTCACTGTTATGGGGGCACTGTGGATGTCACTGTTATGGGGGCACTGTGGATGTCACTGTTATGGGGGCACTGTGGATGTCACTGTTATGGGGGCACTGTGGATGTCACTGTTATGGGGGCACTGTGGATGTCACTGTTATGGGGGCACTGTGGATGTCACTGTTATGGGGGCACTGTGGATGTCACTGTTATGGGGGCACTGTGGATGTCACTGTTATGGGGGCACTGTGGATGTCACTGTTATGGGGGCACTGTGGATGTCACTGTTATGGGGGCACTGTGGATGTCACTGTTATGGGGGCACTGTGGATGTCACTGTTATGGGGGCACTGTGGATGTCACTGTTATGGGGGCACTGTGGATGTCACTGTTATGGGGCACTGTGGATGTCACTGTTATGGGGGCACTGTGGATGTCACTGTTATGGGGGCACTGTGGATGTCACTGTTATGGGGGCACTGTGGATGTCACTGTTATGGGGGCACTGTGGATGTCACTGTTATGGGGGCACTGTGGATGTCACTGTTATGGGGGCACTGTGGATGTCACTGTTATGGGGGCACTGTGGATGTCACTGTTATGGGGGCACTGTGGATGTCACTGTTATGGGGGCACTGTGGATGTCACTGTTATGGGGGCACTGTGGATGTCACTGTTATGGGGGCACTGTGGATGTCACTGTTATGGGGCACTGTGGATGTCACTGTTATGGGGGCACTGTGGATGACACTGTTATGGGGGCACTGTGGATGTCACTGTTATGGGGGCACTGTGGATATCACTGTTATGGGAGCACTGTGGATGTCACTGTTATGGGGGCACTGTGGATGTCACTGTTATGAGGGCACTGTGGATGTCACTGTTATGGGGGCACTGTGGATGTCACTGTTATGGGGGCACTGTGGATGTCACTGTTATGGGGGCACTGTGTTAAAAGGACAATTAGCTGCAGCACATTGAGGTCGGTTATGCTTCGTGTATATGGCTGTGATCACCAGATTTGACACTGATAAGCGATCACTGATGGACAAAGGCGCCGCTGCTCACGAGACGCTGATTATTCTCCAGCTTTATCTGCAAGTCAGGAAAATGCAGAATAAAAGACAAAGTGATGGATGGAACCGATCAATACTTAATCCTCTGCACGTGGAGGCGTGATATCTCTTTATATAAGAATGTATCTGCGCAGTGATTTACACATTAATACCGGGTCGGGCGGACATGAGTTCAATACAGAGAGCCCATCCCCCACATATTCCTGTGAAATCATGACGGGACCATATAACAATATCAGAGGGTCCCAGATCAGGGGGGAACTAAAATATGAGGAGGCTGAGTGGGTTACCAAGCAATGTAGTACCACTGGTGACCACCGGGGGCAACATGGAGACATCTCCGTCCAATCTGTACACAGATTCATATATCAGAGGATCTCAGAAAATTAGAATATTATATGAGACCAAACAAAAATAATTTTTACTACAGAAGTGTTGGCCTCCTGACAAGTCTGTCCAGTGTATCTCCTCAATACCTGGTCAGGTCTCCTGCATCAATGTGGCATGGAGGCGATCAGCCTGTGGCACTGCTGAGGGGTTATGGAGGTCCGGGTGACCTTCAGCTCATCTTCATTGTTGGGTCTGGTGTCCCTCATAGATGCTCTATGAGGTTTAGGTCAGCAGAGTTTGCCGGCCAATCGAGCACAGTGATACCATGGTTATTACACCAGGTACTGGTCCTTTTGGCAGTGTGGGCATAAACCTTGTCAGAGAAGGAAGCATGAAGTGCTCTAAGATTTCCTGGTAGATGGCTGCGCTGACCTTGGACTTGATATAACACGGTGGGCCAACACCAGCAGGTGACATGGCTCCACAAACCACCAATGACTGTGGAAACTTCACATGGACCTCAACCATCTTGGATTGTGGCCTCTCCGTTCTTCCTCCAGACTCTGGGACCTTGATTTCCAAATGAAATGCACATTTTACTTTAATCTGAAAACAGGACTTTGGAGAACTGATCAGCAGTCCAGTCCTTCTTCTCCATAGCCCAGGTAAGACACTTCTGAAGTTGTCTCTGGGTCATGAATGGCTTGACTAAAGAATGAGACAGTTGTATCCCATATCCTGAATACATCTGTGTGTGGTGGTTCCAGCCGCAGTCCACTCCTTGTGAATCTGCTCCAAATTCTTGAATGGCCTTTTCTTGAGTATCCTTTTGAGGCTGCTGTTATCCCTGTTCCTTGTGCACCTTTTCCTACCATACTTTTTCCTAACTCTCGATTAATATGCTTGGATACAGCACTCTGTGAAGAGCCAGCTTCTTTAGCAATGACCTTTTTGTGGTTTTCCCTCCTTGATGAAGGTGTTAATGACTGTCTTCTGGACAACTGTCAAGTCAGCAGTCTTCCCCACCTTTTTCTACCATACTTTTTCTAACTCTCCATTAATATGCTTGAATACAGAACTCTGTGAACAGCCAGCTTCTTTAGCAATGGCCTTTTGTGGTTTTCCCTCCTTGATGAAGGTGTTAATGACTGTCTTCTGGACAACTGTCAAGTCAGCAGTCCTCCCCACCTTTTTCTACCATACTTTTTCCTAACTCCATTAATATGCTTGAATACAGAACTCTGTGAACAGCCAGCTTCTTTAGCAATTACCTTTTGTGGTTTTCCCTCCTTGAGGAGGGTGTCACTGACTGTCTTCTGGACAACTGTCAATTCAACAGTCTTCCCCATGATTGTGTAGCCTACTGAACCAGACTGGTGGACCATTTAAAAGGCTTAAGAAACCTTCCAGGTGTTTTGTGTGACACAATGAGTCTACAAGATTGCCATTTTTCACAATATTCGCTGATGCTGATTTATGGGTTTTCATCAAGATTAAAAGAAGCAAACCCTTGAAATAGATCACTCTGTGTGCAATGAATCTATAGAATATGTGACCTTCACTTTTTGAATTGAATTATTGAAATAAATCAACATTTCCATGATATTCTAATTTATTGAGGTACACTAGTATACCACCTATCTGAGAAGTTTGGGGGGGGGGCACACTGCATGTGCACTAGAGCCCTGTAGGTCAGGGGAGGGGGGGCAGCTATCACCTAAAATAAACAGAGAGGAGAGTGTCTACAGGGCTTGTCTCATTCTGGAGGACTCACCATGTCCATAATCCAGTTTCTTCTTATACCACTGAAGACAGGACTTAAAGGGATATTCCCATGGTATGCTCTAAATGTCTCATAGGTGTCACCTCCAACTTCCATTCGTTTCCCACCTGGTTGTGGTGGCCGGTGGCTACTTCACCTGGATGATAGGGAGTTTAAGGGACCCCCAGAGATGAGACTTGCACCTATCCTGTGGCTGGACGGACCCTTTTAATTGTACAGCACACCGGCTCCCCCTAATGGCAGAGAAGGGAATAGCAGCCCCTCATCAGGACATACCACTTCTATACTTTTCACGGTGATGGAGCTTGGCTTTGTGTCGCGTCCCTCTGCTGATTATATTCCGGGCGAGGAGGCGCCGCTCATCCTAATGGCTCCTACTTGTTATAAGAGACACGCAGAGCGCCTACCACCCCCCCTATCTACCACCCTGGGGATTAATAACTCTTCCGCACGTTCCCCTGATATGATTCATGCATCTCCTGGACAGATCCTTTTTCTACATAAGTTCAATTCAAACACAAAGTCTCATTTAATTTGCCCTTTTTATTCCTTCCCGTTCTTTAAATAAATCATTTCTCGGGGATGAGTCCGTCTTAGGAAATAAAGCCGCTCGCTCTGAGTCTCGCTGCCACAAAAGAGCTCAACGGCGTCTTAAAAATATCATTTGTGCCGTTCACAGGCCTAATTCTCTGCGTGAAGGAGAAAGAAAGACTTACAGTGATCTTCTACTGAAGATGCCGAGCCGATATACACACGGACACAAGGATGGGTTGAATCCTCCGGTAACAGTATTATCCAGCACCTGGCCCCGCTGTGTGGGGGAGGGGGGCACCATTATGTTTTATTACTTTTCTTTAAGGCACTTGGTGCAGGTGCAGCCTATTACTGCGCTTGGGAAGCTCTCGCTATTACCTTGGGCGCTGCCGCAGCGAGCTCGTAATTGGGCAGATGTCGTTCTTGGCGTGAATGAGCTTCAGACGCCTTTAAAAAAGATCCACTTATGGCCTCGGAGCTGGAAGTACCGCCTCGTTACCGCCAGATGTCATCAGATCCAGCCAGCAAACTGAAAAGATAGAGCTCAGCAGCACAGAGTATTTCAGGAGAGGACTATCCAGTGACCGGTCCTCTTGTCCTCTCATGGGGGGGGGGATGTTAGTGAAGACGTACCTGCATGTGACTGCAGAAGAGGGGGAGGTTACATAGTGGAAGGAGAAGGGTCTCTCCCAGCAGCACAGAGGATTTTAGGAGACCGGTGTGCTGATTTTATGGGAAGATCCTAATGGATGGAGAGCAGTCATCAGAGTGCAGCAAGTCACAGGGGAGAGCGGAGCGGATAGGAGTGATAGCAGGAGAAATGGTGGTTGTAGTTACTCACTCCTACGCTTCCCTGTTCTTCCATCCTGGACACACCCTGGTTCTGGGGGTCCTCCTGCCTAGGGTCATTTGGGGGGCCCTTGGTGGTGGTGAATTGTCAGGTGTAAGGCAGGGTTCCGGGCAGCTGTTGTTAGTAGATGGCGGTGTAGACAAGGAGGAGGCTGATGGAGCAGTGCAACAGTTCTTTACTGATGAGTCAAGGTCCTGCACAGCAGTTCAGTTCTCGGCAGGCCTGGACTGGCAGTTCTCATACACACTTCTTACAGTTACATGGCTGCAGAAGGAGTTAACAGGCCAATATTTCTCTGAAGCAGTATTCCTCACTAAGGACATCCCTATCCCACACTTATGCATCTTGAAATAAAGGTTCACTGAAGTGACCCCCTCTATGTGACAGACTAAGTCCTGCCCCCTTCCCAGGTTGCCGTGCGCACAGTAAACAAATCCACAATGTCCTTAGCCAGATGTGGGCCTTTACCTTCTATTCTGCCTATAAAATATGTTCAGGCACCTAAAGAATTATCTCTCATGAACAAATTCAGACAGATTATCTCCACAGAGCTTCTGCGTGCACCTCCTCTCAACACTGGCATACTTTCCAAGTTCTCTTTTGTCATTTTTTCTACTTTTCTCTACATCTTTGCCTCTTCTGGCTGTTGTGCTTCTCTTCCTCTCACTGTTCAGATGGGGACTAACTCACTTCTCCCCATGAGGAGGGTGGAAACAGACCGAGGTAGGGATGGGAGCTAAGGCATTCTAACTCCTTACTGCCCCTCACACAGGAAATGTATAAAATGAATGATGACATTTTTAAGCCTTTTAGCAGTGGACGCTACAAGAGTTTTGGTGATTCCGGATGATCATGGTGACTGATCTCCCATTCTCATGGATCTCCTGTGGTTATTCCTACAGCTTGACAAGGATAAGAAGCAGGTGACAGTGGAGGCCGGGATCCTCCTGAGCCAGGTGAATGAGGTCCTCAACCAGAACGGGATGGCGTTGTCTAAGTAAGTGCTCCGCCCCATACCGTACAACACACGTATTCTATGGAAAGTACCCTGTACAGGGATTCCTGTACCAGTTCTGACTTCCTAATCTGCCATTTCTTAACTATGATAAATTCCAGACCCCAAAATAATATCAGGACTCAGACCGGACATCAAAATGAGTCCAGACCCTCAGATTGGACCCTAAAATTAACGATCAACAGACCAAACCCCTACATTTTTTCACATCAATCAATCTAGACCAGGGATGGCCAACCTGAAGCTCTCCAGCTGTTGTAAAACTACAACTCCCACCATGCCCTACTGTACGCTGATAGCTGTAGGCAGTCTGGGCATGCTGGGAGTTGTAGTTTTGCAACAGCTGAAGAGCCGCCGGTTGGCCATCTCTGATCTAGACCCTTACATTTATTAAATGTCCAGTAACTTTTCACACAGCAGTAGTACAAGTGAAGGTAAGAAACCTAAATATATCTTATCAAAGATAAAGTTTCTTTTTCCACTTATCAGCTCTTTTACGCCCCTAAAGTAACACTTTACATGGTGAGACAGACTGCCATCTCACCCGCCATCTCCATAGGCTTCCAGGCAGCACGTAATCTGAAAATTTAGTGAGCAGACAATCCATCTCTCCTAATAGGAGATGGTGGATTGTAAAGTAGCTGATAAGTGGAAAAAGAGGCGTTTTTTTTATATCATATATTACAAAGCTTCTTGTACTATTATTGATTTATGCAAAGTAATGAGAAATGTTAGTGAAGATTTAAGACCCCTAGACCCCTACACCAGGCCCTTATATTAATTTAGATCCCAGATTAGACCCTTAAATAAATTAAGCCCCCAGACCAGAACCCAAAATAAATCCTGACCCCATACCAGACCCCTAAATTAGGATCCCCTTACTCGTAAATTAACTTAGACCCCTCAGACCAGACCCCTCAATTAGCTTAGACCCCAGAGTAGACCACCAAATTAATTCACACCCGCTCAGATCGCTACATGAATTAAGCCCCCCCCCCCAGACCAAACCCCTAAATTTTTTAACATCAATCACTCTAGACCAGGGATGGCCAACCTAAAGCTCTCCAGCTGTTGTAAAACTACAACTCCCACCATGCCCTACTGTACGCTGATAGCTGTAGGCAGTCTGGGCATGCTGGGAGTTGTAGTTTTGCAACAGCTGAAGAGCCGCCGGTTGGCCATCTCTGATCTAGACCCTTACATTTATTAAATGTCCACTAACTTTTCACACAGCAGTAGTACAAGTGAAGGTAAGAAACCTAAATATATCTTATCAAAGATAAAGTTTCTTTTTCCACTTATCAGCTCTTTTACGCCCCTAAAGTAACACTTTACATCGTGAGACAGACTGTTATCTCACCCGCCATCTCCATAGGCTTCCAGGCAGCACGTAATCTGAAAATTTAGTGAGCTGACAATCCATCTCTCCTAATAGGAGATGGTGGATTGTAAAGTAGCTGATAAGTGGAAAAAGAGGCGTTTTTTCTGATATCATATATTACAAAGCTTCTTGTACTATTATTGATTTATGCAAAGTAATGAGAAATGTTAGTGAAGATTTAAGACCCCTAGACCCCTACACCAGGCCCTTATATTAATTTAGATCCCAGATCAGACCCCTAAATCCATTCAAACCTCCCTAGACCAGACCTTAACATTTGCTGACCACTTCTCATGCTGGTGATTTAGCTGCAGTAATTTGGGTCGTTTGGTTTCTCATGGAAAGCACACAGGTCCTGCTGACTGCAGCTACCGTGATCCTGCACATTGCAACCACTTCCAGTTTTATCAGAGACTCAGATTGCTTGTGGCTCCCTCATGCTTTACACTGCAGCTCTGCTTGTTTAGATTTTCTGCTGATACCTGTATCAGCAGCTCAGTGGGAAGTCAGTGTAAGGAGAGATGATCGCACTACAAGAATAAAATATTCTAAACTGCAAGTAACTAAACCATTAATGAGGAGGGGTCCTGATGAGGGGTGCTAGGGAGCTCTTTCGATCATGGACCAAATGGAGGAGGGGGATGACTGCACAATATAAAAGAGGAAGAGGGGCACCCTGCAAGAAATTCATAATTATCAGTCTATGCAGGAGACGATGGTTATACAGCTCCAGACACATTACAGGAGCAGTACTGCTGAGTTTGTCATGTGGCACCAGTCATGGTACTGTAGGATAACAATGTGCTATCTGTGGTGTTACATAGGACTGCAGGAGACATCTACTACATTATCTGTATTCAGAGAGTTATCACTGTGTTATCTGTGGTGTTACATAGGACTGCAGGTGACATCTACTACATTATCTGCACCCAGAGAGTTATCACTGTGTTATCTGTGGTGTTATATGGGACTGCAGGTGACATCTACTACATTATCTGTACTCAGAGAATTATAATTGTGTTATCTGTGGTGTTACATAGGACTGCAGGTGACATCTACTACATTATCTGTACTCAGAGAGTTATCACTGTGTTATCTGTGGTGTTACATAGGACTGCAGATGACATCTACTACATTATCTGTACTCAGAGAGTTATCACTGTGTTATCTGTGGTGTTACATAGGACTGCAGGTGACATCTACTACATTATCTGTACTCAGAGAGTTATCACTGTGTTATCTGTGGTGTTACATAGGACTGCAGGTGACATCTACTACATTATCTGTACTCAGAGAGTTATCACTGTGTTATCTGTGGTGTTACATAGGACTGCAGGTGACATCTACTACATTATCTGTACTCAGAGAGTTATCACTGTGTTATCTGTGGTGTTACATAGGACTGCAGGAGACATCTACTACATTATCTGTACTCAGAGAGTTATCACTGTGTTATCTGTGGTGTTACATAGGACTGCAGGTGACATCTACTACATTATCTGTACTCAGAGAGTTATCACTGTGTTATCTGTGGTGTTACATAGGACTGCAGGTGACATCTACTACATTATCTGTACTCAGAGAGTTATCACTGTGTTATCTGTGGTGTTACATAGGACTGCAGATGACATCTACTACATTATCTGTACTCAGAGAGTTATCACTGTGTTATCTGTGGTGTTACATAGGACTGTAGGTGACATCTACTACATTATCTGTACTCAGAGAGTTATCACTGTGTTATCTGTGGTGTTACATAGGACTGCAGGTGACATCTACTACATTATCTGTACTCAGAGAGATATCACTGTGTTATCTGTGGTGTTACATAGGACTGCAGGTGACATCTACTACATTATCTGTACTCAGAGAGTTATCACTGTGTTATCTGTGGTGTTACATAGGACTGCAGGTGACATCTACTACATTATCTGTACTCAGAGAGTTATCACTGTGTTATCTGTGGTGTTACATAGGACTGCAGGTGACATCTACTACATTATCTGTACTCAGAGAGTTATCACTGTGTTATCTGTGGTGTTACATAGGACTGCAGGTGACATCTACTACATTATCTGTACTCAGAGAGTTATCACTGTGTTATCTGTGGTGTTACATAGGACTGCAGGTGACATCTACTACATTATCTGTACTCAGAGAGTTATCACTGTGTTATCTGTGGTGTTACATAGGACTGCAGGTGACATCTACTACATTATCTGTACTCAGAGAGTTATCACTGTGTTATCTGTGGTGTTACATAGGACTGCAGGTGACATCTACTACATTATCTGTACTCAGAGAGTTATCACTGTGTTATCTGTGGTGTTACATAGGACTGCAGGTGACATCTACTACATTATCTGTACTCAGAGAGTTATCACTGTGTTATCTGTGGTGTTACATAGGACTGCAGGTGACATCTACTACATTATCTGTACTCAGAGAGTTATCACTGTGTTATCTGTGGTGTTACATAGGACTGCAGAGGACATCTACTACATTATCTGTACTCAGAGAGTTATCACTGTGTTATCTGTGGTGTTACATAGGACTGCAGAGGACATCTACTACATTATCTGTACTCAGAGAGTTATCACTGTGTTATCTGTGGTGTTACATAGGACTGCAGAGGACATCTACTACATTATCTGCACTCAGAGAGTTATCACTGTGTTATCTGTGGTGTTACATAGGACTGCAGGAGACATCTACTACATTATCTGTACTCAGAGAGCTATCACTGTGTTATCTGTGGTGTTACATAGGACTGCACTGAGCCATAGTGGAGACATCAGTATTTATACTGGTGACTCTCAGGGACGTCTGTAGAACATCATCTCGTCTTGGCGGCAGCTGTCGGCGCTCGCTGTCAATTTCCATCTCGGTTTCTGCTCGGCACGGACTGTGTTGTCAGGTCTCCAGCTTCTTCCCATTGATCGGCTTTCATTTTTCTAGAGCAGTTACAGTGAGATGTGAGCTGCGGTGGAAAACCGTATACCACTGTAACACCACATGGCGACATTATAGGGGAAATGATGGACACGGAAGCGGCCAGTAACATCGTACAGCTGAACCTAGAAATGTCGGCACAGCGGAGCGCCGGATCCTCTGTCTCTGACTATGCCTGTATTTTGGCTGATGTTACGACATGGTCAGGACGGCCTGGACGTGAATTTTTCACATGGAGCGGTATTTGCTAAAATTGCACACAATGCATAATTTTTTGCAGATCTGTGTAGCATCCGATTCCTGACAACAAGGGAATTGGGCGAACTCGACGCAGCAGACCGTTATAGCTTCCATACTGCACGTGTGAACAGAACCTTAGAGTTGGTCTTATGGTAGATGCTAACTCCTGATCTACTGTGAACCACCAGGGATAGTAGAAGTCAATTCTTCAACCACCCTGGACCATCAGAGATAGTAGATGTTAGTATCTGAACCCCTCTAGACCACCTGGGATAATTCTTCAACCACTCTGGACCACTAGGGATAGTAGAAGTCAATTCTTCAGCTAATCTTGACCACTAGGGATAGTAGATGTTAAACCCATTACCACCCTGGACCACCAGGGATAGTAGATGTTAGCAGTGCATCTAAACTACTCTTGACCACTAGGGATAGTAGTATATGCTAGTTCCTAAACTACTCTGGACCACTAGAGATTGTAGATGTTAAACCCCTAACCATCCTGGACCACCAGGGATATTAGATGTTAGCATCTCAACTATTCTTGACCACTAGGGATAGTAGTAGATCCTAGCCCCTAAACTACTCTGGACCACTAGGGATTATAGATGTTAAACCCTTAACCACCCTGGACCACCAGGGACAGTAGATGTTAATTCTTCAACCACTGTGGACCACCAGGAATAGTAGATGTTAACACTTTTATCAGGTATGTAACTATAGGGCGTTTAGAGGTAGCAATCGCTATGGGACCCAGGAGCCCAGAAAGTGCATGCTGGTCAAGTTACATCTCTGCCTGGAGGAGAGAGGCCTTTTCAATTTACAAAGGCTATGTCCATGTTCACACTGAGGGAAGGGGGGCCCAAGCTGAACTCTTGCACCAGGGCCCATGAGCCCTTAGCTACGCCCCTGACTTTTACCACTCTGGACGATAGAAATAGTAGGAATTAACTCATTGTCCACACTCTGGGCCATCAAGGATACTAGCTGCGCGACCTGCCTGGGATGGGGATGTTATCAGTAAGCTCCTGACCTCCTGTAGGCCGGTTTGAACCCAGGGCTCCCTTCTGGGCTCCATCTCCCCAATTGTAACCACCATTGTTATGCCCCGATGCATCCGGGAATTTTGCACAGATTTTTTAATTTTATATTGCAATTTCAAATGGACAGGAATCAACTTGTTGAAAGGTAATTTTTTAGATGTTTTTTCCAGCTTTGACTTGTCATGTTCTTGTTTTGTGGAGCGGCCGACGATCGCTCTGCGTTCTTCTTTTTGTTGTGATCCTGTTTTGTAAAGCAGTTGGCTCATGCTCTTCGCTTGTCTCTTTATTGTGATTTCATTGCGTTCAAGTTTTGTGGAGCGGCCAACTTCACATCGTACTCTTCTCTTTGTTATGATCCCGTCGTGTTATTGTTATGTGGAGTTGCTGCTGCTTTCTTTGCGCTCTACTCTTTATTGTGATCCCATTGTGTTCTTGTTTTGTGAAGCGGCCGACGCTCGCTCTGCGCTCTCCTCTATATTGTGATCCCACTGCATTCTAGTTTTGTCGAGCGGCCGAGGCTCGCTTTGTGCTCTCCTTTTTGTTATGATCCCGTCATGTTCCTGTTTTGTGGAGTGGCCGACGCTCTCTATGCGCTCTTCTTTTTGTTGTGATTTCTTTCTTGTGATCCCATCATGTTCTTGTTTTGTGGAGCAGCTGGCGCTCGCTCTGCGCTCTTCTCTTTGTTGTGATCCCGTCTTGCTCTTGTTTTGTGGAGCGGCCGACGCTCGCTCTGCGCTCTTCTCTTTGTTGTGATCCCGTCTTGCTCTTGTTTTGTGGAGCGGCCGACGCTCGCTCTGCGCTCTTCTCTTTGTTGTGATCCTGTCTTGGTCTTGTTTTGTGGAGCGGGCAACGCTCGCTCTGCGTTCTACTTTTTTGTTGTGATCCTGTCTTGGTCTTGTTTTGTGAAGCGGGCGACTCTTGCTCTGCGCTCTTCTCTTTGTTGTGATCCCGTCTTGCTCTTGTTTTGTGGAGCGGCTGACGCTCGCTCTGCGCTCTTCTCTTTGTTGTGATCACATCTTGCTCTTGTTTTGTGGAGCAGCCGGCGCTCGCTCTGCGCTCTTCTCTTTGTTATAATCCTGTCTTGCTCTTGTTTTGTGGAGCGGCCGTCGCTCGCTCTGCGCTCTTCTCTTTGTTGTGATCCAGTCTTGCTCTTGTTTTGTGGAGCGGCTGACGCTCGCTCTGCGCTCTTCTCTTTGTTGTGATCCCATCTTGCTCTTGTTTTGTGGAGCGGCTGACGCTCGCTCTGCGCTCTTCTCTTTGTTGTGATCACATCTTGCTCTTGTTTTGTGGAGCGGTCGACGCTCGCTCTGCGCTCTTCTCTTTGTTGTGATCCCGTCTTGCTCTTGTTTTGTGGAGCGGCCGAAGCTCGCTCTGCGCTCTTCTCTTTGTTGTGATCCTGTCTTGGTCTTGTTTTGTGGAGCGGGCAACGCTCGCTCTGCGTTCTACTTTTTGTTGTGATCCTGTCTTGGTCTTGTTTTGTGAAGCGGGCGACTCTTGCTCTGCGCTCTTCTCTTTGTTGTGATCCCGTCTTGCTCTTGTTTTGTGGAGCGGCTGACGCTCGCTCTGCGCTCTTCTCTTTGTTGTGATCACATCTTGCTCTTGTTTTGTGGAGCAGCCGGCGCTCGCTCTGCGCTCTTCTCTTTGTTATAATCCTGTCTTGCTCTTGTTTTGTGGAGCGGCCGGCGCTCGCTCTGCGCTCTTCTCTTTGTTATGATCCAGTCTTGCTCTTGTTTTGTGGAGCGGCTGACGCTCGCTCTGCGCTCTTCTCTTTGTTGTGATCCCGTCTTGCTCTTGTTTTGTGGAGCGGCTGACGCTCGCTCTGCGCTCTTCTCTTTGTTGTGATCCCGTCTTGCTCTTGTTTTGTGGAGCGGCGGACGCTCGCTCTGCACTCTTCTCTTTGTTATAATCCTGTCTTGCTCTTGTTTTGTGGAGCGGCCGGCGCTCGCTCTGCGCTCTTCTTTTTGTTGTGATCACATCTTGCTCTTGTTTTGTGGAGCGGCCGACGCTCGCTCTGCACTCTTCTCTTTGTTATAATCCTGTCTTGCTCTTGTTTTGTGGAGCGGCCGACGCTCGCTCTGCGCTCTTCTTTGTTGTGATCCCATCTTGCTCTTGTTTTGTGGAGCGGCCGACGCTCGCTCTGCGCTCTTCTCTTTGTTGTGATCCCGTCTTGCTCTTGTTTTGTGGAGCGGCCGACGCTCGCTCTGCGCTCTTCTCTTTGTTGTGATCCTGTCTTGCTCTTGTTTGTGGAGCGGTCGACGCTCGCTCTGCGCTCTTCTTTTTGTTGTGATCCCGTCTTGCTCTTGTTTTGTGGAGCGGCTGACGCTCGCTCTGCGCTCTTCTCTTTGTTGTGATCCCGTCTTGCTCTTGTTTTGTGGAGCGGCCGACGCTCGCTCTGCGCTCTTCTCTTTGTTGTGATCCTGTCTTGCTCTTGTTTGTGGAGCGGTCGACGCTCGCTCTGCGCTCTTCTTTTTGTTGTGATCCCGTCTTGCTCTTGTTTTGTGGAGCGGCCGACGCTCGCTCTGCGCTCTTCTTTTTGTTGTTATTACACACAAGAGTGGCAAAATAGCCACAAAAAATCCTGTTTCTGGCTTAAAATATAACTTTTATTTCAGTTTTATTTTAAAAATGACATACCAACAATGATTAACTATATATTAAAATAAAACCCCGACCCAAGGTATGTATTACTTCAAATCCTTTTATATTGCACTTGGCAAATGCTGAAATCACACCGTCATGTGTTTCACTACACACTTCCGTGGGCTATATTCCCTGCCTGTATCTGGGTGTGTTTCTAACTCCACACACAACCAGCGTATTGCGCTTTCTTATATCAGCTAAATGTATCTACATTTGTATCTGACTATCACAATCACAGTCCCTTTGGTGCCGAAGATACATTTGTTTCAATTTTCCAAACTACTTTTCAGCAGGACGCCTGCAGAACGTCCATGCCCTTAGCCCTAGGTCTGGAGCATTATTAAAACCTAACTAACTCCCCAACATGTTTCGCCACTATTTGGCTTCTTCAGGGTATGGAGTATAATATGCTCCATACCCTGAAGAAGCCAAATAGTGGCGAAACATGTTTTAATAATGCTCCAGATCTAGGGCTAAGGGCATGGACGTTCTGCAGGCGTCCTGCTGAAAAGTAGTTTGGAAAATTGAAACAAATGTATCTTCGGCACCAAAGGGACTGTGATTGTGATAGTCAGATACAAATGTAGATACATTTAGCTGATATAAGAAAGCGCAATACGCTGGTTGTGTGTGGAGTTAGAAACACACCCAGATACAGGCAGGGAATATAGCCCACGGAAGTGTGTAGTGAAACACATGACGGTGTGATTTCAGCATTTGCCAAGTGCAATATAAAAGGATTTGAAGTAATACATACCTTGGGTCGGGGTTTTATTTTAATATATAGTTAATCATTGTTGGTATGTCATTTTTAAAATAAAACTGAAATAAAAGTTATATTTTAAGCCAGAAACAGGATTTTTTGTGGCTATTTTGCCACTCTTGTGTGTAATAATTTAGAGTTAATCCTGGGCTATACTGGGTCTCCCTGGTCAATACTTCTTTTTGTTGTGATCCTCTCTTGCTCTTGTTTTGTGGAGAGGCTGACGCTCGCTCTGCGCTCTTCTTTTTGTTGTGATCCCGTCTTGTTCTTGTTTTGTGGAGCGGCCGACGCTCGCTCTGCGCTCTTCTTTTTGCTGTGATCCCGTCTTGCTCTTGTTTTGTGGAGCGGCCGACGCTCGCTCTGCGCTCTTCTTTTGGTTGTGATCCCATCTTGCTCTTGTTTTGTGGAGCGGCTGACGCTCGCTCTGCGCTCTTCTTTGTGTTGTGACCCCCCTCGCTCTGCGCTCTTCTGCTTGTTTTTTATGATAACATCTTATGTTCTTGTTCATTAGTTTCCGTTCCTGAAACATGAAAAGTTTTGGAGAGCTGCGGAGAGGAGCGCGTCAGTGATTACAGAGCAGTCGTGTTTTACGGTGGAACAGAACTCATTTCTCTTGTAACTGAAGATGAAACACTGATAGTCGCTGCCAAAAAATAGTGCCCTGGGGCTGCGAGGATCTGAAACGCGTCAGAATTTATTTCATTTTTTTCCCTGTTACACTTGTATTTCAAACTGATTTTAAAGATGAAAGTATAGGACACCGGGATTTAATGTGTCCAAAAGTAGAAAAACATGGCTGCTTTCTTTCAAAAACAGCGCCACACCTGTCCACAGGCTGTATATGGTACTGCACCACTCATACGTTTACTTCAGTGATGCTGAGCTGCAGTACCACACATAACCTGTGGACATTTGTGGAGCTGTGTTTTTTTTTTTTTTTTTTGTAAAGCAGCCATGTATTTTTCTAAATCTGGGTGACTCAAATTTTCCGAGTTAGCCTTTACCGCTAGAATTACTGTAAAGCCGGCAAAGAGAGAAGATTTTAGAGCAAATCAGATCAGTAAAGTAATCATTGCAGCATGGGAGGAGTGCGCAGCGTCCCCAATGGAAGGAGAAAGGTCTCGACCAGCAGCACAGAGGATTTCAGAAGAAGAGCGTGCTGATCTTGTGGAGATTACAGACTGAGGATTACATAGTAGAAGGTCTAGGGTCCTGAGCAGCACAGAGGATTTCAGGGGAGTGGCGTACTGCTCCTGTGGAGTTGAGAGACTGAGAATTACATAGTAGAAGAGGTAGGGTTCTAAGCAGCACAGAGGACTTCAGGAGAGGAGTGTGCTGATCTTGTGGAGGTCACATACTGAAAATGATATAGTGGAAGGAGCAGCACATAGGATTTCAGGAGAAGAGCGTGCTGATCTTGTGGAGGTCACATACTGAAAATGATATAGTGGAAGGAGCAGCACAGAGGATTTCAGGAGAAGAGCGTGCTGATCTTGTGGAGGTCACATACTGAAAATGATATAGTGGAAGGAGCAGCACAGAGGATTTCAGGAGAAGAGTGTGCTAAACTTGTGGCTATCAGACTGAGGATTATATAATAGAAAGGGCTAGGATCCTAAGCAGCACAGAGGATTTCAGGAGAAGGGTGTGCTGATCTTTCAAAAGCCTCTTCTATACGTTTAGTAAGGACTTCTCGGAACGTGTCTGGTCCTATAGGGACACGGTTGTATCTATAGATGGTGCTCTAATGAGGGGGGGGCTCGGGTCCAGCTGGCTGATACTCACCAGACATTAATTGCAGCTGACATTTGATGAATCGCACCTCCTGCACCTGAGGACGGTATTTTACCTATCCTGGGAATGGCGGTGACACAGTGTGGCAGGAGGCAGATGAATGAATATTGATGGCGTCGTGTGATCCTCGGTCTTCTTCATATGTCACTATTTGCATATCAAGTTGACGACTACATTTTTTTAGGAGCAACAGAAATGAATGAAATCACTTTGTAGAGTCTGGATTTCCTACAAGGTTCACCTCCGAACACCATTCCTGGCTCTGAATTCTTCCTGTGGCCCTCCAGCTGTTGGAAGACTACAAGTCCCAGCATGCCCTGACCTGTAGTCACCCAAAAACTGGAGGCCACAGCTGACAGACCACTTACGGTATGTGCTGATCGATATGGCTTTTCCTCCAATCACATCCAAAGCTGTGATACCTTCTAAGCTGGCGGCCGCTTAGAAGGTATCACAGCACCAGCAGGGGGCGCACACTGCTATCCACTGTCACTCCCAGAATGCATCAGCTCAATATGCTCTACAGAGACCGTGAACCAGCAGGGACTGTGGGAGATATAGATTGTCAGGGCATGCTGGGAGCTGTAGTATTCTAAAAACTGGAGAGTCTCAGGTCACGGACCTTGGAAGACATCACTGCTCCAAGCGCTCCACTACGAAAATGTAGGCAACTCAGCATAATCTATACAGACACTGAACCAGCAGAGGATCTCAGTACACTCAGAGGGTCACACAGGCTCAATTCCATCCTTCGATTGCCACCAGCCATATCTACTGTTAGAATCTGTGACAGTTACAGGAAGAGAGCTGCAGCAGAAAGGACACCCCCGACCTTTGACAGGGAGAGAGCTGCAGCACAAAGGACACTCCCCCTGAGCTGTGATAGGGAGCGAGCTGCAATAGAAAAGAAACATCCCCTGATCTGTGATAAAGAATGAATCTGCAGCATAAAGGGTGTGCCCCCTGAATTGCAATAGGGAAAGAGCTGCAGGGAAAAGAACACAATGCCTCGGCTGTGATAGGGAAAGAGCAGTAGCAGAAAGGACACCCCCCTGAGATGTGATAGGGAGAGATCTGCAGCAGAAAGTAAACCCGCTGAACTGTGATAGGGAGAGAGCTGCAGGGAAAAGGACACACCCCTTATAAATCTGGCAACAATTGGAGAAATGAACAGGAACATCTCTGGATCCATGTTAGGTGCAGGGCTGGTACAGGGATTGTCATGGATTATATGATGTCTGATTTTCATCTTTTACATGAATCATAGAATAGCCTCTTTAAAGGGGAACTCTAAGGAAAATTGTCATCTTACCATAGAATCTTGGGATGATGAGTCTATAATTTTGTGGCATCACTGATTCCCGGATGAAAGGCTCTATGGAGGAATCAAACCCCTTTGGCATCGCCCAGAGGTTTCTGTTTTTTTCTTCCTCTCCTGTGCAGTACCAAAGGGGTTTGGTCTCTCTCTAGGGTCTTTCCTGCTGTAAATCAGTGATGTCATTGTGGTTTCCTTCCGCACCCTCATTCTTCTGAATTTCATTCCACAGCATTGGCGCGGTATCTGAAGTTGCAGCAGGCGGAGTTATCGGGACCGGAACCCACAATACCGGGATTACTCATGGCATACTGTCTACTCAGGTATGTTCAATGTTGGACTGGTCGGCACTGCTGCAATAGTGGAGGCGGTGCACGTGTCTATGGGTCGGCGTCCCCAGGAACAATATAAGAATGAAGACCGGCACTCGCTTCTTGGGTTTTCAATGTTGCTGCTTTATTGGTAACATAATATTTAAGTGACGCGTTTCGGCACCGATTCGTGCCTTCATCAGACTCATGAGTCTGATAAAGGCACGAATCAGTGCCGAAACGCGTCACTTAAATATTATGTGACCAATAAAGCAGCAACATTGAAAACCCAAGAAGCGAGTGCCGGTCTTCATTCTTATATTGTCTACTCAGGTATGATATGTACCGTGGAGGAGAGACCAGACTAGCAAAGTGTGGAGCAAATCCCTGGTGGGACCGGGAGATTTTACAGCCAATTGTGGTGTGGTGCACTGCAAAAAGTGAAAACTCGCGCAATCAATATCCGCAGCATGCTCAATTTTTTTTCCTGCTATTTTTTTCCACCAAAAATAAGCTGATCATAAAGTCTCCCCCTGGTGTGATCTCCTGTGATCGGCCGTGCAGTGGATCTCGGGAAGTGTCCCATTTCCCTGCAGTGCCACCAGTGGAAACATAAAGTATTACACGCTGATCCCATTGAAATCAATAGACTGTCTTTGTATTGCTTGGGCGTGTCAGGTCCTCCAGATGGAGAGCTGCACTTTGCGGATGATTATCACTCCAGCAAAATTCGTTGTTTTCACACCATTTTTACTATTTCTGCTTGCTGCAGAGTAGATGATGGATGTAGAAATGATGAATTATCAGAAGTGCCCTCCTGACACCAGTCGCAGTCTGTGGGTTAGGGCTCATGCACACGACCGTTGTTGTTTTGCTGTCCGTTTTCACGGATCCGTTGTTCAGTATCTGAGTTTTTTTTCCTCTAATTTAAGTCCTCTTCCGTTCTGTTATTGCACAAAACATATCCGTATTGTTTCCGAATTTGAAACGGTAACTTATTAATCGCCAAACACATGAGCATAGCATTTCTACAGTATGAATCCACAAAATACGGATGAAATACGGATCAGTTCCATGTGCATTCTGTATTTTTTGCGGACCCATTGACTTGAATGGAGCCACGGACAGTGATTAGCGGACAATAATAGGACATGCACTACTTTTTTGAGGAACGACCATGCGCACATACGGAAACGGAATGTACCTTCCGTTGTTTTTGCGGACCCATTAAATGAATGGTTCCGCATACGGTCCGCAAAAAAAACGGAACGGACACGGAAAGAAAATACGTTCGTGTGCATGAGCCCTTAATCTGATAGCAAGTATTCAATTTTTTCCACAGCGCCCCCGAAGGAAAAAGGAGATATTACACAGCTCTATTTGACATCTATGGGCTCTCTGTGTATTGCATGGAGATTAAAGTGTAACTTTCATTCTTTTTTTTTATTTTTGGAATGTTTAGGGGCAGGGATACCGACCATTTTTGTAATATACTTTCAATACTGAAATCGTACATTTCTATTAGAAAAATAGCTGTAAAGTGACCCATTTTGAGCCTTAGCTACGCTCCTCTGTCTTCTGTTTACATAACTGTGGAGACTTGCTAACACTGACTGTGTTATGTAAACAGAAGACAGAGGAGCGTCGCTAATGCTCAAAATGGGTCACTTTAAAGCAATTTTTCTAATAGAAATGTACGATTTCAGTAATTATAGTATATTACAAAAATGGTCGGTATCACTGCCCCTACACATTACAAAAATAAAAAAAAGAATGACAGTGACACTTTAAGGCCTCTTTCACATGGGCGTCATGTTTGACGCCCGGATAAGAGGAGGGTGCGTTGCGGGAATATGCGCGTTTTTCCTGCGCGGGTGAAAACGTTTGTAACGCGTTTTGCACGCGCGTGAGAAAAATCATGTTTGGTACCCAGACCCGAAGCCGGACTTCATCACTGAAGTCCGGTTTCGGGTCTTCTGGAGAATTTATTATTTTCCCTTATAACATGGTTATAAGGGGAAATAATAGCATTCTTAATAAAGAATGCTTAGTAAAATGAAGAGGAAGGGGTTAAAAATAATAAAAGTTAACTTACCTTAGCCACTTGATCGCGTAGTCGCGATCTCTCCTCTCTTTCCCTGCATCTTCTAAGATCTACAGGACCTGTGATGACGTCACATCACATGGTCCAATCACACGGTCCATCTTACCATGGTGATGGATCATGTGATTGGACCATGTGATGTGACGTCATCACGGGTCCTTTAGCTGGTAGCTGATGCTGGGAAAGAGAGGAGAGATCGCAACTATGCGATCAAGTGGCTAAGGTAAGTTAACTTTTATTATTTTTAACCCCTTCCTCTTCATTTAACAATGCATTCTTTATTAAGAATGCTATTATTTCCCCTTATAACCATGTTATAAGGGAAAATAATAGAGATCGGGTCCCGTTGCTAAGCAACCATGCGGGGAAATCGCAACGCATCCGCACTTGCTTGCGGATGCTGCCGATTTTCCCGCAGCCCCATTCACTTCTAAGAGGCCTGCGTTGCGTGAAAAACGCACAATATAGAGCATGCTGCGATTTTCACGCAACGCAGAAGTGATGCGTGAAAATCACCGATCATGTGCACAGCCCCATAGAAATGAATGGGTCCGGATTCAGTGCGGGTGCAATGCGTCCTCCTCACGCATTGCACCCGCGCGGAAAACTCGCCCGTGTGAAAGGAGCCTAAGGGTCCGCCAGTATCCTGCATGCTCAGTGGCTCTTCAGATCAGAACTGCTGGATACAGTAGCGCTACATTCTGAGTGCAGCATTATTGGCTAGGCCTTCCATAATGTTTTGCCGTTCATTATTCACAGGTTGTGGCGCTGACCATGATGACGGCATCTGGTGAGGTCTTGGAATGCTCAGAGTCTGTGAATCCTGATATTTTCCAAGCAGCCAGGCTTCACCTGGGGTCCCTGGGGGTCATTCTCACTGTCACTCTGCAATGCAAGACTGCCTTCCACCTGCAAGAGATACAGCAATCCTCCACCCTGCAAGAGGTAATTTATATTCTTAGCCATCATGCCTTAAGATATGGGATGTCAGTGCTCAGATATCACAGCCAGATACTTAAGGTGGAAAATCCCTTGAAATGATACACGTACGGATGTCAACAGAAACAATTATTGGTAGCTTGTTGCATTGTAAATAGGAGCTGTATCAATCCTTATGTAGTGAGCTCCCCCTAGTGGTGGCTACAGGCAGACGGAAATTCTGTAATAGTAAGAAAAAGGAGGGGATTTGGAAAAGCATCAGAAAATAAGAGCTCTTTCCTCACTTGGCCCCTGTGCTGCAGTGTATATGATAAGTACACAACTGCTGGAAAGCGTGGATATATACTCATACAATGAGCCGTTGTATCTAATCTTATCATGTATGATCCATCTGAGTTACGGAATCCAGGTTCAGACCTCATTTTATCTATTGTATAGATTTGCATTTAATTTACCAATACGGCCATTTCCAATTAACCTGCAGGCTCAGTCAGTCTCTAAGTCATCTCACAGGCTGCTCTGTAACCGGTCACCTCCTCACTGACAGAGGATTGCATCCCTTGAGAATTAATCACATCACATTTTCTTTGCTTCAAATAATTTTTGTGGCTTTATCATCAAGAACATTATGATTAATAGAAACTTCTAAAACGTAGATAACAGACGACTTGTCTGTCTACAAGAATATACCTACTATAATACTGCTCCTATGTACAAGAATAAAACTACTATAATACTGCCTCCTATGTGCAAGAATATAATTGCTATAATACTGCCTCCTGTGTACAAGAATATAACTACTATAATACTGCCTCCTATGTGCAAGAATATAATTGCTATAATACTTCCTCCTGTGTACAAGAATATAGCTACTATAATACTGCTCCTATGTACAAAAATATAACTACTATAATACTGCTCCTATGTAGAAGAATATTACTACTATAATACTGCTCCTATGTACAAGAATATAACTACTATAATACTGCCTTCTATGTACAAGAATATAACTACTATAATACTGCCTTCTATGTACAAGAATTTAACTACTATAATACTGCTCCTATGTACAAGAATATAACTACTATAATACTGCTCCTATGTACAGGAATATACCTACTATAATACTGCTCCTATGTACTAGAATATAACTACTATAAAACTGCTCCTATGTACAAGAATATAACTACTATAATACTGCTCCTATGTGAAAGAATATATTTACTATAATACTGCTCCTATGTACAAGAATATAACTACTATAATACTGCTCCTATGTGAAAGAATATATTTACTATAATACTGCCTCCTATATTCAAGAATATAACTACTATAATACTGCTCCTATGTAGAAGAATAAAACTACTATAATACTGCTCCTATGTACAAGAATATAACTACTATAATACTGCTCCTATGTGAAAGAATATATTTACTATAATACTGCTCCTATGTACAAGAATATAACTACTATAATACTGCTCCTATGTGAAAGAATATATTTACTATAATACTGCCTCCTATATTCAAGAATATAACTACTATAATACTGCTCCTATGTACAAGAATATAACTACTATAATACTGCTGCTATGTACAAGAATATATCTACTATAATACTGCCTCCTATGTACAAGAATATATCTACTATAATACTGCTCCTATGTACAAGAAAATAACTACTATAATACTGCTCCTATGTACAAGAATATAACTACTATAATACTGCTCCTATGTACAAGAATATAACTACTATAATACTGCTCCTATGTACAAGAATATAACTACTATAATACTGCTCCTATATACAATAATATAACTACTATAATACTGCTCCTATGTACAAGAATATAACTACTATAATACTGCTCCCATGTACAAGAATATAACTACTATAATACTGCTCCTATGTACAAGAATATAACTACTATAATACTGCTCCCATGTACAAGAATATAACTACTATAATACAGCTCCTATGTACAAGAATATATCTACTATAATACTGCTCCTATATACAAGAATATAACTACTATAATACTGCTCCTATGTACAAGAATATAACTACTATAATACTGCTCATATGTACAAGAATATAACTACAATAATACTGCTCCTATGTACAAGAATATAACTACTATAATACTGCTCCTATGTACAGGAATATAACTACTATAATACTGCTCCTATGTACAAGAATATATCTACTATAATACTGCTCCTATATACAAGAATATAACTACTATAATACTGCCTCCTATGTACTAGAATATAACTACTATAATACTGTTCCTATGTACAAGAATATAACTACTATAATACTGCACTGCCTTCTATGTACAAGAATATAACTACTATAATATACTATAGATGTTACTGCATTAAAAAATTGATGGTATTAATGACGGTATGCCTTGTTGGGTTAATTCCTCATCTCTTCCATTTGTTATTTTTTCCTGTGATTTCTATTCTTTTCAATCCAATTGATATCTATGATTATTGTCATTCTGCTCAGTGTGTACAGGCGCTTTTGTTATACCAGAACACTGATGGCTCTTTCTCGGCCGTTGAGCATCCAGGCAGTATTAGAGTCTGCACTGATAGGATGATCATGTAGTTATAATCCTCCAGCACAGCCATTAGAACTGAAAACGTGTAATCAGAAAATGTCTCATAAAGCATAAAATCAAAATCTTCAATTAGTGGGAACTGAGGTCACAAATAACTAACGAGGTAAACGTGGGACAGCGCCTCCCCTCCTGCGACCTCACGAGACGAGGAAATATTAACTGACGTCTCCTTTATATAATTATATATGTACAGCTGGTATAAGTTATACATCTTCTTGTATATAGTGATATGGAGCATGCTGGAATAACCTGGGCATCTCCTGTATATAATTATATATGTACAGCTGGTATAAGTTATACATCTTCTTGTATATAGTGATATGGAGCATGCTGGTATAACCTGGGTATCTCCTGTATATAATTATATATGTACAGCTGGTATAAGTTATACATCTTCTTGTATATAGTGATATGGACCATGCTGGTATAACCTGGGTATCTCCTGTATATAATTATATATGTACAGCTGGTATAAGTTATACATCTTCTTGTATATAGTGATATGGAGCATGCTGGTATAACCTGGGTATCTCCTGTATATAATTATATATGTACAGCTGGTATAAGTTATACATCTTCTTGTATATAGTGATATGGAGCATGCTGGTATAACCTGGGCATCTCCTGTATATAATTATATATGTACAGCTGGTATAAGTTATACATCTTCTTGTATATAGTGATATGGAGCATGCTGGTATAACCTGGGTATCTCCTGTATATAATTATATATGTACAGCTGGTATAAGTTATACATCTTCTTGTATATAGTGATATGGAGCATGCTGGTATAACCTGGGCATCTCCTGTATATAATTATATATGTACAGCTGGTATAAGTTATACATCTTCCTGTATATAGTGATATGGAGCATGCTGGTATAACCTGGGCATCTCCTGTATATAATTATATATGTACAGCTGGTATAAGTTATACATCTTCTTGTATATAGTGATATGGAGCATGCTGGTATAACCTGGGTATCTCCTGTATATAATTATATATGTACAGCTGGTATAAGTTATACATCTTCCTGTATATAGTGATATGGAGCATGCTGGTATAACCTGGGCATCTCCTGTATATAATTATATATGTACAGCTGGTATAAGTTATACATCTTCTTGTATATAGTGATATGGAGCATGCTGGTATAACCTGGGTATCTCCTGTATATAATTATATATGTACAGCTGGTATAAGTTATACATCTTCTTGTATATAGTGATATGGAGCATGCTGGTATAACCTGGGTATCTCCTGTATATAATTATATATGTACAGCTGGTATAAGTTATACATCTTCCTGTATATAGTGATATGGAGCATGCTGGTATAACCTGGGTATCTCCTGTATATAATTATATATGTACAGCTGGTATAAGTTATACATCTTCTTGTATATAGTGATATGGAGCATGCTGGTATAACCTGGGTATCTCCTGTATATAATTATATATGTACAGCTGGTATAAGTTATACATCTTCTTGTATATAGTGATATGGAGCATGCTGGTATAACCTGGGTATCTCCTGTATATAATTATATATGTACAGCTGGTATAAGTTATACATCTTCTTGTATATAGTGATATGGAGCATGCTGGTATAACCTGGGTATCTCCTGTATATAATTATATATGTACAGCTGGTATAAGTTATACATCTTCTTGTATATAGTGATATGGAGCATGCTGGTATAACCTGGGTATCTCCTGTATATAATTATATATGTACAGCTGGTATAAGTTATACATCTTCTTGTATATAGTGATATGGAGCATGCTGGTATAACCTGGGTATCTCCTGTATATAATTATATATGTACAGCTGGTATAAGTTATACATCTTCCTGTATATAGTGATATGGACCATGCTGGTATAACCTGGGTATCTCCTGTATATAATTATATATGTACAGCTGGTATAAGTTATACATCTTCTTGTATATAGTGATATGGAGCATGCTGGTATAACCTGGGTATCTCCTGTATATAATTATATATGTACAGCTGGTATAAGTTATACATCTTCCTGTATATAGTGATATGGAGCATGCTGGTATAACCTGGGTATCTCCTGTATATAATTATATGTGTACAGCTGGTATAAGTTATACATCTTCTTGTATATAGTGATATGGAGCATGCTGGTATAACCTGGGTATCTCCTGTATATAATTATATATGTACAGCTGGTATAAGTTATACATCTTCCTGTATATAGTGATATGGAGCATGCTGGTATAACCTGGGCATCTCCTGTATATAATTATATATGTACAGCTGGTATAAGTTATACATCTTCTTGTATATAGTGATATGGAGCATGCTGGTATAACCTGGGTATCTCCTGTATATAATTATATATGTACAGCTGGTATAAGTTATACATCTTCCTGTATATAGTGATATGGACCATGCTGGTATAACCTGGGTATCTCCTGTATATAATTATATATGTACAGCTGGTATAAGTTATACATCTTCTTGTATATAGTGATATGGAGCATGCTGGTATAACCTGGGCATCTCCTGTATATAATTATATATGTACAGCTGGTATAAGTTATACATCTTCTTGTATATAGTGATATGGAGCATGCTGGTATAACCTGGGTATCTCCTGTATATAATTATATATGTACAGCTGGTATAAGTTATACATCTTCTTGTATATAGTGATATGGACCATGCTGGTATAACCTGGGTATCTCCTGTATATAATTATATATGTACAGCTGGTATAAGTTATACATCTTCCTGTATATAGTGATATGGACCATGCTGGTATAACCTGGGTATCTCCTGTATATAATTATATATGTACAGCTGGTATAAGTTATACATCTTCTTGTATATAGTGATATGGAGCATGCTGGTATAACCTGGGCATCTCCTGTATATAATTATATATGTACAGCTGGTATAAGTTATACATCTTCTTGTATATAGTGATATGGAGCATGCTGGTATAACCTGGGTATCTCCTGTATATAATTATATATGTACAGCTGGTATAAGTTATACATGTTCTTGTATATAGTGATATGGAGCATGCTGGTATAACCTGGGTATCTCCTGTATATAATTATATATGTACAGCTGGTATAAGTTATACATCTTCTTGTATATAGTGATATGGAGGCATGCTGGTATAACCTGGGCATCTCCTGTATATAATTATATATGTACAGCTGGTATAAGTTATACACATGGGCGTAACTATAGGGGGTGCAGAGGTAGCAGTCGCTACCGGGCCCAGGAGCCTGAGGGGCCCAAAGACCCTTGTGCCGCATAAGAAGACACACAAAGCACTGAGGGAAGGGGGGCCCAATCTGAACTCTTGCACCAGGGCCCATGAGCCGTTAGCTCGCCCCTGGTCAGGCACCATGGGACGGGGGGAGGAGCACTATTGGGGCATCCACTGGGGGCACTATATGGGAGTATTTTATACTAGTGCATATTATAGGGCACTATGGGGACCTTAGCTTAACTGGGGTCACAAAGTTTTTTTTGGGGGGGGCACACAGTAGGGGGCACTGGCACACATTATGACGGCACTATAGGGACATTGGCTCTACTGGGAGCATTAAGAGGAGGGTTTGTTTTTACTGCTACACAACAGGGCATTTTTTTGTATCGGTATATTTGGGGGACATTATGTTTACTCTATTTGTGTCGGAGAAACTGTTTCCTGGGCGCAATTATTTTTGTGTGCCAATAATTATTGGAGGGGCACTATCTGGTACTAATATTTTCAGGGGGTTTATCTGTTTCTGCAGTATAGTATTGGGGAGCACAGCGAGCAAATTATTAGAGGTGGCAGGATGGCATGTTCAGAAGATTGGAAGATGTTGGAAAAATAGGAAACTAAAATGTCTGTCTGTCAAACTCTGCAGAGGTAAGAGATGGCTGAAAGAAATCATCATGGTGATCTGGTCTGAAAGTAGCAGATGAGGAAAGAGAAGGTCTACATCTAAGGAGACGTCACTGGATGTACAAGATATGTGGCACTGTATTAGGCTACTTTCACATCAGCGTTAGTGATTCTGGCAGGCTGTTCCAGTAGAGAACAGCCTGCCGTGATTCACTGGATCTGGCTCTGTTAGATGCAGTAGATTGCTGTTTTGAGACTCTTGAATGAGGCTCCGCGGTGTTTTTTGTAGCTGGTCTCCCTAAGATCAGCTATTGTTGTGTTTGAGTAGTCTCCGAGGCATTGCTCCTGGTTCGCCAGAATCCTACTCCACACTGATGAGGGGCAACACCCCGAAACAGCTGTCTGTGGATGGATAACTGGCTTAGGTTTTCTCCGTCACATCCTTAAAGCTTGTAAAAAAGCGGGATCTTGACATAGGGGCCACTTAATATGGTGGATTTGGTGATCTCTGTAATGGAGACACCCCTTTGCTCGGTTTTCCTTCCTTTGAGTGATATCTGGCTTTCATTGTGTTGTAGACCCATAACTGGGGCTCCACATTTATTTTGCATATTACTGTTTCCCAGGGAGCTTAGCATTTCAGATTGCTGTTCTGAGACTCTTGAATGAGGCTCAGCGGTGTTTTGTAGCTGGTCTCCCTAAGATCAGTTATTGGTGTGTACTGTTAGATGCAGACAGAATGCCCGTCGGCCCCATTAACTGTAATGGGGTACGGCAGAGATCAGGCCACAATATGGCAAAAATGCAGAGAATCAGCAGGACACAAACCGCTGCATTCTGTGATTTGTGTCCGGTCGGATCGTAGTGCCGCAGGTGTGAAAATAGCCTTACCCTGTATGTTTTGTATTGCTGTATGTAATGTTAGGAGGGAATAGGTTAGGTTGAGAATTTGGCATGGGGGTGGGGGGGCCCAGGCACATTCTTTGTACTGGGGCCCTCTGCTGTCTGTGTACGCCCCTAGTTATACATCTTCTTGTATATAGTGATATGGACCATGCTGGTATAACCTGGGTATCTCCTGTATATAATTATATATGTACAGCTGGTATAAGTTATACATCTTCCTGTATATAGTGATATGGAGCATGCTGGTATAACCTGGGTATCTCCTGTATATAATTATATATGTACAGCTGGTATAAGTTATACATCTTCTTGTATACAGTGATATGGAGCATGCTGGTATAACCTGGGTATCTCCTGTATATAATTATATATGTACAGCTGGTATAAGTTATATGTGACGAGACCAACCCGCCACATTGCATTGAGAAACCTGGTTGCTCGCCTGCTGCCTTTGGACTATGGCCCCTGTTAAAAGACATCTTTACCTGCAGAAAAGCTTAATTCGTGCTTTTCTGCCTGGGGTTCGGTAGTTTTGGCTGAATGTGTTATACCCCAGATAGGAATCCCATGGAGCCCATTCGTATGAAACTGACTGTAAAGACTTTGGCTCCATGGCGATTAAACTAGTAGTCTGTGTGGTCTGAGCGCCATTCACTTAATAATGTGCGCCAGACCTGAGCTATCTGGGGATATGTTAAATGTATAGTTTTAATGTAATGTGTCTTACCTGGTGTATTTTAACAGTAATGCTTGTTTTGTGTCCCCATGTGCATAATGGAGTCTTGTCTCTGAAATGTCTGTGTGTATTGTAAAGGGTGGGACATTGTATATTGAATAGTGATGTCTGTCCTATTGTCCCCACATGTGTATTGGCGATTCCCTTTGTCCTGAGAGATAATTGAATGACTCTCAATTGTCTCCAGGACAGAAGACATTGTGATTCTGTCTGCCTGTGATGATTGCATTACCCATGTAGGGTGATGGTATCACAGGCAGAGGGGAGGGATATGCTGGGGTGTCTGTATTGTCCCAATGTGTGTGATTGGCTGCTGTATCCCGTGTCGCAGTCTTCCTTCTGGTCCCCTAGGGAGTGTCCACCAGGTGGGAGATCTGGATAAATACCAGGCAGGTAGCCGCTAATAAATGTGAGAATTCCTGTTTACCATCAATACGGAGCCTCTGTCTCTGCTCTTGGGGATTCACTGTATGCTGTTAGAGACTGATTGCCAGGAGTGTAAGCTGATTGTCTGCTTTTCCTGTTCGTCTGCTAGCAGCTATTTGGGAGGTTCCAGTACGGGAGTTGGAGTGCTATTTTGTATCCAGTTCGGGAGTTTGGTGTCCTGCAGTAGCTGAGCCTATATCTCTGTAAGGGGGCCGATCGCCTAAACGGTTTTTACCCCTTGTCTGCAGCAACGGTCCGTTACAATTGGTGGCGAGCAGCGGGATCGCTCCTACAGCCAGAAGGACAGCTACAGGAGACACCATTTCCTTGGATTTACAAGTGGGGCAACGCATGTCCCAGTACAGCGACCCTAAAAGCAACCAGAATGGAACCAGCAGTGTCATACGAGGAGGAGGACCTGGATGGCCGGGATGCATTAAGGAAAGGCATCTGGTACCAGGCCCTGGACAATGTACAATACCAGCGGGGTGAGAGTCTCCCAGTGAAGAGCAGCGGTGGCAGAAGCAAGTGGTCCTGCGGATGCCCTTTCTGGGAGAGCAGCCCTGGATGAATGGGTGAAGGAACCAGAGCACCGGGTATGGCAGGAGCTATGGCTGGAGAATGCCTACCAGGCGCTCTGGTGGTATATGGCACAGTATATACCCTGGACAGCCGAGCATGACAAGCCAGAGGGAGAGGAGTTTGATGGTTCTGGCTTGTTATGGGAGTCCTTTGCAGAGCCTGACTTCGGGAGTCCTGCGCAGAACAGACTTCAGGACATTTTCTACGAGAGGGAGGCTAGGCATGACGGGGATGACCCCCATGAGGTAGAGCAAGACCTGGCTCACCTAGCAACCCTGGAGTGGGAACTGGAGCAGGACTACCGAGATCTCTTCCACTCCATTGGGAAGGCTCAGCAGGACAGCAAGGTGACAGATCCAGTTCCAGACCCATTCCGCTGGGAAGATATTATTGAAATTTACTGGGAGGAACCCCAGGCGGCAGGTGGAGATGGGACCGAGGTCTCTCCACCGGTATTGCAGGGAATTGGGAGCCTGAGCTCCATTCCCCAGCGGGAGATATTACAGGGAATTGGGAGCCTGAGCTCCATTCCCCAGCGGCAGGCTGAGCTACAGGGGCAGAGGTAGTTGTTCCTGCCCCACAGCAGCAGCAAGATTTTTCGGGAATTGGGAGCCCGGTCTCCATTCCCCAGTGGCAGTATTATTTGTTGGGAATTGGGAGCCCGGTCTCCAGTCCCCAGCGGCAGAGTAACCAGCAGGGAATAGAGAGCCCAGTCTCCTTTCTCCAGCAGCAGGACTCTGTATTGGGAGGAGAGACAGTCGGTCTCCCTCCACTGAGGAGGAAGGTATGTATGGGAGAGGAGCTTACTACCACCTCTCCCCAGCGGCGGATCATTAATGGGCAGGGAATAGAGAGCTCAGTCTCCTTTCCCCAGCAGCAGAGCTGTGTAACCAAAGGGGAGACAGTCGGTCTCCAGCAGCAGGACTGTATATCTAAAGGGGAGACAGTCGGTCTCCCCTCCAACAACCAGGCTTCAACCAGGCTACCCTCCCAGTAGCGCTGGCAACAGGGCAGAGTGACGCGGGTCTCTGCCCATGCAGCACCCCACCAAGTCAGCGTACCTGCACCCAGCACAGCCGTGGTGAGGCACCTGGACATGGACAAGCTTCTCCTCTACCCAGTTGCAGTAACTATTTATTGTGGGTGGGCTGTGCTGTTGATTGTGTTTTGTGGGTGGCTGCTGACTAACAAGGGCACTGACCGGCAGGAGGTCAGATACCCTGTTAGTCTGTTTGGAAAAGGGGAGAGATGTGACGAGACCAATCTCGCCACATTGCATTGGAGAAACCTGGCTGCTCGCCTGCTGCCTTTGGACTATGGCCCCTGTTAAAAGACATCTTTTACCTGCAGAAAAGCTTAATTCGTGCTTTTCTGCCTGGGGTTCGGTAGTTTTGGTTGAATGTGTTATACCCCAGATAGGAATCCCATGGAGCCCATTCGTATGAAACTGACTGTAAAGACTTTGGCTCCATGGCGATTAAACTAGTAGTTCAGTGTGGTCTGAGCGCCATTCACTTAATAATGTGCGCCAGACCTGAGCTATCTGGGGATATGTTAAATGTATAGTTTTAATGTAATGTGTCTTACCTGGTGTATTTTAACAGTAATGCTTGTTTTGTGTCCCCATGTGCATAATGGAGTCTTGTCTCTGAAATGTCTGTGTGTATTGTAAAGGGTGGGACATTGTATATTGAATAGTGATGTCTGTCCTATTGTCCCCACGTGTGTATTGGCGATTCCCTTTGTCCTGAGAGATAATTGAATGACTCCTCAATTGTCTCCAGGACAGAAGACATTGTGGATTCGTCTGCCTGTGATGATTGCATTACCCATGTAGGGTGATGGTATCACAGGCAGAGGGGAGGGATATGCTGGGGTGTCTGTATTGTCCCAATGTGTGTGATTGGCTGCTGTATCCCGTGTCGCAGTCTTCCTTCTGGTCCCCTAGGGAGTGTCCACCAGGTGGGAGACCTGGATAAATACCAGGCAGGTAGCCGTTAATAAAGGTGAGAATTCCTGTTTACCATCAATACGGAGCCTTGTCTCGTTCTTGGGGGGATTCACTGTATGCTGTTAGAGACTGATTGCCAGGAGTGTAAGCTGATTGTCTGCTTTTCCTGTTCGTCTGCTAGCAGCTATTTGGGAGGTTCCAGTACGGGAGTTGGAGTGCTATTTTGTATCCAGTTCGGGAGTTTGGTGTTCTGCAGTAGCTGGGCCTATATCTCTGTAAAGGGGGCCGATCGCCTAAACGGTTTTTACCCCTTGTCTGCAGCAACGGTCCGTTACATTATACATCTTCTGTATATAGTGATATGGACCATGCTGGTATAACCTGGGTATCTCCTGTATATAATTATATATGTACAGCTGGTATAAGTTATACATCTTCTTGTATATAGTGATATGGACCATGCTGGTATAACCTGGGTATCTCCTGTATATAATTATATATGTACAGCTGGTATAAGTTATACATCTTCCTGTATATAGTGATATGGAGCATGCTGGTATAACCTGGGTATCTCCTGTATATAATTATATATGTACAGCTGGTATAAGTTATACATCTTCTTGTATACAGTGATATGGAGCATGCTGGTATAACCTGGGTATCTCCTGTATATAATTATATATGTACAGCTGGTATAAGTTATACATCTTCTTGTATATAGTGATATGGACCATGCTGGTATAACCTGGGCATCTCCTGTATATAATTATATATGTACAGCTGGTATAACCTGGGTATCTCCTGTATATAATTGTATATGTACAGCTGGTATAAGTTATACATCTTCTTGTATATAGTGATATGGAGCATGCTGGTATAACCTGGGTATCTCCGGTATATAATTATATATGTACAGCTGGTATAAGTTATATATCTTCTTGTATATAATGATATGGACCATGCTGGTATAACCTGGGCATCTCCTGTATATAATTATATATGTACAGCCGGTATAAGTTATACATCTTCTTGTATATAGTGATATGGAGCATGCTGGTATAACCTGGGTATCTCCTGTATATAATTATATATATACAGCTGGTGTAAGTTATACATCTTCTTGTATATAGTGATATGGAGCATGCTGGTATAACCTGGGTATCTCCTGTATATAATTATATATGTACAGCTGGTATAAGTTATATATCTTCTTGTATATAGTGATATGGAGCATGCTGGTATAACCTGGGCATCTCCTGTATATAATTATATATGTACAGCTGGTATAAGTTATACATCTTCCTGCATATAGTGATATGGAGCATGCTGGTATAACCTGGGTATCTCCTGTATATAATTATATATGTACAGCTGGTATAAGTTATACATCTTCTTGTACATAGTGATATGGAGCATGCTGGCATAACCTGGGTATCTCCTGTATATAATTATATATGTACAGCTGGTATAAGTTATACATCTTCTTGTATATAGTGATGTGGACCATGCTGGTATAACCTGGGTATCTCCTGTATATAATTATAGATGTACAGCTGGTATAACGTTATACATCTTCCTGTATATAGTGATATGGAGCATGCTGGTATAACCTGGGCATCTCCTGTATATAATTATATATGTACAGCTGGTATACGTTATACATCTTCTTGTATATAGTGATATGGAGCATGCTGGTATAACCTGGGTATCTCCGGTATATAATTATATATGTACAGCTGGTATAAGTTATACATCTTCTGTATATTGATATGGAGCATGCTGGTATAACCTGGGTATCTCCTGTATATAATTATATATGTATAGCTGGTATAAGTTATACATCATCCTGTATATAGTGATATGGACCATGCTGGTATAACCTGGGTATCTCCTGTATATGAATATATATGTACAGCTGGTATAAGTTATACATCTTCCTGTATATAGTGATATGGAGCATGCTGGTATAACCTGGGTATCTCCTGTATATAAGTATATATGTACAGCTGGTATAAGTTATACATCTTCTTGTATACAGTGATATGGAGCATGCTGGTATAACCTGGGTATCTCCTGTATATAATTATATATGTACAGCTGGTATAAGTTATACATCTTCTTGTATATAGTGATATGGAGCATGCTGGTATAACCTGGGTATCTCCTGTATATAATTATATATGTACAGCTGGTATAAGTTATACCTCTTCTTGTATATAGTGATATGGAGCATGCTGGTATAACCTGGGCATCTCCTGTATATAATTATATATGTACAGCTGGTATAAGTTATACATCTTCTTGTATACAGTGATATGGAGCATGCTGGTATAACCTGGGTATCTCCTGTATATAATTATATATGTACAGCTGGTATAAGTTATACATCTTCTTGTATATAGTGATATGGAGCATGCTGGTATAACCTGGGTATCTCCTGTATATAATTATATATGTACAGCTGGTATAAGTTATACATCTTCTTGTATATAGTGATACGGAGCATGCTGGTATAACCTGGGTATCTCCTGTATATAATTATATATGTACAGCTGGTATAAGTTATACATCTTCCTGTATATAGTGATATGGAGCATGCTGGAATAACCTGGGTATCTCCTGTATATATATTATATATGTACAGCTGGTATAAGTTATACATCTTCCTGTATATAGTGATATGGACCATGCTGGTATAACCTGGGTATCTCCTGTATATAATTATATATGTACAGCTGGTATAAGTTATACATCTTCTTGTATATAGTGATATGGAGCATGCTGGTATAACCTGGGTATCTCCTGTATATAATTATATATGTACAGCTGGTATAAGTTATACATCTTCTTGTATATAGTGATATGGAGCATGCTGGTATAACCTGGGTATCTCCTGTATATAATTATATATGTACAGCTGGTATAATTTATACATCTTCTTGTATATAGTGATATGGAGCATGCTGGTATAACCTGGGTATCTCCTGTATATAATTATATGTGTACAGCTGGTATAAGTTATACATCGTCTTGTATATAGTGATATGGAGCATGCTGGTATAACCTGGGCATCTCCTGTATATAATTATATATGTACAGCTGGTATAAGTTATACATCTTCTTGTATATAGTGATATGGAGCATGCTGGTATAACCTGGGTATCTCCTGTATATAATTATATATGTACAGCTGGTATAAGTTATACATCTTCTTGTAATATAGTGATATGGACCATGCTGGTATAACCTGGGTATCTCCTGTATATAATTATATATGTACAGCTGGTATAAGTTATACATCTTCCTGTATATAGTGCTATGGACCATGCTGGTATAACCTGGGCATCTCCTGTATATAATTATATATGTACAGCTGGTATAAGTTATACATCTTCTTGTATATAGTGATATGGAGCATGCTGGTATAACCTGGGTATCTCCGGTATATAATTATATATGTACAGCTGGCATAAGTTATACATCTTCTGTATATAGTGATATGGAGCATGCCGGTATAACCTGGGCATCTCCTGTATATAATTATATATGTACAGCTGGTATAAGTTATACATCTTCTTGTATATAGTGATATGGACCATGCTGGTATAACCTGGGTATCTCCTGTATATAATTATATATGTACAGCTGGTATAAGTTATACATCTTCCTGTATATAGTGATATGGACCATGCTGGTATAACCTGGGTATCTCCTGTATATAATTATATATGTACAGCTGGTATAAGTTATACATCTTCTTGTATATGGTGATATGGAGCATGCTGGTATAACCTGGGCATCTCCTGTATATAATTATATATGTACAGCTGGTATAAGTTATACATCTTCTTGTATACAGTGATATGGAGCATGCTGGTATAACCTGGGTATCTCCTGTATATAATTATATATGTACAGCTGGTATAAGTTATACATCTTCTGTATATAGTGATATGGAGCATGCTGGTATAACCTGGGTATCTCCTGTATATAATTATATATGTACAGCTGGTATAAGTTATACATCTTCTTGTATATAGTGATATGGAGCATGCTGGCATAACCTGGGTATCTCCTGTATATAATTATATATGTACAGCTGCTATAACCTGGGCATCTCCTGTATATAATGATATGTTATTGCAGATATTTTTGACATTTGTAAACTGTTTATTTCAGGGTTATTTCTTATGAAGATACTTTACGATTAGACATAGGTTTCTAGGGGCGCTATAATGTATTGCCGCCACCGTTGTAAGTCACTCATACCATGTACAGCATTTCTAGTTGTTGGGGGTAATATTCACTCTCCGTATCCTCAATGTCATCCTGTGCTCGGTAGAGATGAAAGTCCTCGATAACATTATTTTCAGGTGATAGACGGGGCCAAAGTAGAGTCTGGGGTCCTATTTTATTGTCTCACACACCACTGAAGCAAAAAATGAAAAGAATAATGAGTGTTACACTCCTGAGTATTCCTACCACCTCCCTCGCCTCCTAAGTTACATTGACAAGAGTCCATCAAGTAGGACATTTGTCAGTTTTTGTCTAGAGGAAAGAAGAGCAGAACCTCCTGGATAGATGGGGGCACCGTCCCAGGGCTTTGTCAAATGGTCACTTTGGATGTCACTGTTATGGGGGCACTGTGGATGTCACTGTTATGGAGGCACTGTGGATGTCACTGTTATGGGGGCACTGTGGATGTCACTGTTATGGGGGCACTGTGGATGTCACTGTTATGGGAGCACTGTGGATGTCACTGTTATGGGGGCACTGTGGATGTCACTGTTATGGGGGCACTGTGGATGTCACTGTTATGGGGGCACTGTGGATGTCACTGTTATGGGGGCACTGTGGATGTCACTGTTATGGGGGCACTGTGTATGTCACTGTTATGGGGGCACTGTGGAGGTCACTGTTATGGAGGCACTGTGGATGTCACTGTTATGGGGGCACTGTGGATGTCACTGTTATGGGGCACTGTGGAGGTCAATGTTATGGAGGCACTGTGGATGTCACTGTTATGGGGGCACTGTGGATGTCACTGTTATGGGGCACTGTGGATGTCACTGTTATGAGGGCACTGTGGATGTCACTGTTATGGGGGCGCTGTGGATGTCACTGTTATGGGGATGTGTGGATGTCACTGTGATGGGGGCACTGTTGATGTCACTGTTGTGGCGGCACTGTGGATGTCACTGTTATGGGGGCACTGTGGATGTCACTGTTATGTGGGCACTGTGGATGTCACTGTTATGGGGGCACTGTGGATGTCACTGTTATGGGGGCACTGTGGATGTCACTGTGATGGGAGCACTGTGGATGTCACTGTTATGGGGGCACTGTGGATGTCACTGTTATGGGGGCACTGTGGATGTCACTGTTATGGGGGCACTGTGGAGGTCACTGTTATGGGGGCACTGTGGATGTCACTGTTATGGGTGCACTGTGGATGTCACTGTTATGGAGGCACTGTGGAGGTCACTGTTATGGGGGCACTGTGAATAACACTGTTATGGGGGCACTGTGGATGTAACTGTTATGGGAGCACTGTGGATGTCACTGTTATGGGGGCACTGTGGATGTCACTGTTATGGAGGCACTGTGGATGTCACTGTTGTGGGGGCGCTGTGGATGTCACTGTTATGGGGGCACTGTGGATGTCACTGTTATGGAGGCACTGTGGATGTCACTGTTATGGGGGCACTGTGGATGTCACTGTTATGGGGGCACTGTGGATGTCACTGTTATGGGGCACTGTGGATGTCACTGTTATGGGGGCACTGTGGATGTCACTGTTATGGGGGCACTGTGGATGTCACTGTTATGGGGGCACTGTGGATGTCACTGTTATGGGGGCACTGTGGATGTCACTGTTATGGGGGCACTGTGGATGTCACTGTTATGGGTGCACTGTGGATGTCACTGTTATGGAGGCACTGTGGAGGTCACTGTTATGGGGGCACTGTGGATGTAACTGTTGTGGGGGCACTTTGGATGTCACTGTTATGGAGGCACTGTGGATGTCACTGTTATGGGGGGCACTGTGGATGTCACTGTTGTGGGGGCGCTGTGGATGTCACTGTTATGGGGCACTGTGGATGTCACTGTTATGGGGGCACTGTGGATGTCACTGTTATGGAGGCACTGTGGATGTCACTGTTATGGGGGGCACTGTGGATGTCACTGTTGTGGGGGCACTGTGGATGTCACTGTTATGGGGGCACTGTGGATGTCACTGTTATGGGGGCACTGTGGCTTTCAGTGTTATGGAGGCACTGTGGATGTCACTGTTATGGGGGCACTGTGGCTGTCAGTGTTATGGAGGCACTGTCACTATTACTGATATGGGGGCACTGGTTACTGAGTTGTCACTAATAAGGCACTGTTGCAAACATTATTATAGAGTCACAGTCTGGGGACAGCAGGTTGCGCTGTACAATATACCGCGCAGTGGCGGGCTGTACACTGTATGTAGCTGTCACCGGTATAATCTAATGTTTTCTGTATATTTACTCATTTATCACTCCTGAAATGCCTTTTTGCTAACAGAAGATTCTGCACTGGTTTCTGTAGATTAAAGCGACGGCGCGCGGCGGTGGTATTTAAGATGAAGCAATTTCAGAAAGATTATAGGACGGGATCTGTGTAAGAAATGCTCCGAGACGTTCCCAAGGTCAGGCGCCGCACATCCCTAATTAATTCCCTGTAGTGCGCAGAACCTTCTCTCTGCATTAATACAAATGTTTGTTGAGCTGAATCTTCCCACCAGTCCCCCCTCTGCTCCATTCTTCTCACTTTTAGGAGAGCGAGGTGTCGTACATCCCAATTACAGCCAACATGCTCCCCTACCAATACGGCCTGCCGCTATGTCTTAAAGGGGATTTATCATTTCTAATGAACAGTGCTGAATAATTTACTTGAATGTTCGAAATTTCTGTTTTGTGATTAAAATTGCAATCTGATATCTGCAGCATTTGCATTACTAAAATAATTTACTGAAATTTTCAATTGTGCTCAGAAGTTGCAGTACCACCTTTCACCACCGGTGGCAGCAAATCTTTCGCTTTGACATTAATGCAACAGCGCCCCCCAGTTTTATCTTTAAATGGCAACAAAGTCTACAAAATCCAGTGATAGTAGGCAAGCTCTACCTTAAAGGGGTTGTCTAACTAATATGCATAAAATGGATATATAAGGGGTGGGGTATCATACCTGGTCAGTATAAAGAACTTTCAATGCAGCTTTGGATGTGACTGGAGTATAAGACATGAAACTCAAGCAAAGCGGAGTTTTCTGAACAAAATCAAAAGTTTGATGTAAAGATTCAGGTTTTCGGCTGCGGAGCTGTAGTAGGGGGGGTGAGATTGGCAGAATGAAGTACCGCCGAGGGCGCGCAGCCTGCCACAATGATAAAAGGCATCCATGTGTCTAGATAATTCCGGGCTTCTCAGGCTGAGTGTAGGTTAATCCTCCCGTATAGATTTGCCTGGTAAGCTCACATTATCTCACACTCTTTGTATTAATCAAAAGCAGAGAACGCGCGTTCTCCGGGGGACTGATAAACAAAGGAATGAGGCCCGGGATTCGGCTCTCACGGAGGGAAATGTTCCCAAAGTGTCTATAGATTCAAGATGATGTCAATGTCTTAAAGGGATATGGGGCTTCATGATGCATCATCACAAGCGCTGATCGAGAAGGGGAAGATCGGGCGCATCCGAAATTAATGCTCATTTCAATAGATTGACCATCGGTGGCTGGGTACACAAATGGCCCATTCATGGGATTGTTCATGCGATTGAGTCGCTCCTGCCAAAATAAGCTGACCACACTGGTCTCCAATAGCACAAGGCGGTCCAGAGTAGTCGCCTGTAGTAGCAAGGGCCCGTTGCTAAGCAACGACCCAGAGACTTCCTTAGAAAGTCCAAAGAATTATCTAAGAAATGATAACAGTGGTTTCATGTTTTGATTTTAAAGGACATCTGTCATCAGGATCAAACCTATTAAACCAGTGATATGGCCTGGTAGAGTTGCGTCTGCTGAATAAAATGATACCTGTCTTGTGAAAATCGGTTGTGGTATTCCTGAGAAAAATATACTTATATTCTTAAGGCAAATGAGGGCCTCAGTGCACAGAGGGGTGTGGCCAGCACTGAGAGGCACCAAGAGTCTCGGCCCCGCCCCTGAGTTTACTGAACCCCTCACTTGCATATGGAATAAAATCTTTTTCTCAGGAACCCCACAACCGATTTTTACAAGAAAGGTATTGTTTTAATCAGCAGGATCAACCCTTCCAGCCTATGTTCCTAGTTTAATAGTTTTGATCCTGATGACAGATGCCCTTTAAACTCAAATCACAAAACCATCGTTATTATTCAATAGACTAAAGATTATTTTTGGAGTGCATCTGGCTTAATAGGATTTATGCTGCTGACAGGTGCGGTTTAAATTACATCTTAATTCCAATTTTAATTACCTCCAGAGCAGTATTCACCTTTCTGCTAAATTCCTGTAAGCTCACACACAGATTGCAGTATCACTCTGCTGCCCCCTGCTTGCTCACAATGAGAACAGAGTATGCAAGTATGCTCAGTGCTATACGATAGACTGATGGTGCATGCAGAACAGCTGTCGCCACCCTAGTGAGTGGTATCAGCACAGAGAATGTCTGCTAAGATGTCAGCACAGCCACAACATGAAGAATTTTGAATGCAGCTCTGGATGTAAATGACTGAGATCAGGCTTGGTAACGATCTGGAAGGAGCACGAGGATCCAGAGGACAGTAGCATCCATTATATTTGTACATTGTTCTCATGGCTCTGATAGGGATGGAGACGCTCCTTGTGATTTCCTTGGCTTTCCTGGTGACTTCCTGACACTGTCATCTCCTTGATATCTGACACGGCTTTACTGTAAACCATTATGATAGTGTTGCAAAAGTATACATGCCCCATGACCTCTGAAATGGGATCAGATACATTTGTGGTTCCCCTTTTAAAGGGATATTCCAGGTTTTAGATAATTGATGACATATCCCCCGTAGTGGCTCTAGGAGATCGCAGTGCTGTCAGTGTTGTCACAGGGACAAAGACGACCTGCATCCTTAACCTCTGGTAAGTAAGTCAGCACAAGAATAGGACTCGTTGGTTCTCCGTTAAAGATTACCTATCATTTGTGAAAACGTCTGATATGATCTGTCAAAAGATTTGATCATAGGGAGTGTCAAGGAAACCCCCCACTGATCTCTTTGTAATTAAAGGGATTGTGCAGCAGAGTAACCTCCTATATTCCTTGATAACGAGATGACTCTGCTCATACTGTCCCAGTCTGTGCAGCAAAGCTGTGAAGTACATTGCAGAAAAGAGGAATTTTCAGCCTCTTGTGTCTCCTCGAGAACTGCAATATTTCAGGATTTATGAAGTGGATTGGCAGAATAATCAATAGAAAAAAATAGATTTTTTTTTAGGGCTAATATAACAGTAGCTTTAAAATCATCCAGCAGGCTGTTCCGGCAGAGAAACATAGAGTTCATAATGTCCGTCGTAGCCGAATACTCCTTTTCCCCACCAGAAGTTGTTGACCATAATGGGACCCAGAGGGGATTGTATTGTGCCGGAAACAAGCCGGATCCCCGCTGGGTCCCATTATAGTCAATGGGGCCTGGCGGTGCTCCAACCCTTTCCGGCTACGCCAGACACGATGAACTCAGGCAGGCTGTTCCTCTGCCGGATGGTGATAACGCTAGTGTGAAACTAGCCTAATTGTCTATATTTAAAAAAAATATATATATTTTCATTTTCGATGACACATTGCTTTTAAATGACACAATCGGCTCTGCTACATCAATAGCTTTCAGTACTGTGCCACTACTCTCCACTTCCTAGAGATAAAAAGGATCAGCATGGGGATGCAGTAACGAGCTTGCATTGTATGGGATGAACAATGACTTGGTTGTGAAGACGTTTAGCGGACATGGAGCTCCGGAGCTGCTCTTCATTTCTTCTGCAGTTGTCTGCACTGAGCAAAAACATCTCAGCTTTACAAAAAAATCTGAGGCCACCGCTGCTTATCCTTCTTTCTCGGAAACCCGTTAGCATCCACCAGGTACAATAAAATATTTCATCAGATAAAACATACACACCACAAGGCTGTATATTAAACATTTCATTCCAGAACCCTTGACGTTTCTCCTCCCCTCGTCTGGGAAGGTTCTCTACTAGATTTTGGACCATGGTTCTGATCATTCGTGAGGCTGTGTTCAATTCATCGGGGAGGTGCGGGGTCCAATTCGAAGTCCTAGCTCTGAGCAGTCAAGTGTTTCTACTCCAAGCCATGATTATCATAGTATACACCAGGCATCCTCAAACTGCGGCCCTCCAGCTGTTGCAAAACTACAACTCCCAGCATGCCTGAACAGCCTACAGGTATCAGCCTACAGCAGGGCATTGTGGGAGTTGTAGTTTTACAACAGCTGGAGGACCGCATTTTGAGGATGCCTGGTATACACAAAGGAGATCCTGACTATTATTGCTCCTCCACCAAGTCCAGGAGGGAACCATTGCCTCCAGGATCCACTGCCAGTGGCCTTACATCTATCTAGCAACTGCCTGGCATTCTGTATGGCGATCTACTGTGTGCAGCTGCCTATGGTGTTCTAGGTCTGGGATGACTAACCACCGGCACTCCAGCTGTGCTAAAACTACAACTCCCAAGATGCCCACTTGCTTGGATGTTCTGAGAACTCTATAGAAATGAATGGAGCATGCTGGGAGTTAGCCATCACTTTTCTAGGTGAACGCTTCTTCCACCCTCACACACCTTCATAGCCGACGTTCACCTCTCACATCAGTGGCACGTGGTGCTCCGCAGTTTCCACGTCTCTTATTCACAATGCGGCCATTTGTCCACTCACCAGACACCTTCACCACAGCAGCAGAAAACAGTTCACACTGCGCAGTGTCAGAAATACCGCCACCCGGGGCCCGAGATCCAATAATCATCCCTTCATCAACTCTAATAAATCACCCCTTTTACCCATGACAGCAACGAGGGATATGTGTGCAGACAGCCTATCACACACCTTATATTCCCACCGAGCCAGCTCAGCACACCTAATATACCCACCGAGCCGGCTCAGCACACCTTATATACCCACGAGCCAGCTCAGCATACCTTATATACCTACCGAGCCAGCTCAGCACACCTTAAATACCCACGAGCCAGATCAGCACACCTTATATACCCACCGAGCCAGCTCAGCACACCTTATATACCCACCGAGCCACCTCAGCACACCTTATATACCCACCGAGCCAGCTCAGCACACCGTTTATACCCACCGAGCCAGCTCAGCACACCTTATATACCCACCGAGCCAGCTCAGCATACCTTATATACCTACCGAGCCACTTCAGCACACCTTATATACCCACCGAGCCAGATCAGCACACCTTATATACCCTCAGAGCCAGCTCAGCACACCTTATATACCCACCGAGCCAGCTCAGCACACCTTATATACCCACCGAGCCAGCTCAGCACACCTTATATACCCACGAGCCAGCTCAGCACACCTTAAATATCCACGAGCCAGATCAGCACACCTTATATACCCACCGAGCCAGCTCAGCACTCCTTATATACCAACCGAGCCACCTCAGCACACCTTATATACCCACCGAGCCAGCTCAGCACACCGTTTATACCCTCCGAGCCAGCTCAGCACACCTTATATACCCACGAGCCAGCTCAACACACCGTTTATACCCTCCGAGCCAGCTCAGCACACCTTATATACCCACCGAGCCAGCTCAGCATATCTTATATACCTACCGAGCCACCTCAGCACACCTTATATACCCGCCGAGCCAGATCAGCACACCTTATATACCCTCAGAGCCAGCTCAGCACACCTTATATACCCACCGAGCCAGCTCAGCACACCTTATATACCCACCGAGCCAGCCCTGGACACCTTATATACCCACGAGCCAGCCCTGGACACCTTATATACCCAACAAGCCACCTCAGCACACCTTATATACCCACCGAGCCACCAGCTAAGCACACGGTACTTCCTTTATGAGCTACACACTGCTAAAAGTAGGAAGTGGTCAGAATGATAGGACTCGACTGTGTGTATATATATATATATATATATATATATATATATACATACAGTATATAGGGATTATTTGGCACTGTATGGCGGTATTATATGGGCACTGTAGAAAAGCTTGAACATATGTAATTATTTACCTGGTCATTCGATATGGTGCTATACCTTACATAATAGAACATTTTAAAAGTGCAATGTCCTGGTCAGCAGGAGTTCTGTGTACCGCCATGTACGCACACACGTGTCATTTTTTGTTCCATAGAGACCTGTTTTGATGCATTTGTAAAATCCACACCTCTTCATTTGCTAAGAAAGCTTAATCTGCAGAAGGAATTTAATTAAGATTCATTGTTGTGTGCAGATCTGCTCGGTAAGCCGCGTCCTGCATTATTTCTGCTCTAATGTGCTCCAGATGTAATGACGTGCCGCCGGTAATGAAATCTTTCCCGGAAGGCACAAAATAATATGTCCTGCATTAAGACAGCTTACACATAGACCGTCTGAAACTGCGCCAAACTTATCTCAGTGCCTGGATGATAAATCTGGCGCACCTACAGTATAGACTGTCTGGTCTAAGGCGGGGATCTATCACGCGCCGCACTCCAGAATTCTGGTGTATTTTGATTAGTAAAAATCCCCCATTAACTGGAAAGCTTGTGGTCATCTGTATTAATGGTAAAGTCCATCATTTGTGGCGGGGCGAGCTCAAGATATAAGATCTGCCTCATGTGTTTTCGTCTGGTGAGGTGGATCTGCTTTGCTGCCTATCTGGTAGAGTAGAGCCACTGTAGCAGAGTGATGTAACAGAGCAATGGAAATCAATGTAGCAGAGTTGATGTAGCAGAGTTACTGGAGATTCATGTTGCCGAGTTCTGAAAACTGGTATAGCAGAGCAAAGTGGCAGAGTTGCTGGAGATTAATGTAGCAGGGTTGATGTGGTAGAGTTCATGTAGCAGAGCCATGGAGACCAGTCTAGCAGAGTGATGTAACAGAGCAATGGAGATCAATGTAGCAGAGTTGATGTAGCAGAGTTACTGGTATAGCAGAGCAAAGTAGCACAGTTGCTGGAGATCAATGTAGCAGAGTCATGGAGACCAGTATAGCAGAGAGATGTAACAGAGCAATGGAGATCAATGTAGCAGAGTTGATGTTTTCTTTTTTGGCAGACAAGCCTTTGGGGCCCCTTAGGTACCAATAGCCAAGTATGACTACTACCCTACTACTTTAATGTGAAATTGGTATAACTGGGCCCCTGGGGTCTAACAATGGCGAACACAGATTAAACAATAATTTTATGACTATTACCCATAATAGTAATTTCTATAATATTATACAATAATTATTATAGTTCTGACCAATGGATAGAAGGGTGTCCTGACAATACGCTGATCCCAAAGCTGCCTGTTGGCGAGGCCCTGAGGAGCCAGGACAGAGGATAGGAGTGGTAGTGGCCCTGATGAGATGCTCTATCACGGTGTACTCCCTCAGGCCATTTTTCCCTGGGTATCAGTGCAGTGAAAGTGTAGATTGAAGAATCCAACTAGAAATAAACATAGAAAAGTCTCTCTTTACTTAGTGGAAAATATAACTTGTGGCACATCCAGAAGTAATAGATGGGGTATGGTGGCTGGCAATGTTACAGAAGATGACACTCAGAAGCTTTCTAGCTAAAGTTGTCACTCTCCCGATTCCCTTTCCTATGGCAGTAGGTGTGCACTGTATGATGCAGGCTCCAGCTATGCCTGTCCTGAACGGCAGTGGTGGTGTCTTAACATGTTTCCACTCACCTTGCAGTGAAGTCTGTCTAGCTGGATCAGTCTGCAGACACAAATATGCCGTAGTTTACAGATTTTCTGTCGTCTGGGACACTGCAGATTTTCTGGATTTGTGGTCCTCCCAGATGAGCTGACTCATGGCCCAGAATAGTGATAGATGGATCTCATGCTCCCTCACTCCTTTCTAACCCTTCTAACTAGCTCTGCCCTTCCCTTGGCAGGAAGCTGGGCCCCCCTCCTACCACCAACAGGGGAGGAGGGGGCCCAGCTTCCCTTCCCTGTGGCAGTAGGTGTGCACTGTATGATGCAGGCGCCAGCTATGTCTCTCTTGAACTGCAGTGGTGGTGTCTTAACAAGTTTCCACTCACCTTGCAGCAGAGTCTTTCTAGCTGGATCACTCTGCAGACACAAATATGCCGTAGTTTACAGATCTTCTGTAGTCTGGGACACTGTAGGCTCTCTGGACTTCCCAGATGAGATGACTCTGTGGTCCTCATGGCCCAGAAAAATGCGTGATGGATCTCATGCTCCATGAATCCTTTCTAACCCTTCAAACTAGCTCTGCCCTTCCCTTGGCCGAGAGGGGAGGAAGGAGATGGTAAGTCCCATTCCTGTTGCTAAACACTGCCAACTGTACCCCATCTGCTGGTGTACATGGTGTATAGCATAACATGGAATTACGAATCATTCACAATGGTAGTACCCTCAGGTTTGAGGTACTACATAGGCAACCCCAGGGATAAGCTGTGGTGTGTGGTGAAACCATAGTAAGGTGTTCAATTTCCCTACAACGCCACCATAGGGAAAGTGAAGCATTACACAGTGTCCAATCACAATTTTTGTAAATTGGACGAGCCTTCGAAGGACTACATAATCTTCTTTTCATTTTTTCATCTGTTTCTTTAAGGAAAAAAGTAAACACAAAAAGTATGATTAGGAAACTTTCAGATATTTCAGTTTTTCCTTTTATTTTCTTTCATTGCAAATTGAAGGTTTGAACAAACACATAGAGAAGCAGCGAAATAGATCAATATCAACTCCATGGAACGGCTTCAATCAGGGGCGCAGCAGTAAATCCGCTTTGATTTCAATTTTACAATCAGCAACAATGTGGCAATATTTAAGATGGCCGTGACGTTTGTCAATATCCTTGTAAATCATCGTAAAGCTCCTTTATAAATCTCTGCGTAATACCTCGCCGGTCTCCATAGTGATGTTCTGCCTGCTGGGATGACAGATGCCGAGCCAATGTACAGTTTCCTTAAGGAGCGATGTACAGATGCTCTTTTTTTTTTTTTAAGGAGACGTATCGGAATGGCAGAGCATAGCAGAAGCATTTAACGCCTGCCTGCAGCGTCCCTATACACTGCCCATCCCCCCAGTACTGACAGCCTGCATTATCAGAACTATCACTGATGGATCTAAATTAATGTATGGATGTATGTAACCACATTATATATGCAACATAACAATGCAGGATTCCCGTGTCTTATTCTGTTTCATTAAGTCTTTAATTAAAGGGCAGCTCCACTTACTGTTCAGACGTATGTAAATGGTAAACAAATGCCAGTCAAGTCTACTGCTACTTGTAAACTATATAATACAAAAATACTACATTCTACTAAAACTACAAACTAGAAACTAAACTATAATACTGCTCCTATATACAAGAATATAACTACTATAATACTGCTCCTATGTACAAGAATATAATTGCTATAATACTGCTCCTATGTACAAGAATATAACTACTATAATACTGCCTCCTATGTACAGGAATATAACTACTATAATACTGCTCCTATGGACAAGAATATAACTACTATAATACTGCTCCTATGTACAGGAATATAACTACTATAATACTGCCTCCTATGTACAGGAATATAACTGCTATAATATTACTCCTATGTACAAGAATATAACTACTATAATACTGCTCCTATGTACAAGAATATAACTACTATAATACTGCTCCGATGTACAAGAATATAACTACTATAATACTGCTCCTATGTATAAGAATATAACTACTATAATACTGCTCCTATGTACAAAAATATATCTACTATAATACTGCTCCTATGTACAAGAATATAACTACTATAATACTGCTCCTATGTACAAGAATATAACTACTATAATACTGCTCCTATGTACAAGAATATAACTACTATAATACTGCTCCTATCTACAAGAATATAACTACTATACTACTGCTCCTATCTACAAGAATATAACTACTATAATACTGCTCCTATGTACAAGAATATAACTACTATAATACTGTTACTATGTACAAGAATATAACTACTATAATACTGCCTCCTATGTACAAGAACATAACTACTATAATACTGCTCCTATGTACAAGAATATAACTAATATAATACTGCTCCTATGTACAAGAATATAACTACTATAATACTGCTCCTATGTACAAGAATATAACTACTATAATACTGCTCTTATGTACAAGAATATAACTACTATAATACTGCTCCTATGTACAAGAATATAACTAATATAATACTGCCTCCTATGTACAAGAATATAACTACTATAATACTGCCTTCTATGTACAAGAATATAACTACTATAATACTGCTCCTATGTACAAGAATATAACTACTATAATACTGCTCCTATTTACAAGAATATAACTACTATAATACTGCTCCTATGTACAAGAATATATCTACTATAATACTGCTCCTATGTACAAGAATATAACTACTATAATACCGCCCCTATGTACAAGAATATAACTACTATAATACTGCCTCCTATGTACAAGAATATAACTACTATAATACTGCCTCCTATATACAAGAATATAACTACTATAATACTGCCTCCTATGTACAAGAATATAACTACTATAATACTGTTCCTATGTACAAGAATATAGCTGCTATAATCTTGTCAACTTAATAGAGCATAAGTTTTAGGAGGTTTTCTATGTAAATGGCTTTGTATTTTTCCCAGTTACTGTCATTTCTTTATTTTCAGCCCGTGTATATCACAGCGCCCCCTCCTGTCCGGCCTTCACTGTGTTTGAACAGTTTTTGTTGTAATCATTTATGTTTTTTCTTGCAGGTTCTTGACAATCTTGACAAACACTTGCACTCCTCAGAATATTTCCGTTTCTTCTGGTTTCCGCACACGGATAGTGCCAGCTTCTTCTATCAGGACCCTACAGAGAAGGTATTACCGGTCCCGCTATCTGGTGTTGTCCCTGTATTCGGTCCCCGCTGTCACTGTTCTGCTCCATCTGCAGATTGCATAGTCAGTGGCATCTGCGGCTTATAATGGGATGTTGCCTTCTAAGCGTCCTGGAAGTCAGAGCTCCAGACTCTGCAGGGTTAATCACTTTCTAAGTACTTGGTCTTCTCATCTTGCCATGTCACAGTATTTAATGTCGTGTACTTTAGTCACATCGAGAGCTGCATCAAAAATGTTTTGGTTTCCCTTAGGTCCCCTTAGCACATAATTGTACTCTGGCATATTTTTTTCTGTGCTAAAAAATAAGTTATAAAAGCCACTTTTGTTTTTTATTTTGCATATTGCATGCATTTTTATGTATTTCTAGTAGTATTTGTACAGGTTTCAATGGTGTTTGTTTTGTTGTTTTTCTGCTTTTTCAAATGATGCAGGTGCAAAACCTCCTCTAAAAATGCTGTACTGTTATAGAGGGTCTGGTACTACTCTCACCTCCAAAACTGCATATTCAACCCTGTTGGCTTCCTGTGAAATTTTAGGCTTCATGACCCTCTTTCTCCGCATCGTTACCTATTGTGTTGCGTAACGAAAAATGTAGTGTTTGCACCACGTTTTACGCTTCAGCAGAACTCTGAATACAGCTTTGGATGTGACGCTGAGCAGTAATCCGCAATCTCCAGATGTTCTGAAACTACAACTCCCAGAATGCTCCAGAATAGCCGAGCATGCTTGCATGCTGGTAGTTGTAGTTTCACAGCAGCTAGAGTACCGATGATTGCTGCTTCCTGTGCAGTGGTCAGGTTTAAGGTGCCACCAACGCTAGGCTGGGTCCCCCGGACACTGTCGAGGTGTCACCAAGTGTTGCTGCTCTGCGGAATGGATGGTAAGGCGTGGTGCACCCCAATGGGAAATTAGTCCAGAGAGTCAGGGTCTGCAGTAAACTAGGGTGCTTCTTTACTGGAGGAATTCCGGTTGTAAACATTACAGACGAGGCATAGGGCTGGCTTCTCCAGTCTCCTCCCTGGCAGAAGAAGGGTTTGATGCTGAGGAAAGGCCTGAGCTAGCTGTCCCTCTCTCTCTGAGAAGGCTGGCATCCTGGTCAAGTGCCCACAGTCTGTAGCTCAGTAGTCTGGGTGGCTCATTGTTCACAGGGCTGGTGACCCATGGTCTGTTGCCCAGTATCCCCATCTCAACATCTTCTCCTGGTCTTCTCCAAGCACTGGTCCCTAACTGCAGAACACTAGGGTTCCTGACTGCTCTCCTTATATACAGTTTCTCGCTAGACTGGAACCTTCCAGTGGAATGGGTGGAGTGGAGAAACTCAGCACAAACAGATACATTGTTACACTTTCCGTCTCTCACAGACTTTCATTAGAGTGTCAATGATACTCAATGGCAATGACACAGCAGTTTTTCCAGACAAAAACAAGTTTCCAGACATAACAACATAGCTAAAACCAGACGTTTGAAAGGTCAGACTGTCTGGGTTTGGTGGTAAACAACATCTGGCTTTTTCCTTCCAAAACATGCTCTTCTTTAGACTATATGGCAGCTGTGGAAAATTACCAGCTTCTTATTCAAAGTCCTAACAGTCTCTCAGTACTCATTAACCGTTTCCACAGAGCCTTGCAAATACAGTGATAATGCACAGGATATATATCATAACATACATATAAAATGCAGTATTAAACAGTGCAAGTTAACCATTTCAAGTGAAATAAAGTAAGAAGTTTATAACTTTGCATAGGGGATATAGGCAAATGTCCACAGGTCAAATTACCCGCTGCTACAGGGCACTACACCTGGACTAGAGAATAAGACATAAAGCAGCTAGGATCAGTATAGAAACGCCCCGAGCTTCCAGCTCTGTTACAAGGATGTGGCTGCAAGGACTTCCTAATATTCATCGCTCCATTACGATGCTGAAAACTTTCCCACTAGTAATTTTTGCGATCGATGAAAACTGCAGTTTCTGAAGGATTTCTGGCAGATTAACGGCGACTGGGACGGTGACTGCCTCTGCTTTACAAATGATGTGAGCCAGCCCCTAAAGTGGAGAATTAACGGCTTCTCCCTATAGGTGATGGATTGGTGCCCAGGAATAATTTTCTAGATCTGTGATTGCCCATTAATGGGAGGACACGCCCAGGACGGGCATCAATCTCATGCACAGACATCTTCTAATGAAGTGATTTCTTTCTCCTGCAGCCTCCGTCCTCCAAGGCCAGCTGGTTTTGGGATAGTTTTGTGGGATACTACTTGCTGGAATTTCTACTCTGGATAAGGTATGTTCCTATGATTACCTGTGCATCTATGGTTGTGATCATTCTTCGGTATTGGATTTTCTTTTCTGAAGGAATCGGGCGGATACTAATATGAGTAAAGAGAACTTTACTTGAGTTATGTGAGGCATGAGGCTCAGTGGTTACAGCCCTTCGATCAGGGCACAGGTGTCCAGTTAATTAAATATACTGTCTCTTTAAGTGTCAATTTTTTTTTTATAACACTGTCCCTTTAAGATTCAACAACTCATTCTCCACCTGGCTTGTGTTGCACCCAGTTCCCTGGGTATTGACAGTCTGCCTCTGGTGTCCTCTGAATGGCAGCAATAAAGAGAGCCATTTTTTGTAGTTATTGCTACGTCTCTCTCTCCACATGGTGCTGTATCGTCACACAATTAGCACTGTCTCCAACTGGTGCTACCAGTTTGTGGTATCTCTCTGTTGTCACAACCACTGTGCACACTCTTCTCCGTTGTGGTATGACCTTCTTCGTGACACAGTATGGCACACAGTCTCTCACATGGCTTTTTTTACAGGCTGCAGGGTGGCTGATCTAAAGTACAGGCCTGACTATTATTCAAGCCTAGGCAGCTTCTTTATTTTCCTCAACTCTATCCATGCCCTTTGGTGTTACACCCTTATGACCAGTACCAATAACCTCCAGTATCTAGCTAGCTACACGCAAGATTAAGGCTGGCTTGATTTCAAACAGCAGTTTCATTTCTGTGTTTGTATGTATGATTGCCATAGCTACGTGCACCTGCATACAGGGAGTGCTGACTGACCCCCCCTTGTGTTCTTGTTTAGTATGTGTTGGAGGTGTGGCGACCTCCTTCCCAGTTTTGCACACCTGACTAATTCTTCTGCCCTAGATGCCTGGTTTTTAATCAGAGTGAGTATAAAGCTGAATGTGTACTCACATTGCCTGCTAGTAGCCATCTGGCTCCAGGAAGAGTGCATAGTGGGCTTGGCATGCATGTTGGTACCTGCATCCCCGGATCCAATGGAGGCTGTTATAGCACCAGAAGGGGTTAATAAGTACGGTCTATCCCAGCATGCATTCTGGGCTCACACTCCTGGATTTTATGTGGCTGTCGTGGCCCATGGCAGGTAGGACTTAGCGTTAGGAGGATCTTATGTGGCTGTCATGGCCCTTAGCAGGTCAGATTTAGCGTTAGTACCCACTCTAGGAGACAACCGTGTCGGGTGAGTGGGCTTACTACCTTTGATCAAAATGTAAACTAATGTCTCCACTGTTTGCATGTGATATCACTAATGTCCTCTTATAGCTCCCATCTAGGGCAGAGCTTTTGTTGCAGAGTGCTGTTTCATTTCTGTGTTTGTATGTATGATTGCCATAGCTACGTGCACCTGCATACAGGGAGTGCTGACTGACCCCCCCTTGTGTTCTTAAACAGCAGTTTCCCAGCTCTCCAATCATCTGCCTGCAACTGACCATAAGGTCTGCAGAGCACAGCTATCTATAATCTCTCTGCCATGTGTCCTCCCTACATCTTAACCCTGGGTTCACACCTGAGCGTTTTACAGCGCGTTCAAACGCGCTGTAAAACGCTCAACAGATTAAAACCAATGCATCCCTATGGGAGTGGTTCACACTTGAGCGTTTTACAGCGCGTTTGAACGCGCTGCAAAACGCCCAACGCATAAACAAGTACTTGAGCTTCTTTTGGGGCGTTTGACGCGCGTTTTGTGATTGACACCACAGTAGTCAATCACAAGAACGCGCGTTTTACGCGCGTTCCCTATTTGCAAAAACGCGCTGAAATACGCGCGACTAAAACGCGCGTTTTTAGAACGCTCAGGTCTGAACCCAGGGTAAAGGACTTCTCTGGTCCTATATAAGAATTATTTTCTGCCCAGCACACCCCAAACAATGCATATTCTTGCCTCGCATACCTGTTTTTCATGTGAACACTTTCCTTCCCTTGTTCTTAGCATCAGTGTATTCTGGCAGGCTATTTACATGCAGAACTTCCTGTTTTCATCAGTTTGCTGATGAGTTTTCTAAACAAACCCAGCATGCTTTGCTCTGTAATATTTAACAAGGCTTGCCCCGCCTAACTAATGTAGAAAGGGAAGGTGTAGGTGGCATGACCACTAGAGGGGGAACAGCGTAGCAGGTGGAGCAAGAGAACTGAGAAAATTATAGAGCAAAATATGCTGGAATTGATTAAAAGCCCAGCAGGAAGCTGATGAAAACAGGAAGTTCTGCTTGTATGCATCCTGCCAGGATGTACTGATGCCGAGAAACAAAGGAAGAAACGCGCTAGCATTAACAACAGTAGTATTAGATAAAAGTATGCCGTGTTTGCTGTACTGTGGACAGATAAAAATATATTATGAGATAGGACAACCCCTTAAATAGAGTTTTTTGAGACTTTTATACTGATACTCTGCATAGGTCTTCAGTCTCTGATAATGGGGGTCCGATGAGGGGGGGCTCCTGTAGCCTAGGTTAAGCTACAAGAAAGCTGCTGTGCTACTGCGAATGCCAGACTCCCACCAATCAGATGCTGATGACCTATCCTATAAGAAAACGCCTTTAAGAACCTTATTTAAAGTAAGTCACATATCGAAAAAGGTCCTGTGCACCCACATATATCATACAGTGATGCTTCAATTGGCCTGTAGATGGCAGCACATACATTTACAGCACAATGCAGCAAATATATCAGTAGTGTATGTGGCTCATCAACAACAACCAACGTATCCTGCCCATGGGATATGACTAGGGTGGGCACTTGCTTAACCCTAAAAAGGAGGACACCTGAGGCCACGCCCCTAACTCTGCAAAACCACATCCCTCTTCAAGTAATGGTGCTGGGTAAGAAAATTAAGGGGTGGGGTGGGGAGATCTTAAGGTGAGCTGCGTGTGGGCCCGTAGTGCTTCTCTCGCCCTCAGTCAGTCACAGCCTCCGTGCAACCCTCAGTCAGTTTGTAGCTGTAGCGCATGCTCAGACAGCATAATGCTGCTGTCTGAGCTCGGAGCCACATGAAAGGAGGACACCCTAGTGTCTGTCAAGGCCTTGCACTAGATGAAATACAGGGAGCCAGAACACTGGACTATCCAGGCCAAAGGCGGATGTCTGGCCACCCTAGATAGGACTTCACCAGGTTGGGGACATGTCTTCTGCAGGACTGTGACTGCACGGTACACAGTAACCCGGATAATCTGTACAGACCCCCTCCCCCAAATGAATCCGTCCCTAATGACAGGTCTACAGGATTTATGGTGATTATGGACTATAATGAACCTGCGGTATAATCAGGTGTCATCTTTGATGATCTTTAAGCCGTGACATGAAATAACTTTAACCTTTCATCTTCCCTTTGAACATAACGCTCAGAAAGTAACCGTGATATGACTATGTGCGGCGCTAATTACACGCCGATCCAGCAATCCGCCGCCACATGATTCCTATTCTTATAAAAGGACATCCACATAGATACAAGACAGATACATTGTATAAAGTATGTGAACCCTCTCCAGATAGGGGAATTCAAGTGTCTCAGCCGCATCCATTGCTAACATGTGCACAAGATGACGCGACATGTGCGTCCATAGCTTCATGGAGTCATGCACATGAATCCAGGGTCAATGCTGAAATCCAAGCGTCAGCTCAGGATGCACCACCCAGGACATTGTAAGGCCAGAGATTGAACTCCAGGTCAAAATGCAAATGTAATCTTCTGCACTCAGCAAAGTATGAATGAAAGCACGAGAGTCACATCTACTGCTAAACCAGAAAAGTGCTGCATGTAATCAGTGTGATCTGAACTGTGACTAACCAGCAATGAGAGGACGCCTCACTGTCGAGGATAGTGGGACTCTGGGCCGACAGAAATATTTCACCTAGAATTCTGCAAACAGCTTCTCCAGGTCCAGGGGAGAACCTCTAACAGCGCTTGTCGAGCAGAGCTGGGCAGATTCCCACTTTACCTTGCTGTCCAGAAGCGGGCACTGAAATTCATCTACGATAATCCCTACTATCACAAAGCCTTGCTGCTCCAAGAAGCCCCAGAAAAACGAAGCACCCTACAGCAAGTCACCTAAACCCAGCCTGCCCAAGCTGTAGTACCCCAGAGTGGCATTACCATTCCTACACCCTGCTACTGTCTCTAATGGGTAACACTAATGTAATCTGTGTATTTATTCCAGGTCCTCCTAAACTGTGCATTCATAATCTCGCTATGAAACTGTTATGTTCATGTAATGTGCCTGGTTCACCAGCAGGTGGCAGTGGATATGGCACAAAGGTCTTACGATTCCATTCTCCCCCTTTTGGGAAGAAGCGGGCTAGTCCTGCTTCCTACCAGGGGAGACGTTGTAGGAAGGTATAGGAGAGTTGAGATTCAACAGTGGAGCTGAGAAGACATGAAAGATGGCCCAGTGAGGGGAATGGCCGCCCCTCCTGCAGCGGGAAGTCTCCTCAGGGAAGCAGCTCATAGAGCACCATAACCCCTTACAGATTAAGAGACAGAGTATTACGGGGGGTCAACAGCCAAAGGCACCCAACTCCAAAGGTACCAGAACCACTGCAGAGCCCAGTAACACAGAGAGAGAGAGAGAAAGGAAGGTATCCAAGTTCACCTGCCAGTTTACCCAAAAAACCTGCTGGAGCCAACAGAAAGATCAAGTATTGTCTGAATGTAAGTTTAATTAAGTAAAGCTGTTGAACTTTTACCAAGTCTGGACCCTTACTTCCCCAACTATCACTCTCCCTTTACTGCTTTGGAGCCTAAACCTGGGGAGCGATTGTATCCAGGTAGGAGCACCGTGACACACACAAAACTATTGAGGCTGCATCACCACTCAACATTCTTAAAAACCTAGGACACTATCGGCCCTGGGGGAAGCGCGTTACAAAGCCACCAACCAGTACAGCCTGACAAAGAGGGAAATCCAGTAGACAATACACCAGCGCAAAGAGAAATATATCAGTGTATATATCTGGGTGACACCGACAGAGGTACGTGCCAAGGGAGAGCAGAACGCTCCCGCAGTGCGACCAGGAGGCCGTGGAGGATGAGGCTCACTTCCTGCTGCAGTGCCCCAAATACTCAGCAGTGAGGGACGCTCACTTCAGGAGACTGTCTGATCTCTGCACAGACTTCACCTCCATGGAGGAGGAAGAGAGACTCTCCATACTGCTGGGAAAGAGGAGAACACAGCGGCCATAGCGGTACAATATATTATTACCTGCCATAGACTGAGAGGAGCCTGATGTAACATAGACTCCTATACCCCCATCCCAGCGCAATTATTTCCACTTGCTTTGGCAATGCTAAATGTATTTAGTCCTGCCAATAAAGCTGATTTGAATTGGATATGGATTGATAGATAGATAGATAGATAGATAGATAGATAGATATTAGATAGATGGCTTTTATCCGGCTATGTTAACAAGATGTATAAATTAGATTTTCTGCTGTGGTTTATAAAGCGCACAGTGTGAAGATCCAATAACACGGTGACAAATGGAGACATTAGTGGCACATAGCTGTTGGCAGTGAGATGTGAAAAACGGGGACCTGGGCAGAGGATTTATCTGAGGGCTTCATCTGTGCGGCATATGACCTGATGGGCAGAGGATGGCGGATCAATCGCGGCTGAGCTCCACGGCTCCAGGACATTTTTTCTTTGGTGTTGACAGGTGTGTGGATACAGCCCTGGACATGTGAGCTCAGGAGGTTATGGATTCTCTCTGAGTATCATGGAGAAACGAAAAGACTGAAGACTGTGCCGGGATGTGGCTGGAAGGAGATGGCCATCATCACTGCATTCATTGGAAAGTCTGACCCTTATCATACCTTATATATTTTATTGGTGAAGGTCCAAGTTTGAGAAAGAGGTGGATCAGAGAGTGTGCCACGTGGAAGACCCTGTGTTGTAGGCAGTTGGAAAAGCGTAGTTGACACCAGTTGTAAATGCAGAATTCAAGAAGACTACATTGTCTGCTCAAGCCTACAGTGTCCATTCATGTTCACATGTTCATGTGGTTGGGTTTATATGGATGGAATTGCGAAAGGCACACTCAGGTTTCGTTCTTAGGGCTCATTCAGATGACTGCATGTGTTGTGTGGTCTGCAACTTGAGCAAGCACAAAACGTGGATACCGGCCATGTTGGTTCTGAATTTTGTGGAACGAATGGCTAGCCTTATGATAGAAATGCCTATTCTTGTCCACAATTGCAGACCAGAAAAAGACATGGTCTATCTTTTTTATGGGGCCAAGAAAAGGAAGTAAGAATGCGTACAGCACATGGTGTCCTGTCCACATATTTTGCGGCCCCCTTAGTCGAAGCAAGCTGGACCAGACTAGTGGACACCTCCTTACAATCTCCCTACGTCAAACAATATTACTTCATCCTTTCTTTGCAGCACATGCCCTGCCCAGTTAATTGACTGAACTTCATAGTAAGGACTTGTAGCTTGTTATAACAGCCTCCTCTATCACACCATGTGGCTTCAGCTACACACTATTGCCTATTCCCTGCAGTAAGACCTTATAGAATATGTAACAGTGACACCTAGTGTCAGGAGGGAGCACGACAATACTCATTATACTACATGTAAACAGTGCGGCACACAGCGGGGCACAGTATTTCAATATATTACAGTGAACACAGGCTGAGTACACAAAACATAGTGCAATCAATCATTATCAGTAACCTAAAAGGACAGTGTCCTGCAAAAGAGGAAAATGTCAGCCTTTACAACCCATGCAGAAAGAAACACCAACATTAGTGTTGAGCGAATTGAGCTTCGGATCATAGATCTGAAGTCAATTCGTTCTAACATTTCGTTTTAATGCTGTCCAGAAAGCTGTCTCCGTACAGCAGTAAAACGTATTGCCTCCGTGGAGGCAAAAATTAGTTTTAGCCGAAGTCGCGCGAGACTTCGGTGAATGAAGTCGGTATTCACTTCTGCGTCTTTAAAAACATTTTAGCAAAGCAAACCAAAGTAGAGTTTGGTACCCGATTTCAGATTCCAAATTTTAAATATTTTTAAAGGTGCAGAAATAAATACCGAATTCATTCACTGAAGTCTCATGCCACAATTTTTGCTTGTCCCCATTATAGTGAATGGAGCCAGATGGATTTCTGGCAGGGACCAAAATAATCGCAGAAGTGAAACAGGCCCAAATAGACAGTAAACAATGCCATGTACTGATAAGATAGCTGCTGTATGATGAGTGATGTGTGCGCTTCCGAGAGTTTTTTAGTCTGTGCCCCTGTACCGCGAAAGATAGGACATGTCCCATCTTTTACCGTACATTGCAGATCCTGGATCCATTCAAGTGCCGGTGCCTGTGCATTGCGGTCTGCAATTTGTGGTCTGCAGCACGGGCACCGACGGCCTACGTTCGTGTGAATGTACCCCAAGATCTCACAGCTGACAAAGCATATCAGAGCAAAAACCAAACCATGAGGAGGAAAGATTGATGTAGAAGCATGGATGGGTGAGAGGAGAGGACTACAGCATAAGGTAGGTAAGTAACTATGGGTGAGAGGACTACATCATAAGGTAGGTAAGTAACTATGGGTGAGAGGAGTACATCATAAGGTAGGTAAGTAACTATGGGTGAGAGGACTACATCATAAGGTAGGTAAGTAACTATGGATGAGAGGACTACAGCATAAGGTAGGTAAGGAACTATGGGTGAGAGGACTACAGCATAAGGTAGGTAAGTAACTATGGGTGAAAGGACTACATCATAAGGTAGGTAAGTAACTATGTTTATTATTGTCTTATTGGTACAGAATTGTGCGTTTCAGGGCCCGATGGGTGCCTCCTCAGATACAAACCATTATGAGGAGGCAGGAACCAACCAGGAGTTTTCCTGGAGCGGGATTTTTTTGTCAGTGAGTGTACTATATGATAAATCGGAAATTAACTGATCCTGACGCTGATTTTCATCCAAAATGTTGGTACTTTCCATAAAGCTTTTACCTCTCCACTCCCTGTGTATCAGGAACATATATCTTTCCAGAATGTCTATGCTGCTTGGTTATTACTCTCCAGTCATCCAGCTCATATTGTGTAGTAACTGACGGCTCTATCCATAACTCCGGATCATTACTGTCACTCCAGCTCCTGATATGATGTAGGATGTAGAGGACCCAGACATATCTTCTAGATATAATGTCACAGTGATTCAGGAGCAGCATTTTCTCTTGTGCTGGAATAAGATCTGCTCCGACAGCCACAGTCATCACCAGGAGAGTTATATCTACCTGAGATTTATGGGAACATAAAATACCATGTCTATGTTTAACGTGCTAGAATTAATATTACTCTGTCTCGTCAAGGAACATTAGAAGAAAGGATTGTAATATTTATATAATCTGGCAGTTGTCTAGAACTTCCATTCATTCCAGGCTAAGAATTTATAGGATTTAGAGAAGCATGTCAGCTTTCTCACAGAAAGAGTGCCAGATTCCCACCGGTTGTACCTGGTATTGCAGATAGGCCTCTTCAATTTCAATACAATACTCGAATAACAGTCACAACCAATGGATACCTGTAGTGAAAGCAGACGTGTTTTTCGAATTCCAGATTCCATGAGAATAGCATTAAAGCATTACCATTAGAATCAACTTGAAAAGAGATGGTCAAGGAGAGCTACGTATGGGATAGTCTTGATGGGGAGGCTATATCTCAGATGACAGGAAGAGCCTTCAGAGTTTGATGTCTATCAGGGTTGGGAAGACCGACCATGTGATAAAGTCTTAGTAAAAGGCCAAACATGGGATGGGACTCTGACAGACCTAGGACACATCTTTGATGTATACACAGATTTGTAAGAGTCTACTCTTGACTATTTCAATAGTCCTATGGTAAAGTCTTGATGGAGCGCCCAACCATGTGAGGGACCTTTTACGAACCTTCATTGGAGTGCCGGCTATGTTGGATATGTCATGAACTATGAAGGACCCTTTTGGGATGGTTTGACTTTATGATGTAGCCAGACGGTGATGAAGTCTTTGTGAAATACAAGATCTGTGGAGGAGAATGGACAAGGAGTCAACACCTGTCTTTGAGGCATGATGTTTCAGATAGACCCGTGGCTGGACAGGATGATTAGGCCTCATTGGTATGGCCAGACTTGTTTTGGATGGCCAAACCTGAGTTGAAGCCTTGATGGAATAACAAGATGGGTGATGATGCTCTACAGGAATCCGAAACTTGTAAAGGAGAATAGTCGAGAAGGCAAAATCCATCTTTTGGTCATGATGGTTCAAATACAATTTTGTAGTTATTGGATTTGCAGTGGTCATAGGTTATAAATCGTCAAGCATTTCTGGTATGAAATACCATTAGAGGCAAGTACAGCCATCTTGGGTGAAAGCAGGTGAGGTCAGTACAGGTGACAGAGAGAAGAACACTAAGAAAAGCGCACAAGCCAAAGTAGAGGAAAGACTACTATAAAACCACTGGCAAAAAGGAAAGCGAGAGAACATTTAATTTAGAATGAGAAGGAGGTTGTTTTACTATATTCTGCTTCGGTATTATACGACACTAGGCAGAGCCTCGTTAAAGCAACCAGATCAAAGATGGAAAGTTTGAAGCAACCAGATAAGCCTAACACATGATGGGACATCCAGAATGGTGATGGAGCTTTGATGGAACTACCAGACCAGAGAGAGAAAGTTGATGGAGCAATCAGACCTGTGATGGAGCTTTAATGAAGAACCCAGACCAGCGATAGAAAATTAATGGAGCAACCTGGCCTGTGAAGAAGCCTTGAAAAAGTTTCTAGACAAAAAATAAGTTGATGTAAACATTAGGAAAAAAAGAGGACTTCAGAAATTGTCAGAGCTGCCCGATAGATTCATAGTAAACATTCTTTATTTTAAAAAAGCGTTTCGGAGGACATCCGGTAAAAAAATACATGCACATGTCTTGTGGTTAGAATTTAAAATACATTGTGTGTTGACGTGCAGGCGCCTCATTGGAGTAAGGCTCACGCGGGGAGGGGAAATGGAGGGCTCTTTTCCCGATCTTCATATGCATGAAGTAGCAGGACTGACAGAGTTAATCTTGAAGCCGTTTGATTATTTATATTACAAATGTGTAATTGTATATGCATATTATCTGATTATCGCAGTTCATTAGCTGGACACATAGTAAACAATGCGACAAGACTGAATAAATGGTGGACAGATATGATTATGTTTAAAAATTAATGGGAATATCGGTATCTACATGAACTTGTGTGTAAATATGATTATTTTAGATATACTGGATGTGGGTGCGGTTTATGAAATATATGGAGATTAATGTAAGAGGAACTAGACAGTTAAGAAGGAATATTTTAAAATAGTCATTAGAGTTAATTGGAGAATTTGGAACGGATAATGGATATTCATATATAAATACAGAATCATATTTGTAGCCTTGAGGAAGTTGCAAGACCAAAGATATAATGTTGATGGAGCTGCCAGAGCTATGATGAAGCCGTGATGGAGCAATTAGACCTGTGATGAAGCTGTGATGGAGCAATCAGACCTGTGATGAAGCTGTGATGGAGCAATCAGACCTGTGATGAAGCTGTGATGGAGCAATCAGACCTGTGATGAAGCCGTGATGGAGCAATCAGACCTGTGATGAAGCCGTGATGGAGCAATCAGACCTGTGATAAAGCCGTGATGGAGCAATCAGACCTGTGATGAAGCTGTGATGGAGCTGCCAGAGCTATGATGAAGCCGTGATGGAGCAATCAGACCTGTGATGAAGCTGTGATGGAGCAATCAGACCTGTGATGAAGCCGTGATGGAGCAATCAGACCAGAGTGATGGAGAAAGCCGTGTGATGGAGCAATCAGACCTGTGATGGAAAGCTGTGATGGAGCTGCCAGAGCTATGATGAAGCTGTGATGGAGCAATCAGACCTGTGATGAAGCCGTGATGGAGCAATCAGACCTGTGATGAAACCTTAATGGATCAAACAGATCTGTTCTAAAAAAAATTGATAGAGCAACCGGATCATAGAACAATCAGTTTTGATGGGTAGTTGACTGGGCATCTAGATCTGTGATGAAGCCTTGGAGCAACCAGACCAGAGATGGAAAGCTGATGGAGCAACCAGACCAAACATGCAAAGTTGACAAAGCAACCAGACCAAAGATGGAAAGCTGATGGAGCAACCAGACCAAACATGCAAAGTTGACAGAGAAACCAGACCAAAGATGGAAAGTTGGTGGATTAACCAGTCCTGGGTAAGAAACCTCAATGGAGAAACCATATATGTGCTGAAAAGTTGATGGAGCAATCGGACCATGTAATAGTAAGCCTTTATGGATGGTTGATTGAGCAACTTTATCTGTTATGAAGCATTGGTGGAGCTACCAGACCACAGGTGGAGCCTTGATGGAGCAACCAGACCAGAGGTGGAGCCTTGATGGAGCAACCAGACCAGAGGTGGAGCCTTGATGGAGCAACCAGACCAGAGGTGGAGCCTTGATGGAGCAATCAGACCAGAGGTGGAGCCTTGATGGAGCAACCAGACCAGAGGTGGAGCCTTGATGGAAGCAACCAGACAAAATATGGAAATTTGATGGAACAACCAGACAAAAAATGGAAAGTCGGTGGATCAATCCAGACCTGTGATGAAGCCTTGATGGACCAACCAGACCTGTGATGAAGCCTTGATGGTGTAATTATAAACCAGGCTTGAATAGAAGATGTGTTAGTGAGTATCTTCCTTCTGTCTGGCTGATAAAACATAACTGTGACTCTCAACACCAAAAAGAATTCTCTCTTTGAGAACAATCTGTACAGAACACTCTTCACCCACGTATCCAAGTAAAAGCTCATATACTGTGTGCAAGAAGAATCAGTGCTGTGACTGGAATTTCGATCTTTTAGAATTGTAAACAGCTTTTATAGGGTAAAATTCTAGAGACCGAATAATGGTTCGTTTTGTAAATTTGGTAAATTTCCCATCTCCTGACATCTCGTTGACAGATGCACATAATCCAGGCCAGGCATCCGTGTTTCTGATCTCCGCACAACATCCCATAGGTATCAGCATTATTCACATTTTCCCATTTACATGAAAACCCTCTAAAGACTCTCGCTTGTTCAATTTATGATGAATTTAGCAAATGAATCACTTCACGCCCTCTTTTTTGTAGATTTAGCGCATTTCATTCATTAGTAGATGACATCTGAAGGCAGATTCAAGGATGCTGGTAATCATAGATGTTTGGACTCCAATGTTCCTGCCACATGAGGGGCATCTTCTTTATTACCAGGCGCAGGTGGGGCTGACGCGTTTTACTCCCTGTTTTGAATATCTTTAATGGCATAAAGGAATTTGTTTCAAAGCCACCAGGAAGAGAGAAGAGCAGAGAGACCAGGCTGGTGGGGAAGCCTCTGTAGATAGAGGAGCACCACGGGCATGAAGACTTGAAAGGACCTCACTGCCTTTAACCGATAGACAGAACCCTTAATGACTTTTGAAAAGAACTTTATACAATCCATATTAATGTGCAGTAAGTGCGGCGGCGGCGGCCGGAGGCCTTGATATCTGGTGTGGTAGCTGTCTGCCCCACTTGTCTTCCTCCTAAGGAACGTCTGTTACTTCTCCGTGCATTTACAGTAGATCCTGTGTGAATATGGTTTGGGTTCTAAAGAAAGATGTGAACCTCATCCTATTGTGTGTGATACTGTCTGCTGAGCTGTGTATCTAATCCTATCCTGTGTAATACTGTCTGCTGAGCTATGTATCTAATCCTATCCTGTGTGATACTGTCTGCTGAGCTGTGTATCTAATCCTATCATGTGTGATACTGTCTGCTGAGCTGTGTATCTAATCCTATTGTGTGTGATACTGTCTGCTGAGCTGTGTATCTAATCCTATCATGTGTAGTACTGTCTATTGTGCTGTGTATCTAATCCTATCCTGTGTGATACTGTCTGCTGAGCTGTGTATCTAATCCTGTCCTGTGTGATGCTGTCTGCTGAGCTGTGTATCTAATCCTGTCCTGTGTGATACTGTCTGCTGAGCTGTGTATCTAATCCTATCATGTGTGATATTGTCTGCTGAGCTGTGTATCTAATCCTATCATGTGTGATGTCTGCTGTGCTGTGTATCTAATCCTATCACGTGTGCTACTTTCTTCTGAAAAGTGTATCTAATCCTGTTATGCATGCTACTATCTTATGAGCTTCTGTATCTAATCCTAGATTGTGCCCTGCTGTCTACTGGGCTGATGTATCTAAGCCTATCCTTTACGTCACTGTTTGCTGTGCTGCTGCATGTGTGATACTGTCTGCTGAGCAGATGTATCTAAGCCCATCGTGTGTGATACTGTCTGCTGAGCAGATGTATCTGAGCCTATCATGTGTGATACTGTCTGCTGAGCAGATGTATCTGAGCCTATCATGTGTGATACTGTCTGCTGGTCAGATGTATCTAGGCCCATCGTGTGTGATACTGTCTGCTGAGCAGATGTATCTGAGCCTATCATGTGTGATACTGTCTGCTGAGCAGATGTATCTAAGTTTGTAATACACATCTCCTTAATAAACGTCTTTCTGCTCTGTAGGTTTCTCAGGGATTCGAGTAAGTCTCCAATAAAAGGGTTAATACTTGGTTTGGAGACTTCCCCTTGGTCATACAGGCAGTGATTGCCACCTAGTGGAGCAGCGCGGAAACTGCAACTCTTGTTTTTGGTGGAAATGTCCAGGAATGAGTGGCTGCACATCTGTGTTAGGAAATCTCATTTTTTGGTTCCAGCAGAGCCTGACATTTTTTCGGAAACAATTAGCGCTGCATGCTGCAACACTTACTCTCACGAATATAATGGAATCTGTGAGAGCCTCCAACACAGATGTGAACACAGCCCTAACCTGTTATCTCATCAGCACTAGGATTAATAATGAGAGCAGAGAACAAATCCTGCAGCGCGGCTTTCGACACAGGACAGGGACACTTACCTCAAAGACAGAATCACACACTGAGTGCAGCTCTGAAGTATAATACAGGATGTAACTCAGGATCAATACAGGATAAGTAATGTAATGTATGTACACAGTGACTGCACCAGCAGAATAGTGAGTGCAGCTCTGGAGTATAATACAGGATGTAACTCAGGATCAGTACAGGATAAGTAATGTAATGTCTGTACACAGTGACTGCACCAGCAGAATAGTGAGTGCAGCTCTGGAGTATAATATAAGATGTAACTCAGGATCAGTACAGGATAAGTAATGTAATGTATGTACACAGTGACTGCACCAGAAGAATAGTGAGTGCAGCTCTGGAGTATAATACAGGATGTAACTCAGGATCAGTACAGGATAAGTAATGTATGTACACAGTGACTGCACCAGCAGAATAGTGAGTGCAGCTCTGGAGTATAATACAGGATGTAACTCAGGATCAGTACAGGATAAGTAATGTATGTAGACAGTGACTGCACCAGCAGAATAGTGAGTGCAGCTCTGGAGTATAATACAGGATGTAACTCAGGATCAGTACAGGATAAGTAATGTATGTACACAGTGACTCCACCAGAAGAATAGTGAGCGCAGCTCTGGAGTATAATACAGGATGTAACTCAGGATCAGTACAGGATAAGTAATGTAATGTATGTACACAGTGACTGCACCAGAAGAAAAGTGAGCGCAGCTCTGGAGTATAATACAGGATGTAACTCAGGATCAGTACAGTATAAGTAATGTAATGTACACAGTGACTGCACCAGCAGAATAGTGAGTGCAGCTCTGGAGTATAATACAGGATGTAACTCAGGATCAGTACAGGATAAGTAATGTAATGTATGTACACAGTGACTCCAAAAAAAACGTAATGTGGCCAAGCCACCAAAAAATGGAAGAATCCACCTCCAAACAACTATCAAAACTCAATATGTGGATTGGAATTATTTAAAAATTAACTTTTAATGTCTCACTTTAAAAGATATGCCCCACACTTAGATAAGAGAACAAAATATGACACACATATGTCAACCGGCCAACTACTCAACATACACTAATACCACAATAACATTAAAAGTTAATTTTTAAATAATTCCAATCCACATATTGAGAACTCAGTGACTCCACCAGCAGAATAGTGAGTGCAGCTCTGAAGTATAATACAGGATGTAACTCAGGATCAGTACAGGATAAGTAATGTAATGTATGTACACAGTGACTCCACCAGCAGAATAGTGAGTGCAGCTCTGGAGTATAATACAGGGTGTAACTCAGGATCAGTACAGGATAAGTAATGTATGTACACAGTGACTCCACCAGCAGAATAGTGAGTACAGCTCTGGAGTATAATACATGATGTAACTCAGGATCAGTACAGGATAAGTAATGTAATGTATGTACACGGTGACTCCACCAGCAGAATAGTGAGTGCAGCTCTGGAGTATAATACAGGGTGTAACTCAGGATCAGTACAGGATAAGTAATGTAATGTATGTACAGAGTGACTTCACCAGCAGAATAGTGAGTGCAGCTCTGGAGTATCATACAGGATGTAACTCAGGATCAGTACAGGATAAGTAATGTAATGTATGAACAGTGACTCTGTTTTTTATGTATGTAGTTTATAAACTATTAACTGGAATTCAAATATGTACATATCCTTTAAGAAAAAACAAGGGAGATCCTGACTACTTTCAGAGCCACACCTATAAGATAATAGATAATAAAGACCAACGGTAGATTTCTTGTTTTGTGGTGGGATCATCTTGATCCGGCTATGATACAATGTAATTTGGAAGAATTCTTACATGGAAAAAAAACCACATCCCCATTTTGGCGCTTCCCTGACCTACATTGTATCAGGAAGTATGTATATTCTGAATTTACTTCTGGTTTATACCTATTAGCTTCAAGTTGTGCCTCTGCTATAATATATAATATATATATAGATATACATATCCTTTTTAGGCCCCAGTAACCATAGAAATGTAGCTGGGGCCTGTGCTAGCTCCAATGCCTGCTACTCTGGTAGGTGCACTCTTTTTGCTACTACTACCACCATGAACATATTGTATATAATATATGGTTACCTTGCACACAGACATTAATTGACAGTGTGCTGCTGCCATCTAGTGTCCACTTACTACAATGTCATCCTTCCATGGAAATAATTGGCCATTAGTGTTAATGCTGATATTAAGCTGTAATATAAATAGAAGGGAGATTATTTACTTATTGCTTATATTCATATTAAATTGTTTTCCCGTGTATTCAAAGTATTATTGTTTTGAATTGTAGTCACTTACCTGTATTCCATTACTAGTATTCCATATATTCATGTACATAGGAGCAGTATTATAGTAGTTATATCCTTGTATATAGGAGAAGTATTATAGTAGTTATATTCTTGTACATAGGAGGCAGTATTATAGCAGTTATATTCTTGTACATAGGAGGCAGTATTATAGTAGTTATATTCTTGTACATAGGAGCAGTATTATAGTAGTTATATTCTTGTACATGGGAGGCTGTATTATAGTAGTTATATTCTTGTACATAGGAGCAGTATTATAGTAGTTATATTCTTGTACATAGGAGGCAGTATTATAGTAGTTATATTCTTGTACATAAGAGCAGTATTATAGTAGTTATATTCTTGTACATAAGAGCAGTATTATAGTAGTTATATTTTTGTACATAGGAGCAGTATTATAGTAGTTATATTCTTGTACATAGGAGCAGTATTATAGTAGTTATATTCTTGTATATAGGACTAGTATTATAGTAGTTATATTTTTGTACATAGGAGCAGTATTATAGTAGTTATATTCTTGTACATAGGAGCAGTATTATAGTAGTTATATTCTTGTATATAGGACTAGTATTATAGTAGATATATTTTTGTACATAGGAACAGTATTATAGTAGTTATATTCTTGTACATAGGAGCAGTATTATAGTAGTTATATTCTTGTACATAGGAGCAGTATTATAGTAGTTATATTCTTGTACATAGGAGGCAGTATTATAGTAGTTATATTCTTGTACATAGGAGCAGTATTATAGTAGATATATTCTTGTACACAGGAGCAGTATTATAGTAGTTATATTCTTGAATGTAGAAGGCAGTATTATAGTAGTTACATTCTTGTACATAGGGGATAGTATTATAGTAGATATATTCTTGTACATAGGAGCAGTATTATAGTAGTTATATTCTTGTACATAGGAGGCAGTATTATAGTAGTTATATTCTTGTACATAGGAGCAGTATTATAGTAGTTATATTCTTGAACACAGGAGCAGTATTATAGTAGTTACATTCTTGTACATAGGGGATAGTATTATAGTAGATATATTATTGTACATAGGAGGCAGTATTATAGTAGCTATATTCTGGTACATAGGAGCAGTATTATAGTAGTTATATTCTGGTACATAGGAGCAGTATTATAGTAGTTATATTCTTGTACATAGGGAGCAGTATTATAATAGTTATATTCTTGTATATAGGAGCAGTATTATAGTAGTTATATTCTTGTACATAGGAGCAGTATTATAGTAGTTATATTCTTGTACATAGGGAGCAGTATTATAGTAGTTATATTCTTGTATATAGGAGCAGTATTATAGTAGTTATATTCTTGTACATAGGAGGCAGAATTATAGTAATTATATTCTTGTACATAGGAGGCAGTATTATAGTAGTTATATTCTTGTATATAGGACTAGTATTATAGTAGATATATTTTTGTACATAGGAGCAGTATTATAGTAGTTATATTATGGTACATAGGAGCAGTATTATACTAGTTATATTCTTGTACATATGGAGCAGTATTATAGTAGTTATATTCTTGTATATAGGAGCAGTATTATAGTAGTTATATTCTTGTACATAGGAGCAGTATTATAGTAGTTATATTCTTGTACATAGGAGGCAGTATTATAGTAGTTATAGTCTTGTACATAGGGAGCAGTATTATAGTAGTTATATTCTTGTACATAGGAGCAGTATTATAGTAGTTATATTCTTGTATATAGGAGCAGTATTATAGTAGTTATATTCTTGTACATAGGAGCAGTATTATAGTAGTTATATTCTTGTACATAGGAGGCAGTATTATAGTAGTTATATAGGACTAGTATTATAGTAGATATATTTTTGTACATAGGAGCAGTATTATAGTAGTTATATTCTTGTACATAGGAGGAAGTATTATAGTAGTTATATTCTTGTACATAGAAGGCAGTATTATAGTAGTTATATTCTTGAATGTAGAAGGCAGTATTATAGTAGTTATATTCTTGTACATAGGAGCAGTATTATAGTAGTTATATTCTTGTATATAGGAGCAGTATTATAGTAGTTATATTCTTGTACAAAGTAGACAGTATTATAGTAGAAATATTCTTCTACATAGGGGCGGTATTATAGTAGATATATTCTTGCACATGGGAGCAGTATTAAAGTAGTTATATTCTTGTACATAGGAGCAGTATTATAGTAGTTATATTCTTGTACATAGGAGGCAGTATTATAGTAGTTATATTCGTGTACATAGGAGGCAGTATTATAGTAGTTATATTCTTGTACAAAGGAGCAGTAATATAGTAGTTATATTCTTGTACATAGGAGCAGTATTATAGTAGTTAAATTCTTGTAGATAGGAAGCAGTATAATAGTAGTTATATTCTTGTAGATAGGAAGCAGTATTATAGTAGTTATATTCTTGTAGATAGGAAGCAGTATTATAGTAGTTATATTCTTGTAGATAGGAAGCAGTATTATAGTAGTTATATTCTTGTAGATAGGAAGCAGTATTATAGTAGTTATATTCTTGTAGATAGGAAGCAGTATTATAGTAGTTATCATCCTCTATATAGGAAGCAATATTTCTACTTATTCCACTACTGAATATTGACTAGAATCCTACTTGTGCGCCTGTCTAAGCAAGGAGTGCTGTATATTCTCATGTTTTTTACTGGTTGCTTTGTTCTTTTTTTCAGCACTTTCTTTCCACGACTTGTCCCTGGAATAAATCGATTTTTCTTCTGGTTGCTGTTTGCTGGTACAAACGATCGTGTTGACATCAGCTACAAAGTTTTCAACTTCGACTGTCTTTTTAAGCAGCATGTGCAGGACTGGGCCATTCCCATGTGAGACAAATATTTTTCTGTTTTATATGAAATGCTGCATACATTTGTCTATCCTTTATTTTTTCTCTGTATTCATATCTACAGCTGCTTTCAATATTAGCTGGTTGTTGTTAGGAACAGATTCTGTCTCCTCCCAGCCACCATCCAGAATGCAGTGCTCAGTGCACAATGGTCCAATTTAGTAAAACATCAAGTATCATCAAGATCAATCACGCCTGGACAATTCTGAATTCATTTTTTGGCACAAAAAATTATAGAAATTCAACACTAAGGACGTAATTTATTACATTCGGCATTTTATACGCCGGTCTTAGGCTCCTGCGCTGGCGGTGGATGTCGGCACCTCTACATAACTTTGGCGCATCCACCTTTGATTCTAAATCTAAGCCGGCTTCCTAGTTGTCTTACATTTAGACAATTTTCTTCACCTAAACCAGGTGTAGAAAATTATTAATTTTTAGACTTGGCGTGAGCTAGAAAGAAGTCAAAGATTCTGCCACTACATGGCGTGCGACAGAATTTGCACCAGATATGCGCCTCAACAGTGGTGTTTATCTGTTCGGAAATGATCCCCTAAATGAATATGGACCTAAAAATATTCAAAAACACCCCAACATGTAAAAACCTGCCTCTTATAAAAATCTCAAAAGTTGCCTGTAAAGAAATTCGTAAATCTTAATGACACTCAGGACATGGGTGGAGATACCTTCTTGGCATCCCACTGTTTGAGGAGGGTCACTGCTGCAGACTCTGATTGGCTGAGAAGACATCTTCTGCCATGTATTGTAATTACATGCACTGTACCTGGTTGTCCAGCATGTGGCAGTGTATCTGGCAGAGATCTTTAGGTAAAATGGAGCTTACCATTCCATCCCCCCTTTTGGGCACAAGTAGGTTACTACTACTTCCTACCAAGGGAGGGGTTTGCAGGAAGCTATAGCTGACTTGAGATTTGGAAGGAGAAGAGACACCATAAGGCCTAATTCACACGTCCGCAAAATGGATCCGCATCCCATCCGCAGTTTTGCGGAAGGGTTGCAGACCCATTCATTTCAAAGGGGCAGGAATGGATGTGGACAGCACACTATGTGATGTCCGCATCCGCATTTCCGCATCCACGTTTCCGTTTCCGCAAAAAAATAGAACATGTCCTATTCTTGTCCGCAATTGCGGACAAGAAAAAGGATTCTCTATATAGTGCCAGCAATGTGCGGTCCGCAAAATGCGGAATGCACATTGCAGCCGTCCGTGTTTTGCGGATCCGTGTTTCCGCAAAACACACTACGGACGTGTGAATTAGGCCTAACACAGTAAGGGGAGAGTTACCCTCTCCTGCAGCAGGAGTATTCCAGGGGAAGCAGCTTGTAGAGCACCACAGCTCCAGGCAGTTCATAGATGCAGTATTACGAGCGGGTTAGCAGCCAAAGGCTCCACCACTCAAAGGTACCAGAACTGCTAGAAAGTCCAGTAACCAGATGTAAGCAAGAGATTAACATTGCAGAGAAAGAGAAAGAAAGTTTACCTGCCAGTTTACCCTTAGCCTGCTGGAGCCACAAGAAACATCTAGCATAGTTTGGATGACACAAGTTTAGTCAATTAAATCCATTAAATTTCCCCAAGGCTGGTCTCCACTTATTCCTCCAACTCCTTGCATGCTACAAAGCCTAACCCTGGGGAGCAATGGTATCCAGGTAGGAGCACCATGACACACACAAACTATTAAGGCCGCATCACCACTTGGCATTTTCTAAAACCCAGGGACCTGGACGGCCCTGGTGGGCGGCACGTTGCACATTCTACACCTTATCTACAAAAAAAATAAAAAGTCCCACCAGTCAATGTCTTTAATCTAGTCTGCTGGGCTAAGAGCTCAGTGACAACCAAGAATGTGTTCAGATCAGTTACCTCGTCCCCTTCCCACTAGGTTAGCAGAACCATGTTCTACATTACTTCAGCAATGAGACAATTTTTACTTCTTCTAGAGAAAAGACCAAAGATGCTTTGATGCAGCTGAAATCCTGGTTGGAAAAGAATCCACAGGTGGTGGCCCATTTCCCAGTAGAAGTTCGGTTTGCCAAAGGAGATGACATCTTACTGAGTCCATGCTACCAGCAAGACAGCTGCTACATGAACATCATCATATACAGGTGAGACAGCTATACAGACTTTACATATATGGCGCCCCCTATTGTGAACCTCGTGCGCAGCTGTTGTTTTTTTTTCCTTTGGTGCCACCTAGAGGAAAGCTAACGTATAGCAGTACGTCCCCAGTTCGGTTTTAAGACTAGGTTATAACTGGGCAACATTTTTCTTTCCTCTGTGAATTCAAAGGTTTTACCAGTGTCGAAAAAATTATTTTGAAAATGTAAAGTAAGAGACTAAAGTGTAAAAAGCTTTTATGATTTCATATGGTTAAATTTGAGCACCAAAAAGACACTATCCCCATCGGGAAGCCTGGTGATGACAGTATTATGCTGCCCTGCAGCAGGCTGTGGTAGCTTGTGAAGGTAGAAAATGTAAAACCATGTGAAATCCTGGAGAAAACCTGCTGCAGTCTGCAAGAGAACTGACCCAAAATTAGATTTCTTTTTCTGAGGGGTTAGATCTGTTTTCAGGTTTGTCCCCACGACGATATGTTACTACAAAGTGGCTTGAAGGGATGATTATCTATGCAGTAGATTATTTTTAGTATCCATGTGACATGACGCAAAGGGAGCAGGTCACCTATATGGCCTGTAATTGGCTGCAGTTGGGGAGAGAAGGAGCTGGGAGCTATTACTGGGAAGCAGGTAAGCTTCCATTTGCGGGTATGCCAAAGACGGAGGTTTGCTAAAAAAATACCCTAAAGGTGCACAACCCTGTGTTCTGTTCCAGCTAAACAATACTACCATGCAGCATGGTCAGAGGGGATACTCAACTCCATCGATCCCCTGCTACTTCCATTCCAAAGCTGCCCATCTCCCTGCTGCTCTCTACTCCGGCTACCATGTTGATACATAGGGCATTTTGGGGCATTTTGTATCAGCCAATTACTGGCTGTAATGCTGACATGCCCTAGGCCAGGGATCAGCAACCTTCGGCACTCCAGCTGTTGTGAAACTACAGTTGCCAGCATGCTCCATTCATTTCTATGGGAGTTCTGAGAAGAGCAGAGCAAGTATGCATGCTGGGAGTTGTAGTGAGCTGAGAGGTCATTTAGAGGTATTTCCTGCATGTCAAGATAGAAGGCAGAAGGGATCAGTGGAGTTAAGTATCTATTCATTTAAGCTCCGCTGACTATTTTGTTTAGCTAGAACACGACTTTAAGTGGGAGCAGTCTGAAATAATTGCGGGCCTAGTGTCAAATGTTTAATGCAGATATCAGGCTTGAGTTGCTACAATGTAGAAACAATACTGTAACCACTCACTACAATTTCTTAATATATGTATGTGTATAAATACAGGAAGGCATTCTGCCCCCATTTCAACCATCATTTTGGGAAGTTTGTGTAAAACAAGGCACTGTTTTTTATGACATTAACGTGTGTGTGTGCATATAAACTCAAACTAAAAACTAAGGTAGCCTAGTCATTAGCGTTCTCTATAAGAAAGTTCTCGAGCACCTCCCGATCTCTACAGTACAAAATCATTTGTGGAAGGAGATTTCGAGGATTAGCTATCTATAGAGCGCCTGTTGGGTTTTGGTGTGAAATTTGTGAATGTTCAATAAACAGATTTACTTTGCAGTCCGGGATGTGGATATTTTTGCACTTATTATATCAGTTATATTAATGGATTCTTCCTCTTAGACCATATGGGAAAGACGTTCCGCACCAGGATTACTGGTCAGAGTATGAGAAGATTATGAAGCGAGTTGGAGGAAGGCCCCACTGGGCTAAGGTACGACCCACACATATGACACCTTGCATGCTTGTTAGTATTCAAAGATATGGAAAAAATTATACACCAGCCTGCCCACAATGCTGTTTTCGGATTTTCATTAACACCAAATGTTTGCTATCCAACACCAAATTTGACAACGTCTGTGAAGGATCTAATTCATCCAGGTCATGTTATATCAGTAGTAATAAGTCAGAGCAACTGAATATTGTATTTTCTCTTGAAGAATTTTTTGCTAAGCATTGCGCTGGTTTTCCCAATTAGAATGAGTTGTACAATAAAAAACAGCATTAAATACTGTTGACTCTTGCTTCAGTCAGCATAATCTGAGATCAGGTATCTCATACAGATAAGATGCTGATTTCGTTTGCATGACTGAAGCTATTAGATGTGATTAAACTGCCTTGGGAGAGGTGTTAGAACAGCATTGTAAGTGGCAGACAATAGATGTTGCAACCCCCCTTCCCCACCTCTCTTCAAGCTCGCTGACTGAACCATGATTCATTAATGCCAGACATTCCTTGCGCAAGTCATTCTAATTGAGAAAGCCAGTTGGATGATTAGTGAAATGTTGAAATGTCTTCAAGAGAAAATACAAGTCAGTCCAGATGCTCTAACTTATTACCACTGATACAAATTTGGCAACTCTTGTAGAACACCTTTGTTCTGAATACAGCCTTTACCATTTTCATTTGTTTTCAGGCACATACTTGCACTCGAAAGGACTTTGAGAAGATGTATCCAGCATTTGGCAAATTCAAAAACATCAGAGAGAAGCTTGACCCAACAGGAATGTTCTTGAATGCATATCTCGAGAAAGTCTTCTACTGAGGAGGACACAGTGATGAATAAAATGTCTTCATGTAAATTCCTATAGTTTAGTGCCTAGTGCAAGTCATATAACCTACAGGTTACGCTTCACTGGATTTTTGCTAAAAAATTTGTGGACTGGCTACAGAAAGTTTCTCCCAGCTATAACCAAAGAAGTCCATCTTAGCATCACTTGGTATCACCTTCACCATTCATGATATTTGTCTTGTATTCTCCTGTATGTGTTCAAGGAGGAAACAACCAAGGGCTGAGCCATGTGTGACTGTTCCATCCCTCATGGCACATGAATTTTTTTTGTCAAGGTCTAGTAGTTCACAAATGGTTTACCAGCCAAACATTCCTAAATATTTAGAAGCAGGACTGTTCAAATTAACATAATAAAAACAACACACATTTCCTAAATATGTTTCCACGAGAATTTCTTCTTAACTTTTATTGGCTCTGCAGTTATAAAAAGAGGCCACTGCCCTAGCAGAATGCCATGGGGGTAAACCAAAGAATGTGTATTTTCACTTAGGCCCCATCCATGTTCATATCTTATGATCTTAAGGTCTACTCATTTCACGTCATTGTTACTGTGTGGGACGCCATTCATTTTTTTTTGGGGGGGACTGGCTTACAGCTGATCCTGAATTTTTCCCAACACCTCTGTGGCCATCTTAATGCTGAGTAATGCAATGACATCATGCTGTCAAAACATTGGGAGCATTAGGGAGACCAGTGGGACACAGAAGATAAGAAAGACATCATGAATAAGACCAGAGGGGGAAACTGATTCCCTCCTGCCCTCTAGGTAAAATGTGTTGGAAAGTAATCAATAACATCCCGGTGGCATCTATTTCTGGAGGTGCCCTTTAAAGAGCCTGTCCAGTGGTTGATGGACATCTTGATAAGGATGCTGGCACCACCTCCCCTTGGGCCTTGAATGGATACACGGAAAATAGATGTGAAATGTAAGATGAACATCACACTATAGGCTGAAGAAAAGGGGTCGGTTGACAGATCTTGTGGTCCATGACAAAAATAAGTGATGTCACCAACATATGAAAAACAAGACAAAAGCTGAGTTGCTGCTTTTTATGTGAATTCAGCGATTTAAGAATAAATAGGCTTAAGTAGGCTAAGTAATGAAAATATTTGCTAAGTGTAATTAAATATAAGGTAAAACAGACAAATCACATACAGAGTGAATAATAATCAACCACCTGGACTGCACAATACAATATGGGGGGTAGGGCTCCTGTCGCCATGTCGTAGTACATGGCCGACAACCCATGGTAATAAGAGCGAGATATAGTGACCTTCAACATACTATCTGGGTGATGTTCTCAGAGGAGTTTCAATTATTTCTCTTTGTGCAGAAAAATGTATACCCTTCAACCCCTCCTCCTAAGGATGTCCAGTGTGGAGTAAGCATGTCCCATGGCCATGAGTTAACCACTCTGGAATGTGGCCTTCACCGCACCATGTTTTTTTTATATGTTATCTAACTATCCTTAACTCTCTACATTACAAAAAATATGATTACAAAGAATGTAGAAGGTGATATAATAAAGAGAACAGAACCAATCAGTACTTAATTATGTAAAATACCCTTACCACACAGTGGCTAAAACTATACAAGAGCAGGCATGATCTTCTCCCTGACAAAGGAAATGGCAAGCACTGAGAAAGCTAAAGGTACCAACTCAGATGGTGGAAGACTTCTGGTCATGGGTGGGGGCATGGTACACCTCTGCTACTTGCTCTGGGAGTTTCCAGGGCAAGATGTAGGAAGAGCCTGGCCCCACGGTGAGTGAAATAACTGGGCTGATGGTCATTGTATTCCTCGTTCCCACATTGGTGGTCGGTAGAGTGGGTATGACTGTCACAGCAGAGCTGCTGATTCTAGGCTCTGGTCGAACTGGAACTTCCACTCGAACTACCAGTCAGGAAACAGGTCCATACTTCAGGCTTTCTTGGATCTCATAATGGCCTCAGGCTGCAAATATGCCAGCATGGTCCTCCAGCCACTCCTGATCTGGTTCAATGGACATCAGAGTTCTGGTGACTCCGGCCACAAAACACCCCCAAGGTGTATGCATGGGGGTTGTAAAAATCACAGGCGCCTTGACCAGGCCATCACAGTCTTCACTTCCATCTACTAGTCACACAATGCTTTCCAGCACATCTAGTTCCAATTCGTGGGGGGAAGAGCTCCGGACATGACACTTCTTTTTCCTCTTGGAGGCAACGCACACCCTCCAGGGAATATAGTGGAAAAGTGGGTGGTCTGGGCTGCCAGAGGGGGTAGGGATCACTGTGGTGTATTTTGGGCTCTGTTCACACCTGGCTAGATGCTCACTTTTGAGTTTTTGTTAGATTTATTATGTGAAAGTAGCCTAATACAGCGCCCCATATCTCTTACATCCAGTGACGTTTCTTCTGATATAGACGTTCTCTTTCCTCATCCTCTCCTTTCAGACCGGACCGCCATGATGATTTCTTTCAACCGCCTCTCATCCCTGCAGAGTTTGACAGATATCTTAGTTTCCTAGTTTTCGATCCTCCTCCCACCTTCTGAACACTCCATTCTGCCACCCCCAATGCTGTGCCCGCTGTGCTCCCCAATACTATACTGCAGAAAATACCAGTAACACGCAGATAGTGCCGCCTTCAGTAATTTTTGGCACACAGTGCCCTAAAAAATAACTGCGCCCAGTGTAAACATAATATCCCCCCAAAAATAATTCTGCTAAGCTGATACTGTGCCAGGGTGCAACCCCCTCCCCCCAGTAATAGTGTTTCCCAAAGTCCCACCAATAGAAATAACTATCTACCAGAGTGCACGTAGCAGTAATAGTGCCCCCAACAGTAATAATGTCCCCACTGTGCCCCAGAAGTAATAATGCTCCCATAGTGCCCCTACTAGTATTCTTGTTCCTCATAGTCCCCCCATTGTAATAAAGCCCACCATAATGCCCCCGGTAGTAATACTTTTCTTTATAATGTGTGACAGTAGAAAAATGCCCCCTTATAATGTGTGTGACTGCGTCCGTACATAAAAATACCTTGTGTGGCATAGTGCTCCTCCCCTGGTCCCCATGGTGCCTGACATAACGTGCCGGTATAAAATGCCCCCATAATGCTTCTCAGGGCCGGCTCCAGATTCATGTGGGCTCTTGGGCGATAAATCACAGTGGGCCCCCTTGTGGCATTTTTTTTTTACATTTACATGTCCCCCTGTGGCTCCCACACAGTATAATGACCCCCACTGGCCCCTTTACAGTATAATAACCCCCAGCCAATGCCCCCCACACAGTATAATGACCCCACAGTGGCCCTCTATTCAGAAGAATTGACCCCAAGTCGCCCCCCATTCAGAATAATGACCCCCCCGTGGCCCCCACACTGGGGGTTATACTGTATGGAGGGGGCACTGGGGGTCATTATACTGTATGGTGGTCACTGGGCGTCATTATACTGAATGGGGGCTCTGGGGGTCATTATACTGAATGGAGGGTCATTGGGGATCATTATACTAAATGGGGGGCACTGGGGGTCATTATACTGTGTAAGAGGCCCTCACAGTGTTACAACCCCCCAGTGTCCCCCTCACATACTAACCGCAGCTTCCTGCGCTCCTTCTCTCCTCCGGCCCACTGCAGCAGTGAGACGTATGTCATGACGTCACCGCTGGGCCGGGCCTGGAGGAGAGAAGGGGCTGTGCAGTGATGTAGCTAGAACTGACTGGGCCCCACAGAAAATGTTAGTACGTCCACCGCCCCGCCCTGAGGATGGTGTTTCACAGGGCACAGTATAATGTGTTCCAGTATATAATGCCCCCAGTACATGCCCCATAGTGCTCCCCCCCCTTGTCCAGAGTGCCCCCCATGTGTGCCAGTATATAAGATACTATCTATAACTCACCCCCACCCCAGCACCACTTGGCAAAAGCAGTCACTGAACTTAAATGATAAAATAATATCTGCCGGCAGCCACCACTAGGGGGAGCAGTTCCTTACTGAATTCAAATGGAGCTGTATAAATGTGCAGGGAGGAGCTCCCCCTAGTGGTGGCTGCAGGCAGAATTTTATCATGTAAAGGGGGAAACCAGGCAGAAAATGTAAAGGGTCATGTCAACCTTTGAGACTACAAGGTACAAGGTTAGCTGCAGCAGAGCAGAATTCAGTGCTATAGACCCTTCAATGCCCACAGTCCTCCAGCACCACACACCCCATTATGGAGAGAGCAGGCCTGCAGTATTAAGCATGGAGTTGCGGCACATATTGCACCTGTGATGCGGTGGAATTAACTCAAGCTCAAACTTCAAAAGACCATGGTGCTGAGCTAGAGTCACCGACCATAGCTGTGCCCTAATGTAGCAGTGCTAGGAGCACCCAGGAGTCAGTAAATAGCTGGATTGTCTATGCTCACAGCTGGAAATCATATGAAAATGCAGCTGGTTTACCTGCAGTCAGAGGTGCAGACAGAACGACAGATTCAGCTCTGCTACATCTATAGGTCGCAAGCGTGTGATCACCAAGCAACCCTATTTAAGATACTAAAGGTCAGCTGCAAACAGCAGCATAGTTCTGAGCACCCAGGAGACTTGTGAGCATGCCCTAGGGCACGGATAGACAAAGTGCGGCCCTCCAGCTGTTGCAGAACTACAACTCCCAGCATGCAAGGACTGTCTACAGATATCAGACTACTGCAGGGCATGGTGGGAGTTGTAGTTTTGCAACAGCTGGAGGGCCGCACTTTGCCCATGACTGCCCTAGGGAATGGGAAAATAAGGGGGTTCCATACCCCTGTCTTCTCACAGTGGTTCTTGCATGGGGAGTCACCAAATATAGGGACCTTTATTTTGGGAATATAGTTGGGTCTGCACAGTTTACACTTTTTTACTCAGATTTTCATAAAATGTAACAAAAACTTTAAAATAAGCTGCAACATATATAAAAAAAACCCTACAGGTAAACTTTAACTGAATTCTTGGTGCAGTTCAGCCATTTCGCTGCTGTGCTATAAAAGCTCCAGCAGAGGGCAGTGTCTTACCAGTCAGATTGGACAGATCCCATGAACTTTCCAACGAACATGAGAAATTTGGATCTGCACATTTTCAGGACTCATCAATTCCATTTTTTTCTCATTTTTTTTTTAGAATAGGGGGAGGTTTCATTGTGCGATTTGTCAAATAAAACCCACTTTTTTTTTTTTACTCTTTTGCAAAACAAGGTGACCGCAAAACTCAAGTTCTTACAAATTCCTGCAGTCAGAAAGTTTGTCAGAAGAGGCGCACTGAATCCTTCAGATACCAGCAGAGCGACACCGGTCCCTGGACTGCAGCCTTTGGCCCCTCATAGGACTATATAGGGACCTAGGATCACATCCAGGACTGCAGGTGAGCATTGCATGTCATGGACCTTCCCTGTAGGTGTCGTGGATCTATAGGGATCTCCATATACATGACTAGATGTGTACGGGGTGAGGACGTCTGAGGCAGCTGCTGAACAGGTTGAGCTCTGCTGGATGCAGAAAGCGGCTGGAGCCATCGCCAGTGCTGTAATAGGACCTGTCATCTAGTGCAACAGGTGGCGGCTTCAGATCCCAGCTCCTTACAAGTATTTACACGACTCTGCATCTAGAGGTCCTCGCCTAATCCTTCGCACAGCTGATGGTTTGTTACAATTGTATCAGTCTAGGCAATCCTGTGTGAGCTACACATGTCCGCTGCACAAACCTCTCCTCTAATACTTGGAGTACAGAATACTGACACTGATACTTGGGGTACAGGATAATGACACTGACACTTGGGGTACAGGATACTGACACTGACACTCGGGGTAAAAGATAATGACACTGACACTTGGGATACAGGATAATGACACTGACACTTGGGGTACAGGACAATGACACTGACACTTGGGGTACAGGATAATGACACTGACACTTGGGGAACAGGATAATGACACTGACACTCGGGGTACAGGGTACTGACACTGACACTCGGGGTAAAGGATAATGACACTGACACTTGGGGTACAGGATAATGACACTGACACTTGGGGTACAAGGATAATGACACTGACACTTGGGGTACAGGATAATGACACTGACACTTGGGGTACAGGATAATGACACTGACACTTGGGGTACAGGATAATGACACTGACACTTGGGGTACAGGATAATGACACTGACACTTGGGGTACAGGATAATGACACTGACACTTGGGGTACAGGATAATGACACTGACACTTGGGGTACAGGATAATGACACTGACACTTGGGGTACAGGATAATGACACTGACACTTGGGGTACAGGATAATGACACTGACACTTGGGGTACAGGATAATGACACTGACACTTGGGGTACAGGATAATGACACTGACACTTGGGGTACAGGATAATGACACTGACACTTGGGGTACAGGATAATGACACTGACACTTGGGGTACAGGATAATGACACTGACACTCGGGGTACAGGGTACTGACACTGACACTTGGGGTACAGGATAATGACACTGACACTTGGGGTACAGGACAATGACCCTAACACTTGGGGTACAGGATAATGACACTGACACTTGGGGTACAGGATACTGACACTGACACTTGGGGTACAGGATAATGACACTGACACTTGGGGTACAAGATAGTGACACTGACACTTGGGGTACAGGATAATGACACTGACACTTGGGGTACAGGATAATGAATCTGATACTTGGGGTACAGGATAATGACCCTAACACTTGGGATACAGGGTACTGACAATGACACTTGGGGTACAGGATAATGACACTGACACTTGGGGTACAGGATAATGACACTGACACTTGGGGTACAGGATAATGAATCTGATACTTGGGGTACAGGATAATGACACTAACACTTGGGATACAGGATAATGACACTGACACTTGGGGTACAGGATAATGACACTGACACTTGGGGTACAGGATAATGACACTGACACTTGGGGTACAGGATAATGACACTGACACTTGGGGTACAGGATAATGACACTGACACTTGGGGTACAGGATAATGACACTGACACTTGGGGTACAGGATAAGGACACTGACTCTTGGGGTACAGGATAATGACACTGACACTCGGGGTACAAGATAATAACACTGACACTTGGGGTACAGGGTAATGACACTGACTCTTGGGGTACAGGATAATGACACTGACACTTGGGGTACAGGATAATGACACTGATACTTGGGGTACAGGGTAATGACACTGACACTCGGGGTACAGGATAATGACACTGACACTTGGGGTACAGGGTAATGACACTGACACTTGGGGTACAGGATAATGACACTGACACTTGGGGTACAGGATAATGACACTGACACTTGGGGTACAGGGTAATGACACTGACACTTGGGGTACAGGATAATGACACTGACACTTGGGTTACAGGATAATGACACTGACACTTGGGGTACAGGATAAGGACACTGACTCTTGGGGTACAGGATAATGACACTGACACTCGGGGTACAGGATAATGACACTGACACTCGGGGTACAGGGTAATGACACTGACACTTGGGGTTCAGGAAAATGACACTGACACTTGGGGTACAGGATAATGACACTGACACTTGGGGTACAGGATAATGACACTGACACTTGGGGTACAGGATAATGACACTGACACTTGGGGTACAGAATAATGACACTGACACTTGGGGTACAGAATAATGACACTGACACTCGGGGTACAGGATAATGACACTGACACTTGGGGTACAGGATAATGACACTGACACTTGGAGTACAGGATAATGACACTGACACTTGGGGTACAGGATAATGACACTGACACTTGGGGTACAGGATAATGACACTGACACTTGGGGTACAGGATAATGACACTGACACTTGGGGTACAGGATAATGACACTGACACTTGGGGTACAGGATAATGACACTGACACCTGGGGTACAGAATAATGACACTGACACTTGGGGTACAGGATAATGACACTGACACTCGGGGTACAGGATAATGACACTGACACTCGGGGTACAGGATAATGACACTGACACTTGGGGTACAGGATAGTGACACTGACACTTGGGGTACAGAATAATGACACTGAAACTCGGGGTACAGGACAATGACCCTCTTTGTTTGGTAAATTTGGGATAAGTAAGCCCCACCCCTAGAGCACCCAAATTATCCAGGACCTCCTGTGTATGGGTGAGACGAACATTAACCCCACCCATTTTGCCAGGGCTAGCCTGAAGTTCCTGGGAGAGTCACCCCAAATTTAGGACAGTTGGCATCTACAATATTTACATTTCATGGTGGTCACATGTACAGGAGGGGCTGTCCCTTTAAGATGCTCATTATCCTGGGATATCGTTGGTTCTCCATCTTTCCATACAGCGGTATTACATGTCGTCTACCTCTAGGGTGTGGACCTCTCACGTATGGTGCGGTTTCACGGGTCAGCGGGACTCTCTTCATATTGACTTTCATTCTTTCCTTCATCCCTTTATCCTCCGCTCAGCTGTAATAACACCATAACCGCCGGCCACTTATGTGGGAGGAAATTATTGTTGGTGCCTGAGAAATGGTCCGAAATTTACTTTTTATTTTATTTTTAAACATTTTTCATTTTTTCACTTTTCAGTACATGTGACTTTAACGTACCTAAAGTCATTAAAAGTTTGGTGTATTTTATGGTTGCCTTGTAAAAGTATTCACCCCCTTGACTTTTTTCATGTTTTGTTACATTACAGCCTTAAATTCAATATTTTGTTAATCTGAATTTTATGTGATGGATCAGAACACAATTGTCCAAGTTGGTGAAGAGAAATGAGAAAAATATATAAATAAAACTATTGTTTAGAAATAGAAAACAGAAAATTGGCCTGTGCGTATGTATTCACCCCCTTTGGTACGAAGCCCATGAAAAGCTCTGGTGCAGCCAATTGCCTTCAGAAGTCACATAATTAGTGACATGATGTCACCTGTGTGCAATCTAAGTGTCACATCATCTGTCATTACATATACACACCAGAGGCTGCAACACCTAAGCAAGAGGCATCACTAACCAAACACTGCCATGAAGACCAAGGAGCTCTCCAAACACTGCCATGAAGACCAAGGAGCTCTCCAAACACTGCCATGAAGACCAAGGAACTCTCCAAACACTGCCATGAAGACCAAGGAACTCTCCAAACAAGTAAGGGACAATGTTGTTGAGAAGTACAAGTCAGGGTTAGGTTATAAAAAAAATATCCAAATCTTTGATAATCCCCAGGAGCACCATCAAATCTATCATAACCAAATGGAAAGAACATGGCACAACAGCAAACCTGCCAAGAGACGGCCGCTCACCAAAACTCACGGACCAGGCAAGGAGGGCATTAATCAGAGAGGCAGCACAGAGACCTAAGAGTAACCCTGGAGGAGCTGCAGAGTTCCACAGCAGAGACTGGAGGATCTGTACATAGGACGACAATAAGCCGTACGCTCCAGAGTTGGGCTTTATGGCAGAGTGGCCAGAAGAAAGCCATTACTTTCAGCAAAAAACCAAAAGGCGCGTTGTGAGTTTAAGGCATGTGGGAGACTCCCAAAATGTATGGAGGAAGGTGCTCTGGTCTGAGGAGACTAAAATTGAACTTTTCGACCATCAAAGAAAACGCTATGTCTGGCGCAAACCCAACACATCACATCACCCAAAGAACACCGTACCCACAGTGAGACCTGGTGGTGGCAGCATCATGGGGGGGATGGGACTGGGAAACTGGTCAGAGCTGAGGGAAAGATGGATGGTGCTAAATACAGGGATATTCTTGAGCAGAACCTGTAGTACTCTGTGCGTGATCTGAGGCTAGGACGGAGGTTCACCTTCCAGCAGGACTGACCCCAAACACACGGCTAAAGCAACACCTGAGTGGTTTAAGGGGAAACATGTAAATGTGTTGGAATGGCTGAGTCACAGCCCAGATCTCAATCCAATAGAAAATCTGTGGTCAGACTTAAAGATTGCTGTTCACAAGTGCAAACCGTCCAACGTGAAGGAGCTGGAGCAGTTCTGCAAGGAGGAATGGGCAAAATCCCAGTGGTAAGATGTGGCGAGCTCCTAGAGACTTATCCAAAGCGACTTGGAGCTGTGATTGCCGCAAACGGTGACTCTACAAAGTATTGACTTTAAGGGGGTGAATAGTTATGCACATTGACCTTTTCTGTTATTCTGTCTTATTTGTTGTTTGCTTCACAATAAAAATACAATAAAAAACATCTTCAAAGTTGTCGGCATGTTCTGTAAAATAAATGATGCAAATCCTCAAACAATCCATGTTAATTCCAGGTTGTGAGGCACCAAAACACAAAAAAAAGTCAAGGGGGTGAATACTTTTGCAATGCACTGTATGTCACCATGGTCCTGCTCCACTGCTACCCATCTGATAGACCAGCCATTCTCATTGACCATGTGTCTTGTTCCCATGGCAGCCCAGTGCAGACTGATGACCTATGTCAGTGTTTCTGGCCCTTTGAACCTCTCCTGACCCTCAGTGTACGGCTCACATCGACCTTCTCCATTCATATGTGGACCTTGTTGGACTGATACTGATCTGAGCTCTGTTTTGTGCTTACATCTCAGATCTTCTCTGGTACGTCTGCCAACTCTGACCACCTTCGTGGCTTCAAACCCTTTGCACTCCCGAATTGCTCATCTTCATTCTCACCTTATCCTCAGTGGTATTGGAGCTTCTAATCTCCACCCCTTGGACCATACAGGAACGTCTCAAAATGGGCACAAAATGTCCACTTTGGGGCTGAACATATATAAGCCCCACCCCTTTGAAGGACCGATTCACAGGATTGTCGACAACTATGCTATTCTGGACGCAGCAACTTAGCGGTCTGACCATGCGAGTTGGTTAACCCCTTTTAGCCCCTCTGATGTGCGCTTATAGTGGATGTGCGCAGTTTAAAATTGGTGTCCGCTCCTGAGCCCAGTGGGTGCCATAGGCTTCTGCTGTTTTCAACACTGATAGCAGATATTTAAATCCTCAGCTGTGGCCACGGCATCTGAGAGCAGAAAAATCAGGAGTGCTGCGCTCCCGGGGCGAGAACGCCTTCCTCTCACTGAGATCGGGGAAGGTGTTTCTTAGTTGTAATAGGCCTGAGCCTGTACAAGCCTATCACATGTATATTCCAATGCAGGCCTGCAGGTGGCAGAATTGCATTGGAATATACTGAATTTACTATGAAGTAATGCATTAAATTCCATTACTAAATAGAAATGACAATCTAATGATTGCATGTTGGGGTCACTTCAGGGGCCTAAAAGTAAAAAAAAGTTTAAAAAAATATAAAGACTTAAATCACCGCTTTCCATAAAATTAAAATAACAATAAACATTAAAAAAAAACATCATTTGAACTGCCGCATCCCAAAATGCCTGAACTATTTTAATATGTGTATTTATTCCGTATGGTGAACACCAAAATGGAAAAAAGATGTCAGAGTGGCCGATTTGCAGTTTTTTTCGTCGCTTCACCTCCCCAAAAATTGAATAAAAAGTGATCAAAAAGTCATACACATTCCAAAAGGGTATTACTAAAAACTACAGATCATCCCACAAAAATGAGCCCTCACACGGCTCCATAGATGATATGTTGATGAGACGAATTTTTTATTTTTTTTCCATAGTTTGTTTTTTTGTTTTTTTTAGTATTAAAACAGAAGAAAAACTGTATAAATGTGGTATTACTGTTATCATCCTGCCCCAGAGGATTCAGGAAACAGGCCACTTGTACCGCATAGTGAACGCCGTAAAAACAAACCCAACAAACAGTGGTGAAATAGCTTTTTTTCCAATCATATCATTTCCTATGCAGTTTCTGTCATGTTCTTCTTCCAAACCAATCCACAGTTTTGGACATTCGCTTTGTATGAACCACGCAAAACGGTGCCCGCCATTTTACATTTAAATTCAGCACACAATGAGTTAATAGGGCAGGGAGGATGAAGACGGAGGATCATATGACCCAGGGTGGGGCCCCCGAGCATACTCGCATTGCTTTGCAGTCAGTCTGACGGCCAATCGGGAGGAAGGACATTGGCTGGTCTATCAGGTTCTGGGCGGGTTCTGAACATGGACGCCAATGTGAGCTCGGCCGCTGATGTGATAGGAGGCGTCTACGATCAGACTCACAAGCCGTCTTAGGGTACTTTCACACTTGCGTTGTGTGGATTCGGCAATCTGTATGCAAACGGACAGCATTTGTAGACGGATCCGGATGCGGATCCGTCTCACAAAGGCATTGCAATATCGGATCTGTCTCTCCAGTTGTCATCCGTAAAAATTGATCCGTTATTTATTTTTTTACATTGTTAGGTCTGCGCATGCGGTATTTTTAATGCCGGATCTGGCACTAATACCTTTCAATGTAAATTAATGCCGGATCCGGCATTCCGGCAAGTGTTCCGGAATTTTAGACGAAGATAATACCGCAGAACTGCTCCAGAAACAATCCGCCTGGTTCCTACCTGTATATTAGACCTCAGTTTATAGAATTTTTCATTATTTGGTGCAATTCGGACCTTAAAATGTGTTTAATCAGATTATATTTGTGCTGCTATTTAAAGGGGTACTCCAGCATAAGAGAAAAAAACACTGTCCCAGGGGCTGCACATACTGTAAAGAAATAACTGAACTTAAACCCACCTCAACGATTCCTCACCGCTGCAGTTTTGACCGTGCAGGATCCCTGTTGCACACCACGTCCAACTACTGTCTCAACATGGCGGAAAATGGCTGTGAATGCTGGTCAGCCAATCACTAGCTGCAGCCATGACCCGCCTCAGCCAGTGATTGGAGCTGTCACACAATGACGTGTTAGGCTGTGTTCACATCTCAGTTTAGGAAATCCATCTGCCTGATGGTTTTTGTCTGGCCAAAACTCGGCATTTATGGCAGAAATCGGCCAGATCACCACCAGTCAAGGGGGATCCGGCTGGGGATCCTCTGAGATCTGACATACTGCTCTGTGCCGGAGAACGGAGATGTGAATGTAATTAAGTGTCCTTCTATGATCATCCAAAAAGTTGGGTAGTATGCAAAACTTCTTGTAGTCATAAACTGTTATACGCATATATTAATGCAGCAGTGTATATTTTGGTCCCAGCTAGGTAACGTCCTATTGCGTCTGCATTTATTTTTTTTTTGCCAAAAACCTGTTGCAAATTTTCTACAGTTAATAAATGATCACTGCTTCTCCCACTACTCCCCTGTCCATGGGCAGAAATCTGCTCCTGTTAAGGCATTATTTTTGGACTGCTCGTTCAGAACAAGCCACTGCTTCTTCTGCTGCTACTGTGAGTACAAACATCTCCAGGCATCTGCCTCCAATAATTTAGTTTTATCCTCCATAGCCAAGGATGTAAGAGATACTTCCTTACTACTAACGGCTCTATCTCAGGCTGTATAGCAGCTAGAGTTATGAGCTAAGAATCTAAGTTTTAAAATAAGACCAGAAATGTTATCCACAATACAGCCAGAGAAACAATATTTAGAAACTGAGTCAAGAGTGAGATCTTCAGGTATTTTCCGCTATCTCGAATCACCTGAAGAAAATTTTTAAACAATGACATGTATGTCATAAGGCCAGCCATGTCTCTACGTGGTAGATCCCCTCATTATCTTACATCCAGCAAGTCCGTTCTGGTGCCAGAGATATATGTATAGGTCCTAGGGAAACAGAATTTGAATAGCTACCTATGAAACCCACCTTCAACCTGACAACTTTACAGTGTGTTTACTGAGATTGCCATGGGCTCTCTTCGCCAGGTTGGCCCCGACATCTGCCCAGGTCTGCCGGTTACTGATGTAGATCCTGTTAAATGCGAACAGACTAGAAATGGAAGAAAATTGAATTTTGTTCTTTAAACAAACCACGTCCGGTCCCTGCTTTGTTTATACGGCACCGAGTGTAATGTTCTTTTCTCTTCCGTTCTCGGTAAAAATACAATGAGCAAAAGTTAATTTTTAGGATTGAAAGGAACATAAAATATAACAAAATGTTACATTTTCATAATAATGTGATTAAGTTAAAGAACTTCTGGTGACATCATGAAGCTAGGTCAGACTGGCCACAAACGTAGTGTCTACATAAGACATGGCAATACGTGACATGTAGTCAGTGCATTTATATGATCCAGGACAGATGCTCATGCAAAGAGATAAAGAAAATGTTCAGCTCTGTTGCATCTATTGGCAGATAAAGAATGAAGTCTGTGTCTGCATCCTCTTCAATGTTTACCTGCATGCCGTCTAGACTAGTAGTAGTGTAATTACACCTTCCCCTCCCTTTCCCTGTAATTACACTGCACCGCTCCAACTCCCACTCAGACCTTCCATCAACCGGAGAAGGATCAATCACTTCCTTGGTAATGATACCTGAGTTCCTGTTTCTGATGGTGTAAAACCAGAACTATACTTGTAGCTATATGTTTGGGTCACCATCACTTTTGGGATCTTGGAGTTGACGGTTATCTGGTTGTATTGACTGAAAAGAGAAAGGGCCCAAAAATGAAATCAAGATGGGACCACATTATGGTGTTGCCCATGTGCCCTCAATCTTCCACTCTAGATGAGTAGATGAAGAATTACAGATCGAAGAATGCAAAATTAGGCCCGGTAGGGTATCATCTTGTCTCATTTTCAACCTTTAAAAAAAACTAAAAAAATTGGGCAAGGTGAGCTGGTTGCTGATGAGAAGGAAGGAGCTTGGCTCTATGCCAGGTAAACCACCAGCAGGGATGGTCTCAAACCATTCTGAATTTCAAGAGACAATCCAACTTTTTAGAGCTTTTCCAGTTGAATTTTCTTCCCTCCTTCTGTATGCCACACACAGCCCAACCTGTTTCATGATGGGATCTTAAGCCATCTTCTTTTTCCGTTCTAGGTGGAGTTAATGACCCACTATGGACAACAAGGCCATGTATCTCCATACGTTTGATGAAAAAGAGAATGGCTCAGTATTCGAGGAGTCGTTCGATGGGAAAAATCTGTCAAAGATGAATCTCTGCGAAGCATGTAAGTATTGACTTTCTTCCAATACGTGATTGACCCAATAGTGGTCCCAAGGCCAGAAAAGGACTTCCGTGTTAGATTTTACAATGGTCTTCTCTTGGCTGAGAACATGAGCTTTTGTGATACCATTGAGAATAAGGGACCTCATTGAGGTAGCATAGGTTTATATAACGTGAGTATATTCCATATGACTACACCCCTTGACCATACCCCATTTCACCAATTTGCCAGATCTGTCAGCCCATTTAATAGTTGCCAATATTCAGACCTTACTCCAAGAGTCTCAAACTGATGCACATGAACTTGACAAGTGGAGAAGATTTGGGATACAAGAGAGATGCAGGACATAGTGGGGTCCAGACCTGTAAAAGGGAGGGGGAATGTGGAATTTAGAGGTGCTACTTGCTGGTGATCGCTTATCAGGGCAGAGCAATGGCCATGAGCTGTACACTGCTAAATGTAGGCCTTAAAGATGTCTACCATTAGGTGGAGCTTTAGGTAATTGTTCTACATGTGCCTGTGTAAAATAACTTTTTGCTCAGTATTGCTCTTGTACTTCCGGCCCCTAAACACTGCACCATGTGGTCTGGAGTAGTATTGCAAGTAAAAATGTTAGTTTTTATTTTAAACATTATCATAACTTGTAGGGTTATGACCAGGGGTCAAGTCCTGGGAAAAAAAGTGTGGGAACTCACCCAAGTGCCTCCGCATGATGTCACAGCGCGCGGCGTTCGCAAAGGGCAGAGGAGGTCGGCTGGAGCAAGTACTGTATTTTTTGCCCTATTAGACACACCGGCCCATAAGACGCACCTAGGTTTTAGAGGGGGACAATAAGAAAAAAATTATTTTACCCAAAAAAAACTGGGAAAAGTAGTGGCTCGAGTATAAGCCGAGGTGGAAATGGATGTCACTGTTATGGGGGATCTGTGGATGACGCACTGTTATGGGGGATCTGTGGATGACGCACTGTTATGGGGGGATCTGTGGATGACGCACTGTTATGGGGGATTTGTGAATGGCGCACTGTTATGGGGGATCTGTGAATGGCGCACTGTTATGGGGGATCTGTGAATGACGCACTGTTATGGGGGATCTGTGGATGACACTGTTATGGGGGATCTGTGGATGGCGCACTGTTATGGGGGATCTGTGGATGACACTGTTATGGGGGATCTGTGAATGGGATGGGGGCTGTGGATGGCACTTATGGGATGGGGGCTGTGGATGGCATCCACAGATCCCCATTCTGTCTTGTGCCATCCACAACCCCCAATCCCATAACAGTGCCATCCACATCCCCCATCCCATAACAGTGCCATCCACATCCCCTCATCCCATAACAGTGCCATCCACATCCCCCCATCCCCCATTACGCTCGTGTATAGTTTTTAAATTTGATTATACTGTACAGTTATTCTTACTATAATTCTTGCCCCCTCTGTACCTCATCACATGCGGCAGTCGGGCAGTGAATACTTCAGGCCGGGCGGGAGAGCGAGCGCAGTGTGACTGACGTCACGTGCCTGCGCCGCCTGCTTCATTCATAAAGCAGGCCGGGCAGGCACGTGACATCAGCAAGTCACGTTGCTCTTGTCCGCCCGGCCTGAGTACAGAGGGGGGAAAGCGCTTCCTGGTTTCGCCCTGAAAGGGAACGGCGTTCCTGCCATGAAAAAAGTGCAGGAACGCCATTCCCACGCGTTCCCCCTCGACTCGACCCCTGGTTATGACCCATAAATGATGAAGATAGATGACAAACCCTCCTGCCTGCTGTTGACCCTTGACTCTGCAAAACATGTTCCTGTCACAGATGACATTTCCATCTCTTGCTCCTGTGGCTGACATCTCGTCAGCAGAGACATAGGCCTCTTTCACACGAGTGTGATTTCCGCGCGGGTGCAATGCGTGATGTGAACGCATTGCACCCGCACTGAATCTAGACCCATTCATTTCTATGGTGCGAATCAGTGATTTTCCTGCATTACTTTAGCGTTGCGTGAAAATCGCAGCATGCTCTACTTTCTGCGTTTTTCACGCAACGCTGTCCCCATTGAAGTGAATGGGGCTGCGGGAAAAATGCAAGTATCAGCAAGCAAGTGCGGATGCAGTGCGATTTTCCCGCATGGTTGCTAGGAGACGATCGGGATCAGGACCCGATCTTTATTATTTTCTCTTATATCATGGTTTTAAAGAAAAATAATAGCATTCTGAATACAGAATGCTAAGTAAAAAGGGCAATAGAGGGTTAAAAAATATAAATAAATTGACTCACCTCCTCCAATTGATCGCGTAGCTGCCGGTCTCCTGTTCTGTCTTCAGCTGAAACACAACAAAAACTCAGAGTAGTCTCCGAGGCATTGCTCCCGGTTAGCCAGAATCCTACTCCACACTGATGAGGGGCAACACCCTGAAACAGCTGTCTGTGGATGGATACCTAGCTTAGGTTTTCCCTGTCACATCCTTAAAGCTTGTAAAAAAGTGGGATCTTGACATAGGGGCCACTTAATATGGTGGATTTGGTGATCTCTGTAATGGAGACACCCCTTTGCTTGGTTTTCCTTCCTTTGAGGGATATCTGGCTTTCATTGTGTTGTAGACCCATAACTGGGGCTCCACATTTGTTTTGCATATTCCTGTCTTCAGCTGGGGGGGGGGAGGGGGTGTAATGGACCTTCGGTGACATCACTGGGTCACATGGTCCAATCACCTGCTTCCATGATTGGACCATGTGACCCAGTGACGTCATGGAAGGTCCTTTATCCCCAGCTGAAGACAGAACAGGAGACCGGCAGCTACGCGATCAATTGGAGGAAGTGAGTTAATTTTGTTTATTATTTTTGACCCTCAATCGCTCTTTTTACTTACCATTCTGTATTTAGAATGCTATTATTTTCTTTATAACTATGTTATAAGGGAACATTTACAGAATACTCAACCTCGGGTCTGGGTACCAAACATGCCGATTTTTCTCACGTGCGTGCAAAACACATTACAACAGTTTGCAACGCGCGGTAAAATCGTGCATTTTCTCGCAACGTACCCGCCTCTTATCCGGGTGTCAAACATGATGCCCGTGTGAAAGAGGCCTAAGGCCTCTCAGACATATGAACATGTCGCATAAGCTTGCATCTAGGCCTTGCTCCTTTGATGTTGAGTGTGTACACAATAATTCACATAAAGGGTCAGTGTACTTGACACTGGAGGCTACAGAATGTGTGAAAATGACTGCTGGGGCCAATAAGCAAAATCTTACGTCCATAGTTGAAACACATAACGAAGAGCAGTGTCCTCTGGATGAACACAGATTTAGTCGGCTGTGGTGTTGGTATGAGGAAATGTATCTCAGCGCCCACGTCTGCCGCTCAGGAACAAGGCGAGCGGGTTTGGTGTAAACATGAATGAAGCCAACAGCATCTGACACGCTGGCTATTTATACCCTACGTCTCAAGGGTGACCTCATTCCCCTTCTATTTACTTTATTACCAGCACATTTAGGAGGCCTCTGAGCTATGACAAATTGTTCTGTCTTCAGGCCTCCGCAGTCACTAGATTCATCAATTATCACATTTAATTTAAGCAATTCCCCCTTAAAAAGAAAAATTCCACCTTAAAAAAATGATCCCCAGTGAAAAAATAATAGCTAGATATAGGCTCAGGCAGCACAGGATCAGTGTGAGAGTTGAGCAGAGGTCAGGTCAGGCAGTAGAGGTCGGAACCGGAAGTCAGAACGGACCATAATGCTCCTTCGCAGGAACTAGCAAGCTGAAGAATCTATTGCTCAGGCACCTTCCCACAGGAGAAGGGACTTTAAGTACCCTAGGAAGGCTAGCTATAGGCTGGGCAGATTAGGGTGCACATGCTCACCGGGAAGAAGAAGAAAAGATACTTTGATTGGCACGGACCACCAGGTCATTAGAGTGAAGGGTCAGTTGAGAGATTTGGGAGCAGGAATATGTTGGTGAGCACACAGCGCCGGTATTGCAAAAAAGAAGGGAAAGGTGCAGGAACTAGAAATACTATACATGAGGGATGAACATACAATCTTGGGGGTCAAGCAAGGTGGAGCTTGGAGCTCCACCTACCAGGTGCCATTTATAATACCGCTTATGTGATAGAGGGGACTTGGGTCCCCTCAGGGACCAGCGCCTGGTGCCTCTGCCCCCTATAGCTATGGTGCTGGTTTAGACAACATATATGAGAAATGTGTTAGCTCAGGCCGGGTGCTCTCCAACCTTGCAGCGGAGGCCGTGTAAGTGGAAACAGACCACGGTGCAGAATATGAGTGGACTGGGTAGAACTATGTCTAGAGACATAATTTAATACTCACTTTTTTCACATTAGGTTCTCTGACATAACCATGTTCCTTCGCCTCTACGATAAAATACAGCATGGAAGAAAAAGCCACTTGATAGATGTTCTGCTGGATTCAGGTTGGCAGAAGGTTTTCATGTAAATCCAATTTATTTTTGGCACTCGTTGAGAGCGGTTAACGCGTTTCAGCTGAGCCGAGCGCTGTATTAAGTGAAGTTGTCCAAGATAGTGTACACAGCTCCGACGTTAGGAAAGTCCTATCAGGGTCGTGTCAGCACTCGGTAAGCCTGGACTGTTTCTGGTTTTTCCATGGTCATTTTGTTTTTCCGCTGACAACATCGGCTCAAAAGAGTCAAGTGTGGCCATGTAAAAAAGAGCAAAAATACTTAACTATCAAGCAGAGCTCCATGGGAAAACAGAAGACAAAGATCCGCCCTATGGAGACCTAGTATCTCATCGTATCTGCTGATGAGGTCCAAAATGACAGAAACAGACCGGTGCCTGACGACACCATGCTCTTATGAGATGTTGTTCTCCTGATGGTCTACGGGGGGGGGGGGGGGGTCCTTAGGTTCCTTAACCCCATAATTCCTGTTTTGTATTAGCCAAACCCTGACTTTGGGACTAGGGAGACTCTACAGAGAAACCAGGGTGCAGATGGGTCCAACTAAGCCTCAGTGCAGGAAGACCAATTCTTCTTGACGTTTGTGGCTCCTTCTAGCTAAGAAATTGTTGGGGGCCCGTTTTCCGTTCAGAGAGATCTTGTGATATACTGCACCCATGTGCCTTTCAGAAAAAAGTAAATGCCTTCATTTTGCTTCTATAGAATTCATTAACTTTAAGGGCAGCCATTCTATTGACCCTTTGGACATAGCTTGAGGGTGCATGATGGTGAAAGGGTTAACAGCGGTATCCACGGTAAAGGTGTTATAATAATATCTCTGGTGGTTTTGGAACGATAACATCTTAATGCCGGTTTTTTTTTAAGGGAAAAATGGGAAATCGTAATAGTCCTGGTAGTCTAGGGTGATTTCAGGTTAATGGTAATATCTTTTGAGGTCTGTGGTGGTGAAAGGGTTACAAGCAGCATCCATGGTAGCAGTGTTATAATGATATTCCTGGTGGTTTTGGCATTATAGAATCTTAATCCCTATGGTGTATGGAGGGTAAAAGGGTAAATCATAAAAGTCCTAGTGGTCTAGGGTAATTAGGGGTTAATGGTAGTACTTGCCTGTGGTAGTGAAGGATCATGAGCAGCATCCATGGTAGAAGTGTTATAATAATATCCCTGGTGGTTTTGGTATTATAACATCTTAATCCCTATGGTGTATGGAGGGGAAAGGGGTAAATCATAATAGTCCTGGTGGTCTAGGGTAATCAAGGTTTAATGGTAATATCTCTTGTGGTCTGTGGTGGTGAAAGGGTTACAAGCAGCATCAATGGTAGCGGTGTTATAATGCTATCTCTGGTGGTTTTGGTATTATAACATCTTAATCCCTATGGTGTATGGAGTGGGAAAAAGTAAACCATAATAGCCCTGGTGGTCTAGGGTAATTACGGGTTGATGATTACTTCTCTTGTGGTCTGTGGTAGTGAAGGGCCAAGAGCAGCATCCATGGTAGAAGTGTTATAGTAATATCCCTGGAGGTTTTGGTATAATAACATCTTAATCCCTATCGTGTATGGAGAGGGAAAAGTTAAATCATAATAGCCCTGGTGGTCTAGGTTAATTAGGGTTTAATGGTAATATCTCTTGTGGTCTGTGGTGGTGACAGGGTTACAAGCAGCATCCATGGTAGCAGTGTTATAATGATATCCCTGGTGGTTTTGGTATTATAACATCTTAATTCCTATGGTGTATGGAGGGGAAAGGGGTAAATCATAATAGCCCTGGTGGTCTAGGGTAATTACGGGTTAATGGTAATATCTCTTAAGGTCTGTGGTAGTGAAAGGGTTACAAACAGCATCCATGGTGATGGTGTTATAGTAATATCTTGTTTAGTAGCAGCATCCATGGTGGTCATGTCAGTGAAGGTAGTAATTCCTACCTGATATGCTTGTTTAGCCGAAATGCGTCACGTCTGCCTATATTTACTTTATGGCAATAAAGTGAAGATTTATTAGCATCATAAAGTGAGTGCTGATCCTCTTCTTCTCCCTGGATCCAGTGATCTCCTCACCTCTCCAGGATCTCCTCAATGCGGTGGGATGACCCTCAGGTCTGTGCCCATCAAGTCTTATGGGAAATCCTGGCCTTGCCAACACGCATGCCAACGCAGCTGTGTGAACAGGACTAGGTTTTCATCTGCTGAATGTAAACCAGTCCCTGGCCTGACATCCTCTTGGAGATGACCTTCCCTAGCTGTCTGTGTTTTCCACCATATTGGCACCAGGCGATGAGTTGGATCCGCTTTCCATACATTCAGATGGGTAAAGGTTTGTTTCCGCTTAACCCTGGCTCTTCCCAGTTTGGACCTCGGATGACACATTGTAGAACTTGTGGTTTTCCCTTTCACGCTGAGAAGTTCTCATTTTCTATCTTGGAGGTATCGCTTTATCTCCTGATACTAGACTGAAGTTGGCGCCACCCCAGTGCACAGGTGGAGTCTGGTATTGCAGCTCAGCTCCTCTACAGTGAAAGTAGCTGAGCTGCAGTACCACAGACAACCTGTGTGGACAGGTGTGGCGCTATTTCTAAAAGAAAAGTGTCCGTGTTTCCTTTCATCTCCTGTCCATGTTTGTGACCATCGTTCAGATCTCCTTCATGTTCTGATTCCCCGTAATATCTTAATGGAGGCTCTCGGTCTCGTTAGGAATATGAGGCCAACAGGAAACATAAAGGAACATTCCTCCCTAATCTTCCTGGGAACTCGGGGACGACTCCCTAAACATAGATTAGCTCAAGGAAAGTCAAAACCTCCTCATGAAATGGAAATTGAAAATCCATGAAAACTTTGTTTTCTCACCAGAATCCCACAAACCACAAACCGAGAGCCAAACAGCTGACAGCGAAGACGAAGTCCATGAGGGGACAAATGTTACCATATGCAAATGAGGCGCCACCGCGAGATACAACGTAACTAACGGGAAATTCCGTAACAAAGTGACCACCCAGCGTTACTGAGAGATGTGGGGAATCTATCATCTATCTATCTATCTATCTATCTATCTATCTATCTATCTAATATCTATCTATCTATCTATCTATCTATCTATCTCATATCTATCTATCTATCTATCTATCTAATATCTACCTATCTATCTATCTATCTAATATCTACCTATCTATCTATCTATCTCATATCTATCTATCTATCTATCTACAGGTATCTATCTATCTATCTATCTATCTATCTATCAATTAATCAATAAAGCTTTATTGGCAGGTCTAAAATTATACATTAGTATTGCCAAAGCATGTGGGAAATAGGGGGTTGAGGAATGGGGGCACACCCGGGGTCGGTGTATAGGAGTCTGTGGCGTATCTTGACAGGGGGAAGGGGGTGTGGACATACCCTGGGTCAGGGTATCGGAGTCCATGGCATATCAGGCTCCTCTCAGTCTGTGGCAGGCACTGATACATTGTGCTGCTATGTCCACAGTCTTCTCTTCCTATCCCAGCAGGATGGGCAGTTTCTCTTCCTCCTCCATATTGCTGAAGTCTGGGCAGAGATCAGACAGTCTCCTGAAGTGGATGTCCCTCACTGCTGAGTATTTGGGACAGTATATCAGGAAGTGGGCCTCATACTCCACCGCCTATCTATCTATCTATCTATCTATCTATCTATCTATCGCATATCTACCTACCTATCTATCTATTATCTATCTATCTATCTATCTATCTATCTGTCTTTCTAACTCTCTATTTATCTATCTATCTATCTATCTATCTATCTATCTGTCTTTCTAACTCTCTATTTATCTATCTATCTATCTATCTATCTATTATCTATCTATCTATCTATCTATCTATCTATCTCATATCTATCTTCTATCTATCTATCTATCTATCTATCTATCTATCTATCTTCTATCTATCTATCTATCATATATCTATCTATCATATATCTATCTATCTATCTATCTATCTATCTATCTATCTATCTATCCACCCACCCATCCACCCATCGCTCTCATATCTACTTCTCCTTTGTGCCCAGGACTTCATCCAGCATGTATTATAGTCACACCCATCATTTCTCTTTTCCACCCCAGAAATTGGAAGTACTTGTTAAGACAAATAGCCACTACCTTTAAGCCAACAATTTTTATTCCAAACACTCGTTTTTATAAATGTTTGGATGAACATTTCATCTTTTCACCTTGTTAGAAGCTAACTGACGCCCATTTCACACTCCGGGCCTCGTACGTCGAGGAGAAATATCTTACTGTAAATGTTCCGTTCTATGAAGGAATGAACTAGGCTTCCATCTTGTCTACTAGCAGTCTTATGGGCCGGGAGTCTTTGGCTCCACCAGACATTTTCTTTTTCTTCCACCGCAGGCTTGTTTTTGTGGTTTGGCTACAAAATTTTGGGGAAAATAGTCTAGTGTCTCCGGACCTGGATAGAAAATAGAGATTATTTTTTTTTACTTTGTATCCAATCTAAGTGTCCCAGAATAAACCTTCTTTGAGGCGAAAGGTGATTCCACAAGTACGTGATGCTCACGAGATCTCACTGTCTGTTGGGGTCTATCTGCTTCTGATTAGGTGACTACTTATTCCTTCATTAAATGGGTAATTTTCTTGCAGAGGAACAGATGGACCCGGTCTTCCATAATCGGGGTAATGGGGTAATATTTTACTGACATTAGGACTTATATCAGATCCTTGGAGAACAAAGGAGGACTTGGCCTGGTTTTCCATGACCCGCCCACTCCGAGGCTCCTCGAGACACTCGATCTGCAGCTGTACAAGCAGAAAAAAAACAAGATTGTTTTTCAGATTCATATAAGTTAAGACCATGCTGTAACCATGGGGGGAAAAATATTTTTCTGGTGAATATTACAGATTCTCATCTTCTCGGCACTGATACGGCGCGTGCCAAAAAATCCATTCTCTCGGATTTCGAGGCATCTGGAGGAAGGTGCCTGGGATAGTGTTTACTGGGGACGTATGCTCCATATTACTTGTTGGGAAATCGTTTAGGTCCCATTTGTTTCATTTTATGCTGAGTGTTAAAGTGAAAGTCTGGCTTATGTTTTATGAAACCGCTTTGGTTATTTCCGGTGAGGTTAATATTTTAGGGCGAATCATTTATTTTGCATTTCCCAACATATGACGTAAAAGTACGTAGTGGTGGCAAGTGACTTGCCGCATTTTGATGTACTATTACGTCATGGTGATCGGGCGGGCACCGGAGTTGTGCGTGCCTGATCACTGCAGGGATCCGGCAGTCTCTGATAGCCGGGCCCCTGCTGTATCCGCCGGCATTGCTGTAAAAGCCGATGCCGGCAGATTTACCCCTTCTATGCCGCGGTCAGTGAGGGAGCCCATCGAGTCCCCGCGCTGCTGAGTCGGGGACCCGATGGGTAACAAGGCAGCCCGATGCCATGCACTGGCTGCCCAATGCCTTCCACGGTATCGGGTCCTAACTTCTACGGGGGCCCAGGAGATCCAGCCTAGGCAACCTGTTGGTGTACTGCTCAGTGTAATCCACTAACAGGCAATGCATTACAATACAGATGTATTGTAATGCATTGCAGAGGGGATCAGACCCTCAAAAGTTGAAGTCCCCGAGTGGGACAGAAATAAAGTTTAAAATAAAAAGCAAAACAAGTGATTTTAATTAAAAAAAAATAACGTTTCAAGTAAAAAATAAAAAAAAGCCCCTTTCCCCTGATTTTATCATAAAAATAGAAAAAAACACACATATTAGGTATCACCGCGTCCGTAATGACCGGCTCTATAAATATATCACATGATCCACCCAGTCTGATAAACACCATAAAAAAATAAAATAAAAACGGTGTAAAAAAAAAGCCATTTTTGTCACCTTACATCACAAAAACTGCAACATCAAGCGATCAAAAATGGTACCAATAAAACCGTCACCTAATCCCGCAAAAAATGATTCCCTACATAAAAAAATCGCTAAAAAAATATAGCTCTTTGAACATGGGTCTTGTCCATAGTTACAATCCCCCACCAGGCCGTTGTAGATGATAAACTCTCTCAAATTTAGCAATAAAGCAGCCAGATATCCTGATACCCTGGAGAGGAGGTCTTGTTGTTTACTCAGTGGTCATTTTGGCACAGGGGAAGTAGTAGTTAAGGGGTTAATTTGGACATCCCTGATGATCCTTTTTTGGCATCGAGGAAGGGTAGTTGAGGGGTTATTGCCGACATCCCTAATGGTCTAGGGCAGTAAAGGGATTAATGCTGGCATCCATGGGGTCTAGGGCAGCGAATGCATGAATACCTTCATTCCTAGTTGTCTAGGCCAGTGAAGGGATGAATGCCTTAATTCCTAGTGGTGTAGGCCAGTGAAGGTATAAATACCAGAATCCTGAGGGTCTAGGGCCTTGAAGGCATGAATGCCTGCATTCCTGGTGGTATAGGGCAGTAAATGGATAAATACCTAAATTACTAGTAGTGTAGGCCAGTAAAAGGATTATTGCCTGCATTCTTGGTAGTCTAGGGCAGTGATTGGATTAATTTTTACATGCCTAATGTTATAAAGTAGTGAAGAGATTAATGCCAGCATCCCTGGACATCTAGGGAATTGAAGGCATGAATGCTTGCATTCCTGGTGGTCTAGGGCATGGAAGGGGTTAATATCTGTATCTCGAGTGGTCTGTACTAGTGAAGGGTTTAATGCCTTCATCCCCTGTAGTCTAGAGCAGGGAATATATTAATGTATATAACCTCGGTGGAGGATGTTGAAGGGTCTAATCTATTACATCTGGTACTCTAATGGTTGTGCATTACTTTAGGTTCCAGTCTTATCCCTGTATCAGCATCTACCTTCATCTTTGTCCTCTTCAGTAAGATGATAGAGAGGACTGTGAAGCTGTAACTGTAGAGCTGCACAGTTCTCTGTTTGGTCTGGCAGAGCAGTTCATGATTGCTCAACCTAATCATTAAAGGGGGAATTTATGGAATCTGGGTGGTAGCAGACTTTACTTGAGTGGGGATTAACCCGCACAGAGCAGATACTATCGAGGGATATTGTCCATGGACTGTTTGTGGTACTCAGTTGAATGGGATTGAAGTGCAATGTCTGACACAATGTCAGGACAAGAGATGTAATGTTTCTGGAAAGAGAGCAGATCCTTTTCTCAAATCACAGACAACCCATTTAGACCATATTGGTCCTATCCATATAATAATTCAACCATCCCTCTGACCTTCAACCTAGGCTTGGATTTCCAGCTGGGAAATGACGAAGTCTGGCTTCATAATGTGGTAATACAGGCATATGTAAGTATTTAAATTATGGCTGTAACACATGGATCTATTTAGGTTCTAATGAATTGAACTTACATCACTTTAGGGTTATGCAGGTTTACAATTTTTTTTTTTTTTTTTTTTTTTATCTTTTACACGTTTGCTTGCAATACCCTGTTTAACCACATGTTGTGCTGTTAAGGAAAAACATGTCCATGAGCAACAAATAAAACAAAGAGCTATCATTCAAATGCATGTAGCACAAAACAATGAAACTCCACCTAGTGGTAGAAAAATGTACTAAGAAAATATTAATTTGAAATGCATTTCTGCAGCAGAACCTCAAAACTAAATACTTTGGGGGTCATTTATCAAACCGGTGCAAAGGAAAACTAGCAACCAAGCTTTTAAAAATGAAAGTTGCTGTAGGCATCCAGTTTTCCTTTGCACCAGTTTGATACATCTCCCCTTAGTGTCCATGTAATCTTTATAACTTTTTCCCATTGTGAGTAGTTTTTTTTCCAAGTTTGGAAAATCCCCTTTAACTAGGAATCTCATTTAGTGTGGACGCAGTCACTTAGTGAAGATATAAACCTTCTCCTCTGTAAAATCCCCACTAATGTTGATACGTATTACATAAGTTGACATGATTGAAGACAGATCCAGCGCAGTGTGTTGGAACTGTGAACACCCAGTCCAGTAATCGTATCACTGTGTTATGTTATACCTTGCATTTAGCTCAGACTGTATCTGCAGTGAGGTCATTGACAGAGAATGGATCATAGGTTATTGACTGCCGCCAAATCATACAATCCTATAATGCTGATATCTCCTTATTTATCTCTAAAACCTCCATCCCCAGTGTCATGTTTGGCAGTTCGATGAACAAACTATTTAACCGGGGATTTGAATGAAATACAGCTTTGTATGAGATACTTCAAAAATAATAACCATCATATTCAGTTGTTATTGTCATTATTTCTTTATAATTTTTTATAATGTCAATATTGAGTGTTACTGAAGGATTTGAGAAGATCTATCTAACTATATAATACTGCCCAATATGTAGAAAAATATAACTACTATAATATTCTCAATTATGTACAAGAATATAACTACTATAATACTGCTTCTATGAAAAAGAATCTAACTATTGTAATACTACTCCTATGTACAAGAATATAACTACTATAATACTGCTCCTATGTACAAGAATATAACTACTATAATACTGCTCCTATGTACAAGAATATAACTACTATAATACTGCTACTATGCACAAGAATATAACTACTATAATACTGGCTCCTATGTACAAGAATATAACTACTATAATACTGCTTCTATATACAAGAATATAACTCCTATAATACTGCTCCTATGTACAAGAATATAACTATTATAATACTGCTCCTATATACAAGAATATAACTACTATAATACTGCTTCTATGTACAAGAATATAACTACTATAATACTGCTCCTATGTACAAGAATATAACTACTATAATACTGCTCCTATGTACAAGAATATAACTACTATAACACTGCTCCTATTTACAAGAATATAACTACTATACTACTGCCTCCTATGTACAAGATTAAAACTACTATAATACTGCTCCTATGTACAAGAATATAACTACTATAATACTGGTCCGATGTACAAGAATATAACTACTATAATACTGCTCCTATGTACAAGAATATAACTACTATAATACTGCTCCTATGTACTGGAATAACTACTATAATACTGCTCCTATGTACAAGAATATAACTACTATAATACTGCTCCTATGTACAACAATATAACTACTATAATGCTGCTCCTATGTACAAGACTATAACTACTATAATACTGCCCCTATGTACAAGAACATAACTACTATAATACTGCTCCTATGTACACTTATATAACTACTATAATACTGCTCCTATGTACACTAATATAACTATTATAATACTGCCTCCTATGTACAAGAATATAACTACTATAATACTGCTCCTATGTTTAAGAATATAACTACTATAACACTGCTCCTATGTACAAGAATATAACTACTATAATAATGCACCCTAGGTACAAGAAAATAACTACTATAATACTACCTCCTATGTACAAGAATATAACTACTATAATACTGCCTCCTAGGTACAAGAATATAACTACTATAATACTGCTCCTATGTACAAGAATATAACTACTATAATACTGCTCCTATGTACAAGAATATAACTACTATACTACTGCTCCTATGTACAAGAATATAACTACTATAATACTGCCTCCTATATACAAGAATATAACTACTATAATACTGCTCCTATGTACAAGAATATAACTACTATAATACTGCCCCTATTTACAAGAATATAACTACCATAATACTGCCTCCTATGTACAAGAATAGAACTACTATAATACTGCTCCTATGTACAAGAATACAACTACTATAATACTGCTCCTATGTACAAGAATATAACTACTATAATACTGCTCCTATGTACAAGAATATAACTACTATAATATTGCTCCTACATACAAGAACATTACTATAATACTGCTCCTATGTACAGGGATATAACTACTATAATACTGCTCCTACGTACAAGAATAGAACTACTATAATATTGCTCCTATGTACAAGAATATAACTACTATAATACTGCCTCCTATGTACAAGAATATAACTACTATAATACTGCTCCTATGTACAAGAATATAACTACTATAATACTGCCTCCTATGTACAAGAATATAACTACTATAATACTGCTCCTATGTACAAGAATATAACTACTATACTACTGCTCCTATGTACAAGAATATAACTACTATAATACTGCTCCTATGTATAAGAATATAACTACTATAATACTGCCTCATATGTACAAGAATATAACTACTATAATACTGCCTCCTATGTACAAGAATATAACCACTATAATGCTGCTCCTATGTACAAGAATATAACTACTATAATACTGCCCCTATGTACAAGAACATAACTACTATAATACTGCTCCTATGTACACTAAAATAACTTGTATAATACTGCCTCCTATGTACAAGAACATAACTACTATAACACTGCTCCTATGTACAAGAATATAACTACTATAATAATGCACCCTAGGTACAAGAAAATAACTACTATAATACTGCCTCCTATGTACAAGAATATAACTACTATAATACTGCTCCTATGTACAAGAATATAACTACTATAATACTGCCTCCTATGTACAAGAATATAACTACTATAATACTGCCTCCTATGTACCAGAATATAACTACTATAATACTGCTCCTATGTACAAGAATATAACTACTATAATACTGCTCCTATGTACAAGAATATAACTACTATAATACTGCTCCTGTGTACAAGAATATAACTACTATAATACTGCTCCTATGTACAAGAATATAACTACTATAATACTGCTCCTACGTACAAGAATATAACTACTATAATACTGCTCCTATGTACAAGAATATAACTACTATAATACTGCCCCTATTTACAAGAATATAACTACCATAATACTGCCTCCTATGTACAGGAGCATATGTACTGTAATGGGATCTCCCAGTGGATGATTGTTTAGTCATGATTGGCGGCACTTTTACATGGGACAATTATCAAGTGCCCTCTTTCCCGGTGCATATAAAATATGCTGCACTGTGTGGTCAGGCATGGTACAGCAGATCAGTCTTTTTAAGGCAAAATTTTAGGCTTGGTCTACACAATGGCATAGGTTCATGTACCACCCTTATGTTATCCTATGGGGTCCTATGTATTATCCCCCTCAAATCGTGTCCTTAAGTTTACGTACTATACTCACCGTATGTAAGTTCGGCTGGCGGGTGGTCATGACCCAGTGCTTTCCCCTATAGAAATAATCCTGGATAAGTCTGCCCTTGGCCAATGATAAGTTTATTCCTAAAACAAGACGTCTTATTGAATTTATAGTAAAACGCTAGAACGTGCAAGCCTAAATAAAAACCCATGCCAATGGATAAAGCGTCCACATCCCGCCCCGGAGAATAGTCTCACACCGCTAATAAAATGACCATTGTTAACAGGATTGCTTATGTGTGGGATTGTGGTTATGGGCAGCAGCTCTCAGGGATCACATTCTATCCTGAGATGTTGGCCAAGATTGGCGGTGCATCTGCACATCTCAAGGAAACTTCTATGGATTCAATGTCTTTGGATACGTAGATATCTGGAAGACATTCCCAAGTGGTGACAGCTCGTGATACGTTCCTATAATCTGGAGATCATATAGAAAATTATTTCTTACTCCATAGCAGTAATTTTATGCTTTGGCCGTCAGAGCGTTGAGATCGTTCAATGTCATGTGAGTTCACTCGTTGATGGGATATTTCGAGAGAAACAGCTTCTTCCCCGGAGATTTGACTCCCGTGCCAAGGTGCACGTCTTCCTGGACCTCCACCACAAAGCTTCGAAAGCCAAATTACCAGCTGTACAAATGTTTTCATCCCTATGAACCAGGCGTTTTCCCGTTAATCATGAGATGTCACATAGTTGGAGGGACGGATGGATACAGTGGGTAATATGAAGAGAGCGTTGTGTAGATTACGCCTGCAGGAGAGCACAGGAACACGTGCAGACTTTTATTGTTGGGTTGAGAACTTTTGTAATGTTCGTTGTGCTCTTCGAGGGGTCTCTGGAGCGTAGGATCATGTTACACACAGCATATTCTGGCCAACAACAGGAATTTTCGGCACAGAGATTGAGCGCAGACTCCGGTTCATCCCGTCTAAAGTTACTTTGGAGGTTCCAATGCCCTAATTATTTTCCATCCAATTATCTTTATTTTGATATGTTAACACCAGTATAGCCCGAGGTCGGAGAGGACAATGAGGAGAACCATAGTCTCGGTTGCTTTGTGACTATTAGATTTGATTGAGGAGTAAATCTACTGGTGTTGAGTCAAATTTCAGGGCTGTGTGTAGGATTTGATTGTTTAGCAGGATATTTTATTACTGTACACCTGCTGCTCTGAGCAGAAGCAGAATTTTCGGCCAGAACTTTATGACTACTTAGAATTCTACATCGTAGATGGAGCATTGTGTCCCATGTCTTTATGAATGAGCCCAATACAATGCCTGAAGAAGTCACTGGGCAGGAGGAGAGGATAACGGTGGCCATAGTCCTAGCTCTGAAGACAGTTCTCTGGTATCTATGAGATGACAAAGAAGCCCAACAACTTGTGGATAAACTCCATAGTGATCATGCCTTTAGTGGCTTGGGGGTTCATTATAATATACCTGGTGGTCTAGGGTAGCTTGGGGGTTCCTTATTGCATTATTGTTCCTGGTGGTTTAAGGAGGCTTTCATGAAGACAAACCTCTTTACCTTCTTTCACCTCATTACTACTGGGCTGGCTTCAAAAACCACATCTGGTCCTACAGCAGCTGCTGAAGGGACAACGTAGTATTCATTCAAGTCAAATGAATGGCCGACTATTTAATATATGGACAGGTCAGGTCCAAAACAGAGATGCCTTTTGTTGGTGGTTTCTTGCTTTGGTTTTTAGAGGTTGTCTCAAACAATGGGACCCCTGTCTATGACATCCATGTGCCCTGATAGGGGGTTGTATTCATGAGACAATTACTTTATTAGCAGTAACCCTGGTTATCTAGGCTAGGTAAGGGGATAATAGGATACAGGGTTAATATCACTTTTCCTGTTGGTCTAGAGTATTGAAAGGGTTAACATCGCAATCCTCGATAGTCTAGAGTACAATACTGAAAGGGTGAAAAACACCATTCCTAATGGCTTAGAGTAGTCAAAGGGTTATCATCCCTATCCCTGGTGGGCTAGAGTAATGAAAGGGCTAACATCACTATCCCTTGTGGTCTCAAGTAGTGAAAGGGTCAACATCACTATGCCTGGCAGTCTAAACAGTGAAGGTGTTAATTCAAACCTGATGTCCAGTGGGTTACTCACCTCTTCAGGATCCATCATTACCCAGCGGCATGTGACAGGAACCTGAACATATTCAACCAATCGTTTTCACCTTCCTCTTCCTGCTCTGAGGTCACAGAGGCTAATCTGCTCGATCACCGGTGGTCTCCCCTTGATGCAAGTCTCTGTTCCCTCCCACACAAACTTTTGAGCAGCCTTGATGGCTGCTCATGGCTGTCATGGACACCTCTCCATGGTTTGGCTGTGTTCTTACCATGTTCAGTGTGCATGTATGAACAGGGCAGAAGAGCTGGACTTGGAGTGCAGCCTAGGGGGAGGCGAACATGACGGGGGGGTGGTTTAGGGAGACCCCTCCTCGTTGGTAGTCAGGGATTGGGGGGTTTGGAGCAGATAGGGAGAGTCAGAGGGGTTAAAAGGGGAACAAGGCATGTGTGAGGGGCCATTTTGTGTAGACGAACCACCGCCCACCCACCCCTGGGGCCGAGGGGGGGGGAGGTTTGGCTCAAGGGGTTATGTGTAGAGGCTAGTCTCGGGGGAATTGGGGTTGGGGAGTATAAATATTAAAAAAAAAAACTAAAGGGAGGGGGAGCAATCGTCACGGTGGCTTGGGGGGTGGTGGGAGGTCCTTGGAGTTGTTGGGTTTATCTGAGGACGAGGATGGGAGGGCCCCACGGTGGGGGCTGGGCTCCCATGGTTGGTTGGCGGCTGTGGCGGAATAGTTGGGGTGAGTCAACTGTGGTGCCTCCGTGCTAGCGGGCAACGGCTGGAGGTCAGGTTGGAACACCCTGGCATGGTTTCCAAGGTTTAGGACTTCAAGGACCTCCCCCTGCATTAGGTTAATGTTGGGTTATTTTATATGTATGTTTTTGTTAAATTTTAAAATTTATTCCATCCACGTGTCTGTGTTCTTTATTGGCGGGGTGAAAGGGAAGGTAGAGGGTTAGTAGGTAGGGAATGGGATGGGAGGCAGCCTGGTGAGAAGTGAGGGGTCGAGTGGCAATAGCCAGTACCCTGTCATGTCCACCCCTATTGACCTAACTGATGCCAAAACAGAGGTCTTTTGGTCGGCAGAATTGTATGTACCTATACTGTATAGTATATATCTTTTTTTTATTGATGGAGGCCATGGATGAGGTATCTCATGGGCAGGGCCATAACTACCATAGCGGCAAACCATGCGACTGCTATGGGGCCCAGGGCAAGAGGGGGCCCAGTCTTAGTTGGGATTATCTCCTCTTCTACTGGGGATGAAAACTTGGTCAGGACTCTACCCACTAAAGGAGCAACTTTTAGCAAATGAGGCAGTGGAAAAACGGCCCAAGCAGGAGCGTAGCTATAGGGGGTGCAGAGGTGGCAGTCGCTACCGGGCCCAGGAGCCTGAAGGGGCCTAAAGACACTTGTGCCGCAAAAGAAGACACACAAAGCACTGAGGAAGGGGGGCCCAAGCTAAACACTAGCACCAGGGCCCATGAGCCTTTAGCTACGCTGTTGGGCCCAAGGGTCATTGAAAAAGGTTTAGGCAGAAACCCTTCTGTCCTGTGTGGGGGGCCTTACTTCTCTATGTACGCCGCTGCTCATGGGCTTTGCTTTTGGCATATATGCTTAGAGATTTTCCCTGCGCATGGGTTGACCATAGCCCCATTTTCTACAGGAGTCACGTGGGGAGTGCACACAGAGGTCTCTGTAATTGGGAGGTCATGTGATTTTGTTAGCAGATTGGTTGGAGATCACACATTACACTCATGGAATATATGGTCCTACCATGGAAGGTGGCTTCATCTATTTTAGGTTGAATCCTGTACATCTTTTGTAGATTAAAATTGTAAATACATGCCAACCACAGTTTATTGAGGTTTTTCTGGGCTTTACATCTGTTTCCCTTTTGTGGTCTTTTGGTTTTCGCTTTAACTCGACGCGTTTCATAGGTTGGCCAATCTATTAAGAACCGAGAGCGAGGAACGAGAGAGACGGCATTTGACTTTCTAATGATATTTTATTTCCTGTATCAGAATATTCAGCAGCATTATTTAATTAAAGCGAGTCATAACAATAGCGGAGTCATCCATTTACACCACACGTTTTAAGTTTTACTTTTTGGGGTTTTCATTATTTGATAATGAACCACAGATGAAGAAATCTACCCTTCAGGGTATAGGCACAACCGCTTATGTGATACTGTAGTTTAGATTTTGTTACATGGAGGTCTACTAAGCAGAGCTGGGCAACATCCATGGTTCTGATCCAGCTAATGGCCAGATCCCAAAAATGCAATGGGCATATGAGTTCTTAGCATCGTAGCTAAAATTGAAGAAAAATCATTGCTGAAAGAGCTTGTCTGGTTTAGATGAAGGTTGGTCTGGTGTTTGGGGCCCCATCTATTACCAAAAGAACTCTTATTCTGGAGGACCCAATGCACCTTTGATGGCCCTTTACTTTTAATGGGCACCATGTAATTCCTCACTTCCCCAGTGGTGGCACTGCAGGGAAACTGAATACTTAATATAGCCAGGTTTCTCCACTGATTATAGCTGATCGCTGGTTCTTCCAGCAGTAGGATAACTTGTGATCAGTTTTTCCTCAGGATGTCTTCCAGAAAAGTAATATTGTCCAAAACAGAATACCACTTTGATGCATTTTTACTCTTGACGGCTTAAGGATCAATTGATGGGTTGTTTGGATAGCTTTACATACCAATGGCACATTGTATAAATAAACTCACATTGGACCCTGTTTTATTGGAGGTGACGATAATTTCCAAAGTATCTAATATGGTTGGTAGATGAAGCTATAGATGAGAAATTTCAAAAAATTCCATACATGTTTTGAAATGAACCTATGGACCAATGTCCACCATAGTACCACTTTGTATATGGCTGACTACTGGTTGATGTTTTTTTAGTTCATCACGTTGATTGAATTCCATCAACACATCCAATTTGTTGGCCATTGGATTGGGAGAATGGGATATAGTTGTAAGACATCAGGCTGACATTTTTTGGTTCTTTAGGCCATCTAACCTTTCCATTCTCACTTAGGTCCCAATACTTAGCCCATGCATGGCCACCTGAAGACCATTCTAGTTCTGTCTGAACAACCTTCCCAAACATATGATCAAAAACACCTTTTCTTCATGTTCAGGTCCAGGAAATGGAAGGAAATCCCGCCGGTGTGGACAGCTGGGGTCTATCGCAGCTCTGAAGTACGCAGTGGTCGGTCTCTACTTACTGGTCTTTCTTATCCTTGTTGGAGTCTTTATCTTGGCAGGTAAGACCCCAGATACCATGGAGGATGTGACACGTTCATTAGCTGGTTCCAACCAGTGAAATGAAATGTATATTGCATTATTTCCTCATATTACTGGCGGACATAACGACCACATGTGGTTATTGTGGAGACCACATAGGATTGCCATGATGACCACATGTAACGGTTGTGATGACCACATGTGACTGTCACGATGACCGTGTTTGATTGTCATGATGAGTGACCAAATGTGGGTATCGCAATGAGAACAAGTGATTTTCATGATGACCACACTTTATTATCCCAATGACCACACTTCCTTGTTGTGATGACCATGTATGATTGTGGTGGTGGTAAAGTCATATTCTTATAACCAGCCAGCCCTTTGCTAGGCGAACACAATATTGGAGAGGGGTTTTTCCCCAAATCACAACAACCAGCTACAGCCTAAGCGTGTCCTCTACATGGGAGTATTACACGATTGTATTAAGTCATACATGGGCACCATAGGTCAGTAGAGAAGCAATCTTTTCTGATGGCTTACATACCTATGGGCCAGGAACGAACAGCGCATCTATATTTATGGAAACCGTGTAATGCTTCATTTCACCTGAGGTGGCGCTGCAGGGAATTGAATAGTAAGTGCTGGGCTGGTATGTGGATTCTCTGGAGGGCCCTGTGGTCAGCTATAGCGAATAGTCCAAGATGTGATCCTTAGTGTAATTACTGTTATAGGGTGGCTGGCACCATTGTAGGGGCACTGTAGTTTGCATTGCTATGGCTTCCTATGTTATTTGTTGTTGTCCGTAATGAGCTTTTGTGGCTGTCTGTAATGGGGCACATAGACTTGCATTGTTATCGGTCTCTGTGGCTGGCATTGTTATAGGGCAATGTGGCTGGCACAGTTATGGGTCTCTGTGGCTGGCATTGTTATTGGGCATTGTGGCTGGCATTGTTATGGGGCATTGTGGCTGGCACAGTTATGGGTCTCTGTGGCTGGCACAGTTATGGGTCTCTGTGGCTGGCATTGTTATACGGTATTGTGGCTGGCACCATTATGTGTCTCTGTGGCTGGCATTGTTATAGGGCATTGTGGCTGACATTATTATGGGCCTCTGTGGCTGGCATTGTTATAGGGCATTGTGGCTGGCATTATTATGTGTCACTGTGGTTGGCATTATTATGGGTCACTGTGGCTGGCATTGCTGCGGGTCCCTGTGGCTGGCACTGTTATGGGTCTCTGTGGCTAACATTGCTATGGGTCTCTGTGGCTGGCATTGTTATAGGGCATTGTGGCTGCCATTGTTATGGGTCTCTGTGGCTGGCATTGTTACGGGTCACTGTGGTTGGCATTATTATGGGTCACTGTGGCTGGCATTGCTATGGGTCACTGTGGCTGGCATTGTTATGGGTCACTGTGGCTGGCATTGCTACGGGTCTCTGTGGCTGGCATTGTTATGGGTCTCTGTGGCTGGCATTGTTATGGGTCTCTGTGGCTGGCATTGTTAGGGGGCACTGTGTTGAACTCTGTGAAAAATAATTTTTGCTCAATATTCTAATGAAAAGTCCATGTAACGTGAAGAGACAGAAACTTCCCCATAAGAAAAAGACACCCGTGTGCAGAGAGCTGTTTCAGGATGTTTGCCCCTCATCAGTGCAGAGCAGGGACTGGTTTAGCTTGATGAGAGGCCATTGACATAGTTCTGGAGTAAGTGTTAAGAGTGGCAGGTTGGCACAAGGAGTCTTATAAGACAGGCAGTGCTCCCTGGGAAAAGGTAACCTGGTCTGCACTGACGAGGGGCAAAACCCCCGAAACCGCTGTCTGCCGATAAGTGTGTCCTTCTTATGGAAGCGATTCTGGCGGATTTCCCACACCTTTGTTCTAAGGCCAGGTATTGGCTTATAGAATCTCCGTCCAAAAGGTGATGCTAGTCATCAAGCTTCTGTCGCCTGGAGTAGACCTTATTTACACTACATGTACTGAATTGGTGGTCACCAAGACAGGAAGTCAGGTGGTTGCTAGGCAACTCAGAATACCAAAGCAAGCAAAATGAACTATGAGCTAGGTATAAGCTCTGCTTGTAGATACCAGAGGCTCGACGTGTAATGGGCAGAAGAGGTGGAGATGTAGCAGAGCTGTACTTGACATCAGGCATGACTCATGGTGATATTGTAATATCAGTGTTGGACTGGGGTACCTAGGGCCCACCAGTAAAATTTATTTTGGGGGCCCACTGTACGGATACATTCAAATATAATAAATAATTTAGTTTTTTATATGAAAATCTGCTGGTTTTGGTGCCCTGCATTGAATATATGTATTTAGTGCAGTAAGTCTACTGTATTATGTGCCACTTGTGCAGGGGGTGGGAGACTAGGGGCCCACCTTGCTCAGGGCCCACCAAGGGATTCCCCTGTACCCCTGTAGGCCAGTCCGAGCCTGTGTAAGACTATTTGAGGAATACAGTGCAGGTAACTGACTGATTTAACTTAAAGGGCACCTGTCTACAGGACCTCCCCTATTAAACCTGGCATACTGCCTGGTATGATTAATCCTGTGTTTTTAAAATTGGCAGTGGCCTTCCCAAGAAAAAATGACTTTTATTCTTGCTAACGAGAGCTTCAGCCCACTGAGGGGTGGAGCCAGCCCCTCGGTGAACCTCAGCTCCTCCGCTTTCCAGTGCTGGCCCCACCCCCCTCGGTGCATAAAGAATAAAAGTCCTTTTTCTCTGGAACGCTGCAACCGATTTTCACAAGACAGGTATCATTTTAATCAGCAGTATCAACCCTACTAGACAGTGTGCCTGTTCTGAAAGAGTTGAACCTGCAGACTGGTGCTCTTAAACTCAATGGAACAGTCCAATGACTCGGTCATTTATGCTACATCTGCACATAGTGGTTTTCAGTTATAAAGGAGGAGGGTTAGAGTGATCTGCAGCTGTTCATTCTTATTTTATGGAGTAAAATGTGTGATTTCTCGTATCCCCTGAGCGGAGTCGCCTCCGGAGCACAGGCGATGGGGATATTGCTGCAGTAATCCGGGTTTTCTGGATTTTACTGGTGATACCCTCATACAGTGTTATTAGTCAGACCTGGAGGGGACGTGACGACTCATATTATATTACGGGGATAGTGACCGGTGCGTTGCCAAGTTATGATTAAATTATTAAAACTACTACATCCCCCATCATGTAATATTTCTGAATTTCATTATAATTTTCAGGGATAGCGTGCTTTTGAGCAAAAGTATCTAAGCCTGTCATGTGTGATTGAGATACTGTTAGCTAAGCTGGTGTACCTAATCCTATCTTGTGTGATACAGTCTTCATTGCGGTGTATCTAAGAATATCATATGTGATACACCCTGCTGAGCTGTGTATCTAGATTTAAGCCTCATTGTGGTCTTGGGACTTAAAGGGGTTTCCAACCCCTATAATGACCCCCACAATGCCTTGGTACCTCATATAGATTATACTTACCCCACTCCCCGATACTCGCATTGCTCCTGATTCCCGCACGGCCGCTGCTGCATCTCCCTGTTGTGCGGATCAACAAAGCATCCAGTGTCGGGAGCAGCAGCCAATAGCAGGCCGCGACGGGGCCGGGTGACACTGGGGAGGCTCGTCTCCGTCGCGGCCTGCAATTGGCTGCACCCCCCGGTCGCCGGATCCAGTTGTATTACCTGTAACATAGCCAAGATCCTCTGGATCAACTTGTAGGAAACAGGCCGAACTGGATGGACAAATGTCTTTTTTCGGTCTTATATACTATGTTACTATGTTACTATGTTACTAAGACGGATCCGTCATGAACTCCATTGAAAGACAATGGGGGACGGATCTGTTTTCTACTGCGGCAGATTTTTTCAGAGAAAACGGATCCGTCCCCATTGACTTGCATTGGGGTAATGCCAGGGGCGTAGCTAAAGGCTTATGGGCCCTGGTGCAAGAGTTCAGCTTGGGCCCCCCTTCCCTCAGTGCTTTGTGTATCTTCTTATGCAGCACAGGTGTCTTTGGGCCCCTCAGGCTCCTGGGCCCAGTAGCGACTGCTACCTCTGAACCCCCTATAGCTACGCACCTGGGTAATGCCGAATCTGTCTGGCTTGCATCAGCATCCCAGGACGGAAAGCAAAATACAACATGTTGCAGTTTGCTCTCCGGTCTCGGAACGCAACTAAACGGAACGGAATACATTTTGGAGCACTCCGTTCTGTTCAGTTCAGTTTTGTTCCCATTGACAAAGAATGGGGACAAAACTGAAGTTTTTTCTGGTATTGAGCCCCTATGATGGATCTCAATACTGGAAAACTAAAACGCTAGTGTGAAAGTAGCCTGACGGTACATGTTTGACACTGTTGACACCACAATAACCATCACTGCCACAGAGCAGTGTTATGCTGTGTTATGAAGCACTCTGGCCGGCACTGTTATGTGGACACTGTGATAAGCACTGTTATAGAACACTATGACTGGCACTGTTATGGGGACACTGATAAGCACTGTTAAGAAGCCCTATGACTGGCACTGTTATAGAGATACTGCCTTAAGCACTATTATGGAGAACTATGACTGGCACTGTTATGTGGACACTGTGATAAGCACTGTTATAGAACACTATGACTGGTACTGCTATGTGGACACTGTGATGAGCACTGTTATAGAGACACTATGACTGGTACTGCTATGTGGACACTGTGATAAGCACTGTTAAGAAGCACTATGACTGGTACTGCTATGTGGACACTGTGATAAGCACTATTATGGAGAACTATGACTGGCTTGTTATGTGGACACTGTGATAAGCATTGTTATGGAGCTCTATGACTGGCACTTTTATGGGGACACTGTGATGAGCACTATTATGGAGAACTATGACTGGCTATGTTATGTGGACACTGTGATAAGCATTGTTATGGAGCTCTATGACTGGCACTTTTATGGGGACACTGTGATGAGCACTGTTATGGAGAACTATGACTGGCTCTGTTATGGGGACACTGTGATGAGCACTGTTATAGAGCACTATGACTGGCACTGTTATGGGGACACTGTGATGAGCACTGTTATGAAGCTCTATGATTGGCATTGTTTTGGGGACACTGTGATGAGCACTGTTATAAGGACACTGTGATATGGTCTGTTATGGAGCACTATGACTGGCACTGTCATAAGGACCTTGCTGTAAGCATTGTTATGAAGCTCTATGACTGGCACTATTATGGGGACACTGTGATAAGTACTGATGTAAAGCACTCTGGCGGGCACTGTTATGTGGACACTGTGATGAGCACTGTTATGGGGGTACTGTATCTTTCCTTGTTATTAGGAGTGGACATTGTGCCTTGAACTGTATCGGGGGCACATTTACAGTGTAATGTCAGCCGCTTACACACGCACAACCTTTGTTATACTCACCAACTATATTGGTCTCATTGGACAGATATTGGTCAGATAATCTGTTGGTGTAAATGCGCCCTTAATGACAAGAAGTCCCAGTTCTGCCCTGTGGTGACGCATTGCACGCCCTTGTAGTGTATATGGCGGTATTACACCCATCACAGCCCCGCTATCCTCCTCACACCACTCTCTGCAGCCATTAATCTGGGGTGTGACCAGTGATAACAGGGTGAGTAATCGCTGGGAGCGGCACAAAGATCTGCATGGTAACAAAGTGACAAAACATGGAGCGTCTGGGTGTTTCTCCGGGTGTTTGGCGGTTGGGAGGGGCGCAGAACATGTTTTTGGAATGGAACCACTTAGCGCAAAAGTTGGAACCAGGGTAATGTGACGCGGGCGCCAAGTTAAGGATTCTTCTTGTCCGACTGATTACGATTGTGCAAAGCGGGGAAACTGACAACTTCTACGGGCAAGAAAAAAAAATTGTTGTCGATTCTTATTTGAATCAAATTTTTAAGAACTTTGAGTTTATGGGAGTTTCTAGAAAATATAGCTGCTTTCTTCTAAAAACAGTGCCCCTCCTATGTACAGGTTACGTGTGGTACTGCAGCCCTAGTGATTTCAATGAGCCCGGGCTGCAGGACCAGACACAACCAGAAGACAGGTGTCCAAAATGAACAAGCCCTTGAAATAGTTCAGACTAAGGTAATCAACTAAAAAATAGACAACCCCTTGAAATGATTCAGACTAAGGTAATCGACCTCAGCACATTTAGTTCCTTCTTTTCTTCCTTGTCTGCAGGATGTATGGGACATCCACGCGATGGCGGCCTCAGCTGATGGTCCAGGTTTTATGGATGGTCTGGCTGGAAGCCTTGGGAGGTGACATCATGGCGTTCCTCGTGGTTCTGGGTCTTTCAGGGCAGGCGGTTTATCTGCAGGTTCTTATTGGAAGCCCCCAGCCCATTGATACTTCATTAGCAGTTAATGGGGCGTCACTCGTCGTGATTTACAGGCCACGGGGGCGTTCACCTTCTGTTATGTTTATTGCTGAGAGCAAAACACAGAAGTTTCCTTCAGCTGCTCTGCAGTGATGTTGAAATTGTGATAAGTGAGCGAAACCATATGGAACGGCAGAGTACAGACTGCTGACAGAACAGTGCGGGGTTTATATAGATTTATGTCATTTAAAGGGGTTGTCCCATGACTGATGTAAAAAAAATAAAAAATCAAACATCATACAATATTCTTTATAACAAAGCCAGAACCAGCCGTGTACCTCACATGGATCTAGAGATCTCCACATTCATTGCTCTGCTAGATTTATATCAAGCTGACCGCTCAAGGAGCATGTATGTTTTCAGTGGGTGTGTCCTTTATCGTGGGGTGTCCTTTCTGCTGCCCCTCTATCCCTATGACAGCTCAGGGGGTGTGTTCTTTCTGCCATAGCCATCTTCCTATCTCAGCTCAGGGGGCATGTCCATTCTGCTGCAGCTCTCTTGCTGTCACAGCTCAGGGTGTGTGTCCTTTCTGCTGCAGCTCTCTCCCTATCGCCGTTCAAGGGATGTGTCCTTTCCGCTGCAGCTCTCTCCCTATCACAGCTCAGGGGTCATGTCTTTTCTGCTGCAGCTTTCTCCCTATCACAGCGCTGGGAGTGTGTCCTTTCTCGGAGGGTGTGTCCTTTCTTCTTCAGCTTCTTCCTGTAACTGTCACAGCTTCTAATGGTAAATATGGCTGTTGGCAGATGAAAGATAGAACTGAGTATGTGCGTCCACCTCAGGGAGAGAAATAAGAAAAAAAGAGCAAACAGCAGGTGGCGCTATACAGACACATTGTATTGAATAGCTCAGTGGCTATGCTAAATTTTTAATTACCTGCAATTATAAAGCTTAAAGGGACAACCCTTTAAGCTTAATTGCTGTATAAAAGAAAGTTCAGCAACTTTCTAACAGGCCTTGTGTATTACTTCCTCGCTTTTTTTTTAAGATCTCCGTTTGCTGTAAGGGAATGGAAACGTTCTTGTTTACCTCCATAGACCGAAACCCAGCCAGTCCTTTTTACATGTTTTCTGAAAATTGTATCCGATCTAGAGAATCGTCTGTGAGATAAAACGCCCGGACTCCACATGCACCGATACATTGTACCAAATTACTGCTGAGGATTGTCAGGACTGTACATGACTGTTACTATCTCTCAGTAGTAAGACGTATAAGGTCTGGATGTAAACAAGATTGTTCTCATTCACTGATAAAAAGCAGAGATCTTGACATTGGAGACACAATAAGTGAATTTAGTAAATTTCATGTATCTGCGTAATATCAGTCCTGCATCGTGTATCACTCCTTCCCTTCTGGACACGTATCAGATACCAGATTATAGAGTTTCATGTGTGACCCACAAACAGTCCAATGTCTTCATTGCACCCTCCAGGAGAACAGCCGATGAACACCGCACCGTTGTCACCAGGTATCTTTAGGCTCAGAAATACCTACATGTCATTTTTCTAACACTAGGTGGTGCTATAGAGAATTGTAGTCCACCTTCCTGAATGATCTGCTTGCTGCACTGAGTTGCTCTTGGATGTCTTCTCTGTTAACAGTACACCCAGTGGCCAGACAGGGTATTGCAATCAAAATATTATCATTGACTTGGCATCATAAATGCACTATTATAGTGTAAAGGGGTATTCCGATAGGTACAAGCTATCTCCTATCCATAGGCTAGGGGATAACTATCAGATTTGTGGGGGTCAGCGATAATCACTCTCTGCTCTGGGGTTGTGTTCTACCTTTATTCTTTTACTAGCTGAATTTTATTCTAAGAAACACGTCCTGTTACCCCCCCTTCTTCCTGTATTGGTACACACCACACTGTATACACCATACAAGGTATACATTTTACCAGAAAGGTAGCATGAAGTTATGGGGGTCTTGTGCAAACACGATGCCTGAGCCCACCACCAACAGGACAACCTTATCATAAGAGTTAGGGTTCAGATCAGGAAATTCAGGCACCATAATAAAAAGAAAGCTCTCGTGGACCTCTTGCCTTTAGATTATGGTTCATCCTTGTTCCTAACTATGATCCTGCTCCTGGGTTCATTACTGGATTTCTTACTAGGTACCTATTGTCCTTCCCCCGGTTCTGACCCCTGGCCCATCCTCTACGTCTTCATCTCATCCTCCATGTATTCCTGCACCCTGGCCATTTTTCCAGTAATGGCTCAGTGTCTCACTATGCTACTGTTCCTTCGTCATACTTGCAATAAGTTGCTGACTATGATCCTGCTCTTGGGTTTATTACTGGATTCTGCTTTGGATTTTTTACTTGGTACCTGTTGTCCTTCCCCCGGTTCTGACCCCTGGCCCATGCTCTACGTCTTCATCTCATGCTCCATGTATTCCTGCACCCTGGCCATTTTTCCAGTAATGGCTCAGTGTCTCACTATGCTACTGTTCCTTCGTCATACTTGCAATAAGTTGCTGACTATGATCCTGCTCTTGGGTTTATTACTGGATTCTGCTTTGGATTTTTTACTTGGTACCTGTTGTCCTTCCCCGGTTCTGACCCCTGGCCCATGCTCTACGTCTTCATCTCATCCTCCATGTATTCCTGCACCCTGGCCATTTTTCCAGTGATGGCTCAGTGTCTCACTATGCTACTGTTCCTTCGTCATACTTGCAATAAGTTGCTGACTATGATCCTGCTCTTGGGTTCACTACTGGATTCTGCTTTGGATTTTTTACTTGGTACCTGTTGTCCTTTCCCCGGTTCTGACCCCTGGCCCATGCTCTACGTCTTCATCTCATCCTCCATGTATTCCTGCACCCTGGCCATTTTTCCAGTGATGGCTCAGTGTCTCACTATGCTACTGTTCCTTCGTCATACTTGCAATCAGTTGCTGACTATTCTGACCATAACCTGGGAATGTACCTTGCAGGAGGGTGCAGAACTGGAAGATTTCTCAGACTCCTCATCTCACTCCAACCAACACCAAACCAGTGGTCGTTTATACAATCTTCTTCTCAAGTGATAATTGTAGCAGATCCACCTTATATAAGCAAAGTTTCCAAATAAAGGAGACCTCTAAATCAGATGACCCCTATAATATAAACAGTATCATGCTCTCAAGTTCTTGATGAACGCCACGAAAATCATAAATATGAAGCAAAACACCAGCCAGGTACATATGTGTTCCAGAGCAGAGAAGTACAGTGCTCCAGCAGAGACCTCTTCTCTGAACCTTGGACTGAATCACATCATTCACCCACGAGGACGCTATGAAATCCATAGGACCATTAGTTCAAGATTTACAGTATGTGAAACGACAACTAATTAAAAAAAAACAGGAGAACTTCACCACTGGCCGGAGGAGATTCATGACTTTGTAGCAGCAACCCTGCATCTTGGCCGTTTCTTTTATTAATCATGACTTAATATGTTCTTGGCTTTGATGTTTCTGCATTATTACTTTGCACTTGATATCAACTCGTCGGCCAGAGGAAAAACCATTTATTCAAACGTTTCGGCAGAGAGGCGGCTGAAAATGAGCAGAACTCCATGTGTGACCAGGGTTACAACCTTTAATGCTGAGATAGTGGATGAAATTCTCAGTTTCCTCAACAGTCCTCTCACCACAGAGCAGAGGTGAAGAACTACAACTCCCATCATGGCCCTGCTAAGCCAAATAAAATAGTGACAGCTTCAAAGGATCATGAACATCTGACCATGTCGCCTCCCCACGTGGCATTACAAAGTTTAGTGGGTGTACACTCTCTACAAATGCATGCTCACTACGAGAACCTCGTCAGCCATGTAAGACGTCCCATGTATTATAAGTGAGAATATGATAGGTCGGGGGCCCTGTTACAGATTTTGCATCAGGGCCCAAGAGAGATGATTAGGAATATTAGGAATCAGAGATAAAAGCAGGCATTAGGCACAAGGACAGAAAGTGCCAAGAAAGCATAAGTAAGGTCATCAGAACATACTTGCCAACAGTCCTGTGAACTGGACAAGTGGACATTTTAGGGGCCATCATTCCTGGAGTGCAAAATGTTTTAATGTTGGTGAGCATGTCAATCAGCAGCTGTCATTTTGTGGCTGGCCAGTTTTTATGGAGCACCAGAGAAGCTCTGAAGCCAGGTGAGATATGAAACATAGATTTTTTGGAAATGTGAAGTATCATGACTTCGAGACTACATCAGAAGATAAAATAAAACAGACTAAGGACTTTACAGTCCGAAACGCGTCAGTTTTACCGCTGTACAGTGTGTGTGTACAATCCTTGTTGCCACGTTGATAAAAGGAAGAAATTGCACCAGACAATCCAGCAGTGCCGGACATCTCTTTTGCTTGAAACTACTTTTCAGATGCTTTTCTGAATGACCGTGCACGCTGAAATCGACATATGGGTGAGCTGGAAATTTTCTTTGAATGACCAAAATAAAACAGAGTATGTAATGTAAATTGCCACAGTAGCCACGAGTTGGAGACCTTGTAAAGGTATAGAGTGAGGTCAACGAGTGCTGGGGAGCAAAGTGAATAAAAGTGAACAACGTTCAAAACTTTTCCACCAAACACCATTAGAATCGGCACAAAAACTGTGCCAGGAGCTTCATGACATGCGTTTCCACAGCCAAGCAGTCCCATGCAAGCCTTACATCAACAAGCACAATGCCAAGCGTCGGATGGAGTGATGTAAAGCACAGCGCCACTGGACTCTGGAGTGATGGATCACACTTCTCTATCTGGTGGTCTGATAGACGCGTCTAGGTTTGGCGAATGCCAGGAGAACGTTACCTGCCTGACTGAATCGTGCCAACTGTAAAGTTTGATGGAGGAGAGATAACGCTATGGGGGGTTCTTCAGCAAACTCCATAAAGACATCGCTGGGGGAGTTTCATGAGGAAGAACTTGAATGACTGCACAGTGCCCTGATCTCAACCCCATCCAACATCTTTTGGATAAACCAGAAGGAAAACTGTGAGCCAGGCCTTCTCGTCCAACATCATTATTAGAGGACTGCTGGATGATGAATAGGCAACAATTCTCGTAGAAAGCTTTCCAAGACGAGCAAAAGGCGGACCAACTCCATGTTATTGCCTGGATTTAGAATGAGACATCATAACAGCTCCTGGAGGTGGAATGTCTAGATGTCCCAACACATCCACACATTCCACCTCCAGGAGCTTTTAAAGAAATTCAAAGAAAAGAAGGTCTCCACACTTGTATTGTACATTTCATCAAATTAAAGTGTTGGTTCCGTGACTCTTAATTTATCTGCGTAATGAGTTTTGTCAGCGATAAATCACAGAATATGCATTTCTCAGAGCAAATGAAACAATTTCTTGTCAATGGCAATTTATTATCCTGAAATAGGCTTCATCAACCTCATAAGTCATAGCTAGGGGTTACACTAAGATATCAGGTCCTGAATGAACCATTGTGTGTCTAGTCCATCCATCACCGATGATCGGATAACGTATCTCCTCCCCCCGAAGCATTTGTTATAAACTGGAAATATATGATCTAATCTCATGGAAATCTTGGATGCATCTGGAGCTTGGAATAAAGTCATGCTTTTTTTTACCCCCACAGAAATTCAATTATTTTTTTCCCGAAGATTAAGACAAGATGAGACCGGTTAAGATCTTGGCACCTTCTGGACAATCACACAAGTTAGATCTCATACATTTCTTTTTTTATACCCTCCACAGTCAACGTGGTGATAAATCAGCAAATAAAGTAAGACAAAGGGCCAAGATCTTCCAGTCATGTCAACTGGTCCAACTTTTTTATACATAAACAGGTCAGTTTCTACGTATAATAATTCTCCACATGAGCTGCTAATGTTTTATAGAGATATCTAAGAGTATATATATATACCACATGGAGATCCCTGGTAGCGACTATGAGATCTATGAGATGAGTGCTCTCCTAAACTAAGCGAAGGGAAACAAACAATAGGAATTTGGCCCAAAGTCCTCTTGTTCCAGGATGGAGAAGTATGATTGTATGAATGACTGTATGATGGGCACTGCTGCCTTATAGCACTTGGGTTTTGGGTCTGGACTAGCCATGAGGAACCAAGTTCTCCATTTTCCTCCTACATTCAAAGAACGTAAAAACTTTAATGTACAATGGCAGCTGTTTACTATGGAGCACCGATTTGGGTGAGTCTTTGCTTGTTTGAATAAAACTTATTCTGATAATGGGACCACCCAAGTAGTAAATTATGAGGTGTGGATAGTTTAGAGCCCTTCCCCCAGAAAAGTCATAGAGTGACAATCAGGAGAGATTCTAACTATTCTTCTGATTTCCTCACTAGGTATCCAATGGTCATGTTAGATCCTTGAAATCCCTACAGATGTGGCAGACCTCGGTTTATAAATATTAGCAGGGCTGAATTTAGCATCTAGAACAACTCATGGTGGTTTGGTATTTAATCTTTGGTTTTGCCAATAAGCCATAATTACTCGATTGCCTTCAAGAAGATGGCTTCCAAGATGGAGAGGTTGAGGAAAGACTATGGCCATTCATTCTCATATCAGTGCATGATCAACTCTCCACTGAGAATGTGGACATGAACCCTTCATTTTTGGGATCGGTGGGGCATAGTTTTATGGTAGATCTAGTTGATATGGCAAAGCTGAATTTAACATCTAGAACCACTCATGCTGGTGATAAGCCATGATTGCTTGATTGCCTTCAGGATGGTGGCTTCCAAGATGGTGGACAGGTTGAGTAGAGATAGACTATGACCATTTATACTGATTTCAGTGCATGGTCAGCTCTCCAATGAGAGTGTGGGCATGATCCTTTCATTTTTGGGATTGGTGGGAGTCCATCACTGGGAAACAGTCTTATGTTAGGTCTAGCTGACATAGCATAAAAGCCTATCTGTGGAAAACACCATCATAGACCATTGGTGGTGGAAAGCACAATGTTACTTTACCTCCCTGCCATATTGTACGCTATCCTTTTAAAACTTCCAGTTGGAGTCATATTTTTGACATATGATTGACCCTGAACTTTCCTGAGAAGACCGTGTTTATAAGGATTACTGATCGAATAAGCCTAAATATGATGTTCTCATTTCATGGCAAGTAATAGAACCAGTTTATGGTAGATGAGCAATTGTCTTCTTAAGTAATAACAAGTCTTTAATAGTGACAGCAATGGACAGTCTGACAGTGTTTTTAAGAGTATACTTAGCAATATAAACGCATCCCCTTATCAAATAATGGGGTGTAATCATGACAACCAAGCGACGGAGATCTATAACCAGGAATCCGTGGTCTCAGCCAGTTTGGCCCCAAAGTGACTCCTTTCTGGACTGGTTCTAAGTGGACATAATCAGGTCTTATCTTCTTAGTCATAAATTGTGCTGCACAAGACTACACAGACCTGACTTGAGAACTTAATCCATCATTTGGAGAGTCTCACTGATACAAAAGATCCCAGGGTGGAGTCTGGTGTAACTCTGTTCTGTGTCTTGGCAGTCAAAGCCGGAACATCGCTTTGGAACTTGAGTTTGATGCAAGTGATCTACACAAAGCAGATGTTCCTGTAAATGGCTGCAGCTGGTTAGCGGTATCCCACTCTTATGACAGCTTTAAGAGAGGGAACGGCTCATTGCTCCTGGAAAAGCATGAAATATGGATATTTGAGATCATGAAACATGAAGGTCACCATTAAACACTCTGAGGCTGCAGTCATTTGACATATTCCCCTGACAGCACCTTAAAGTCCAGCTCCAGTTCAAAAAAGTGCTCGTGTATGGTTTGATAAGTATTGCAAACATTTGAAGAATCCATGTTTTTTCCTTCTCTTGCATTCCTCGATAATGGGTCCTTCAGGATGTGAGAGATCAGATCGTCTTCCGCCATTTCATATAAACCTATAACAGGTTCTTTCTTTATGCTATACGGTACATATGTTGGTGTGAATGTGTATTCAATGACACGAGCATGGGCTTAGCTATAGGGGGTGCATTGGTAGCAGTCGCTACCGGGCCCAGGACCCTGAGGGGGCCCTAAGACCCTTATGCCACATAAGAAGACACACAAAGCACTGAGGGAAGGGGGCCCAAGCTGAACTCTTGCACCAGGGCCCAGGAGCCGTTAGCTACGCCCCTGGACACGAGGAGGAGCTGCTCACACTCCCAAGAGGTTCTTTTGCACCATCCCATTGACACAAGGACAAGTTCTGGAACCTTGGTTGCTAACATCGCAGCACATCTCTGTGCAGGTTATCAAACCGTGGATGAAACCAAAATAAGACGGGCCCTCTTTCTCCCAACTGTATGTCTATGGTACAGTAACAAAATGGTGGAAAACGTACAAGTTGGAAGGCTTATTAGATATAAGAAGTGAAGCTGTGCATCTTTTTCGATCCCGAGATGTCATTTTTACCCCTCTCTTTAAACATCAGGCATTAGCAGGTGACTCAGTGATGAAGAATACAGTAAATGTCACTACATGGGGTGAGAAAGATAGGTAAAAAGTAAAAACCTTCAAGCAAAGGGTGTCATCCACCTTTCCCAGACTCGTGAACGTCAATGAGACATGAGGGGCGATATAACTCTATATATATCGGTGTTTCTGGCATTTAGGAGACTAGAGAAGCCATATGAGGACTGCAATTATGGCCATACTGGTTTCTAATCAGTTTTCCCAGTCCTTACCTGGAACTCCATGGAGAAGTCAGCTGGTTTCCTGCTTGAGGCTACATCATGTCCACCTGCTGCCCCCTACTGGTTCGGTGAAGGTAGAGGTGCATCGTGAGCCTAATTACACACAATTCCTCCTAAGGGAGCAGTAGGGGCGTACGTATGTGTGACTGGCTGGTTTCTCTATGTATGATACCTTAAGTGGGCAGACTCCTCCTGATATGATATAAACACTATGTTGTATGCTATAAACCAGGCATGCTCAAACTGCGGCCCTCCAGCTGTTGCAAAACTACAACTCCCAGCATGCCCGAACAGCCTACAGCTATCAATGTAAAGCAGGGCATTGTAGGAAGGGAAGTGCCGCAGGTTGAGCATGCCTGCCTGCTCTAAACCAATCAGATGTCTTCTTGCTTCTCCCCGTTTCCTCTAGCACCCATGCTGTTTCATTAAAAAAAGATGTGAGAAGTTGCAGCAGCATCCCCCTCCTCTCCCCTCCCCTGCTTTCTTCCTCTTCTCCAAGGCTACTTTGTATTGTGTGACACTAGGTGGAATTCTTAGTGACTGAGGAGGTTTGTGAACATATACAGAGAGGCTTCAGACAGGGAAAAGAGCGCTACAGGCTGCTAGAAAATGAGGAAGAGGTCCCTCTCCTCTGGAAAAATAAATGATGGTTTTATAAAGTCACGTGTACTACTGAGGGGCACGCATAATGATAAAATAAATGTTGATAGTGGTCAGGTCTTCCTTTCTCTGTTAGAGCTCCGAATCTCCTGCACAGACATAAGAGTTACATGAAATAATTCTGTATGCCTGCAGCCACCACTAGGGGGAGCCTATTGCAGACATTTACATTAAATTCATTGATAACAATATGTAGAAAGCCCCATAGCTTCCTCTAGTGGTGGCTGCAAGGGATTTGGGGCCCTGTATAAGACAAATTGAACTCCGACCGCTATAAAGATTTATTTAGCAACAAATAAGTAGAGAATTTAGGATCTAAAAATCACAGAATGATAATTGTTGGCATTTACTTCAAGGAATATCTTACAAACCACATCTCAAAAACATGGCATTGCAGATACTTTGCTCTTCTTACAATGTAGTTATCTTCAGGTCAAGAGCTGCATCCCAAATGCTTCTAACATCCCATCAGTTCCAAATCACATCTCATCAGTGATATAGAAAAATTTATCTTCCCACTGTGAGATTCACAATACATTTTCTGCATTAAATAATAGATCTGTATGCGTTTGGCTCCTAAGCTCCCCCTAGTGGTTACAGCAGGTAGGCAGAACTTTATGATGTAAATTTACATCTATGTAGGGGATTTAGAACTGCGTATCAGAAATTTGAAAATCTTACCACTATCAAGATAACTATATTAACAATTGTAAACCAGTCTCAACTCAAAATAACATTCAAGAAAGGAATTTTCCTTTTTTTAATTAAGACTTTGTTGATATTTTAACCTGTTATTGTAAATGTGTGGGAAACGTGTTCAGCGGACAGGCTCAGTTGGATCTTTGTTATTTCCACATTTACAGATGAGTAACATTGTGCAAGCTCATTTGTGATTTGGCTCTGTCATCGTTGTGCTTGGCCTGTTTTTTACCAATGTCAGGCCCGCATTCGGCCAATGCAGCTAAGTACGCCGTTCTTCCGTTTATGTAACCTTTTGTCCCGATTACTGAGGTCTCGCTTAGGAAATTTGAATGCAAATGTGCTGAGCTGTAAAACAAATCTGATGACCCCGAAATCAAACTGTGCGCTAATTACATGGAAGGAGTCCAACTCTTAAACAGCCCCGTCTCATCTTTTTTATTCCTTTTCCATCCTCTTCTCAACTACATCTCGGAATGAGTCGGAAAGCTGGGAGACTATGTATAGGGCTGTCATTACTAAACCATGCGTTGTCACTTGTCTTTCCAGACAATCCTGAGTCCTAAAATCCAAGGCTGGATCAGAAGGACTCGCTTGTGCATTGGCCAGGTTTGGGGTGGCACCAACGCTACACTGGGTTCCCCGGACACTGTTGAGGTGTCTCCACATGTTGCTGCTCTCCAGAAGGGATGGTAAGACGTAGTGCACCCCAATGGGAAATAAGTCCAGAGAGTCAGGGTCTGCAGTAAACCAGTGTGCTTCTTTACTTGAGGAATTCCGGTTCTAAATATTACAGGCGAGGCATAGGGCTGGCTTCTCCAGTCTCCTCCCTGGCAGAAGAATGGTTTGATGCTGAGGAAAGGCCTGAGCTAGCTGTCCCTCTCTCTCTTTCAGAAGGCTGGTACCCTGGTCCGTCTCCGTGTCTTCTCCTGCTCACTTAGTAGTCTGGCAGAGCCTCCTCTTCCAAACACTGTTCCCCAACTGTAGAACACTAGGGGCTCTGACTGCTCTCCTTATATACAGTTTCTAGCTAGACTGGAACCTTCTAGGCGGGGGAGGTGGAATGGAGAAGCTCAGCACAATCAATTACAAAGTTAGCACTTCTGTCTGTCATAGACTTACATTAGAGCTTCAATGATACTCAATGGCAATGACACAGCAGTTTTCCCAGACAAAACAAGTTTCCAGGCATATCAACATAGCTAAAATCAGACATTTAAAAGGTCAGACTGTGTTGTTTGGTGGTAAACAACGTCTGGCTTTTTCCCTCCAAAATATACTCTTTTTTAAACCTAATGGTAATTGTGGAAAATTACCAGCTTCTTATGTAAAGTCCTAACAGTCTCTCGGTTTTCATTGAACCAGCATCTGTTCCAGGACATGAAGCAGTGGAATGACGTTGTTCATCCTTTAGTCCTGGCGACTGACAAATAACGTGGCCTCCTTAAAGGGCCTGAGCAAACGGCAGGTGTCACGCATGAGCTGCCACTGGTTGACATTGAAGTTACACAGGGGAGTACTCCTGTCCGCTTGGATCATCAAGAAATAGTTTATGGCCTTTCTCTGTTCGTATAGTCGGTCCAACATATGGAGGGTGGAATTCCAACAGGTGAAAATGTCGCATATCAACTCATGTTAGGGGATGCTGTTCTGCCGCAGCAGCTCAAGGAGGGTCTGCTTTGCGGTGTACAAGTAGCTAAAGTGCATACAAAGTTTCCTGGCCATTTTTAGGATGTCTTGCATATAAGTGGAAGACTTCAGGAACTGCTTGACAACCAGATTGAACACGTGTGCCATGCAGGGCACATGGCTCAGCCCTCCTTGACGCAGCGCTGACACCATGTTCTTCCCGTTGTCGGTCACCATGGTTCCGATTTTGAGTTGTCACTGAGAAAGCCAGGATTCGATTTCTTGATGAAGGACACGGAACAGTTCCTCCCCTGTGTGACTCTGTTTGCCAAGGCAAACAAGGTGCAGAACGTTGTGACACCGCCGTGCCCTGTACATGTGGTATGCTGGAGAGGCACTGTGAATTGTCCCTGCAGTGAAGGCTGAGGACATGGTGGAGGATGAGGAGGCAGAGGCGGACATTGTCGCAGGACCAACGGTGTGAGAACGTGGAGGCAGAAGCGGCATGACCTGGCCAAGTTGCTGGTGTGGCTGTGCAGGAACCACATTCACCCAGTGGGGTGTAAAGAACATGTATTGTCCCTGACCGTAGTTACAGCTCAACACGTCGGCGCTGCTGTGCACTTTGGCACACACTGATAGGCTCAAAAACTGGCCCACCTTCTGTTCTAAATGTGTGCGATACTGCCTTTTTGGAAAAGAAATGACGGCTTGGGGCTCTCCACCTCGGCTTGGCACAAGCCATCAGTTCTATGAAAGGTGCAAAGTCCACCACTTGGAAGGGGAGGGACTGCAGCACCAGCAACTTGGCCAGGAGCACGATCAGCTTCTCCGCCATTGGATGAGTGCTCACATACTGTTGTCTCTTGGCAATCGCTTCGGTGATCGATTGCTGACGGAATGACTGAGGAGGAGGAGGAGCAGGATCATCAGGACCAGCAGATGATGGGAAGGACAGACAGGAACCTTCGGCTGAGTTGGTAGAGCCTTGACTGCTTGAAATCGGGTGCGTGGCACTTCAGAGCCACGGTTCTCTCAGGCCACTGTATGACGACTCTGCATATGTTGACGCAGGGCCGTGGTGCCAACATTGGCACCCTGGCCACGCTTCATCTTCTGCCCACAGATTCTACAAATGGCCATGTTCTCCTCCTCCGGCAGCTTAATGAAAACTGCCGAGTAGGTGATTTTACCCCCAACACTCCGCACTGACTGACTGCTACCGCCTCTGCTTCCGTGAACCCCTGCACCACTACTTTCCGGGCAGGTAGGCTCCTGCGAAGTGGGTGGTCTACCCCGGGCACGTTTGGCTCCCGACCTCCCACTGCTGCCACCCTGCTGACTCCCGGCCACGCTACCGACTTGCTGGCCCTGCTGCTGCCTCACGGGCAGGCTGCCACCCTCTTCTCCCGATGATGAAGCCCCTAATTCACCCGGCTCCCAAGTGCGATCAGCTACATCATCATTGAGTACTGTCTGCACGTCACTGATGTCCTCCTCAACTGTCTCTGGGTCAGGAGCCTCACCGCTCGCAACACCAGCTCCGAAGCCACTCTCCTCATCACTACTTGCCCGCCTACCGGAGGAAGCGGCGGATGTCTCCTCCACATCTTGGCTGGCCAGTAGCTGCTGACTGTCCTCAAATAGCTCGTCCTCGCTGTATAGTCGAGCTGAGCCGACAGCATATAATACTTTGCTGAGGTAACAGAAAAGGACAGAGGCAGGTTGAGGACAGGTGAGGGTGCAGGGCCTGCTCCCGGGCCATGCCGACTAAGGGTTGTGTCTGACGAACCCACCGACTCTTGGCTGGGGGTGTCTGATGTCACTTGGGACAAAGTGGATAACCGAGTTAACCATTCAAGAACCGCTGGGTTGCTTGTCAAGACACGACCGCTAGATGACACCAGGAGCTCAGGCCTCTCGCTGCGACTCCTGCTGCCATGCCCCCTTACTCTGCTGCGACATGTGCCTGCGCCAGAAACATGTAGGCCTCTGCCACTCCCCTGTGCAGCGCCTGGCACTTCTCTGTCTGACACACTGTTAGATCAAATAAATAAATAAATAAAAAAGGAAATTAAAACACCCTAAAAAAGTCTGTAATTTTCTCACTTCACCACACAGCGGCTAATAAGCCCTTTTTTTCCCACTAATACACGCCACAAAAGGCTTTAGAACATATAACTGCACTGCACAAGGGCAAATAAGACGTAGAAATATTTCCTTGTAATAAACCCTGTTAATGGCTGTATCAAACAGCACTTGCACCCCAATAATAAGAACGGTTTGCTGGAATTACTGAGCTGTATAATGGCAATTTGGATCCGCAGTCAGTGCAGCAAGGTGTAATAGGATTGTTCCTATTACCCAGGCTGTGACATCCCCGACTGAACCCTGTTCTGCTTCAAAACTGTGGAATGATTCCTCGCTATCCTTTCCCTGAACTCCTATAAAGAAAAATCTAAGTTTTCCTTGCACTTTCCCTAGTGCCTGCTAATGTCTCTCCCTGCACTAAGTACACTGGATCCAAGATGGCTGAGGCTATTTATAGGGCTGTGACATCACAGGGCTGGCTGGCTGCTGATTGGCTGCATGCATGGCATTATGGGTTATCCCTGGATCCCAGAGTTCCTTGCTCCATCTCCTAACGTGCAGCAGCCATTTACCACGAAGCCTGAGGAAATTCGGATTCGGTGCAAATTGAATTTTCCTGAAATTCGGATCGAATTCCACTTTGTCAACTTCAATTCGCTCATCTCTAACGATGGCGTTTGTGGACATGTGTGTTATGTAGGAGAAGATGAAGCCTATGGACATTTGTGGATGGATGTGAGATATTCAACTTCTTGTAATGAAAATATAAATAATTTCCTTCTTAAGCATCCAATCATCAAAACACGGAGCCAACGTAAATGAGAATTTCCCAAAGCAAACAAATGAACACGATTGTAAGAATATTCCGGAGACATAAATCCTAGACAACTGATAGTCACCCGAGAGCAACAAACATACCACACAGGAAAGAAGACGGAACATTCTGGATTATTCTGTAACAAATAGCTGGAAGTCGAGTATCTAGTATGTATTGGACAATATAAAAGATAGATAGATAGATAGATAGATAGATAGATAATAGATAGATAGATAATAGATAGATAGATAATAGATAGATAGATAGATAGATAGATAGATAAGATAGATAGATAATAGATAGATAATAGATAGATAGATAGATAGATAGATAGATAGATAGATAGATAGATAGATAGATAGATAGACTGAAGCAGAGGGACAAAGAGATACTTATGAGACAGAAAGAAAGAAGAGGTCACCAGATTTGTTGTAGGGACAACTGTGTTATCAGTGATGCCATCTACGCTGATGCAGAGAGGGCGTCAAAAGATTAGCCTCCAGATATGGACTTTCGGGGAGGCAGGTTAAAACAGTGGTCAAATCTGATCCAATTTGAAATTGCTGTACTTGTAGTACCCCAGACTTAGGTGTACTATAATTTGTTTGTAATGGAAATGCTTTGTAATATTCATATAATGTCATTTTATTCACCAGTAGATGGGGTACGGTTGGCTGTATTTGGCAACTGGAATGAAACTTACCAACCCATTCCTCCCCTTTTATTAGGTGTGGGCTGGGCCGACTTCCTGCGAGTTATAGTTAGTTCATTATGTAGAAAGTAAGGAGTGAGGGAGCATATGATTCATCTCCCACTCCTCCAGTCCAGGTGGACCACAGAGGTGGCTCATCTACAAGGACATCATTGCCCCAGAGAGACTGGAGGTTCTTAGGCCACAAAAGACTTGCAAACTATGGCATATTTGAGTGAGTAGAGTGAGCAAGCAATAAAGCTATCAAGACTCCACTGCAATGTGAGGGGAAGCATGTCAAGACACCACCCCCACGGTTTAGGACAGTCATAGCTAGAAGCCTGCATCATACAGTGGACACCTATAGCCACATCTGCCAAAGTAAAGCCGTAGGGAAGATAATCCAGAGAGAGATAGCGTCAGCTAGCAAATTCCTCAGTTTCATCTTCTGCCACATTGCCAGTCTCCGTATTATCTGGGAGGAGAGAATTGCACTGTTTACGAGCTACGGATGAATGTGCTGCTATTTGTTTTATACACTTGTCGTCGTCACACTGGACTAAATTGTCCTCCACAAGTGTAGAAAACAATTACATTTGTGAGGTGTGGTTCTGTGAGGATTTCCACACATCTCCGGCTGATGCCAATAAATAGATCTGCCGTTGCTGACAGTGCCTATTTATCATTGGCCCAATTATTCCACTGCCTGCCTGTCCATCATGTCCCATACTGTTACTGCTGCTACAGTTGGTGCACCCCCTTGAGTGGAGGGGAGGTGAAGATTCATCAGGGAATTGATCTGGCTATTTCCCATGCAGTGACTATACCAGTGAGCAGCACATTCGTGGACTGAAACATCAGAAACAAAATGACCCACCACTAACGTAATACAGATAACTAACTGCGGTGGACAGCTATCGATATATCCTGAGATAATTAGTAGAATGGGTTTTGATTTGATATTACGCTTTAATGTGGGGGTCAGTTAACAGTAACTAGCAAGCTATCTTGGAGGCAATTATCACTAGGATATTCACATTGTGCAAATGTGAGTACTTTTAGTTTTAACACTGACAGGTTCCATACTGTACTGCCGCTGCCATGGCCACTACTAGTACCTCTACACAGTTGCACAATTCCTGCCTCGTCCATCAGGTTCCACGCTATACTGCTGCTGCTTTCAAAAAGGGGAGAACTTTTGGGCGCTTGTTCAGAACAAGGCAGTGCTTTTTCCAGTACTACCATGTGTGGCTCAGAACAAGACATTGATTCTTTTCATACTAACATGTGTATAAACACTAAGAGGCATCTGCCCACAATAGAGGACAATTTTTGGAACACTTTTAATTTTAAAAAGCATGAGACATGTGCTGGTGTGGTGTGTTTTTATATACGCTGTTTGGTAACACCGTCAGCAATGCTTCTACCCATAGCTATGTATGTCAGTGTCACTCTGACATTATTTGCTTTTGCTGTCATGGCATTCAAGAGCTTCAGTGGGGGTGGGTGAGGGACAGAAAAGACTATTATCTTATAAAAACGTAGCCTGTAATATAAATCCATTAAAAATAACCCTGAATAGTAAATAATGAAATCGAAAAAATAACAAAAAAACTCCACAATAGTGTAAGGGGCAGTTATATAGGTGTGGGTACGGGTCAGTAAATAAATGGGGCGGTTATCTATAAAATCTCACCCTATGTTGTCAGCCCTGCCTAAAAAACTGAATGGCTGCCCAGATAGGGGCGATCCCGTATCAGGAACCTCGTGCACGCCCTAGGATGGCCCTGATTTGGGATAAGTGGCCCACTTGATAAGTCCCAACAGGGCAAAAAACAGTAGAAGTAGGCTCAAATAAATCTGTGATCCTTAATCTTTCAGGAGTCACTTTATCTAAAACTTAACAGGCTATTCTAGCGAAAGGCCTATCTTATGTATCCACTACCCGGTTCAACCTTTTTGAATGGGTAAAAAATCTTCACCTATTCACTAGGAAACTGTGATGGCACAAAATGTTTTATTCATCTGATAAAAAGAGGTGTCTGGTACTGGGACTTGATCCCAGTGACCTACAAGGGTCTGATGATCTGATACAACTGCTAGATAAAAATGAACGCCCAAGGGGACAAGGCCCGTTCACTAATCTCAGAAACAAAAGTAGAAAAATGCCCCCCAAAACATTGGGTGAAGCAAATATTGATTTGTTTTCAAAGTCAGTGATAAGAGACCTAGAGTTGATCGAAGCAACTCAGTATCATAGGAACTACAGATCTAAAGAAATGGAGGCCTTACAACTACTAGGCCTGAACAAAAATCTGGTAATTAAGCCTTCTGGTAAGGCCGGCAATATTGTTGTTTTGACCCTTCAACAATATAAGGACATGTGCCTATCACTCCTATCAGACAAGAAAAGCTATTGAACTACTGAAATCTGATCCCACTGAGCTATTTTTACAGGAACTGTCCCAGATGCTACGGGAGGCCCTTGAGGGGAAATTGATCGACCGGAAGGAATTTGAATATCTTTAACCAACCTTCCCTAAAACAGCCACCTTTTATGGTCTCCCTAAAATACACAAGGGAACCAATTCCCTTCATAGGCCGACCGATAGTTTCTGGGATTGGAAGCCTGACTCAACGTGCAGGCACTTACATTGACCAAATACTTCGTCCATTTGTTGTAGTGTTACCATCTTACCTGCGGGACACCACAAATCTTCTTAAACGCCTTGAAGGCATAACGATCGAACCAAATACATGGCTAGCCTCAATTGATGTAGAGGCACTCTACACCTCTAAAAGTCTGGCAACAGTGAAGTTTTAACATCTTATATATTACTGTATCATTGTACTTACAATCCACTTGGTAATTGTGTTGATGGAGTCGTATTTGGAGTATTGCTAGTTTTTTATTTCATTTCCTCACATTGGGATCATCACTTTTGTGCATATTTGTTTATTATTTTGTGTACCTGTGGTAGTTGATTTATAATTTAGCTAGAGGCCACTTATTATCCCCAATCAGGGCCATCCTGGGGCGTGCAGGAGGTTCCTGATACGGGATCACACCTATCGGGGCGGCCATTCTGTTTTATAGGCAGGGCTGACAACATAGGATGAGATTTAGGGATAACCGCCCCATTTATTTACTGACCCGTACCCATAGCTATATGACTGCCTGTTACACTATGTAACATAGTAACATAGTACATAAGGCTGAAAATAGACATCTGTCCATCCAGTTCGGCCTGTCATCCTGCTAGTTGATCCAGAGGAAAGAAGTACTCCCTGGATCAACGACCCCTCTCTAGTAGCTGTAGCCTGTAATATTATTACACTCCAGAAATACATCCAGGCCCCTCTTGAATTCCTTTATTGTACTCACCATCACCACCTCCTCAGGCAGAGAGTTCCATAGTCTCACTGCTCTTATCGTAAAGAATCCTTTTCTATGTTTGTGTACAAACCTTCTTTCCTCCAGACGCAGAGGATGTCCCCTCGTCACAGTCACAGTCCTGGGGATAAATAGATGATGGGAGAGATCTCTGTACTGACCCCTGATATATTTATACATAGTTATTAGATCTCCCCTCAGTCGTCTTTTTTCTAAAGTGAATAACCCTAATTTTGATAACCTTTCAGGGTCCTGTAGTTGCCCCATTCCAGTTATTGCTTTAGTTGCCCTCCTCTGAACCCTCTCCAGCTCTGCTATGTCTGCCTTGTTCACAGGAGCCCAGAACTGTACACAGTCCTCCATGTGTGGTCTGACTAGTGATGTGTAAAGTGGTAGGACTATGTTCTCATCACGGGCGTCTATGCCCCTTTTGATGCAACCCATTATCTTATTGGCCTTGGCAGTAGCTGCCTGACACTGGTTTTTGCAGCTTAGTTTGCTGTTTATTAAAATTCCTAGGTCCTTTTCCATGTCAGTGTTACCGAGTGTTTTACCATTTAGTATATACGGGTGACTTGCATTATTCCTTCCCATGTGCATAACTTTACATTTGTCAGTGTTAAACCTCATCTGCCACTTATCTGCCCAAGCCTCCAATCTATCCAGATCCCTCTGTAGCAGTATACTGTCCTCTGTAGTATATATATATATACACAGTATGCTGTCCTCTGTAGTAAATATATATACACAGTATACTGTCCTCTGTAGTATATATACAGTATACTGTCCCCTGTAGTATATATATATACACAGTATACTGTCCTCTGTAGTATATATACAGTATACTGTCCCCTGTAGTATATATATACAGTATACTGTCCTCTGTAATATATATATATATATATATATATATATACAGTATACTGTCCTCTGTAATATATATATACAGTATACTGTCCTCTGTAGTATATATATACAGTATACTGTCCTCTGTAGTATATATATACAGTGTACTGTCCTCTGTAGTATATATATACAGTATACTGTCCTCTGTAGTGTATATATACAGTATACTGTCCTCTGTAATATATATATACAGTATACTGTCCTCTGTAGTATATATATACAGTGTACTGTCCTCTGTAGTATATATACAGTGTACTGTCCTCTGTAGTGTATATATACACAGTGTACTGTCCTCTGTAGTATATATATACAGTGTACTGTCCTCTGTAATATATACACAGTATACTGTCCTCTGTAATATATATATACAGTATACTGTCCTCTGTAGTATATATACAGTATACTGTCCGCTGTAGTGTATATATACAGTATACTGTCCTCTGTAATATATATATACAGTATACTTTCCTCTGTAATATGTATACAGTATACTGTCCTCTGTAGTATATATATACAGTGTACTGTCCTCTGTAGTATATATATACAGTATACTGTCCTCTGTAGTATATATATACAGTATACTGTCCTCTGTAGTATATATATACAGTATACTGTGCTCCTCCATGTTAATTACTTTACACAGTTTAGTGTCATCTGCAAAATAGATATTTTACTGTGCAAGCCAGTAAAGAGAATAGGGCCCAGTACTGACCCCTGAGGTACCCCACTAGTGACAGTGACCCCTCCAGTACTGACCCCTGAGGTACCCCACTAGTGACAGTGACCCCTCCAGTACTGACCCCTGAGGTACCCCACTAGTGACAGTGACCCCTCCAGTACTGACCCCTGAGGTACCCCACTAGTGACAGTGACCCCTCCAGTACTGACCCCTGAGGTACCCCACTAGTGACAGTGACCCCTCCAGTACTGACCCCTGAGGTACCCCACTAGTGACAGTGACCCCCCCCAGTACTGACCCCTAAGGTACTCCCCTAGTGACAGTGACCCCTCCAGTACTGACCCCTGAGGTACCCCACTAGTGACAGTGACCCCTCCAGTACTGACCCCTGAGGTACCCCACTAGTGACAGTGACCCAATCTGAGTGTGTACCGTTAATAACCACCCTCTGTTTTCTGTCACTCAGCCAGTTACTTACCCACATACAGACATTTTCTCCCAGTCCGAGCATCCTCATTTTATATACTAACCTTTTATGAGGTACAGTGTCAAATGCTTTGGAGAAGTCCAGATATACGACATCCATTGATTCGCCGCTGTCAAGTCTAGAACTTACCTCCTCATAGAAACTGATTAAATTAGTTTGACATGACCGATCCCTCATGAAGCCATGCTGATATGGCGTTATTTGCTTATTTCTGTTGAGATCCTCTAAGATAGCAACTCTCAGAAAACCTTCAAACATTTTCCCCACAACAGATGTTAAACTTACCGGCCTATAATTTCCAGGCTGTTTTTGGACCCTTTTTGAATATTGGCACCACATTTGCTATACGCCAGTCTGGTGGAACATTCCCTGTCAGTATAGAGTCCGTAAATATCAGAAATAATGGTCTGGCTAGGACATTACTTAATTCCCTTAGGATACGGGGGTGTATGCCACCCGGTCCTGGCGATTTGTCGATTTTAATCTTTTTAAGTCGCTGCTGTACTTCTTCCTGGGTCAGACAGGGAACTTTTAATGGGGAATTTACTTTTACATTCTGCATTTCATCTGACAGTTTATTTTCCTCAGTGAATACAGTGGAGAAAAACATATTTAATAGCTTTGCTTTCTCCTCGTCGCTCTCTGCAACTCCCCCCTCATTACTCTGTAAAGAGCCGACACCTTCAGGTTTATACTTTTTAACATTTATATAATTGAAGAACATTTTAGGGTTAGTTTTACTCTCTTTGGCAATTAATCTCTCGGTCTCTAGTTTGGCCGCTTTTATTTGTTTTATACATGTTCTATTTTTTTACTTATAGTTTTTCAGTGCTTCCTTGCTACCCTCCTGTACACTATTGTGTAGTTTTTTTGTTATTTTTTGGATATCATTATTTACTATTCAGGGTTATTTTTAATGGATTTATATTAAGGGTAGTAGTCTGTGAGATTAATGAGAACTGAATCTGAAACAAATTTTATGAAATTCACTTGTCTCTATTAACAGATATAAGATAGATAAAGAGAGAGAGAGAGATTGATAGATAGATAGATAGATAGATATGAGATAGATAGATAGATAGATAGATAATATGAGATAGATAGATAGATAGATAGATAGATAGATAGATAGATAGATAGATAGAAGATAGATAGATAGATAGATATGAGATAGATAGATAGATAGATAGATAGATAGATAGATAATATGAGATAGATAGATAGATAGATAGATAGATAGATAGATAGGAGAGATAGATAGATAGATAGATAGATATGAGATAGATAGATAGATAAATAGATATGAGATAGATAGATATGAGATAGATAGATAGATAAATAGATATGAGATAGATAGATAGATAGATAGATGATAGATAGATATGAGATAGATATATAGATATGAGATAAATAGATATGAGATAGATAGATATGAGATAGATAGATAGATAGATGGATAGATAGATGGATAGATAGATAGATAGATAGATAGATAGATAGATAGATATGAGATAGATAGATAGATAGATAGATAGATATGAGATAGATAGATAGATAGATAGATATGAGATAGATAGATAGATAGATAGATAGATAGATAGATATGAGATAGATAGATAGATAGATAGATAGATAGATAGATATGAGATAGATAGATACATAGATAGATAGATATGAGATAGATAGATAATAGATAGGAGATAGATAGATAGATAGATAGATAGATAGATAGATAGATAGATAGATAGATAGATAGGAGATAAATAGATAATAGATAGATAATAGATAATAGATAGATAGATAGTAGATAGATGCAGTCTCTGATGTCAGCTTTGTGGTGCCGGCGGTGAAGATAGGAAATATCTGCCCCCTGTAATATCTCAGGACTTACACTGAGGACAGTCACACCTGATAATATGATTATTACACCTCCGGTCGCTATATGAAATCTGCACAAAACTCCTTTCAGATAAATGCACAGAGTCCTGAAATCCATCCAAGGCCTCGCTCAGTTGCTTCAGTTTTAATCCTTCTAGATCCAGGTTACGACTGCTGGGAGACTCCTAAACCGTGTGATTTACCGCCGAGCCTGGTGAAACGTGAGGTTAATGGGGAATATGAGGAAGCGAGACGACCAGGTGCAGAAATTACTGGAAAGCCGGCTGGGGGTGATAGTCCCTCCATGTAAAAATTCTACGATATGAGAAATTGGCATATTTCTTATTTAGTCTTTCTTTTTAAATCTTTTACTATATTTATTCTTACTACTTTTAAAGCACCTCCTTGGGGTGAGTTCCCAAACCCCCCCCCCCCCTCAAGTCCCCATGTACAGTAGTACTGCCATACTGTGCCTACATAATACTGTAATGCAGTTCAAACATAACAATGCGCTATTAGATTCTATTTCATACTGCTATATAGGACCTACTTTTTTTTATATGCCATATAGTGCCCATTTAATACTTTGTCTACATAACAGTGCCGAGCAAAAAGGACATAACAATGTCCTATAGTGCACATGTAATATTGCTATACACTGCCTACATGATACTTTAATACTGTGCCGGTATAGTAATGCGCTATTTAGTGCCTGCATAATACTACCATGCAGTACCTTCCTAATTCTGCCATACAGTACCCACTAATTACTGTGTCTACTTAATAGTGCCATACTGTACCTAAGGCCTCTTGCACACGGCTGTGTGCTGGCCGGGCCCGTACTGCGGACCGCAGTGCACAGGCACTGACGGTGGGGCAGCCGCATGAGGAACGCAGACACATTCACTTTAATGGGGTCCATGATCTGTCCGTTCCACAAAAAGATAGAACAAGTTCTATTTTTTTGTGGAACAGAAGCACGGAACAGAATCTTATAGCAGTGCTTATAGGAGTGCTTCCGTGGGGGTTCCGTTCCGTGCTTCCACTCCGTTTCGCACCGCATCTCCGGATTTGTGGACCCATTGCGGGCAGCAATACGGCCATGGCGGGGCAACGGCCGTTCGCAAGACACATTTTACAGTGCCCATGTAATACTGCTGCACCGTGCTTACATAATACTTTAATACAGTGCAAATATAACAATATGCCAATCAGTTTATATCCTGCTATACAGTAGCCACATAATTCTGCCATGTAGTGTCCATATAACACTATGTCAATATAGTAGTGCCATACAATAAAGACATAGCCATTTCCTATATTGCCCATGTAATACTGTTATACAGTGACTGCAAAATACTGTAACAGTGCCAACATAACAATTTGCTATGTATTTAGTGCCTACATAATACTGCTATAAGTACCTACATAATTCTGCCATACAGTGTCTACTTATTACAGTGTCTACATCACAGTGTCACACAGGAAACACAACAATGCCCATGTATTACTGCAAAACCTTGCCTACATAATAATTTTATACAGTACTACCATAACAATGTGCTAATTAGTCCTTACATAATACTGATATACAGTGCCTACATAACACTGCTATAAGTAACTACATAATTCTGCCATACAGTGCTTACATAACACTGCTATAAGTTACTACATAATTCTGCCATACAGTGCCTACATAACACCGCTATAAGTACCTACATAATTCTGCCATACAGTGCCTACATAACACTGCTATAAGTAACTACATAATTCTGCCATACAGTGCCTACATAACACTGCTATAAGTACCTACATAATTCTGCCATACAGTGCCTACATAACACTGCTATAAGTAACTACATAATTCTGCCATACAGTGCCTACATAATTCTGCCATACAGTGCCCACTTATAACAACATCTTACAGTGGCCATATAATACTGTCATGAAGTAAAAGAATAGCAGTGCAACCTCAGTGCACTTAATACTGTCATACAGTGCCAACAAAATACCGCTTCCCCAAAGTGTTCAGAGGTTTGCTGAATAGTTGAAGCCAGTAAATGGCAGCACACCGTGGTAATTTTCCCAGCTTCTTACACAGTGTATTAACCCTTTGTATATCACGACGTGCTGCTCGATGTCTCCCATGAGCGCCCGACTGTATTCAGCACCATGGGCAGAGGGCGCCCTCTGTGACGACCCCAACCATTCCCCCTCATCTGAGGTAAAGAGGGGAGAAACCCCCACACCTTTACAGAGGGATTATACTATTTCTGAGCATTCCCTGCTGGTTCAGTGTCTGACAGAGCTCTGCTGTGCTCATTACCATAATACATGTTTTACTGACACAAGGCATTTCATGGTCATCGTATGCAGCGATTCTGAATTATATCCCAGCGAAACCGTTAGGGGAGTGCCTGTTGAACAGCTTGCCTACTGTTTCCATTATCATTCAGAAGACTAGTGAGTACAGCTCTGGAGTATAATACAGGATGTAACTCAGGATCAGTACAGGAGAAGTAATGTATGTACACAGTGACCCCACCAGCAGAATAGTGAGTGCAGCTCTGGGGTATAATACAGAATGTAACTCAGGATCAGTACAGGATAAGTAATGTAATGTATGTACACGGTGACTCCACCAGCAGAATAGTGAGTGCAGCTCTGGAGTATAATACAGGATGTAACTCAGGATCAGTACAGGATAAGTAATGTATGTACACAGTGACTGCACCAGCAGAATAGTGAGTGCAGCTCTGGGGTATAATACAGGATGTAACTCAGGATCAGTACAGGATAAGTAATGTAATGTATGTACACGGTGACTCCACCAGCAGAATAGTGAGTGCAGCTCTGAAGTATAATACAGGATGTAACTCAGGATCAGTACAGGATAAGTAATATAATCTATGTACACAGTGACTGCACCAGCAGAATAGTGAGTGCAGCTCTGGAGAATAATACAGGATGTAACTCAGGATCTGTACAGGATAAGTAATGTATGTACACAGTGACTGCACCAGCAGAATAGTGAGTGCAGCTCTGGAGTATCATACAGGATGTAACTCAGGATCAGTACAGGATAAGTAATGTATGTACACAGTGACTACACCAGCAGAATAGTGAGTGCAGCTCTGGAGTATAACATAGGATATAACTCAGAATAAGTACTGGATAAGTAATGTAATGTTTATACACAATGACTCCACTAGCAGAATAGTGAGTGCAGCTCTGGAGTATAATACAGGATGCACCTCAGGATCAGTACAAAATAAGTAATGCAGCATATGTAAAAAGTGACTCCATTAGCAGAATAGTGAGTACAGCTCTGGAGTTTAATAAACGATGATTACAGATACATTTTCTAGTGACATCTAAATCTGCCTTCTTCATCCAGATTTCCTCCGTAGGCTTTTGATCTCTGGGGCCCATGACCTCACCCTTACTTGATTATTACCATATTCCTATTGGCACATTAATAAGTAAATCCTCTTTTAATTACATTTTATATGAAGCACGTGTTACTTTATTTCTCCACTTGCTACATTTCTGTTCCTTTTTCTGTGTCGGTTTACCAGGATCCTATAGAAATATCCTGTGATCACAGGGCAGCCATTAGTTGTACCGCGCCGCAGCGCCCACGTGTGAGCGCCACATGCCGAGTACCCAGGATGCTTTGCCGCTGCTCTCCACCAGCCTGATTGTTTTAGAGTTGGATCATGGCCGGGTTCAGAGCTGCCCCTTCCATGTTGTGCGCAGAATTTGGCTATTTAAGTGGAAAGCATAAAATATGGTGCAGATCGTGTAGTGTGAAGACGTATAATAACGCTGGCCGAAGAGTAAGCCATGTGGAACCATCTTCTGACTATGTTGGGTCTTGACAAACTGAACATCATAATGGTTGTCACATTAGGTAAGTAGGTGGAAAAGGGTTGAGAGGTGTCTGGTTTGGTGTCCATGTCAATGAACTGCAATACCAGATACATCTATGGACAACAGGGGTGCTGTTTTTGGCAGAAAGCAGACATATCAGGCGGGTGAGGCACCACTCCGACATTGCTTCTGAGGATAGTCTTGGCCCAATATAGCTGTAGAATCTGGCCACTAGATGGTAGCAGTGAAATCTGGCCAAGGTAATTTTCCAAAACTTTGCTAGAAAAGCTGAATGGCAAAGCTGTGGCCCTGTGTGTGCAGTGAGTGGGGACCCAGCTGACCAGTAGGAGGGGCTGAATGAAAGCATCGGGCAAGCACCATGTTTCTTTATGTGACTGTGAGCTGCATTCTTTTCTCTAACCCCCCAGCTGGGGGTGAGTACTCAGTAAGGGCATGCTGCAGCATCTGCTGCAGCGAGACACGTAAAGCCCAGCTGTGTAGAGGGAAAAGGGGCCTACCCTGCAGAAGCGGCTAGGAGCTCAGTTTTACCTGATGAGAGATTGAACAAAGGAGACAGGCTGCAGACCAGGCACAGATTGAACAGGCCATAGACCACAACTAAATGAGTCCATTACTAGAGCATATAGCAGATGGATGCAGGCGCGACCAGATGTAGTGATGACGAGAGAGAACACAGTGGCAGGTGAGAGTTGGTAAGCAGTTATATTCTTCTACATAAGAGCAGTATTATAGTAGTTATATTCTTGTACATGGGAGCAGTATTATAGTAGTTATATCCCTGTATATAGGAGCAGTATTATAGTAGTTTTATTCTTGTACATAGAAGCAGTATTATAGTAGTTATGTTCTTGTACATAGGAGGCAGTATTATAATAGTTATATTCTTGTACATATGAGGCAGTATTATAGTAGTTGTATTCTTGTACATAGGAGCAGTATTATAGTAGTTATGTTCTTGTACATAGGAGGCAGCATTATAGTAGTTATATTCTTGTACATAGGAGCAATATTATAGTAGTTCTATTCTTGTACATAGGAGCAGTATTATAGTAGTTATGTTCTTGTACATAGGAGGCAGTATTATAGTAGTTATATTCTTGTACATAGGAGCAGTATTATAGTAGTTATATTCTTGAACATAGGAGCAGTATTATAGTAGTTATATTCTTGTACATAGGAGCAATATTATAGTAGTTCTATTCTTGTACATAGGAGCAGTATTATAGTAGTTATATCCCTGTATATAGGAGCAATATTATAGTAGTTTTATTCTTGTACATAGGAACAGTAGTATAGCAGTTATATTCTTGTACATAGGAGCAGTATTATAGTAGTTATATTCTAGTACATAGGAGGCAGTATTATAGTAGTTATATTCTTGTACATAGGAGGCAGTATTATAGCAGTTATATTCTTGTACATAGGAGCAGTATTATAGTAGTTATATTCTTGTACATAGGAGCAGTATTATAGTAGTTATATTCTTGTACATAGGAGCAGTATTATAGTAGTTATATTCTTGTACATAGGAGCAGTATTATAGTAGTTATATTCTTGTACATAGGAGCAGTATTATAGTAGTTATATTCCTGTACATAGGAGCAGTATTATAGTAGTTATATTCTTGTACATAGGAGCAGTGTTATAATAGTTATATTCTTGTACATAGGAGGCAGTATTATTGTAGTTGTATTCTTGTACATAGGAGCAGTATTATAGTTGTTATATTCTTGAACATAGGAGCAGTATTATAGTAGTTATATTGGAGCAGTATTATAGTAATTCTATTCTTGTACATAGGAGCAGTATTATAGTAGTTATGTTCTTGTACATATTAGGCAGTATTATAGTAGTTATATTCCTGTACATAGGAGCAGTATTATAGTAGTTATATTCTTGTACATAGGAGGCAGTATTATAATAGGTATATTCTTGTACATAGGAGGCAGTATTATAGTAGTTATATTCTTGTACATAGGAGCAGTATTATAGTAGTTCTATTCTTGTACATAGGAGGCAGTATTATAGTAGTTATATTCCTGTACATAGGAGCAGTATTATAGTAGTTTTATTCTTGTACATAGGAGCAGTATTATAGTAGTTATATTCTTGTACATAGGAGCAGTATTATAGTAGTTATATTCTTGTACATAGGAGGCAGTATTATAGTAGTTATATTCTTGTACATAGGAGCAGTATTATAGTAGTTGTATTCTTGTACATAGGAGCAGTATTATAGTTGTTATATTCTTGAACATAGGAGCAGTATTATAGTAGTTATATTGGAGCAGTATTATAGTAGTTCTATTCTTGTACATAGGAGCAGTATTATATTAGTTATATTCCTGTATATAGGAGCAGTATTATAGTAGTTATATTCCTGTATATAGGAGCAGTATTATAGTAGTTCTATTCTTGTACATAGGAGCAGTATTATAGTAGTTATATTCTTGTACATAGGAGAAGTATTATAGTAGTTATATTCTTGTACATAGGAGCAGTATTATAGTAGTTCTATTCTTGTACATAGGAGGCAGTATTATAGTAGTTATATTCTTGTACATAGGAGCAGTATTATAGTAGTTTTATTCTTGTACATAGGAGCAGTATTATAGTAGTTTTATTCTTGTACATAGGAGCAGTATTATGGTAGTTATATTCTTGTACATAGGAGGCAGTATTATAGTAGTTATATTCTTGTACATAGGGACAGTATTATAGTAGTTATATTCTTGTACATAGGAGGCAGTATTATAGTAGTTATATTCTTCTACATAGGGACAGTATTATAGTAGTTATATTCTATATGTTTGGTTTGTGAGTGTTGTCTCTGTTTTCCCTAATATTTTTTCTATGTTTTTGCTGAGTTATCACAGTTAATATTTCATCACCTTCTTTCTTGTGACCTCTTTAAATTCCCCATGTGCTTTGCCTTCCCGTAATGCAGATTATTGATAAAGTTCAGTAATTGTGGTGTAATTACAGCCATATGGTGTGAATCAGAGATAAGAATCCCACTCCACCCTCTGCATTGAGTAATCCTATGGGAGACTCCACCTATTCTCTGGATATAGTGACATAGTGAACATATGTGGCCTGGCTGATTATAATAGTCTGTTTTTTACCGGTTCTGCCGTTTTATAGCTGTCTTTGGTGCAGTGGATGAAAGGTGTGTAGAGCTGTAACCTGATGTTACGGGACTGTCATGCATATTATCAGGCCCCCTAAGTATCAAAGATATTTCGGCTTTCTTAGCTGCACAGCTCCAACATATGCAGGGATGGGAGCGGATGGATAAAACAGATTCCAGGAAAGGTCTGATTGCAGCTCTGACTGGCCAACACCCTCCTATAGAGGCTTTAGAGGCACACACGCTAAAATTACATGTGCCGACTATGCCTACGCTACAACTTATGCACAAGGTGTGGTGGACTGTCAGAGATATGCTGGAAATAAAGGGATGCACTAAATATACCCCGTTATGGCGTAATCCTTGGCTAGGAGAAATTTTTATGTTGGAGGGGTCAGAGGAATGGATTCGGAGGGGTGTTAAATATGTGTCACAGGTGATGGAGGGGGACACCCTGAAATCCTTTCAGCAGTTACAGAAGGATTTTGGCCTTCCCAATAACATGTTCTTTGCATTTTTGCAGCTGAGACATGCGATACAATGTCAGGGAAAAATGTCCCTATGTCTATTGCTAAATCGGCTCTGTTTGATCAGGTAGTGAAAGCTTCAACATCATATAAGCTTATATCTTTTGCCTACAGCTTCCTTAAAGGGTTTCTGTCATCACGTTTTGACATTATAAGTTGTCTGACATTAGCTATATGCTAACGTCAGAGCAGCTTGATAATGTCTTTTTTATAAAAATCCGATTTATATTTAGGCTAAAAAACGTACTTTTATAATATGTAAATTAGCCTCTAGGAGCAGGGGGGTCATTGCCCTGCTCCTAGAAGCCTGGCAGGCAACTGCTGGCACGCCCTTCTAATTTGAGTGACAGTGCTGGCTGCGATCCTCCGCACTGCCTCCTATGAATCCTGCGCCTGCACGGCCGCTCTGTATTCGGCGCGGGCGCGGTGAGCAGAGGACGCTGGTGCCTTACAGAGCGGCCGTGCAGGCGCGGGATTTCACAAGGAGACAGTGCCGGAGGATCGCTGCCCGGCACTGTCACTCAAAGTAAGAAGGGGCGTGCCAGCAGGTTGCCGCACGGAGCTTCTAGGAGCAGGGCAACGCCCCCCCTGCTCCTAGAGGCTAATTTACATATTATAAAAGTACGTTTTTTAGCCTGAATATAAATCGGATTTTTATAAAAAAGACATTATCAAGCTGCTCTGACATTAGCACATAGCTAATGTCAGACAGCTTATAATGTCAAAACGTGATGACAGAAACCCTTTAAGGAAAAATGCATGGGAGACCTGATAGTGGGGCTTAAAGATAGATGGGAGAGTGATGTGGGAGCTCTCACTGAGGCACAGTGGCGGGATATCCTGGAGTTTACGCCTAAACTGTCTCTCAGTGAGGCGCAACGTCGGCCTCAACTATTTTTGTTGCACAGAGTGTATCGTACTCCCTTGATGTTATGCAAAATGGGTTTACGTCCAAATGCTAACTGTCCTAGGTTCGTAGTGGGCGAAGCAGATCTCATTCACATGATGTGGCTCTGCAATGGGTTGGAAGCCTTCTGGAAAGCTGTCTTTGATGTTTTAGACAAAACCTTTGGAGTTGTTATTCCTAGGACGCCGGTGGTAGGGGTTTTAGGTCTTGTTCAGGAATTAGGAATTCCCGAAAGCAGTAAGGTGGCAGCTGCTAGGCTACTCTTTTCTGCACGACGCCTGATCGTGAAATACTGGATCCAGCCAGTTGGCCCGAGTATACAAGAATGGGTGGGGGCAGCCAACTCTTTAGTCAGTCTGGAAAAAGGTATATACAAAAAAAGAGGGGCCATTAAGAAGTTCCGAAAACAGTGGGAAAGCTGGGTTACGCTTTCTGGTGTAGCTTCACAGGAGTTGCGGAGGTCATTGCTGCGAGATGCCATGTCGATGCCTGGTGTTATATAGTGCCCTCTCAGGTCAGGTTTTGATTCCTGTACAAGGATGGACTCTTGGGGATGCCGCACAGAGGGGAAGAGGGGGGGGGGGGTTACCAGTTATTGGTTCCTATAGCTCCACTTAGGAGCTTTATTTTTGTTGATCGCTTGGACTTTGAGTTATTCATGTTGAAAAGCGAAAATGTTACTTGGCACAGGAGAATGTCTACGGATCAAGACTTATTATGCTACGATGCTCTGTCGGTCAAGTTATATTTGTATCATGACTATATTTCTATTGCACTGCTCATGTATTAGTGTATCGTATGCGGGAAACTGCATTTCTGTGTATTATCTCCTGTGTTATATTTTTTCAATAAAAAAATATCTGATTTTAAAAAAAAAGAAAGATATTTCGGCTGCCTCAAGCATCTTGATGCTTCTGCACATTTGTACTGACTTCCTGCTGATCTTGAGAAGACAATTAAAAAAAGTAGAGCTGCAGTGTAAAGCATGGGGGAGTGACATAGCTGCAGATTACTTCAGGTTTTAGTAGCCAGTTATCGAGCCATTTGTGCCAAAATAGTACAATGCTTAAATGCTGCCATTCAAAACAACCAGTTTTGCTGCAGTGTAGAGCATAGAGGAGCACCGTGAAACCCACCTTCTGTTATATTACAGGCACAGACTACCGTAGACTCCAACTGACAATGCAGCTAACCTGGAGATGTATTCCAATGGAGCATGCATGACTCCTTCAGCTCTGCTACATATGTGCTCATGCTGTATCTGTCTGATCGGATGCAAGTCTTGTTGAGTAGCCACAACGTCGTTACACATTTTGGGACTTTCCAGGCCTGAAAAATAACCTGCAAGCGCCCAAAATGCGTCACGTCAACATTCATTCTTGTGACTGCTTGGAAATGTTTCTGTTTGGAGCGAAGTCAGTAGTAGGAATATCCCCCCACCATCCCGATCCTGAAGACCCCTACTCCCCGAGCAGCTCCTATGTGAACCCTTGTTGTCCCTTTGCTCGGGAAACCTTTGCCCCAATTGACAGCAGTCCCGTCCCAGATTATGACTTGTGCGAGACGCCAACATCGACAATCCGGGATGGTCTCCATCCGGAGTATCCAATTAAGAATTCTCATTCTAACACCCCTATGGGGGGCTTGTTGTTTTTTTGGAGGTCATCTGGTGGAAATGACTGTGTCTGTATATTGGGGATTATGTCTCCCCCAATTATTATGGATTGACACACATGATATTCGCCTTTGGTGACTTTCTCACGCCATAGTTATCCAGGTCACTTACCTACTTACCGATCCCTACCAGGACTGCCCACTCCTGGGAGGGGTTTACATAAAATCTCCCCGTTTTTAGACCAAATATACCAGAATTGTCCCTGAAAATAAGGGACTTTTGGCATTTATGGAACTATAATTGTGTTGTCATGGCTGGTGTAGACGTGTGATATTACTGGAGTGATTGTCGTCTGATCAGATGAAGAAAGCAACACTTTCCATTGATGAAACCTTTGTTCTTAAAGGAAATGTTCACATTCGACACTCTTCTTAATATATTTAATATTATTCATATTAATATTTAATAGCCTTAATATTGTTAATATGTTTGTAAGGTTCAGAGCTCCAAATCTGCCACATAGAGTTGGATGAAACTATTCTTCCTACCTGCTGCCACCACTAGGGGGAGCTCACTGCATACTTGTTATTATAGAGTTCAGGGTAGAAACAATAAGCCATTAACTCCTTAGCTCCCCCTAGTGGCAGCTGGAGGTATGCAGAATTTTCCCCTGACATTCAATTCATAGGGATTTTCAGGGAGTTCGATATTAATGGTCTATCCTTGGGATAGGTCATCTATATCTGATCAATGGGGGTCTGACTTTTGACCCCCCCCCCCTCCACTTGCCAATCAGCAATTTGCATAGGGATGTGCTTGGTATTGCAACCCAGGCACAATTACTGGAATGGGACTGAGTTGTGCCCAGGCCATGTGACCGATAACCGGGAGCTCCTGATCAGTGGATGTGTTAGGACCATGTGCTATCTGCAGGATACCGCCCATATCCACCATAATGACTAATATCAGTTATTTCTAATCCAAGCTATTTCATAAAACCCTACGAATGCCAGTATCATTAGCAACCGCGGCATGTAAGGATATTGAGGAGGCTCCCTCTGTCAACCCATTGGCTGCTTGAGGGTAGCTGACATGTTCCCTCAGCAGCTGAGGTGTTAACATTCCCAGGACTTTCATAGTTAAAGCCTATTAGGCCCTGCCAGAGGCGTAGCCTAATAGATTGGTTGTCAGTGATATTATGACAAGTGATAATTCTTTGGAATGGATTCCTTAGCATTGTGCCAGTGCTAAGAGGGCAGCTGCTTCTGGTCCCCTGGTGGGCAAAAAAATAGTCAAATTAAGTTACCTGCTTCCTGACTGCCGCCATACATGTATGGCAGAAGTCGGGTCTTCAAATATAGCGCCAGATTTCTGCTGTTTTAAACAGGAGACACCCGGGGCTAGTGTCTGTGATTGGCGTTAATGCTGATGGCAGGCATTTAACCCCTCAGATGCTGTGGTCAGATGTACCCATGGCATCTCGGGTAGCTTTCCCCAGGAGTGCTGCACTGTCAGGGCCCAGAGATCGGGGAAGCCGTTCATTCTTTGTGGTCGTCTCGAGCCTTTGAAAGGCACTAGGCTACCACAACAATACAATCCCATGGAGCCCTACCTGTGATATTGAATTCCCCATAAACAGCTATGATAATTCAAGATCATATGTTAAAGTGCCCATAGGGGGACTTAAAAAAGTAAAAAAAAAAAAAGGACAGCAGACACCTGGGGCAAATGTATGCGATCGGCGATAACACCGATCACAGACATTTACATCCTGTGGTCAATTGTGGCTTTAAAAAAAAGTCTAAACATTTTTAAAAATATATAAAAAAGATAAAATATATTTATATAACGACTTGCCCCATAATAAAAATAAGTAAACAATAAAAAAATATCATAAACATCGACGCCTCCAAAAATGCCAAAACTATTAACATATAAAAGTATTTTAAACGTCATAACGTAAAAAATAAAAAAATCGAAATGGTTGATTAACAATTTTTTTGCCTCTTTCGAACATATGGAATAAAATGTGATCCAAAAGTAATAGAACTCCAAAGTAGTATCAATAAGCAAAACATGAGCTAACACAGATCTGTTGACTCAAATATAAAAAAGTTATGGGGGTCAGAATGATGCTTAAAGAAAAAATCTATCAGTGTTATGTAGGTACTATACGGTAGTATTATTTGGATAGTACGTGAAGTATTATTTGCCACTGTATGGCTGCATTATATGAGCACTTTATGGCAATTTTATTCCGACATTGAAAGGTAGTATCGTGTGAAACATATATCAGTGTTATGGAGGCACAATATGGTAGTATTATAATTAGATAGTGTATTAAAGTATTATTTGGCTTTTTATGGCAGTATCCATGCATAGGTAGAAAGTGGTCCGCAGGCGGAAAGCATGTGCTTGCGCATATAGGAAAATGCACTGGCCTGTCCGGTGGCCAGGACTGTGGGAGAACGCATAGGCCACTGTTTTTTCCTATATTGTGCAAGCACGACCACCACTGATGGATTGCAGGGTGGTCGTGAACATGGAAACCAGCAGGGTATAATGTGATGGGAAAATGAATCCGGCCAGCAAAGGAGGCAACATGGACAATCACAATACATTAGTAAATGGCTTCTAAGAACTTTCTCTACATGATAAAGGCCATTTGATAAAGTGAGAGTGCCCCTTTAATATGGGGGACTTTTAACCCAGACATCTCATTACTGGACTCATAGGCCAATTTACATTCTTGTAACATTTTTACCGACCACCCGCAGCGCCAAGCGCAAATCATAAAATTGTTTCCTCGCCAAATCAGTTCTCGTTCACATTTAGTAAATCCTTCTATAATTACTTCTCCTGATACACGACGCCCGTAACGAGCAAGGCCAAACACTGGGATACATTAAGAGAAACCGGAGAGCGCTGTATGTACGTGAATAGAATGCAAGTCGTGGGAATCACTTCATAGAATGCTGCATCAACAAACGGCAAAGCAAAAGTTATGACAACGTGGGATAACAATTAAAGACCTATTCTACAAAGTGGCAGGATGGTAGAAGGAACCATCTGGTCCCCTAATTCCTGCTATGCGGTGTATATCTGGCAGTGCAACGGGTACCCTAGGGGCATAACCAGAAGGGGGCTGAAGATGAGTACACGTGCCTCCAGTACCCGGGCCATTAGGGTCCAAATTTATTTTAGGCTGTGGTCACAGGCTTATTTTAGGGTCTGGGTTCTGCATGTATTAAGAGTCTGGTTGGGGGATCTATTTATTTTGGTGCCTTTTCAGTGTTTCTCTTTATTCTGGGGTCTGATCTGTGGCCTGTAACTTTTTATGATCTGGTTTGAAATCTGTATTTATTTAGGCATCTGGTCTGGGGTATAGTCTAAAGTCTGCTCTGGGGTCTGTATTTTTTAGGCGTCTGATCTGGGGCCTCTATTTATTCTAGGGTGTTGCCTGGGGTCTGCTATTTCACATCTGGCCTGGGGTCTGTAAACATTCTGGGGTCTAGATTGAGGTCTGGTCTGGGGTCTGTGATTTTTAGGCGTCTTATCTGGAGCTTCTATGTATTCGAGGGTGTTGCCTGGGGTCTGTAAACATTCTGGGGTCTACTCTGAAGTCTGCTCTGGGGTCTAGTGTACAATCTGAGGTCTGATCAGTGGTCTGTATATTTTAGGCGTCGGGGCCTGTATTTATTATAGGGTGTTGCCTGCGGTCTGTAAACATTCTTTATACATTCTGGGGTCTAGTCTGAGGTCTGCTCTGGGGTCTTTATACATTCTGGGGTCTAGTCTGAGGTCTGTCTGGGGTCTTCATACGTTCTGGGGTCTAGTCTGAGGTCTGTCTGGAGTCTTTATACATTCTGGGGTCTAGTCTGAGGTCTGTCTGGGGTTTGTATTTATTCATGGGTCTAGTCCGGGGTCTATCTTTTAGATGTCTGACCTGGGTTCTTGCCTGGGGCCTGCATTTATTCTAGGGTCTTGCCTGGGGTCTATTTATTCTGTATTTATTCTGTAGTCTGTATTTATTTTGGGGTATGTTCTAGAGTGTATCATTTTTAGTATTTGTTCTAGGGTCTTGCATGGGATTCATTTTTATTTAAGATCTCGTGTGTGGTCTGCATTTATTCTGAAATCTGGTGGTGTATGTATTTTTCAAGATCTGGCTATGCGTTTTTTTAAGCTCTTCTCTGGGTTCTGTATTTATTCGGAGTCTGGTCTGAGGTTCATATTTATTCTGGGATATGTTCTAGAGTCTATATTATTTAGATCTGGCATCTGTATTTATTCTCTAGTCTAAAGGGTCTGTATTGTTTTGTTCTAGTTTTGAAATCTGTATGTATTCTGGAGTCTGGTCTTGAGCGTTCTTCTTTACGGTCTGGTCTGGGGTCTGTGTATTAACTTTGGGGCCTGGGAGGCCTATATTTTTTAGATCTGGTCTAGGGTCTATATTCTGTAGTCTAAGGTGTATATTTTTAAGATCTGGTTTTGAAGTCTGTTTTTATTCTGAGTCCTGGTTTTGGGCATGTTTCTTTAAGATCTGGTCTGGGGGCTCTATTTATTATGGGGTCTGGTATTTGCATTTACTCTGAGGTCTGGGGGGTGGTCTATATATTTTTAGATTTGGTCTGGGGTCTGGTGTATTTTGGGGTCTGGCCTGTGTATTTACGTTGGGGTCTGGTGGTGGGTGTCTATTTTTTTTGGAGCTGGTCTGGGGTCTGTATTTATTTGTATGGATTCCAACTTATGTGCGTGTAGGAAATCCATGGTCCCATACCTCTGTGTGCTTCCCGTTTCCATACCGCTATCATACGGGGGCAAATAGAGTGTCTGAGGGACTATACTGTGGACCTTCAGTGCCGTTCATGGCACTACCACGTGGATGAAGCTATTGTACCAGTTTTACAAGACAAGTGGCCACTGATCAGTCCTTTCACCCAAAAACCATCTATCACGTACCCCCCTTCCCCCAGACCTGTAGAGCTGTGGACCTAAGAAAAGCCAGAAGTGGTAACCAAGTACTAGATCTCAAATTTCAGACCTTGAAATGTGTCTTTCAGAGAAGCCCAGTTTATCACTGGGCCCCTGCATCTCCAAAGGCCCCTCTCTCCAAGTATTGTACATCTAGTCACTCGGGATAATGTTGGCTTCAGGAAGCCCTATAATGAAAAAAAACATGTTGTCTCCAGAAAACATAGGCTCTGGTTCCCACCCACACATGGCAGAACGATCCCGACATCTCCAGGCGTCCTGGTAAATAATTTTATGGACTCACTTGGCGCAACAATGCCATTCTTGTCCGGTTTACGGGGTTTTGTTCTAAAACGCTTCATTTAAAGGGTCCCACAAATCCAACGCAATTATTTCCCAGCTTTAGTGATGCCAAACAGGACAACATCTCCTCTGTCAGGCTCTAGAGCACCACTTGTTTTTATAGTTCCTCTCTCTTAACCTAGAGCAGTTACCAAAAATGTCTACTGGGGTGGTGTCAACATAAAGCCTTGCCAGGGACTGGGCCATGAGTGCCACCTTGTATGGTCTGGAGAAGGAACGTCGATAGCTCACAGGCATGACCTGCACAGAAGATGCTGCCCGTCTGATGCGTAAAGCAGCACAAGGGGTTATTTCATCTAGAGTTTGGCTTGGATCTTGGTAAGGAGATGACCTCATGTCTCGGCCATTGTCTCAAAAACTGTTAAAGCCATCAGGACTGTGCACTTGACGGAGCAGATAGGACAACTCATGTGAGTCGCTAAAGCAGATGTCCACCGTCTCATGTGGACATGGCCAACAGAACCCCAAAAGCCCCATCTTACCTGATTTTTCTAGCTTTCACCCTCAGACTGACATTTAAAGGGATTATCCCATGATTTATGTAATAAATGAAAATCAGACATCATATATAGAACATGACAATGTCTAACAAACCTAGCACCAGCCCTGTAGCTCACATGGAACCGGAGATCTCCCTATTTAGTGCTCTCCCTATCACAGCTCAGGGGTTTGTCCTTTCTGCTGCAGCTCTCTCCCTATCACAGCTCACGGATTTGTCCTTTCTGCTGCAGCTCTCTTCCTATCACAGCTCAGGGATTTGTCTTTTCTGCTGCAGTTCTCTTTCTTCAGGAGATGTGCCCTTTCTGCTGCAGCCCTCTTCCTATCACAGCTCAGGGGTTTGTCCTTTCTGCTGCAGCTCTCTCCCTATCACAGCTCAGGGGTTTGTCCTTTCTGCTGCAGCCCCCTCCCTATCACAGCTCAGGGGTTTGTCCTTTCTGCTGCAGCCCCCTCCCTATCACACTCAGGGGTTTGTCCTTTCTGCCGCAGCCTTCTCCCTATCACTGCTCAGGGGTTTATCCTTTTGCTGCAGCTCTCTTCCTATTACAGCTCAGGGGTTTGTCCTTTCTGCTGCAGTTCTCTTTCTATCACGGCTCAGGAGATGTGCCCTTTCTGCTGCATCCTTCTCCCTATCACAGCTCAGGGGTTTGTCTATTCTGCTGCATCCCTCTCCCTATCACAGCTCAGGGGTTTGTCCTTTTTGCGGCAGCTCTCTCCCTATCACAGCTCAGGGGTTTGTCCTTTCTGCTGCAGCCCTCTTCCTATCATAGCTCAAGGATTTGTCCTTTCTGCTGCAGCCCTCTTCCTATCACAGCTCAGGGATTTGTCCTTTCTGCTGCAGCTCTCTCCCTATTACAGCTCACGGATTTGTCCTTTCTGCTGCAGCTCTCTTCCTATCACAGCTCAGGGATTTGTCCTTTCTGCTGCAGTTCTCTTTCTTCAGGAGATGTGCCCTTTCTGCTGCAGCCCTCTTCCTATCACAGCTCAGGGATTTGTCCTTTCTGTTGCAGCTCTCTCCCTATCACAGCTCAGGGATTTGTCCTTTCTGCTGCAGCCCCCTCCCTATCACAGCTCAGGGGTTTGTCCTTTCTGCTGCAGTTCTCTTTCTTCAGGAGACGTGCCCTTTCTGCTGCAGCCCTCTTCCTATCACAGCTCAGGGGTTTGTCCTTTCTGTTGCAGCTCTCTCCCTATCACAGCTCAGGGGGTTGTCTTTTCTGTTGCAGCTCAGGGATTTGTCCTTTCTGCTGCAGCTCTCTTCCTATCACAGCTCAGGGATTTGTCCTTTCTGCTGCAGTTCTCTTTCTTCAGGAGATGTGCCCTTTCTGCTGCAGCCCTCTTCCTATCACAGCTCAGGGGTTTGTCCTTTCTGCTGCAGCTCTCTCCCTATTACAGCTCAGGGGGTTGTCCTTTCTACTGCAGCTCTCTCCCTATCACAGCTCAAAGATTTGCCCTTTCTGCTGCAGCTCTCTTCCTATCACAGCTCAGGGGATGTGCCCTTTCTGTTGCAGCCCTCTTCCTATCACAGCTCAGGGGCTTGTGTCTTTTCTGTTATGCGCGCCTTTAAGGCCAGGGTGACTCTTCGACTGAATAGTTGCTCTATGATTGAGATTACTTGGACCCAGCTAGAAGTTGATCAGAGGCACAAGTGGCTTCAGGTTTAGAAAGTAGGCGCAATCATGATGAAACAGATTTCTTGAATTTACTGTAAGTGGCCAAGCTCTATAGGATCTCAACCTACCCGGCTAAATTGACTGTAGGCTACACATCCTATCCTAGCATCCCCCACCACCCCCTGCTGATCCGCATGGGCGGGGTCAGACCTGCTATTGGCTGTACACGCGGCCATATCACCGCTGCCTACACGGGGCTCCCACCACCTGCTTTTATCTTGCAAGGGTTGAACTATGTGGGCACTACGGTGTTAAGAATGGATGGTGAAGTGAGTGGCACGTGTGCTAGGTGTCTGGCGGTGGGTGCATTCATTGTGATTTACATACTGTGCCCCTCATGGGCGTTCACCACCGTCAAGACTCTCCATGCTCGTAAGCGGCATCTGTATCTCATAAGTATGCGGGGCCGCCGCTGCCCTGATTAACCATTTGTACTCCGCAAGACAAATGACATCCCTGGTGACCCGGGAGCAAGGAGCAATCTACAAGTACATTCAGCTGTATACCTAGCGACCCCATGTTGCAGGTGAGCAGCCTGGATACAATTGTGACAAACCCTCAGCGGTGACAAATATTAGCTCAGGTATTCCTATTCATTGACAGAGGTCTTGAAAATGGTGTGGAATTAAAATCCAAAGTCAGTCACAAAGTCGGTGGTTTAGTGACTTGACTTCAGTGACTTGAAGTTGCACTGCCGAGTAAGCAGAGCCGCAGTGTAAAGCATGAAGGAGGGATAGAGCGGCAGCCACCCGCAGATTGCAACAGATAATGCAGCTGATCTACGGTCACTGAGCACAGCTGTGACTCGGGGGCGAAAACTGCTGCCATTGACAGGAAAGCATGCTGATCTACTGTGTATAGGGACACTATATCTGATGTAGCAGAGCTGAAGTGTTTAGTGGTTCAGTGCCTCTATATTGTGATATTTCCATGATAAGTGATGACAAAAGTTTACCTGCAGTCCTATGTAAATTACAGATTTTACTTCCACGTTCTTTCACGTCTGCCAAATGGTGCTCTCAATCTGGCTTTATCTGACAAACTCCCTACTGCTATACACAGTAGGCTTAGCTATAATACATCCAACAAAATGACTAAATTAGCTAAATGACTTACATAGCTCTGCTTCATATGAATAAACTTAGCTCTACTGTAGCTGACAGAGCTCTGCTGCATCTTGCAAGATTAGCTCTACTATATGTGATATACTCAGCACGAATACTTCTGACAAACTCAAGTCTGCTATACTGTATCTAAAACATTCAGTTCTATTATGTCTGGCTTGCTTTGCTACACCTAGCACACTCAACTCTGCTGCATCTGTCAAAGGCAACTTGAAAAAAAAAAGTTAAACACAGCCTTCCTTAATCTGATAAATTTAGCTCTGCTACATCAAATTCAATAATTGTGTGCCTGACAACTTTAGCTCTAAGGCTAGGGCTACATGTGTCGCGCGACAACTGTCGCCGTGTAGCCCTAGCCTAATATATCTGACCAGACTAACTTTCTGTCATACTCATTTCTAGTCTACTACATGCTGACAAATGCTGCACATGGCAAACTTTGCACTGTACACCTACTTAGCTCTGCTACATCTGACGCACACTGCGAGGTGTAGATCTGAAAAATGTAAACCTTATACATGACAAACTTATCTTTCTTGCAACTGCATCATCGGCTCTGCTACACCTGACAAAACACTGCTCTCTAGATCTGACAATTGTATATCTTGCTTTCTACCTACACAGCACTGCTACATCTGACAAACTCAGCACTACTATAGCTATTTACTCATACCATCTATATCTGACAAAGGCCTCATGCACACGACCGTTTTTTTATGCTGTCCGCAAAAAGGGGTTCCGTTGTTCAGTGATCCGTGTCCGTTATTGCCTTCCGTTGTGTTTCCGTGTGTCTTCCGTTTTTTTTAGCGGACATGACCCAAAAGATTTTACCAAAAGACTGTCTGACAATGTTTCCCAACTGCCTGCCAAGGGATCCGCAAAAAAAACGGACACGGAACGCGGATGACACACGGATGGCCATCCGCATTTTTCACGGACCCATTGACTTGAATGGGTCCGTGAACCGTTTTTCACGGACAAGAATAGGACAGGTTTTATTTTTTTGACGGACTGGAATCACGGACCACGGACACGGAGGACAAACGGTGCATTTGCCGAGGTTTCCACGGACCCATTGAAAACCAATGGGTCCGCAGAAAATCACGAAAAACGGAGCAACGGACACGGAATCAAACAACGGTCGTGTGCATGAGGCCAAACTCTGCAATCTTCACATGAAAAATGTTACTATTTCTACACTGGACAAACTCAGCCCTACAACATCTACTTATTAAGTACTGCTACATCTAACAAACTTGGCTGCTTCCAGTCTGCTCTGCTCAACCTCTCAGAATTTAACATATTTAGCTCTGCTATATCCGATAATTGTAACCGTTCTATACCTGGCCACCTTAGCTTATTTCTATTTGACAGCGTCAGCTCTGCTACATCTGTGTGTCATTTTCCCGTCGACTTGCTGCAGGGGTTAAGGTAATCTCAGTAAATCACATCACACGTTTTGTGCAGCGCTGGCGCTGCGCCCGGCTACATTAGAGAATTTTGGCTGCACGCGGCTCCGCTCGTGTCGGTGTAGGGTTTGGTGATTGCCGGCGGTTTGTGCTGTCAGTCATGGAAGTGGCAGCCATTACCTGATGAACAGAACCAGGGCCAGTGTCAGGGGTTGGCAAACGGGCAAATTGCCAAGGGCTCCAAACTGATAGGGGGCCCGCAAGAGGAAACCTGCAGGAGCAATCTGAATTTACCATTAACCCCTTCATTTTCCTAGACCACCAAGAATGTAGAATTAACCCTTTTGCTGCCCTAGACCACCGGGAAATGTAAAATTAACCCTTTCGCTTGCCTAACCCCATTTGCTGCCCTATATCACCAATAAGTGCAGCATTAACCCCTTTCCTGCCATTTACCATTAGGGAATGTAAAATTAACCCTTTGGCTCCCCAAGACCACCACAGATTGTACAATTTACGCTTTGCAACCCTGGACCACCAAAGAATACAAAATTAACCCTTTTGCAACCCTAGACCACCAGGAAATTCAAAATAAACTCTTTTGCTGCCCTAGACCACCAAAGAATACAAAATTAACCCTTTTGCAACCCTAGACCACCAGGAAATGCAAAATAAACTCTTTTGCTGCCCTAGACCACCAAGGAATGTAAAATAAACTCTTTTGCTGCCCTAGACCACCAAGGAATGTAAAATAGACCCTTTTGCTGCCCTAGACCACCGGAAAATGTAAAATTAACCCTTTTGTTCGCCTAACACCTTTTTCTGCTCTAGATCACCAATGAATACAGCATTAACCCCTTTTCTGCCATGTACCATTAGGGAATGTAAAATTAACCCTTTGGCTCCCCAAGACCACCACAGATCGTACAATTTACGTTTTGCAACCACCAAAGAAAGCAAAATGAACCCTTTTACAACCCTAGACCACCAGAAAATGAAATATTTTGCTGCCCTAGACCACCAAGGAATATAAAATTAACTCCTTTGCTGCCCTAGACCACCAAGGAATATAAAATTAACCCTTTTGCTGCCCTAGACCACCAGGGGATGTAAAATTAACCCTTTTGCTGCCCTAGACCACCAAGGAATGTAAAATTAACCCTTTTGCTTCCCTAGACCACCAGGGGATGTCAAATTAACCCTTTTGCTGCCCTAGACCACCAAGGAATGTAAAATTAACCCTTTTGCTGCCCTAGACCAGGGAATGTATTTTCTTACCAACACTGAATGTGATATTGAAAAGTTTTGCAACTTTCTAATCTAATTATGTTTCAATCCCTCAACATTTTCAGGATCTCCACTTGCTGTTAGTGAATGAAAAAATTTTGGTTTTGGAGGCAGAAGTCTGACTCAGTGCTGTGGGTTTGTTACAGTTTTTCAGTGTAGATAATAGATTCAAGGGCCAGGGTGGATACACTGTAACAAATCTCCAGCTCTGTTAGCAGTACTGCAGGTTTTTAGCTCCTTTAACAGTTAACATTTCCATTCAGAGCAGGGAATTACTTTTCTACAGATTGCTAAGAACTGGGATTGGGGAGGGGGAATTAAAGGGACATTCCCTCCTTAACCACCTACTGCACCATGCTGCCCCATCCGGGTTTCATATATACCGAGTGCAGATTATTAGTGATTCATTACAGCAGGGGAGTATTATAACCGACTGCTCTTGCTGTGGGGGCACAAGAGATTACAAAGATGCAAACATTGTAAATATCTGACTGAATGCAGCTCCCCCTAGTGTCAAGTAAGAGAAGTACAAACCCATGTTCATCGCACCCATTACCACTCTCTTAAGTGCATCCCGAATGAGGATTGCTCTTTACTGTGGCTCTCCACTCAGGGCTCATCCACACAAACCCACAAACAGCAATTTGCGGTCCCAAATGTACGGCACAGACAACACACATTCATGTGCATGAGCCCTTTAAGAGAGGGACCCTTAACAGGGACTCCTATTACATTCACATGGCCTAATAGATGGACAATCCCCCATCCCTCACATGGTCAGATGGAGAATTCATCCCAATTCCCTTTCAATAGTAATAACTATTCATACCAAGTACTCAGTGTTGTTGCTGTTGATATTACTGTCGTTGTAACACCAAATCTGAGACGATAAAATTTTGACATCCTCCAACCACCACTAGGGGGAGCTTGCAACACATTAATGAGCTCACTGTATAAACCGTATGCTGTCAGCTCCCCCTAGTGGTGGCTGAGTGACACCAGATTTGTTTTTTAACTGTGTCTATGCTGAGATTTTTGGAGCTCCAGGTCAGAATAAGAAGCTCTGATCTCTCTAAAGATATTTTAAGAAATTTTTCCGAACAGAATGTCAGACCTGTACAGATTGACAAACTATAATGGTGATCAAAGTGGATATTTACCTGCAATTTTTTTTTGCAGAGCAGCATGAAGTACTGGGTGTCCTTCCTCCACCATCGTTGGTGCCTCCTTGGGCTTCCTGGGGCTTGAGACACTTAAGTCAGTGTAGAGCTGTGATGTTCCTCTCGACTCTGCCATATGATGAGTTTATTTCCAACTTTCCTTACTTTCCAAAACCATTCGTCGGTCTTAATGACATTTCCTTGGCCCCGTTCGTTTTTCGACATGTCCTTGTGTTATTTAGCCCAGTGACCATTATCCCACTCTGTAAGTTAAAGGGGTATTCCCATCACAGACAATCCCGGAGTGGGGAAATGAAGGGAGGGTGCACTGCGCATGCGCAGCCGGCCTCCAATCATTTCTATGTGGCTGGTGATGGACGGACCCTGAGAAATCCGGGGTCCTCCAGCCACAGATTTCCCCGATCCATTCTCGTTGTAGGTGCAGGTCCCAGAGGTGGGACCCGCAACTATCAGACAATGGGGGGGGGGCATATCCTGACGATATGCCCCCATTGTATGTGATGGGAATACCCCTTTAATGGGTGTTAAGGAAACACATTCACGAGCCATAAAAGCAGATTATTCATGTTAACCACAGCTGAACCGCACACAATATGCAGCGTCTTCAGGTGCAGCTATTGTTTAGTAAAATTCAGAGATAAGCAAGTAATGGTCCATACCCAGGGTTAAAATGGGGCCCCTTTTAGGCTCTGATTCGCAAATTCCCCTTTTATATTCAGCAGGATGGTATCACTTTGGGCACTCTATTCTTTAGTTACTTGTTGAGGTGTATATAAAGGGTTAGCCGAACTAAGCTTGTGGCCAATCCAAACTTGTATCATGATGGTGGACTATGCATCTTCCTCCTCATCATCGCAGAGCAGAGCATTGTGACTGATCAGTAGGCGAGATAATTGGCAGAAGCTAACAGAAGGTAAAGCAGGTGCCCGACTGTCTTGATAGCTTGATAGATAGGGCTTCCGAAAACTCAAATCATATACTGGCTTCTAGAGGGCCCTTTTCAAGTGATTCATCTATGGAGAAAACACAATCCCACCGCTACCATTCCTGCAACCCAGGGCCAATAATGGCACAGTGCACAGTTGACCTGGGGAGATGCTAGTGTCTAGTGGGCTGGGTTGCCCATTAGAATATGCCCAATGATTGTCAAGATGAGGGCGGATGGGCCTTGCATCCAACACTTCTTTGAGCTTGGAGGCAACATCTCAACTTGGGTATAGTTCGATGTGTAGAAGAAGCATGGTCATCCAAAATGTTCATTAGGGGAGTTACGCTTTATCACCGGGACCCACGACCTGCTGGGATCAGACCTTTTAGAGAATACTTTGAGTAATTGTTTAGCCATTGAGAACTGACACAGGTTTCGACCACAGGTTTCATAATAATCTTCTATATTACTCTTGTGGATAACCTGTCCTACAGAGGATAAGTTGCTGGCCGCACATAGCAGATCATGCTAAAGTATGTCAAAATAAATCAGTGGAACTTGGAAACGACTCTAGTACAAATTTCATCGTATTTCACAGAAGATATACATTAATTGTATCTGGAGCCCGGCCAGGCTCGCCGACATGTGACTCCTGCTTCGTATTCGGTAAGACATGTTATTGAGGAATTTGGGGCCTTTCTTCAGTGTTTTTCTCCCTCAACTTAAATAACCTAACCCCTTTGGCTCCACAACAAAGTAGAAATAGTAACCTCGGATGTTCGGACGCCATGATGCGTTATTGATTGGGAAAATAATGAGTTCCATATCACGGGTTCAGTAACTAAACATCATGTGAAGGACAGCACGCCGTCCAGAAGGAGTCCAGCTTCTCTAGTGAACCGTGTTCTTATTCTAAGATCATATTGTACATTATTTACTGGAATAGAATCTCAGAACTTCAGTATGCTGTATTTAAAGGGTCTGTATTTGTGTGGTGTGCATGTTCCGGGGTCTGTAGGGTTTGTATTTCTATAGGGAGTCTGGTTTGGGGGTCTGCATTTAATCAGGACACATATTTTTAAGGCTCTCTTCTTATAGGGTCTATTATGAGGTCTTGATTCTGGGGTCTGAATTTAGAGCATTTGGTCTGGGGCCTGCATTTTACAGGGGTCTGGTCTGGGGCCTGTAGTTTACAAGGGGTCTGGTCTGATGTCTGTATTGGTTCTGGGACCTATATTTATTCAGTGCCTGGTCTGGGGGTCTAAATTTATGCAGGGGTCTGTATTTGTTTAAAGGTGCCTGGTCTGGGGGGCTGTATTTTTTCAGGGGGTCTAGTCTGTATTTATTGAGTGATTGGCATGATGTCTGTATTTGCATATTTATTCAGGGGTCTATGTTTGTTTAAATTGGCATTTTTTTTTCTTTTCGAATCAGCGCCTGGATCTGAATACTTTTGGAATTGCATGTACCGGTAATTAAAAATTTAGTACAGCCTCTGAGTTATTCAATAAAGTCTGTCTGTATAGTGCTACCTGCTGTTTGTTCTTTTCCTTATGTCTCTGTCCTTCTCAGTAACATCACTCAGATGGATGCACATCCTTCAGCTGCCACCAGCCAGATTTACTGATATAAGCTGTTACAGGGAGAGGACACACCCCCTGAAAAGGATACTTTCCCTTAACAGTCATCCCAAAATAAATCCAGCTGAGCAATTGTGAGGTACAGGGCTGGTTCTAGCTTTGTTAGAAAGAGATTGTCCTTGACTATACGATGTCTAATTTTCATTTTTTACATTAATCATTGGATAACCCCTTTAAGACTCATGAGCTGATGTCTGTATTTATTCAGTCTGACTAGCTTGATGTCTGCATTTTTTTAGGGCCCATATTTATTCAGGGGTTTGTATTTGTTTAAGACTCCTGGTCTGATGTCTGCATTTATTCAGGGGGTCTGTTCTAATGTCTGTATTTATTCAGGTGGACAGGTCTAGGGTCTGAATTCAGGGGGTCTGGTCTGATGTCTGTATTTATTCAATTGGACTAGTCGAATATCTGTGTTTATTCTAGGGCCCATAATTATTCAGGGTTCTGTATTTGTTTGAGGCATGGAGTCTGTATTTATTCAGTGGGGCTAGTCTGGGGTCTGAATAAATACAGTCGGTCTGGTCTGGGGTCTGTATTTACTCAGGGGGTCTAATCTGATGTCTGTTTATTCAGTCGGACTAGTCCAATATCTGTGTTTATTCTAGGACCCATAATTATTCAGGTCTCTGTATTTATTTGAGACTTTGGGTCTGTACTTATTCAGTGGTTTATCAGGGGGGCCGGTCTGATGTCTTTATTTATACCGAGGGTCTGGTCTGATGTCTGTATCTATTCAAGGGAAGGGTTCTATTCTGATGTCTGTATTTATTCAGGGGGACTGGTCGGCAGTCTGTATTTATTCAGGGGTCTGGTCTGATGTCTGTATTTATTCAGGGAGTCTGTTCTGATGTCTGTATTTATTTAGGTGGACTGGTCTGATGTCTGTATTTATTCAAGGGGACTGGTCTGGGGTCTGAATTCAAGGGGACTGGTCTGGGGTCTGAATTCAAGGGGACTGGTCTGGGGTCTGAATTCAAGGGGACTGGTCTGGGGTCTGAATTCAAGGGGACTGGTCTGGGGTCTGAATTCAGGGGGTCTGGTCTGATGTCTGTATTTATTCAATTGGACTAGTCTAATATCTGTGTTTATTCTAGGGGCCCATAATTATTCAGGGCTCTGTATTTGTTTAAGGCTTGGGGTCTATATTTATTCAGGGGGCCTGGTCTTGGGTTTGAATTCAGGGGGTCTGGTCTGATGTCTGTATTTATTCAGTCGGACTAGTCTAATATCTGTATTTATTCTAGGGCCCATAATTATTCAGGGTTCTGTATTTATTTAAGGCTCAGAGTCTGTATTTATTTAGGGGGGTCTGTGTTTATTCTGTGGGACTGGTCCGGGGTCTGAATTCAGGGGGTCTGTTCTAATGTCTGTATTTATTCAGTTGGACTAGTCTAATATCTGTTTTATTCTAGGGTCCATAATTATTCAGGGTTCTGTATTTTTTTCAGGCTTGGGGTCTATATTTATTAAGGGGGTCTGTGTTTATTCTGTGGGACTGGTCTGATGTCTGTATTTCTTCTAGTGAACAGAACTCTCTCATCTGCTAATGAGGCACTATTAATGTGTGGAGCCCCAAGGAGGGCACGTTTTCTGTATGGGACACTATTACTGTCTAAATTGTTGGGGGCACTATCTGGCAGTAATATTTTGGGATCACATTTAGTGTGGCACTATCACTTACTTGTGAGGTTCAGGATTTGGGGGGCACGTTTCAGCACAACAGGTCTAGCAATGGGGCAGCAGCAGGCACATCGCTGACTGCAGCAGTAGGATGTAAAGTTTTCATAAATGGTGGGTAATAGGTGTGGGGAATATTGAAAAGGCAATGCCAAAGATGTCTGAGTAGCAAACTCTACAGAGACGAGGTATGACAGGAAGAAGTCATCATGGCAGTCTGGTTCATATGGAGAATAAAAGGGACAATTAATTACTTCCACCAGCGAGAACATCACCTGGGAGTCAAAACATTCCCAATAAATTGTCAAAAAATTTCCTCTATATAGAATTGCTTTGTAATCATATTACATCATATTTTTTTCCCTTAAATATGAATTAAGCATGAATTTATCATGTAGCGCTATGTCTAGGCAGGGGATTTGGAGCTCTGTATTCAGCTCTCGTGTATAAGGTGTTCTTCATTGCTGTTCATGCTTTTGTTTTTTTATTTTAGTATCAAGACCTCAAAGTGCCCCAGAAGATCTAAAGGTGCTAACCAGCAATGTCAATCGTCTGAACGAGAGCTACAGGGATCTCCAGTTTAAGCTCATGCAGCTCAGCTTCAAAGGAGACTTCATGGACCATATCTGGAAGCTGCAGGACCTCTTTCAGAACCATACAGACTCCTTGTTTCAGTTGACTGAATCACTGCAGAAACTTGAGCAGAACCTCAATGGGGTCCAAGACATGGCCTCAAAGACCGACACAATGGTCTCAAATCTTGGTGTTCGCGTAAACCAGATCAGCGACTCTCACAATTTAGACATCTATAAATTATCCACAAAGGTTAACAGCAGTCAATACCTATGGAGTCACCATGACTCGATGCTGAAGACCTTGACCGCTAAAGTTGAAGGACTTAATGAGCAGATAGGTGAATTGATGCTCACCTTAAATGCTATAAATGGGACCTTTTCCTATGATATAGGGATCCATCATTCAAGGATACAGGAACTTCAGGGTCTCATAACTAATGTATCTGAAAACACCAGACAAACAAGGCTTCTTCATATAGTGATGGAACAGCAGCTCAAGCATGAGATGGCTCTTATCAATAACGTGACCGAAGATCTCCGGCTGAAAGACTGGGAGCACTCAATAGCCTTAAAGAACATCACAATACTTAGAGGTAGGTCATTGTCTTATGTGACGTCCATTACTTTAAGGTCTTCAGATTTAAAGCTGGATGATAACCCTGAGCCCTGGAGGTAAGAGAACCCAACATCATCTTACGGGTATGTCAACACAGGACTGAAATACTGCTGATTTGCTGCACACAAGTTTTACTCTACCAGAAATGTAGATCAGAAATTAAGAAATCCCATCCGTATGCTTCCTAAAAAAGAAAAAAAATGCAGTGTACGTTGACCTGCAGTGAGAATTTGAAATCCACAGCCTATTCATGTATGCTGCTGATTTCCACCGTGGAAGTCCACTGCAAATCTTTGGTTGCAGCAGATATGACACAGCATTTTCCACCACAGATAAGTCTCATGTGGACCTTTAAGATGTATTCCCATCTTGGATGTTTATGAGAAATGCCCGACCCCTGTCCAAACAGAGAAAGAATGGATAGGTGGCCGCATGGTGGCCGTATGCCCAACTCTCTCCATTCAGTTCTGTGGGAGTTACATTCATGGCCACCTTACCATTCTTTCTCCACCTTAATCATGTGACCGATTGCTACCGCATCAAGAAGGATAGGTGTCAGTGGACCCATAGTCTTAACGTAGGTGAGGGTCTCAGTGGCCAGAACTGCATCTATGAGACAAAGCTGCCCACACCATTAGCAAACAAGTGAGGAACAGCCAACTGAATGACCACAAGACCCTTCTGTCCTACATGGAGAAGGAAGAGTGGGAGAACAAGTGTCCGGCATGTAGAGGTGTTGTGTGGTATCCACCAGATCTGGTGATTTGTGTGTTTTTTCACTAAATTTCCATCCCCTTATCCTCTGTGTACCTTAGATCTGATACTCGTATATATTGTTCAAACTTTTTTGTAATAATAGTCACGTTAAAATATAGAAGATCCCACTCTCTAAAGGGTATTGTGTCATGTGAGACTTTGATGGCACGTCGCTAAGATATGCCACCAAAGTCAGGTGTGGTTCCCAACTCTGAGACTTGCACTTATCTCCAGAAAGGGCCCCGAAAGTGAAGGAGCGTGCACACGCAGGCGTGCTTGGCTATTTTCGGAAGTAACATAGAAATTAATGGAGAAAGCACTGCGCAAGCGCAGCCATGGCTCCATTCACTTTTATGGGAACACCTGAGATAGCCGAGCAAGTGCTCGGCTATTTTTGGCAGTTCCATAGAAATGCATGAAGGGTGGCCATGAATGTGCGTCTGCTCTCTTCGAGGTCCTATTCTGGAAATAGGTATAGGTCACAGAGGTGGGATCTGCAGCTATCTGACATTGGTGGCATATCCTAGCGTGTCTCAGATGAGACAACCCCTTTGTACGGGGTTGTACGGGCACAATAATCTCTGCCAGAAACAAAAAATAGAAAAGAATATCTTCTCAAAGTGAATGTGTAGGGACTGGCATCAGTTCCTCGGAAATAGGTTATTTTCTTTTTCCCCTCTCACAGCGGAAATCCCAGCAATCTCAATCACCAATCAGCTGCTGAATTACAAACTTCCAGTCCGCTTCATATTCACAAAGGCTCCTAATAGAAGTATATGGTCCCTCACTGGACCTCATATGTTTTTGATTTAATATGACATGGATCGTCTCCTGATGTATTGTGTTATACTGTGAACTAAAACCACCAGGATCGGGGATGAATAAACCAACTCTGTGTTTTTGACCAAACCCTGAGCATATTGGAGGTCAAGTTATCTCTGTTTCATGACAGAATTTAGATATCGGATGAAAATTAAAATGATCTCTTCCATCTCAATAACGTGAGATGTGATCTGTGGGACTTGGGCGCCCACCTGTAATATATGAAATGGCATACACTAGGTTGCTCGCTAACTAACGAGATCTACGGTGAGTAATTAGAGCACTGATATGTCATGAACTGTAGTTGCTGCTTTCATGTTTTTTCGTGCTGTGTCAGATCCAGTGAAACTCGTCCAGTATACATAGCCCGGGGCCATCAAACATGTAATCCATGGTGCACTCAGATCTTATCAGTGCTGCGTCAGACTTCCAGATGTGAATGTAATTGTCTTTTACATCTTCTGGTTCCACTTTTAGAGGGGATGACTTGGCCCGCTGCTTTATCGCTCCCCTGTCTTCGCTATATTTTGTTTATTTGTCCTTAAAGGGGTATACTGATGGGATAACGTCAAATAAAAAGGGGGCAACAATAAGAAACCATAACCATTTCCGATCCTCCTCTTCTGCTGTGGTTCCCACGGCTCTCCATTTCTTCTTTACGGGCCCAATGGGCTGGAACAACCAATCATGGCCGCATCGGTGACCTACCTCAGTCAGTATCAATATCAGGCGGGCGCTGTGTATGACAATATCAGGTGGGCGCTGTGTATGGCAGCCGCAGGAGGGTGCTGTGTATGGCAGCATCAGGTGGGCACTGTGTATGGCAATATCAGGTGGGCGCTGTGTATGGCAGCGTCAGGTGGGTGCAGTGTATGGCAGTGTCAGGGAGGCGCTGTGTATGGCAGTGTCAGATGGGCCCTGCGTATAGCAGCGTCAAGTGGGCGCGGAGTATGGCAGCGTCAAGTGGGTGCTGTGTATGGCAGCGTCAGGTGGGCGCAGTGTGTGGCAGCGTCAGATGGGCCCTGTGTATGGCAACGTCAGGTGGGCCCTGCGTATGGTAGCGTCAAGTGGGCACAGTGTATGGCAGTGTCAGATGGACCCTGTGTATGGCAGTGTTACGTGGGCGCAGTGTATGGCAACGTTAGGTGGGACCTGTGTATGGCAGCATCAGGTGGGCACGGTGTATGGCAGCATCAGGTGGGCGCTGTGTATGGCAGAATCAAGTGGGCGCAGTGTATGACAGCCTCAGGTGGGCTCTATGTATGGCAGCCTCAGGTGGGCGCTGTGTATGGCAGCGTCAGGTGGGCGCAGTGCATGGCAGTGTCAGGTGTGCACAGTGTATGGCAGCATCAGGTGGGCACTGTGTATGGCAGCGTCAGGTGGGCCCTGTGTATGGCAGCGTCAGGTGTGCGCAGTGTATGGCAGCGTCAGGTGGGCCCTGTGTATGGCAGCGTCAGGTGTGCGCAGTGTATGGCAGCCTCAGCTGGGCGCTGTGTATGGCAGCATCAGGTGGGCGCAGTGCATGGCAGTGTCAGGTGTGCACAGTGTATGGCAGCATCAGGTGGGCACTGTGTATGGCAGCGTCAGGTGGGCCCTGTGTATGGCAGCGTCAGGTGTGCGCAGTGTATGGCAGCGTCAGGTGGGCCCTGTGTATGGCAGCGTCAGGTGTGCAGTGTATGGCAGCGTCAGGTGGGCGCAGTGTATGGCAGCGTCAGGTGGGCGCAGTGTATGGCAGCGTCAGGTGGGCGCAGTGTATGGCAGCGTCAGGTGGGCGCAGTGTATGGCAGCGTCAGGTGGGCACTGTGTATGGCAGCGTCAGGTGGGCACTGTGTATGGCAGCGTCAGGTGTGCGCAGTGTATGGCAGCGTCAGGTGGGCCCTGTGTATGGCAGCGTCAGGTGTGCGCAGTGTATGGCAGCGTCAGGTGGGCGCAGTGTATGGCAGCGTCAGGTGGGCGCAGTGTATGGCAGCGTCAGGTGGGCGCAGTGTATGGCAGCGTCAGGTGGGCACTGTGTATGGCAGCGTCAGGTGGGCGCTGTGTATGGCAGCGTCAGGTTGGCGCTGTGTATGGCAGCGTCAGGTGGGCGCTGTGTATGGCAGCGTCAGGTGGGCGCAGTGTATGGCAGCAGTGGTCTTAGTGTACGATGTTGGATAAATGAAAAATTGTCTACATTTATTTCTGCACCGGAGACGAGCGATGGTTTCCCTGCAGAAATATCAGCCTCATAACGCTATGTGGGCCTATGCATTATATATGTGAATTACCGCAAAATTCCTACCCCTCTTCAGCTAAAAATACTCCTCACAATTTTTAAGAGGAGTATTTTTAATCTACTGGAAAAAATGTAGTGCGACCTCTGGTCCAGGTGGTCGAATCCACATCGAGTTCTCAGTGGTGGAATCCACGTCGATCAGACACATATCACCTATCCTGTGGATCAGTGGTAGTTGTTATAGCGGGACAACCCTTGTTATGATGCAGTATTTTTTCATTTCAGCAGCCATAATTCTTATATTTTTCAATTTACGTGGCCTTAAGAGGCCGCTTATTATGTGGGAGAAATTATCGGGTCACTTGAGGTAAACACTAAAGGAACAAGTTGTATGAAATAAAGAGATCAAGAGCCACAGATCTGCGCAGCTGATAGCAGAAGACATGGAGAAGCTGGTGGACAGATGTGTTGTACGTCTCTGCACTCAGTGTCACCTCTGTAATCCACAGGCAAATGTCATCACCGAGATAATTATCTGCCAACTCCACTGAGTGCCGAGAAAGTTCAGCTTAGGACAATAGCTATCTATCTATCTATCTGTCTGTCTGTCTGTCTGAAATTTATTTACAGTGGTGCTTGAAAGTTTGTGAACCCTTTAGAATTTTCTACATTTCTGCATGTCCTAAATGTAGAGATAACCAAATCAAACAAATGAGTCAAAAATATTATACCTGGCCATTTATTTATAGAGGAAAATGATCCGATATCACATGTCTGTGAGTGGTAAAAGTATGTGAACCTTTGCTTCCACTATCTGGTGTGACCCCTTGTGCAGCAATATAATCCATCCTAAAAAGAGGGAAGGGAGGAGAGAGGTACTTCACAAAAAAACCCGACCATTAGTGGATCCCAACAGGATAGGACCAATATTTACCACATATACAAAAAAGAAAAAGAAAAAATGTGATGATAACACTAGAGGGGGCACATTAACCACGGGATACCGGAAAAATAGTACAAGGGAAGCATCTGACCCCTATATCGCCCTGACTATTCCCTAACCCAGGGTAACACCCTGAAGGTGGATGGCCCCTGGTCCCGTGCCTAACCTTACTCACCCTCACTTCTCCCTAATAGATCTCAATCCCAACGCGTTTCCCCACTTAGTGGTTTATCAGGGGTTCATATTGTTCTTCTAATTAGATGGAGAACTTCGACACTATTTCCACCACCATAAAATAGAGAAACTCTCCCACTAAGTTTAAAGTATCTGAAACCTCATCTCGTGTTTTCCTTCAGGAGGGGATTTTTTTCTTCCATGGCTGAGTTTTTCCAATTTTATGCTCAATATTCATAACATGGTAACAATTGCCAGAAAACGAAAAACAGAGATCTTGGCAGTTTGCGGTCTTTCACTGGAGTTCTTGTAATGAGGCAGGAGTATTTTGTGTTCCCCCCATGAGCTGGTTGTGCCTATAGCCCCACAACACGACAGCACAGGGTGGCAGCTATGAACTATAGTGATATTCCTTCCAGAAATCCAAAAATGCTGAAGTGTTTCCTTTTCTGCTTTTTCCACTATTTTCTTCGACTTTAAAAGAAACTTTTATTGGTTTTCTTTAAGTGTTCAATAATAACAAATATATGAAATGAGCCATACAGGGCACAGATAAAAGAGCCATAGAGTGCACATATAATAGCACCATACAGGGCACAGATAAAAGAGTCATAAACTGCATATATAAAAGAGTCATACAGGGCACAGATAAAAGAGTCATACAGGGCACAGATAAAAGAGTCATACAGGGCACAGATAAAAGAGTCATACAGGGCACAGATAAAAGAGTCATACAGGGCACAGATAAAAGAGCCATAGAGGGCACATATAATAGCACCATACAGGGCACAGATAAAAGAGTCATACACTGCATATATAAAAGATTCATACAGGGCACAGAAAAAGAGCCATACAGAGCACAGATAAAAGAGCCATAGAGGGCACATATAATAGCACCATACAGGGCACAGATAAAAGAGCCATAGAGGGCACATATAATAGCACCATACAGGGCACAGATAAAAGAGCTATAGAGGGCACATATAATAGCACCATACAGGGCACAGATAAAAGAGCCATAGAGTGCAAATATAATAGCACCATACAGGGCACAGATAAAAGAGCCATATAGGGCACATATAATAGCACCATACAGGGCACAGATAAAAGAGCCATAGAGGGCACATATAATAGCACCATACAGGGCACAGATAAAAGAGCCATAGAGGGCACATATAATAGCACCATACAGGGCCCAGATAAAAGAGTCATAAACTGCATATATAAAAGAGTCATACAGGGCACAGATAAAAGAGCCATAGAGGGCACATATAAAAGCATCATACAGGGCACAGATAAAAGAGTCATACACTGCATATATAAAAGAGTCATACAGGGCACAGATAAAAGATTCATACAGGGCACAGATAAAAGAGTCATACAGGGCACAGATAAAAGAGTCATACAGGGCACAGATAAAAGAGTCATACAGGGCACAGATAAAAGAGTCATACAGGGCACAGATAAAAGAGCCATAGAGGGCACATATAATAGCACCATACAGGGCACAGATAAAAGAGTCATACACTGCATATATAAAAGATTCATACAGGGCACAGAAAAAGAGCCATACAGAGCACAGATAAAAGAGCCATAGAGGGCACATATAATAGCACCATACAGGGCACAGATAAAAGAGCCATAGAGGGCACATATAATAGCACCATACAGGGCACAGATAAAAGAGCCATAGAGTGCAAATATAATAGCACCATACAGGGCACAGATAAAAGAGCCATAGAGGGCACATATAATAGCACCATACAGGGCACAGATAAAAGAGCCATAGAGGGCACATATAATAGCACCATACAGGGCACAGATAAAAGAGCCATAGAGTGCAAATATAATAGCACCATACAGGGCACAGATAAAAGAGCCATATAGGGCACATATAATAGCACCATACAGGGCACAGATAAAAGAGCCATAGAGGGCACATATAATAGCACCATACAGGGCACAGATAAAAGAGCCATAGAGGGCACATATAATAGCACCATACAGGGCACAGATAAAAGAGCCATAGAGGGCACATATAATAGCACCATACAGGGCCCAGATAAAAGAGTCATAAACTGCATATATAAAAGAGTCATACAGGGCACAGATAAAAGAGCCATAGAGGGCACATATAAAAGCATCATACAGGGCACAGATAAAAGAGTCATACACTGCATATATAAAAGAGCCATAGAGGGCACAGATAAAAGATTCATACAGGACACAGATAAAGAGCCATACAGAGCACAGATAAAAGAGCCATAGAGGGCACATATAATAGCACCATACAGGGCACAGATAAAAGAGCCATAGAGGGCACATATAATAGCACCATACAGGGCACAGATAAAAGAGCCATAGAGGGCACATATAATAGCACAATACAGGGCACAGATAAAAGAGTCATACACTGCATATATAAAAGAGTTATACAGGGCACAGATAAACACATAATACAGGTAGGTATGCTTTGACTGAAGCATCGCAGAAGATATATAGTCTTTGTATCTTGACTTCAGTAGATGCACGGATTCATAGGGTCGTGCCACATAAAGGCTGGTCAAAGCTTTGAGAGATTTCTTGCAACCTGTCCGCAGGTCCTTTTTCTCTGTGGGAAGCGAATCATCCCAATAAGACGTCTCTGTGGTGAAGTCTCTTAATATAATTTTACCTTGGATGGTAACAGGCGCTCCAAATCCCAGACAGAGGATCATATAAGCTTTCATGGTGGACAGGACTCCTCTGCATGCGAAGGGCTTTTCTTCTTTGCTGATTTGGAAGGTTTAATGTGCCTGCCTTTAAGTCCCACAGCAAACCGAGGCTCCGCCGCTTGGGAAGGGAGTCGGTGCTAAGATCCAAGTCCAAGATCACTTGAATGGTCTAGGGGTAAGAAAGCTTCCATTAACTCACGGCTGTTGGAGGCGATTTTGTGCAACCTCAGATTAGATAGAGTGAGCATCTCTTGAGACCTTTTCAGGAGACTGATTGCGGTCATGTTCGTAGGTGTGTATTTTAAACAGTTGTCCACATAGAAATCTTTTTCCACAAAGGATCTGTCATCTGACCCATACTTTGCTTCACCCTCTCGGGCTGAATGTCTAAGACCGTAGATAGCGACTGCAGGGGAAGGACTGTTTCCGAAGATGTGCACTCTCATTCGGTACTCTACAATGTCTTCACTGGGGTCGTTGTTGCGGTACCAGAAGAACCTCAAGTAGTTTCTGTGTTCTTCCTCGATGAGGAAGCAGTGGAACATCTGTTGTATGTCAGCCATAAATGCTACGGAATCTCTGCGGAAGCGGAGAAGTACCTCTAGAAGTCTGTTGTTGAGGTCTGGACCAGACAGCAAGACATCATTTAGCGAGACGTCTTCGCACCTGCCGCTCGGTTCTGCATGGTTGTTTTGGAATATTCTTTCCATGAAGGTAAAGAAATGTTCTCTCATCTCTGGAGTCCTCTGAAGTTTGTGCTTGAGGGAGATAAATCGACTGTAGACAAGTTCTTTGTTGTTAGCTAAGCGTTGTCTCTGGGTTTTAAACGGTAAAGGTGCAACCCAGCTTTTTGACTTATCTTCTACTATTCCTTGATCCATGATATTCAAGAATAGCCTGTCTTCTATGGACATTGCAACCCTGTTGTCTTCTCTTGTCCTGTGGAAAACTGTGCACCCTAAGTGATCTTGCTCACCATCGCAGGCGTGGTCTTCACAGGAGGGAGCCACGAAAGGACAAGGCACAGGAGCGTTGTGTGGCAATTCTTTTATCAGGAAACTGCTGTGACTGGCTGGAATAGGGAAGGACGTCCATTTTCAAGTGTGCTGGTGAGCATACTGTTGACTGAGGGCGGCTTGTGTGCTCCTCCTAGACAGACGTCTCCTATGATGACCCATCCTAGGTCAAGTCTCTGGGCGTATGGAGCGTTTTGGGAACCGTTAATCTGTCCTCTAGCTTTATGAACTCGTAATATGTCTCTTCCAAGGAGTAAGACTATCGGCGCTTCTGAGTCCAGATCCGGTATCAGGTGAACTATACACTTCAGATGGGGGTGGTATGCTGCTACCTCTGGTGTAGGTATCTCAGAACGGTTGTCAGGTATGTGATTGCACTCCAGTATGGTTGGTAGTGACAAGCAGGTCTGACAATCTATGGACTCCATCTTGTACCTAGTTGCTTTCCTCCCCGTCGTCTCAACGGTACCTGCACATGTCTTTAAGGAGTAGGGAGAATCGGGCCCTACGATGTTAAAGGTGTCGAAGAAGGTGGATTTAGCTAAAGACCAAATGCTTTGATCATCCAAGATTGCATGTACCTTGATCGCCTTACCCCGGTGACTGGCCGGGTAAACTCTGACAAGGCAGATTTTTGAGCAGGACTTGCCTCCTGGGAGTCCTTTACAGATTTCTGTACAGTGAGAAGTGACTACTGCGGTGTCTCATTAGGCTTGACAAAGGCTATGTATTAGCCGAAACGTTGCTATCTGTTTTTATGGCATACTTTCTGTGAAGTCCGTCCAATAAAGAAGTCACTGGAGATGCTGCCGTCATCTGTCTGTTTGTACTGCCGTGTCTCTGTCAGTGTCTCTCTGCTTTCCGTCATGCTCCTCTGCTTGGGATGATACCTGAGAGGGTGGTCCAGGGTGTAAAGCCGTGTTGTGTTCTGTGCTACCGCATTCTGTGCATGTTACACTGACCTTACAGTTCATGGCGAAGTGCGATGTCTTAGCGCAGCACCTGAAGCAGATGTTGTTTTCCTTGAGGAATTCTTTGCGGTCTTCTAAAGACTTCTCCCTGAAGGCTCTGCATTTTAGTAGAGAATGTGGTTTCTTGTGCAGGGAACATTCTTTGGTAAGATCTTTGTGTATGTTCTCTTCTTAAGAAGACTTGTAAGGTTGCATCGCCCCGCACCCGACCGGACTTACCTTCATGGCCTCCTCATCTGTTTCCACCCAAGGACTGAGTGACTCACACATCGGGAGTCCATGTGCATCCTAGGTCCGGGAGCTAAAGATCTTTTTTTGCAACTTACCAAGTATTGCATGCCTTCTTGGCTATTAACCCTATACTTTACTCTATTTTTCTCGTATCCATTTGACTAATATATCACCCCCTGATGAGCCTCTGATTGAGGTGAAACGCGTTGGAGTCTTTTCAAGTCTCTTCAAGTCTTTCGCTTTATCCGTTCTGTCTGTATATTTTTAGGGTATCAAATATAGGGCCTTAGTAGGGATATAATAGGCTTAGGTACGGGGACAGGGGACCTCCACCATCTGGGGGCAACCCTAGGCACAGGGATATATAGGGTCTAATTAGGGACTTACCCCTTCCCTATATCCCTTTCAGCAATATACCTTGTTTCCTACCTATATATTTCTCCTTTTCAACTAGGTCTGGGAGGTAATTCCCCCCCCTCATTCCTTTATGTTTTCCCAGCTATTGATTATCAGATAGCTTATCTTGTTAAGCACTATATATATATATACTGTATATCTTTACCCATCTGACTTAATAAAGGGTTTTTAAAGAGCAGGTTAGCCTGTATGGAAAACCTGTGGAGGAAATGTTAGTTTTGTGGACTGCCACTGGTGTTTTATGAGGTTTGACACCAGGGGTAGTGGAACATGACAATGTAAAATCAAAACTGGGATCATTTCTAATCCTCGCCTGTTGAGTAACAAAGTCTACAAACACCACAAAGGGGGGAAATGGTACATTATGAACCTGCTTATAATAAAAACCATGCGCGATCCACTTCACCTCTAGGTTATAAGTGAGTTTTTGGACAATCGGGTTGACACCTCTGGCGGTGTCCTGGAATGCTAGTCCTGGCGGATCTCTTTCTGCTTGAGCAACCTAAACCTCTATTAACAAGTCGCTAGGTTTCCTGAGCTTCTGGTGACCCCTACCCACTATTCTGGGAAGACTATCAGTTCTCTTAAATAAAGCATTTTCTATTGACCCATAACACTCATCAAGTCTTTCCCACACCATCTTTAGGCCTTTGCCCGGATAGTTTATGTTAATGTCTCAGATTCTTTTGGCGTGTTCAGCAGACTCGATTCCGAGCCACTTTACCAAGAGATCTAACTCCTCTCTACAGGAAAGATCTAAGTCCCTTATGGCGTTGGAAGGAGGCCATGCCCTGTAGTTCTCGGGGCGATCGGTGAACTTTATAAGTCCTTTGGTAACCTGTTCCCATTTAGCAAAAAACTTAGTGAAGTCCATGGCGGCCTGGTTAGCGCCGATACTACCTGGTGTGTTGTTGTTATGCTGCATGTGTGGTGTATCACCATACCTTTTATGGGTTTCTGGCTTAGGGAAGTCTGCATAATACCGTTCTGACGGGAAGGTTGTCCCTTTAAGTCGAAGCGAATGTTGTAGCTTTCATTCTGTAGGGCGGTACTTTCTGTAGGCTTGAGGTACTGTGGTTCAAGGAAGGATCTTTGGCACTCTGTATAATCTGGCTGATATACTGGATCACAGTTGTCATCTGTCTTGGGATGCTGATGGACATGTTCTGAGACACGCTGTGCTGAATCTTATTGATCTAGGTCTGACCCAAGTACTTGACTGTGTTTCTCAGATTTGGGGTACTCTATGGCTTCCAGGTACTCTGCTTTGGCTATTGCGGCTGCCGCTTCTTTCTCTGCGGCAAGTTTTTCCAGTGACGCTTGCAGGAGTACTCTCTCTTTTTCCATTGACGCTTGCAGTGACACTTGATCTGCTTGCTTTAACTTTAGTTGCATCTCTTGTGCAGCAAAGGAAGACCTTACTTTTGCAGCCTCAGCTTCTGCACGGACGACAGCAGCCATTTCTTTTATTGAGGACTTGCTAGAGCGGCTTGCTTGTGAGCTGGTTCTGAATGATGGTGCCTGGCTAGTGGACATAGTGTGCCTGTTTGCTGGCTGCCTAATGTCTCTGTGCAGGCTCAGTCTAGGTAGGAACAAACTTCAGCGTTGTCTGGATCGATCTGCACTTGCTGGGGGCTGCACTCTCACTTCTTGTGACTGTATGGCAACTGCTGCAATCTTGTACGCAGGACCGTGTGTGTCTGATGGCGGCTCCGTATAGTCAGATCCACTATCGCTGGTGACTAGCATCTGTTTCTGTCTTCATGCACGTTCACACAGTTTGCAGTCTGATATTCAGCATAAACCATTCCTGTCTTCCAAATAAGAGGACTGTTCTCTGTAGTCTAACTTGTTTATTAGCAAAACAGGAGTATCTGAGTGTGGTAAAACTATAAGAATACAAATAACATGAATAAGTATATAGCATAGAATTGCATGTACTGTAACATTACATTAACAGAGAAAGCAGATGTCCAAGATGGCTGCCTATACATAAGATTGCATGTGTAACATCTTTCAGTATAACAACTTCCATGAGACTGATTAGAACTAGCTGAACAGCTCTGCATAACACAATGTCCCTGAAGGTAGATGTCTAACCAGATATGCTTGCCAAAGGATGGTGGAGTTTAAGAAGAAGATATGCACAAGGACAGCTCTGCTGATGTGCTCTTGATGACTGGAAGCTGGGCTTCTCTTTCTCAGAATACATTAAACTCCCACAATACAATAATCTTTATTAACAGAAAAACAAAGTTTAGTACATTTTTAACACCGCTAGAGGGTGCTATAACCAAACTAATAACTACAGAATACCAAACCTAAAAGCAAATGTGATCTGTAATGATTCTTAAACTCTGACAAATGAACTAAGATTATTTTCTGGCCCTGCTGGGCAGAACAAAGGGCGGTTTCTAAAAGGAGGAATGCTGCCTCATAATATGAATTGAGTTTAAAATATTTTCATAAACATCTGATGTGACTACAATTTACATATTAATTTACATATTAAGGCATAACCATTGAAATACTGTAAAACTTAACCATCTCTTAAAAAATATTGTATACCAAATAAAAGTATAAAAAAGGGAAAGAACAAGGCATTTGATATGAGTTGGTCCTATTTCAATAATTACTGTAAAAAGATGGAACACTTTTACAGATTTGTGTCTCATCCTTTCACTGGAGTAATCATTGGGGGACCAGTAGATGGGACCTCACATATCCCAAGAAGAGCTTCATGTCAACCACCGGTGGAAAGCAGACAGTATATTTGAGGATTTGAAATCCTCCACTTCTCCATTGACTGGTTCTCTAACCCATTCTCATGAGACCTAGGATTCACACTCGATCAATATGTCAGAAAGTGATTTTTGGACCAACTCTTTAAAAAACATAAATAAAACTTCCCTCCTTATCTGCTGCTTCCAACTTCATATTCTTTCTTTTGTGGTGTGTCAAAACATCTTCAATATGTTTTAGTAACTGGGTCGTAAACGGTTTCTATTGTATTTATGTGAATATGATAAAACAGCCTTTATATTAAAGTTCTGGCTTTAGGTGATGGTTCTCCCTCCCTATCTTCAATCATTTTTGTCTTTTCTTGGATTGTTTCTCTATTTCTGCTGAGTTTGTCCAAACTGAAGTTACTTGGAGTGAAGACAAGAGAACTTGTTGGATGGTGTCCACCTCTAAAACATGTTCTACCTTTAGGTGGAATTTCATTGCTGCTTGCTGAAAGAGGCTTCAGGTTGATTTGATCGGGTCTATGGAGACATCTGTTCAGTGTAGACCTAGGAAGGTGGCAAAGGTTATGGTACCTAAAGGGATTCAATATAATGCTGTGAGATCCTGTCAGAGGAGGGGAGGCCAAAACAAGACCTCTCACTGACACATGGGGAGAGTTCCACGCATTCAACTTGCTCATGCGTGTCTTGCCTAAGCATTCAGTTTATTTGCAGTGCCACCACTGTGTGGAAATATTGGACTTCATGTTTGGCACTGTATGGCAGAATTATTCTGTCGCTCTATGGGGGAATCATTCCGTTAATTTACTGTGGTGTTATTCAGCGACAGTATGTTGAAGTTCAGAAGCTGTTGAGGAAGAGTTGGGAGGTCCCCATACACATCAGATGGTCAACTGATCTCGATAAAATCTGAGAGTTTGGCCAACCTTAGTCTCATGTATATGGCCTTATTTCTTCAGCCTGTACTAACCATAGATAGATAGATAATGTTCCTACTATCCTTTCACCATTGTACATCTCTAAACCTCTCGTTTCATCTCGTGCATTCGTCATTGGAGAAAAACCCTTCCAAACACTTCTCAGGCTCTCGCCATGATCACGCATTGTGGTTATAAATGTTCTGCCAGAGATATCACTTTGGTATTGACGTTATGACACAGCCTGTCGTCAGTCCGGGAACACTGTTTATATCCCAACGTTCGAAAAGACCACAACAGAAAACGAAGAGATTTTTTTCTTGATAAACTACATTTTTTAAAATTAAGATTTCCCATTCCTGGATGCCAGGGTGCCTTCAGTGTACATCTTCTCATCTTCGCCCTTCGGGGGTGATGCGGATTATGTTACTCGTGGGAAGCACTTAGTTCAGCACATCGTAGATGGAGGAGGAGGAAGTTTCTACAGGTCCATGGTTATACAAAAATATTTCATAAACAAACTCATGTTTTCTGACTTTCATTAGGACAACTCATGAGGTGTCAATTATCAAATAATGTTACTTGTTTAGCCCATTTTTGTAGTAGTGTTTTTAAGTTTTGCACGTTAAAGGGGCATTTAAAAATGTTCTGAGCTGGGATAAAAATGGGTCTAAAGGCTGTATTACACTAGCAGATCATCATGCAGATCATCACTAACAAGCGTTCGTATGAACGCTCATTAGTGATGATCCATACTGCTGTCAATTACCCCATAAACAAGCAAATGCTCGTTCATTGGGCATTCGCAATCTTTAAGCATGCTTGAAAATCATTGTTTGTCGGCAGCAGATTGTGCCGTCTAATCACGGTCTGCTGTCGGCAAACAATGATTTTGTATGGGGACGAGCGACGGCATTAGTGATCGCAATTCACCATACTGTGGAGGAGATCACTGCATGTAATAGCAGTGGTCTCCTACACTGACGAGCAGGTGATTGTGGTATCATCAGCCGCAACTGATGCAGGGATGGCCAACCTGCTGCTCTCCAGCTGTGGTAAAACTACCATTCGCACCAGGCCCGGCTGTAGGCTGATAGCTGTTGGCAGTTTGCATGCTGGGAGTTGTAGTTTTGCAACTGCTGGAGAGCCACATGTTGGCCATCTCTGTGCTATTGTAATAGCAGGCTTAGTCAAAACATGACCTGGTATCTTATGGCCAAGACTCTTGGCCATAAGATACCAGGTCATGTTCTGACTCTGCTCTTAGCCCAAGAGCAGTGGGCATGTTCTCTCTCTTAGACCAAGGTCACTGTGCAAAGAGAGTGAGGAGGAGGTGGCCTGTGTCCATCACTTATTGTCAATACCGTTATCCTATCTTATCTTCCTCCAGATTTTTCATGACGTTTTTTACCATTCATTGTAATCACATCCTGTAATGATACTAAGATGATAATTATCTAGTTAAATGCCAGCTCTCACTACTAGTTCCATTGTCGGGGACACCTACTATATGTAAAGCCTAGCGAAGCTTACGTGAAACATCTGAGCAGTTTAGACGGCAATCACCTGAGAAATATAACTTCTTCTTAAAAGTCTATATCTGTGACTAATTGCCCACAATTTCGTTTCTTTTCTAGGTCCTCCAGGACCAAAGGGAGACCAAGGTCATGAAGGAATGGAAGGAGAACCTGGCGCTCCCGGGCTTCCTGGCTTCAGAGGTGACAATAACTTATCTGCAATTTTTACCGAACTTCCTTCAGCATCACACCCCATTGGTGGAGAAACTCTGTTTATAAGAGGAACCTCAAGAACGTCTTCTTAGATATCACTAGGTCATTAGACAGGTCCATTGTTTTAATGAAAAACCATTGTTTTGTAAAAATCAAATTTGAGTCTCTAACCCTTTCCAAACCCATCCCTCCTTCTGAACAGTTGGTAGTAGTCCATGGCCAGTTTTTGACTTTGTATTTGTTTTTGCCCAACTCTTTGGCTTCGGTTTACATTGGTTTTTACCCCAGTGTTTTATTTGCCTGCTTGGTAGACTTTTGAGATGTTTAATTGATACTGGCAGGCATTTGCTACAATACTCCTCTCAGCCCGGCAGTTACCAAAAGCGTAACTAACAGTTCTTGGGCTTCATTGCAAAAAATTTGTGCCATTTATAATACTTTTTATGTGGCTGAGGGGTCTCCTCAGGCTTCAGGACCCTGGTGTGACTGCTGCCCCCGCATAGGTACAATCCTTCTGTGCTCCCTATAGGTGCACCCTTGATCAGTTTTTGGTTGTAATGTGGTTCACCAATACATTGGTGCTTATTAGAACAACACCTATGTAAAGGGAGGGATTGAATAATTACTCATGGGGCACTCTAACTATGGAGACAGATGACGTACCTTGTAATTGGCCTTTTCACTGCTCTCCCCTCACTCATTATTACTATTTTATATCATTGCACATTTTATCTGTCAATAACCCACAGACACGCCACATTGTTTATTTCAGCTGAATGCCAACATTTTACGTAATTCACAATTTCCACATGATCTGCAAAATTGCCACAACTACTAAACTGCTTCCACGTGAGATACTCACATCAATCATACTATTCTCTGCAGCTAAGACGACTGTGAGTAATTCACAGTAATGAGAGGAAAATTATCAGTGACCCTCCACATACTATAAAGACAATGTACAAAACAACGTACAAGCTTCACTGCACTATTAATACAGTATAACTTCTAGAATACTACCTCCTATATACAAAATTATAAGTAACTATAAATAAATATGTACAGGAATATAACACTGCTTCCTATGAACAGGAATATAACTACTATAATACTGCTCTAATGTACAAGAATATAACTACTATAATACTGCTCCTAGGTACAAGAATATAACTACTATAATACTGCATCCTTTGTACAAGAATTTAACTACTATAATACTGCCTCCTATGTACAAGAATATAACTACTATAATACTGCTCCTATGTACAAGAATATAACTACTATAATACTGCCTCCTATATACAAGAATATAACTACTAAAATACTGCTTCTATGTAGAAGAATATAACTACTATAATACTTCCCCCTATGTACAAGAATATAACTACTATAATACTGCTACTATGTTCAAGAATATAACTACTATAATACTGCCTCCTACATACAAGAATATAACTACTATAATACTGCCTCCTATATACAAGAATATAACTACTATAATACTGCTCCTATATACAGGAATATAACTACTATAATACTGCTCCTATGTACAAGAATATAACTACTATAATACTGCTCCTATGTACAAGAATATAACTACTATAATACTGCTCCTATGTACAGGAATATAACCACTATTATACTGCTTCCTATGAACAGGAATATAACTACTATAATACTGCTCTAATGTACAAGAATATAACTACTATAATACTGCTCCTAGGTACAAGAATATAACTACTATAATACTGCATCCTTTGTACAAGAATATAACTACTATAATACTGCTCTTATGTACAATAATATAACTACTATAATACTGCCCCTATGTACAAGAATATAACTACTATAATACTGCCTATTATGTACAAGAATATAACTACTATAATACTGCCCCCTATGTACCAGAATATAACTACTATAATACTGCTCCTAGGTACAAGAATATAACTAATATAATACTGCATCCTTTGTACAAGAATTTAACTACTATAATACTGCCTCCTATGTACAAGAATATAACTACTATAATACTGCTCCTATGTACAAGAATATAACTGCTATAATACTGCCTCCTATATACAAGAATATAACTACTGAAATACTGCTTCTATGTAGAAGAATATAACTACTATAATACTTCCCCCTATGTACAAGAATATAACTACTATAATACTGCTCCTATGTTCAAGAATATAACTACTATAATACTGCCTCCTACATACAAGAATATAACTACTATAATACTGCCTCCTATATACAAGAATATAACTACTATAATACTGCTCCTATGTACAAGAATATAACTACTATAATACTGCTCCTATGTACAAGAATATAACTACTATAATATTGCTCCTATGTACAAGAATATAACTACTATTATACTGCTCCTATGTACAAGAATATAACTCCTATAATACTGTCTCCTATGTACAAGAATATAACTACTATAATACTGCCTCCTATGTACAAGAATATAACTACTATAATACTGCTCCTATATACAGGAATATAACTACTATAATACTGCTCCTATATACAGGAATATAACTACTATAATACTGCCTCCTATGTACAAGAATATAACTACTATAATACTGCTTCTATGTACAAGAATATATCTACTATAATACTGCTCCCATCTACAAGAATATAACTACTGTAATACTGCCTCCTATGTACAAGAATATAACTACTCTAATACTGCCTCCTATATACAATAATATAATTACTGTAGTACTGTGTTATGGTTAATAAATTGGGTCTTGAAAATTCATAGTTTCTTAGTGGTGATGTTCAGTTGTGAATCCCCATTCTTTCTGTCCTCTGCTCCAGCTTCTGGATGATGAATGTAGACACCTGTTGTCTGGCACTGGAGCCAAGGCCACCTCACAATCCCGTGCTGCTTCTACAATCACTGATGCACCAGATTGATTCCAGAGCGCGCTCTTCTGCCAATACACAAATCCCATGAACTCTTTAAACATTTGTTGTGTTTCGGAGCCTGTTTGTTTAACACGTTGTAAATACGTCGGCAGCTGCCGTCATTGCCAGCATGAAGAAATCACTCACTTGACTTGTTCAGTAGAACTTCTGGACATTTGAATGTCCTCTTCCGAGCTTCTACAACATTGTCTGTAGGCACTGGCACAAGTTGTAAGGCATGTAATATTATAGATACCATACAATACACTCAGTGGGGCCCTAATAACAGGTACGTGGCCTTCTGCAACTTTGTGCTATCTGTTCATTTCAAAACCACTGATGACGTCTTGCTGGTCAGTAACCATGAACTCTCACACATGGCAGCATTGCTGGGGCCAGACATTAGTATCAGGACTGGAGCCCATCACCCAAGCACTCAATTCACAAAGGGAAATTAGTCATTGGAGGTCAGATTGAAGTCCACCTCTCAGATCCTATAATATTGGCGCAATCCCCTGTACGGTAGGCATTCCTCAGGTTCTTGTTATCGTGAAGCACACCATCATCATTGGGGTGTCCTCCACTTAGGGCAGTGACAGCTGTTAGGAGCACATTTCTGCTTTACATAAGTGGTTATTGGATGGTTTATTTTGCATCAAATCAGACTTTTTTTTTCTTTTTTACAGGTCTTCCTGGTGAAAGAGGTCTTCCTGGTCTACCCGGTCAGAAAGGAGATCAAGGTGATATTGGGCTTCCTGGCAGTATGGGTCTACGTGGACTTAAAGGTACATTGTATTTATTTTGTATGTATATACACTGTATCTTATGTGAGTTTGGCATGAAAGTAGGTGTCGTGTACCTACCTCACTGCCTATCTATAGAAGTGGTTGCGAAAGCTCATATTATCGATAAATAGCCCTACAAGGCTACAAACCAATCTTCTAATTCCATACTTCCTTCGGTGGAGAAGCCATATCAAGGGATTCTGTAGGTAGAATGTGAGCCCAATCCAATTCTTCGCTCAGGAACCTCTATCAACTGTAGTTATATATGTATTGCCGATAAGATCTAATACAGTTGAAACCAGAAGTTTACATACACTATATAAAAATACACGTATGCATGTTTTTCTCAATATCTGATATGAAATCAGAATAAACCTTTCCTGTTTTTGGTCAATTAGGATTACCATAATTATTATTATTTGCCAAATGCCAGAATAATGAGAGAGAGAATGTTTTAAGGCATTTTTATTACTTTCTGCAAAGTCAAAAGTTTCCATACATTTCATTAATATTTGGTACCATTGCCCTTAAACTGTATGACTTGGGTCAAACATTTTGGATACCCTTCCACAAGCTTCTCACAATAGTTGGTCGGAATTTGGGCCCATTCCTCCTGACAAAACTGGTGTAACCGAGCCGTGTTTGTTGGTCGTCTTGCTTGCACCTGCCTTTTCAGCTTTACCCATAAATTTTCAATAGGATTGAGATCAGGGCTTTGTGATGGCCGTTCCAAAACATTGACTTTGTTATCCTTAAGACACTTTGTAACCAGTTTGGCGGTATGCTTCAGGTCATTGTCCATTTGGAAGACCCATTTCCGCCCAAGCTTTAACTTCCTGGCTGATGTCTTGAGATGTTGCTTCAGTATTTCCACATAATCTTCTTTCCTCATGATGCCATCTATTTTGTGAAGTGCACCAGTCCCTCCTGCAGCAAAACAACCACACAACATGATGCTGCCATCCTCGAGTTTCACAGTTGGGATGGTGTCCTTATCCTTCCAAGCTTTTCCTTTTTTCCTACAAACGTAACGATGGTCATTATGGCCAAAAAGACCACAGGACATGTCTCCAAAAATGTAGGTCTTTGTTCCTGTGTGCATTTGGAAACATTAATCTGGCTTTTTTATGTTTCTTTTGGAGTAATGGCTTCTTTCTGGCAAAAAGGCCTTTCAGCCCATGGTAATACAGTACTGGTTTCACTGGGGCTATTGCACTTTATGCAATGTCAAAAGTTTACATACACTAAGATTACTATGCCTTTAAACAATTCTGGACTGCCCATATGATGATGTGGATGTATTTAAATGCACACCTGAAACACACTGCTTCTTTGTGTCGCATTATGGGAAAGTCTAAATAAATCAGCCAAGATATCAGGAAGAGAATTGTGGACTTGCACAAGTCTGGCTCATCCTTGGCTGCAATTTTAAGATACCCGAAAGTGATTCGTTCATCCATACAAACAATTATACGCAAATACAAACAAGATGAGAATGTCCAGTCATCATACCACTCAGGGGTTCTGTGTCCCAGAGATGAATGTGCTATGGTCCGATATGTGCATATCCACCCAAGAACAAAAGCAAAAGACCTTGGGAAGATGATGGCGAAAGCTGGTAAGATTGTGTCAATATCCACAGTGAAACCAGTACTGTATTAACATTGACTGAAAGGTCACTGCCAGAAAGAAGCCATTACTCCAAAAGAAACATAAAAAAGCCAGATTAATGTTTGCAAATGCACACAGGAACAAAGACCTACATTTTTGGAGACATGTCCTGTGGTCTTTTTGGCCATAATGACCATCGTTACGTTTGTAGGAAAAAAGGAAAAGCTTGGAAGCCTAAGGACACCATCCCAACTGTGAAACTCGAGGATGGCAGCATCATGTTGTGGGGTTGTTTTGCTGCAGGAGGGACTGGTGCACTTCACAAAATAGATGGCATCATGAGGAAAGAAGATTATGTGGAAATACCGAAGCAACATCTCAAGACATCAGCCAGGAAGTTAAAGCTTGGGCGGAAATGGGTCTTCCAAATGGACAATGACCGGAAGCATACTGCCAAACTGGTTACAAAGTGTCTTAAGCATAACAAAGTCAATGTTTTGGAGCGGCCATCACAAAGCCCTGATCTCAATCCTACTGAAAATGTATGGGCAAAGCTGAAAAGGCAGGTGCAAGCAAGACGACCAACAAAAATGACTCAGTTACACCATTTTTGTCAGGGGGAATGGGCCCAAATTCCGACCAACTATTGTGAGAAGCTTGTGGAAGGGTATCTAAAACTTTGGAACCAAGTCATACAGTTTAAGGGCAATGGTACCAAATATTAATGAAATGTACGTAAACTTTTGACTTTGCAGAAAGTTATAAAATGCCTTAAAACATTCTCTCTCTCTCTCATTATTATGGCATTTGGCAAATAATAATAGTTATGGTACTCCTAATTGACCAAAAACGGAAACTTTTATTCTGATGTCATGTCAGATATTGAGAAAATCATGCATATGTGTCTTTTTATATAGTTATGTAAACTTGGTTTCAGCTGTAAGACAAAAACAGGCATTCACTTTTTTTGATCACATGTCCTTCCTGGTGAAAGTAGTCTTCGTTGTCTGCCCGTTCAGAATAGAGATCAAGGAGATATCGGGCTTCCTGGTATTATGGGTCAACGTGCACTTAAAAGTACATTGTAATTATTTTCCGCCTCGTATATCTAATGTGAGTTTGGCATGAGAGTAGGTAACGTGGACCTACCTCACTACTTGTCTACAGAAATGGTTGTAAAAAGCTAATTTTAGCGATAAATAGCTTTACAAATCGATCTAATAATTCCATGTAGAAGCACAAGCCTATATGCCAGCTTTCCTATATTTGGTCGTAGGGAGGGAGTTCCAAGTCCCAAAGGTAGAGTGGGAGCCCAAACCAACTTTTTTGCTGGGAAATCTCCATCAACCATAGTTTCAAATGTCGCTGCTGAGATCTAAGAAGACAGAAACAGGCATTGGCTTTCTTTGATCTTTTTGATAATGTTGATGACTCTTCTGCTTCTTAAATTAGTCTCATTTGAAGTATTTTTCTTTTTAAACTCTTGTGAAAGTAACTTGCCACAGTAAATTTTCTAATCTAGTAAAATATCTTGAAATATTCTGATGATGACATGACGGGATTAGAGGCTGGAGGATCTGAGAATGTTCCTGGACAATGGTAAAATCAAAAGCAATTAATGGCAATGTTCCTCAGATCAAATAGACATTTGCGTTCCTGGCTCAAACCTTCTGGCTTTCTCTCCGGGATCGTATTCTGTAAATGAGAGAACACACGCACAATAAGCTCTGCCTTTCCGTGACATAAGGACCCATGCCTGAGGCAGCTTGACGAAGATTAATGCTAATGGGCCAGTGGTGCATGTACCATATGTAACCACACTCCAAAAGGTCTGCCAAGATCTTACAGTGCCAAGGAGAAGTGCCTACCCAAACAGCTGAGACTTAAATACAATTAACTTTGTCCAAATATATTTTGGGTTCGAGGCTGAGATATTTCAGTATATTCATACAAAGTAGCTCATGCCAGCCAAACCATAAACTCCTCCAAAGTCAAGAGTGGCCAATAAATAGACATCTGTTTCGGGGTTTTTGCCACTTGTTAGTACAGAACAGGGTACAGGTTGACTGCAAGAACCTCAAATAGCTGTCTACAGATGGACCACTCCTCCTAGTTTTGCTGGCATGAGCTAATCTGCATATTTGTTTCCTAGTAGAGCACTGCCAGAAATGAAGTCTCCATACACCCTGTGGGTCTCTTTAATGCATGCCAGTTGTTACAGCGGTGGCTGCGAGCCAAAGCTGCTCCGCTTACCCTGCCTGGCGACTTAGGTACACCTCCCATTGTCTTCTTCCTGGCATGTCAAGCCGCCGGGTCCACTCTGTCCTCCCACGCAGGCTGAGGCCTGCTTGCCGGCAAGACCTCTGCTTCTCTGCCTATAGGACACATGCGCATGCATGCACCTTCATCATTACCAGCCAATGGTTGGCAACCTTGGAGTATTTAAGGCACCTTCACCTGTGGGACGGTGCCTGAGCAGTAGGTTCCTTAGCTTGCTATATACTTGTAAAGGTGTGGTGTATTTTGTTGTTTGCCCTTGTACTGCCTCTCTGCCTGACCTGTGCCTGACTTTCATTTTGAACCTATGCTGCCTGCCCTAACCTCAGACGTGTTTCTGAACCCCCTTGGTCAGCTGTCAATCACGCATAGACTACTCCAGAAGGCTGAGGCCAGATGATTCTTTTGCATCAAAGATCCCTTTACAGGATATAAAGAGTGAAAACCAGGAAACTGCCAGGGTAATGCTCGTAGGATTACCTCTAGTCAAATTTGCTGGTTGACACAGAAATTCCACACCCACTTCCGTAACACCAGTATTCCCTTTTCACTTAAAGGACTATTTCTAATATCTATATCCTACAGTCAATGGATGAGATATGAAGGTGGCCTTCTGGAATTTTAATGGGGGCACCAAAAATTACAATCCTAACATTAAACTGTTGAGTTTGAATGAGCATTTTTCCATAGATATCTGCCAAATTTTCACACCCATGGGTATTGGGCAGGTTATATATACACCTGGCACCAGCTATAAGGTGTATTCTCTTACGACCCAAGGCTCTATCTAGAAGAATACTAAATACAAATGTCCAGTGGCAACCAGGGGCATAGACATTGTCCTGGAGCTGCAGGAGACCCAAAATGTCCCACTGCCCTATATCATGAAACCAATGATACATACCGTATATTTACAAAGACCAGTTTCCCTGCAGATCCATAGCTTGGTTTGACGAATTGTGCTGTATATTTCATATTCCTTATCCCGAGAAACCAAATCTGATAAATGCATTAATAATTGGATGGGGAACTGGGGAGTTGGGACCCAAGTAGTCACAATTTATACTGGAATGTGTCCTACGTTCCCCAACTCTCCAACCTTACAGCAGCTTTAATGACTGGTCCTCGGTGTTGTGGTAGGATATTCACTTTAGTCATATTTTTCATGTATTAGCCACCACCAGTCTCTGTCTTCTTGACACATTTTCAGTTAATACCAGTTTTGCTATTGTTTTCTTTACCCAAAGATGTCTCCATTGCAGGAATGTTCTATTAGATGCATTTCTTAAAATAACTGAATGTTTACAGAAATCAAGGAGAAGGACCTGGAAAAATTTGCCAAACTAAAATGATCTGATGGCCAGGAAGGTTAGGTCACTATGACTGGAAGCCATCACAGAGATTTCAGCCAAAATGAAGAAGTGCTGAAGTTTTATGACTGTGATGTAAGTGTGGTATTATTTAATGACTGGTGTTTACCAGTGACCTTCACATCCATTCAGTGGTGACATTAAAGTTTTCCCTTCGCTGCTCTTCTGGGGTATCCATGAGGCTCAGACATCTATTTGGAACATGCCAGGTTTCCAGGCACTAAATGTGGGAGAAAATACTATAGGTTGGGATATAATGTTCTGTCGTGAATATTACATGACATCTAGTTTTCACACTTTAGTAATCAATTCCATGATTGCTGAGAAGTGGCTCCAAAACCAGGAGACCCTGACACTTGGGGGACAGGACAATGACACTGACACTTGGGGTACAGGATAATGACACTGAAACTTGGGGTACAGGATAATGACACTGACACTTGGGGTACAGGATAATGACACTGACACTTGGGGTACAGGATAATGACACTGACACTTGGGGTACATGATAATGACACTGACACTAGAGGTACAGGATAATAACACTGACACTTGGGGTACAGGATAATGACACTGACACTTGGGGTACAGGATAATGACACTGACACTTGGGGTACAGGATAATGACACTGACACTTGGGGTACAGGATAATGACACTGACACTAGAGGTACAGGATAATAACACTGACACTTGGGGTACAGGATAATGACACTGACACTTGGGGTACAGGATAATGACACTGACACTTGGGGTACAGGATAATGACACTGACACTTGGGGTACAGGATAATGACACTGACACCCGGGGTACAGGATAATAACACTGACACTCGGGGTACAGGACAATGACTTACTGACACTTGGGGTACAGGATAATGACAGTGACACTTGGGGTACAGGATAATTACACAGTGACACTTGGGGTACAGGATAATGACACTGACACTTGGGGTACATGATAATGACACTGACACTTGGGGTACAGGATAATGACACTGACACTTGGGGTACAGGATAATGACACTGACACTTGGGGTACAGGATAATGACACTGACAATTGGGGTACAGGATAATGACACTGACACTTGGGGTACAGGGTAATGACACTGACACTTGGGGTATAGTATAAGGACACTGACACTTGGGGTACAGGATAATGACACTGACACTTGGGGTACAGGATACTGACACTGACACTTGGGGTACAGGATAATGACACTGACACTTGGGGTACAGGATAATGACACTGACACTCGGGGTACAGGATAATGACACTGACACTTGGAGTACAGGATAATGACACTGACAATTGGGGTACAGGATACTGACACTGACACTTGGGGTACAGGATAATTACACTGACACTCGGGGTACAGGATACTGACAATAACACTTGGGGTACAGGATAATGACACTGACACTTGGGGTACAGGATAATGACGCTGACACTTGGGGTACAGGATAAGGACACTGACACTTGGGATACAGGATAATGACACTGACAATTGGGGTACAGGACAATGACACTGACACTTGGGGTAAAGGACAATGATACTGACACTTGGGGTACAGGATAATGACACTGACACTTGGGGTACAGGATAATGACACTGACACTTGGGGTACAGGACAATGACACTGACACTTGGGGTAAAGGACAATGATACTGACACTTGGGGTACAGGATAATGACACTGACAATTGGGGTACAGGACAATGACACTGACACTTGGGGTAAAGGACAATGATACTGACACTTGGGATACAGGATAATGACACTGACAATTGGGGTACAGGACAATGACACTGACACTTGGGGTAAAGGACAATGATACTGACACTTGGGGTACAGGATAATGACACTGACACTTGGGGTACAGGATAATGACACTGACACTTGGGGTACAGGATAACGACACTGACACTTGGGGTACAGGATAATGACACTGACACTCAGGGTACAGGATAATGACACTGACACTTGGGGTACAGGATAACGACACTGACACATGGGGTACAGAATAATGACACTGACTCTTGGGGTACAGGAAAATGACACTGACACTCGGGGTACAGGATAATGACACTGACACTGGGGGTACAGGATAATGACACTAAGACTTGGGGTACAGGATAATGACACTGACATTGGGGGTACAGGATAATGACACTGACACTTGGGGTACAGGTTAATGACACTGACACTCGGGGTACAGGGTAATGACACTGACACTTGGGGTACAGGATAATGACACTGACACTTGGGGTACAGGACAATGACATTGACACTTGGGGTACAGGATAATGACACTGACACTCAGGGTACAGGATAACGACACTGACACTTGGGGTACAGGATAATGACACTGACACTCGGGGTACAGGATAACGACAATGACACTTGGGGTACAGGAAAATGACACTGACACTTGGGGTACAGGATAACGACACTGACACTTGGGGTACAGGATAATGACACTGACACTCGGGGTACAGGATAATGACACTGACACTTGGGGTACAGGATAATGACACTGACACTCGGGGTACAGGAAAATGACACTGACACTCGGGGTACAGGATAATGACACTGACACTGGGGGTACAGGATAATGACACTAAGACTTGGGGTACAGGATAATGACACTGACACTGGGGGTACAGGATAATGACACTAAGACTTGGGGTACAGGATAATGACACTGACACTGGGGGTACAGGATAATGACACTAAGACTTGGGGTACAGGACAATGGCTCACTGACATTTAGTGATATAGCATTTGCGCAGTACGTGGTATTGACGCTATATAACATTGTCATCTAGACAACTTCTATATAGGGTGATGCGATGTTATTTGAACGCTGTACTTTCTAGCACTGCAGATGAGACATTGTTTGACATGGTTAGTTGTAGACTGTATATCATATAGTGGGGCCCCAACAGAATGTACCCCAGAAGGCTCCATCCAGTGTCAGACCTGTCCTGCAATTACATTGTCTGCCGTTAATTGGTCTAGGATTTGTATATCGTTTTTGTTTTACTTTGTGGAGGAAAATGCTCTTGAGATGTGAGATTTCTAGAGGATTCACGTCCATTACAATCAGTATCTATAACAGCCTCTGTGCCAGATCTTCATCCATGGCCCCCAGACGTGTTGTTCTAGCTGAGGAACGTTCCCCACCCCCTCCTCCATGCTTGGTATAACAGCAGGTTTTGTCTTATCTTTGGTGAGTTTCCCAGTAACTCCTTGGGTTGTGACCACGTTATTTCAGATCTTCCATTCATCTTGGTGATTTCAGAACCATTCCCGGTAAACCCAAAGTCTGCAAAGTGAATTAATGAGGCCCAGCATGGAGGAGGCTGGAGCTGGCAGTGCCAAGGACAGGGGAGCACAGTGTGAGCCCAGATACCTGAGAGCAAAAACAAACACTCGGGCAGATGACTGATCCTCCAAGCTTCTGGCTCTCGCTTCGTACCTCTCCCTACAGAACAAAAAGTCACAGACTCACCGGCCAACTTTGTGCTCTCACAATGAGAGGATTATACAGGGATAAACGTGACGGACATTTTATTTATGCATCAACTAAATGTATCAAAAAGAAGAAGAAATCTTTTCATTTTCACATTCTGCAAGGAAGTCTTGGCGTCACGGTGGATATATCTGACATGTGGAATAATATGACCAGCTAATGTCAGGACAAGGAGCATGAGAGGACAAGATGAAAAGTCAAATTCCCGTGTTTTTTTTCCAGACCTGTGGGACCATTAGGGGGTACAATATGTGAGCCCGTTATTTAGAGGTAGACTCCACCAACAGCTATTCGTCCCCATCTCATACACATGTACACTGATCAACTATGTATTATGTGGCTACTCAGCCCCATAGACAGCAAGATGTCCTGTGTCCTCTGACACCATTCTATCGTGGTAACTTTTCCAGCATTTTTATCTACAGTAGCTCTTCTGTGGGATCAGACCAGATGGGTTAGTCTTTTCCGCCATGTGCATTAATAAGCCCTGGAAGCCCATAACCTAGTGGTCGGTTCACCAGTTGTTCTTTCTTCTACCACTGTTGGTAAGCACTAACCATTTCATACTGAGAGCTCCCCACAAGATCTGCTATGCTGGAGATGCTCTGACTCAGATTCCTAACCTTCATAATTTCGCTCTTGTTAAAGTCTCCCAGATCCTACCATCCAAGGAAGGACAATGGCTCTTGTTAAAGTCTCTTACGGTTGATTTACATGGCCTGATTTTCGGGCACAACTATTCCTGCAAGCGCTCATTCCCGACAATCTGCCCATCTAAATGTGCCTCGATCACCCAATGAACAAGCGAAACGCTTGGGTGATCCTGTCAGTCGTGCAGGCACATCAGTCATCGTTTCTGGGCAGAATATTGTGCTGTCTAAACAGCGATCTGGTTCCCAGAAACTTAGGATTCTCTATGGGGACGAGGAAGGAGATCACTCCATGTAAATGTAGTGGTCTCCTTCACTGAATGAGCAGCCGACTATCGGTAAGGAACGTTTCCTTCCCGACAATCAGCTGTAACATCATGTGGTGTAAACCAGCCATGACATCCTACCATCCAAGGAAGGACAATAGCTCTTGTTAAAGTCTATCAGATCTTACAATCCAAGGAAGGATAACCGATGAACCAAGGACACCCAGGGCTCTACAGGAGCTAGTTTTAAATTCCCACACACATTAAGGAGCCTTGTGCCTCTATGACCCCAGAGATTATGACTAAAAGTCCACTTTGAGGCCTGAAAATCTTCATCACCTGCTGTATGGCATTTTATTGAGCTTCAAATGCACTCCAGTTTGTGGGGATTGCACACACCAACATGCCAAGAATTTTTGCCTGATGAAGGGCATAAGAATCGCCCGAAACGTTGCTACTATAATATAATTATGCAATCCGGCTAAATAAACTCACACACTTGCATAGAAATTTCTGGTGTGCTGTCAAACTTTATATGAAGCGAATGGTGATGGTAAACAGATGATGACAAAAATGAAGAAAGGAGATGTCAGGTAATAAAGCAGACAGATGAAGATATCCAAGGATAACAGACAATAATTAATCCTAACTCCAGCTTTGTCTGGATAATTCCTAGACCCACACAACACTGACCATCATGCCAAACACCACTGACCCTCAATGTCCTTAAAGATATCTCTATGAAAAGTCCTCATCTGAAATACTGACCCCAACACTGACAGCAAGATGGCTCTAGGACCCAGAGAAGAAAACCAAACTGCAGAGCTAAACTGGAAACAAGCAAGACAGTTAAAAATAGCATAACACATAAAGATCTACACAAACTAGGAAGATCTACTACAAACTACAAGATCTGAGTGAGAATCATCATAACAACCAAGCTACACAGACAAAGCGCCACTAGACAAGGAACTAGATACTGGATACTAGATACAAGAATTTTCTGGATACAAAAGCACAGAGGTTATGCTATCACCAGCAACCCATTGCTAAAGCTGAAAATATTTAAAGAGAGTCTAACCAATCACAAACTGCTCTTCCAAACGAGCCTGGCTGCTGCAGAGAGGTCAGCTGACCCACACTAATGGTTCAGCTGTGAGACTGCTGGAAAACAACTGCCCAAAATCAGCTAATAGACAGGAGAAGATGAAACAGTAGGAAAATTCCTACCTAATGTAACAGGACACAACCACCACACACCAGGAACACCCTACAAGACCTGTCACTATGGAGATGCTCTGACCCAGTCATCTAGCCATCACAATTTGGCCCTTGTTAAAATCACTTAGATGCTTACTTTTACCCATTTTTCCAGCTTCCAATAGATGACCTTCAAGACCTATCTGTTCACTTGCTGCCTAATATATGTTATACCTTGACAGATACTATTGTCATGAGAAAATCCAAGTTTTCTACAGCTACATGGGTGAAGAGTAAGGAAAAAAAACCGTTATGGGCCATGGCATAAAAAAATTGACCGGCATTGACGTTTTAAGTATTGTGATGGTCCTTAGGGGCTTGAAGACAGATGGGTGGGGATGACCTCACAAACCTGCAAACAATTCCTGTTGAGTCTTCTTGATAAGGTATCATGTTAATTTGAGACGTACAAGGTTACAAGGTTATAGGTACCTCTCACTTTGTAAGATGAATCCTCAGTTACATGACGGATACTTGAAATGTCTGCATTGGAACAATTTGGGCTCTCAAAAATTCCCCCAGGGAAACCTTAATGTTAGAGAACATGGAAGAGAATCCACCAGGGAAAAGAAGCATGCAGTCTTATTTCATCTTTCTTAACAACCTGACATAATTCATCAGAGTGAATGTTTCCTCTCTGTGATTAGATACAGATAATATAAACCAGAAAGGGACGCAGGAACTTGTACATTCACAGCCGTCGCCTCCTATAAAGTGCCGAAAATTCACATCAGGTTGAGCTAAGAAAGTCTGAAGGTAAAACTTTGTACAACTGATAGAAATTATACTTATACTATTCTCTCTAATCTTAAATCATAGTCATAATCAAGGGCATCTGTAGATGGCAAATGCACAACTCACCGCCATTCTGGGCAAGGGCAGCATGAAAATCACGCTGGTAGCCCTCTTGTTAGCTTTTTGCTAATATTATAGTACCTTTTTTACATATCAATTTACAGAACCATGTGATTGAGCTCGGAGATGGAGGGTGCCACGCTGTAAACAGACCACTATTGGTGTATTTGTGTGAGGCTACAGTGGTTCTCCAGTGCATTCCTGCTGGCCATGGCCAACCAACATGGCGCTGGAAAAATACATTTCCAGATGCCATGATTGGTGAGAAACTCTATGGTGATTGGTTTACAAAAGCATGACTGTAAGCAAAACAAGTTACTCACTCAGGCCTTGTGGCTAATTCTTCATTCTAAGTGACAGTCTTTCCCTCCATGTTCTCTTAACAAGCTGGGGTGTCTACCCTCTGCTGCAGCCAAGATCACGTGGTTGACTGGTGCTATGGACACTTAGTCTGTACAGCTGGATGATATGTGGATGTGAGGTAGACCCTCAGTGCAAATCATCAGGTCTTATGCTCTACAACCAGCCAGGATACCCTTAGAGAAGAGTCTTACAAGACCACTGAGATAACACCATTGCCATTTGGGCACTAGCAAGTTGAATTAGTGGTAATGTTCAAGAGCTGTGCCTCTTGGGTAGAGAAGACTGTTGTGCACCCAATATTGTTGGTTGAGCCACTGATGCTAGAGTAAGGCCATATTATTGTCCTGACACGTCCAACAGTAACGGTACCTAAAGTAGCCATCACAAGGTGGCCTATTACAGGAAGAAGCATCGACAACATTATGGCTAGAGGTTAGATATTAGGTATTATTTTTTATCATGATGATTGTTAGTGGATCCCATTACTTTGGTGCACTGATCACGAAGAATACTGCAAGTGTTCACCATCATTTGCCCATCCTAGTGCCCCAGATCCTTTAGTTATCTTGAAGCCTACGACATGAGACTTCTGTGTTATCTTGGCATGGAGGAATATAGATTCCCCCATTGGCAGGTCCCAGGCATTACTGTGGTATTTCAGGACATCAGTAGATTTGTCTCTGGGACTTTTCTTCTTTCCTAATTTGACTTTCAATGTTTTCTATTGGAGACCATCAGACACCTCATAAAAAAAACAAGCAAGGATGACTGACCTAAACCAGGGGCGAAATCATATACGTCAAGTATGTGCTGAGGCACAACTGTTGAAAGATGGAGAAGGAGGAAGAAATGGAGAGGACAACAGACATGGAAGGAAGAGGAAAATTCACAGTAGAAAAAGACAGACATCTGAGGAAGGAAGACATGACGAAAAGTTACAGGGGCCTAAACTAACAGCCCCTCCACCCAACACCTCTATGCCCTACTGGATACATGGACAAGGGTCGTCTGTATAAAGAGTAAGGAAGGGGGGCATACAAGAAGTGGAGAAGGAGTCCTGACCAATCTATGAAGAATAAGGAACAATATATAAGAAGAAGTATATCACAAGCCAACAGGAAAACCATGAAAACCAAGCCCTCTGCCTGGGCAACTTCTACACCAGTGCTCCATTTTGGGTGAATGTTGCAGCAGAATACATGTGAAATAAATAATGTGAATTATGATCTTGTAATGGAAATTGTGGGTGTTGGTTTGTAGGAATACGGCATCTTTCTTAATTAGATTTCATACTGAACTTCTGCTTCACTATAGCTGGTATTTAGTGGACCTATAATGAACAGATGCTAATAGGAAGCAGAGATGATCAGAGAAGAGGAGCTGAGCACGATGGATCATGTTAATTAAAGGGTTGTTCTGGAAAAAATAACTGGAATTTCTTGGAATTTTAGGACATTGTACTACGTATTGTGGCAAGATCTGGGTATCATATGACATGTTAGGAATTCATGGTCATCTTACCAGACAGTATACATGAAATATTCTTCGAGCCCATGACTCTGATGCAACATTGTGCGCACTTAGGCCTTGTTTACACATTAGTGATCCACGGACGCCTCGGACACCAGATCTATTGATTCAGACATCCGTTCTTTTCTGCAGACTAATAAACGCGTGCACTACTGCGGTCCGTTTACAGGACCAAACACACCTGTTCAATTCTCTAGGTCCATGAACATCACAGACAGCACATGGATGCTATCTGTGTTTAGTCCATTTTTCATGGACCATTGCTAGGAGACAATCTGGATGGCCCCTTTTCAGCTTGGCCTTTCACAGGAAGATACAATTCAATGCAAATGGGCCACTTTCCTTGCCATTTTTTTTTTTTCTCGACCACGGGTGTAGGAAGCGGGGGGGACGGGGGGGTCGGATCCCCCCAAGAAATAATGCGGGGGGGACGGGTATGCAGAAACCCCCCCTAGCTTTCGCAGGGCAATGTGGGCGGCGGTGGCGGGGCACAGGGAGATGAACGCTTCCATTGTGGAAGCGTTCATCTCCATAGTCATCTGTATCGCCGTCCCCAGGACAGCGATACAGATGGCTGTGCTGCTCCTCTGATAGGCTGCCGGCACTAGGCCGGCAGCCTATCAGATGTTGGTACAGGCGGCACGATGACGTCATCGCGCCGTCTGTGAGCCGTACAGTGTGGGACACAAGCCGGAAGAGGAAGTGTCTTGTTTTGTGTGTGTGTGTGTGTTTTTTATTTTTTTTAACCGGACCCACTGGCCCATAAGGAGGGGAGGGGAGAGATTTTTTGCACTTGAAGAGGGGGGGGTGGAGAAATGTGGGTGTGGCTTGAGGGTGGGCGGGGACACAGGGGCCCCATAGGTGCTGTCCCCCCCAGATTTTTGGGGCTTCCTACGCCCCTGTTCTCGACCCATTCTTTTGCAAGAATGAGTCTCGGTCTCAATGTGGACAAAAACTGTGCATGCTCCAGGTTTCAGTCTGTGTTGAAAAACTGAACTGTGAATTGCACAATTTAATGGGTCTGTGTGCTACATATGTGGGTGCAGTCTGGATAGCACACGGATGGAAATAATTGCTGTCTGAATTAGGCCTAAGCCAGCAGAAATTCAAGCAATGAGCCATTTAGTCTTCTTGATATGGACACCTCTGAACATACGGTAGGTCAAAGCAAGTATTTTTGCGCAGTAGTTTTGGACCCCTGATTTTTATTTTTTCCTCAGAACACAATAATTTCTATGGAATAGGAATGGGGTAAAGATATTTTCTTTCAGAGAGATGAGAAATGAATAGCCCCCAAAAAACCCACCAACCATGGTCAATAGATATATCAGCTGAGGAGGTCTCCAAGATCATCCACCCTACCAAAATATTAGAAGATCTTGCTGATTTTATGTCAAAAGTATAGTGTGTGCCATTCCTACCTTAAATGGATCACTATTGGGTGAGTCTACCACAAAGAAGGAATTGGATGTAATTATTGATCATAAACTAATTTGAGATATGGGATATTCAATGAGATATTCTATTTTACTGCCAGCTTAGGCTTGTCTCCCAGACAAGTTGAAAACCACCTGCCTGATCTGTTTCTTCGCCCAAATCTGCCATCGGGGAGATCCAGGAAGTCTCTACACACATTAGATGGTCTGCCAACTTTTATCTAATGTGTATGTCCACCCTAGGGGAGAAAATGTCTTTTTTGTAGACTTAAGGTACTTTCATATTAGCGTCAGGGGAGACGGTCAGGCTGTTCCGGCGGCAGCCTGTCGAATCCGTCCTGCCACTAGCACGTGTGTCCCAGCGCACAGCGAGAGGCAGCCGGACTAAAAGTACGACATGCAGTACTATTAGTCCAGCTGCCTCTCGCCGTGCTCTGCCGTGCTGCCGCCGGAACTCCGCCCCCTCCCCCATTATAGTCAATGGGGACGGAGCGGCAGTCCGGGGGCACACGTGATCTAGCGGCAGGACTGATCCAACAAGCTGTTCACCTGCCTGGCGGACTCCCCAGTGTGAATATAGCCTTACTTCATAGAGTTCAGTGGTTAGGGCAGTGCATATGTGAATTCATTTTCCTTTAGATGTCTCCTGTAAGGGGTTCAGATGGTTCAAGTTCCTGAGCTAGGTAGAGAATGCCTACCAAATATTTTATTTAAGGGTGTCCTATGATCTGGAATAGAGATGAGCAAATTTCTCAAAAGTTCTATTTAGCCAGTTGGCCGAATTTTCCGAAAAGCTTTTATTAGATTTATTCACGGCGAATCGCGTTAAAAAACGGCTATTTCCTGGCTGCTGAGAGCCTTTATAAGGGTGCAGAACACTGAGCCTTGCAGTAACACGCATAGGGAGTCTGCTGTGGTAGTGAAATAATACTGTGAGTCTGTATGACACGCAGGTGAGAGGCGTCGCTCTTAGAATCACTGCACACTTCACTTATTTAGGCAGTTACGGGGTTAAAACTGACTAAATAACTCAAGTGTGAACTCAGTCTTACAAGTCCATGTTAGTGCCTGGTATATAGAACCGTGCAGAGGCCTAAGATCCTACTGTAGCGTTAAAGAGCGCACTCTTTTTACACCGTCGTCAGCTGATTCCACATAGATTTCTACAGAGCCTGTTCTATTAAAGACTTATACAAGTAGTGCCCCCCGACAGAGTGGAGAGGGTGTCAGCAGTAAGTTTGCGTTGATGTCACTGATTATTTTGCCCTTCCTCCATCAGAACAACAACCCCCAAAAAACGGATCCTGTCTGTTGAGCATCCGCCTTTACTCAGTCAGCATTTGGTCAGTAATCCATCAGTATTACTAAAGCCAAAAAAAAACAGGAGTGGATCCAAAACAGAGATGACACATGAGTGGAATATTTGCATGTCTTCTGTGTTTTGTACCCACTCCTGCTTTTGGCTACCACATCATAAGCCAATACTGATGGGACCATACAGGTCTTACAGCTGCTACACAGACAGGATCCGTTGTGCGTCTCATTTTTCCTTCCTTCTGACAGATCAGAAGAAGGCTCATATTAATGATGATGTCAACCAGGCCAAAAAGGCAAAATAGTGGCCCAGTCATGGAGTGCAAATAAAAGTTCTTCCACTTCACCACCTGGGTTGTTCTTGCGCCCGTTGTCCTCCTCGTCAAAATACTTCAGTCCAGACGAGTATCCTTCCATAAAGATGGAGTAGGGAGGGTGGGAACAGCATGATAAGTCCACAGTGTGGCTCAATGACATATTGTTGAGGTAGCAGCAGCATGGGGAGACCACAGAGTGGCCCAGTGACATAGTGGGGAGATGGCAGCAGCATCAGGAGACCACAGAGTGTCCCATTTACATAAAGTTGAGGTGGCAGCAGCATTAGGAAGCCATAGAGTAGCTCAGTGACATAGTGTTGAGTTAGCAGCAGCATGAGGAGGCCACAGAGTGGCAAGGTGACATAGTGTGGAGGTGGCAGCAGCATGAGGAGGCCACAGAGTGGCCCAGTGAAATAGTGTTGATTTATCAGCAGCATGAAGAGACCACAGAGTGGCAATGGGACATAGTGTGGAAGTGGCAGCAGCAGCAGCATAAGGAGGCCACAGACTGGCAAGGTGACATAGAGTGGAGGTGGCAGCAGCAGCATGAGAAGGCCACAGACTGTCAAGGTGACATACTGTTGAGTTTACAGCAGCATGAGGAGGCCACAGAGTGGCCCAGTGGCAGAGTGTTGATTTAGCAGCAGCATGAGGAGGCCACATACTGGCAAGGTGACATAGTGTGGAAGTGACAGCAGCAGCATGAGGAGACAACAGAGTGCTACAATGACAGAGGGTGGAGGTGGCAGCAGCATAAGGAGACCTGAGTGGTGAGGTGGCAGCAGCATCAGGAGACCACAGAGTGACCCAATGACAGAGTGGGGAGGTAGGTGGCAATAACAGTACCCGCTGGTGATGGTGGGTGTAAGAAGGAGCACCTGGCATCAGATGTGTGGCATCAGGCGGGTGGCAGCATCAGAATAGTAGCTAAGGCAGGTAGCCAGAAGAAACCGGTCTATTTTGTCAAGGTTTGGGTGAGGCAGCATGGATGATCTAATCTGATGCGTCAGGCATTGGTGGGTGGAAATCCTGGCTAATCCATGCCTGATTCATCTTGGCAAAGGTCAGTCTCTCCACATTTTGGGTGGACAGGCGAGTTCTCATTGGGGTAACTATGGCCCTCGCCGCACTAAACACCCGCTCTGATGCCACACTGCTGGCCGGGCAGGACAGCTTTTCCAGAGCAAGGGCTGGCTTGCTGCTGATTGGCTGCATGCATGGCATTGTGGGTGATCCCTCGTTCACAGAGTTCTTTGCTCCAGGTCCTAATATGTGCAGCAGCCATTTTAGGAAAAAATGTGATTCATTACCAAGAAGTATGAGGAAATTCAGATTCGGTGTAAGTTAAATTTTCCTGAAATTCGGATCGAATTCCACTTCGTCAACTTTGATTCGCTCATCTCTAATCTGGAACATGTAAAAAAATGATCCAATAGAGAAGAAAACTTAACAAGTGGTGTCCATTGTGCATGTTTACAATGGTTAATATCAGATGTCTTTTTCGGGTCCGGAGCCCAGCAGGTGGTACATCTGTATTCGATAGTGGACGACACTGGAGTTCCGGATTCTAGGCGTGTCTTTAAAAGAAAACAAACATGGTTTATCTATTATGGAAATCCACAGGGTGGACGTGACCTGCCTGCAAACAATGATTTGTTGTGAGTTTTTCTTTGTCTGTTGATGTGGAAGTTCTTATTAGGTTCACACATGTGTATGGGTCAGGAAAAAAAAGAGCCACGTCTCTCCAAGAATTTCTCACCCAGCTTTGTGTACAAATATCTAAAGTGGTTCTCCATTCAATAGGAAATAGAAAACATTTTGGCTTTAAGCCCACCAAGCCTCCATATCCCTTATTTGCCTTCGATCCTAGTTGCAAGACTTGAATAATCTAAAGACAGATGGGTGCTAAGGATGCGTTATCTGACTAACTAATAAAAGAATGTAGTTAGGTTATGTATCCATTCCATAGCATCTAGGCCATAGTAAATAACTGACCTTATTCACAGTTAGATTGGCACTGTAGTGGCAGCAGAGATAGGGGAACGCCTCATGCCAGTTGATGCACCATAGTATTTCCCTTTTCAGCCTTCCAGATTATAGGGAGGGCAAGAGGGCCAAATGTCATATTATCATTGGGGGCCAATTGTTGAGACCCCCAGTGGTTCCAAGAATAAGGGTCTGCATCCCACCAGTTGGACCCCAGTGGTTATACATTTATCACCCTTCCAGTGCAAATACCCTTTATTGATGGCATCTCTGGTGGTCTAGTGCAGTGCAGGGGTTAATTTCCTGGTAGGCTCTAGCAGATAAATTTTAACATCCGTGGTGGAGTAGTTCATTGAAAGAATTAATGACAGAATCCTTTTGGGCAAGTAATGAAGGTGTAAATTAGAATATTCCTATGGGAAGGGACAGTAAAGAAGGTAAAGATAACAATGTCCATGGTGGTCTAGGCAGTAGAGGGGTTACTCTGAACACTCCTAGTGGTCCAGGGCAGTGAATAGGTTATCGGTCATATCCATGCGGGATAAGGTAGTGAAGGACATAAAAATAACAGCCCTGGTGGTCTACTTTAGTAAAGTAGTGAATGACAACATCCTTTGGTACTAGAACAGTGAATTGGTTAAAAACTTGGACTGAAGACCACAGGACTCTTTTTTTGCTATTCTGCCTGTGACAGTGGACTGCCTATGAGAGACACATGGAGAGTGTTAGCAAAGGAAGAGAGTAAGAGAAGCAGAATACTATAGAGCAGTTGTGCCCAAACATTTTTCGTCTGAGGGCCACATTGGACATGGTATAAATTTCAAGGGCCATTACCGGGTAGCTTTGCCAGAAAGAAATGCAAACACTGTGAGGGGGCACATGTGAGCATTACTAAAATATTACTCACTGCGCTGATGAATGTGGGGAAAAGTCTAAGGCCTCTTTCACGTTTGACGCCCGGATAAGAGGCGGAGCGTTGCAGGAAAATGCACGATTTTTCCGCGCATGTGCAAACTTTTGTAATGCGTTTTGCACGAAACGCGTGTGAAAAGATCCGCATGTTCGGTACCCAGAACCGAAGCCGGACTTCATCACTGAAGTCCGGTTTCGGGTTTAGTATTCTTTATATTTTATTATTTTCCCTTATAACATGGTTATATGGGAAAATAATAACATTCTAAATACAGAATGCTATGTTAACAGGGCAATAGAGGGTTAAAAATTAAAAAAAATTCAACTCACCTCCTCCCATTGATCGCGTAGGTGCAAGGAACATCTTCTATCTTCATATCTGTTGGTTGAAGGACCTTCGGTGACGTCACTGGGTCACATGGTCCAATCATGGAAGCTTTTGATTGGACCATGTGACCCAGTGACGTCACGGAAGGTCCTTTACCCAGCAGAATGAAGAAAGAAGAATGATCCCGGCACCTACGCGATCAAGAGGAGAAGGTGAGTTAAAGTTTTTTTTATTTTTAACCCTCTCTTCCCCTTTTTACATAACATTCTGTGATTAGAATGCTATTATTTTCCTTTATAACCATGTTATAAGGGAAAATAATAAAGATCAGGTCCTCATCCTGATCGTCTCCTAGCAACCATGCGGCAAAATCGCAATGCGATTTTCCCGCAGCCCATTCACTTCTATGGGGCCTGCGTTGCGTGAAAAATGCAGAAAGTGGAGCATGCTGCGATTTTCACGCAGCGCAAAAGTGATGCGGGAAAATCACCGCTCATGTACACAGCCCCATTGAAATGAATGGGTCGGGATTCAGTGCGGGGGCAATGCGTTCACCTCACGCATTGCACCCGTGTGGAAAACTCGCCCCATGTGAAAGGGGCCTAAGGCGTATTGGTACGCCTTAGACTTTTTCCAGGGAGTCGCACGGGCCACATGACAGCTTCGCGGGCCGTAGGTTGGGCATCACTGCTATAGAGGATATATAATCTACCCTGACATCCGGTAATGCCAGATTCCACTAGTCCTGTGGTTGCCACACATAAGATCTCCGCTCCTGGTAGACCATGATCAATGCTTAGATGGAACCGACTTGGAGGCTATGCTGATGCCACCTCATGTGAGAATATAATCGTTAATTATGATCAAAGCCATTGAGTTGCTCTCATGTCAGGTTTCGATCGTGTTTCTATTTGTTTATGACAATCGTCTGTCGAGCGTAGGAAGCAAACAAACTGCTCATAGGACATGTTTAATAGCCGAGGTGAAGGAAATGAGAGCTCGGGATGGAAGCCAGGACAAATAAATACAATCTAATAGAAATGAAACACAAACAGCTTCAGTCTAGATATAATCAATAGAACCACACGCAAGATAAAAAAGGCTCCTACCCAGCTGAGGTCTTTAATGTAAGTGGGTTTGGCAGGTCTGATCGCTGGTGGAATAGTCTGTCCCACAGATAAGGCAGGATATGGATGATGTAAGACTCAGAGGCTCTTGGCATGTCACGAGATGCAGAAGAAGAAGAAAAGAGGGGGTCTTGGCCAATATCTTGGCTTGAACATTTTCGTGTGGTATCTGAGGGTGAGATGCTGGGTGAGGAGACGTCTGCTTGACACATTTGCAATTGGACATTTGTTTTTAATTAGGACGGAGCATTATAATGACAAGCTTTACTAATTCAGAGGTTCTGCTTCCAGCAAGTAAACAATAAGATTCATTTAATGCTAATGTGGGATTAAACTTATAGTTACTGATCCTAATGAGCTGTGACACAGAGGCTCGTTAGACTGGAATTTGACATTCAGCATCAGAAACCCAAACCCGATCGATTTTAAGAAAAGGAGCATCATGGGACTGGGCTCCAAGGAGGCCAATCCACAAAAGTATGGAACAGTAAGTATAATGCAAACTTTCTCCTACAGGTTATGTGTAAATAAGGTGGCTTTATGAGACCTGCGGTGTCCTGGTGAACCCTTATAAGCATGCGAAGACCCCATGGTTCAGTGCCATAGATCCATCTTCATGTGCTACCATATTGCGCCACCATACAAGTACAGTATGTAGCAAGCCCCTGTGGGAGCTGGTGAAGAGGATGGGAGTGGTAGTGTCCCTGATGTAGTGTTGTAGTGTCATGGTGTCTAACCTCTAGTTTGTCGCTCTCTGGGATCCATTGCAGTGAAATTCATAGCACTGAAGAATGAGACCAGAGTTGAACATAACAAAGTCCTTTTTACTAAGTGCAACGTAGAACTTGACATACAAACAGTATCTTTGGTGGAATTCTTTTCTGGCACCGGTAAAGATATTGAGGCACGTGGGAAGGTTGGGTTGTGGTAATTCAGCACTTAGGTGACACTAGCCTAGTGGTTGTTTGGCGAAAGGTGGCTTAGCTGTATTCCCTCACTTCACAGCAGTGTCTGTAGAAGCTGAATGTCTGCTGTCTTCTCAAGGTTTTTCTTGAGGCAGTTTAGTAATGGTTCTCCCAGGAGCCTGTTCCAGGGATCTCACCATCCTGAAACTCGTCGGGCTCCTAGGTCTTCCAGCTGTACTAAAGAACTTCAGGCCTGGTTGGATTCCCTGGCCACTAGGCTATCACCTAGCTGGAGCCAGAATGCCAGCCCTGCCAGGTATCATGGCTGGTTGTATCTCCTTCAGGAACTCCTTGGACAGCCACTTAGTGACCTTTGGTGGCGGAACTGGAACCTCAGGGTTGGTATCTGTGACCAGCAAAACAGGAACCAGGACTTTACCTTTACAGAGAGGGGAAGCTGCGGGCCGAGCCAACTTGATACCCAGTTCGGATCCTCCATGTTTTGTTGAGGCAGAGCATAGGAATGCCCCCATCCAATGGAAATGGAAAGTCCACTTGTATCCCTATCAGAGAGGTGATCGGGTTTGCGATATCCACGGCCACCCGGAAAGTTCTAATCTCTCCTGGATTGGATGCCACCATCTCTGATGTAATCTGCAGCAAAGACCTGGCCAGAGTGTCAGGCCTTGGCAGCCGAGGCCCATTGCTATATGAAGAATCACGTGGGTGAGATGGTGATTTTGCTGGTTGACAGCCTCTCCCTCTGGGAGCGAAGAGAGCCACGGCTCTGGTTCCTCTTGGGTGGAATGGTGGATTAAATAGCACCGGAATGAGCATTGGGCCTCCATCTGTCTCCACTTCTCACCACTGGAGACAGTGGTGGTGGGAAGTCTTCTGAGCTGGGTGATCTTCCAACCATCTTGCAATGAAGGCTCTTCTGCCTTCTTCTCCAGCGCTTAAGTGAGACACCAGCTTCTAGCAATAGGCAAACTCTTCGTCTCAGGTACAAAATAATCTTGTGGCCCGAAGTCCCTTCGGTCTTGGCAAAATAATAAATCCAGAGTGATACAGTTGAATTCAGGAAGAAACCTGCGGCCCTCTACCAGGTTTATACATACTTCTAGCATTAAATAATGCTGAAAGCATCAGATCATTACATATTTTGCCGGTGGCTGTAAGGAGGGCTCGAGCCCCCCTGGACTTTAGCCCACAGAGAAATTTCCCTGTAGGGTCTACGGCCAGTCTGCCCTTGGACACGGGAGTTGGACCCCTGACAACCTGACATTGATGATCGATCCTGAGGACAGGCCATCGATATTAAACCCCCGAATTACCTCTTCAAACCTTTTTGGAAAGTTGCTTTATTTGTTTTATTTTAGATGCATTGCTACAATAAAAAACCTTGTTGTAAAAGTCTCCATACACTTAGTCATAGGATGTGCTCCTCAGTACCAACTGGAAGAGATTGTCATTACAAATTGCAGCACAGCAATTAAACAGTGCTGGAAACTGTCACACAATAGTAGGAAATCTGTCAATGTGCAATTCACAAGGACATGGAGATCCTGCATTAGAACATGGAGGTTCTTGTACGTGACAGCATAAAGAACTCAACCATCATTCCTATTAGCACCTCGGAGCAGGAATATTGAACCAAGATCTCGGTCGTTCCTAATTAGCTCATTGAAAATCAGAACATTTTTACTTCCAAAATGTTATTTAGTAAATGGCCCTCTGGAGAGGTGTAACTGAAATAAGCCAGGGTCCAGTGCAAAATGTGTAACAGGCCTCCCCCTTTTATGGGCCGTTTATTATCCTGATGTCTTCTCATGCTTGCCAACCTCAGAGACATGAGAAAGAAAGAATGTAGACTTGCAAAGCACTGTGCAAAAATTTAGCCATCATCTTGCCTACATAGGACACCCCTCAACCTACAGCATTAGAATCCCCTATTAATACAGACCCCAGACCAGACTTCCTTTTCATACAGACCCCTGAAATAGACAACAGTGCACCTTAAATAAATTTCCCAGATCAGATTCCCTCTTTATATAGACCCCAGACCAAACATGACCTTAATATAGACCCCACACTAGATACCCCCAAAACTGTATATCAACTTGCTCAGCTCCTCCTGCTCTATGGAATGTCGCCTGCAGATTGCACTACATTGTAGGTCCTCCTTAATACAGGCCTCACACCAGACTACACCCTGAATATAGACCCCATACCACGCTACCTCAACATCTAAATATAGACCCTAGGGCTGACCACCCCTTAAATACAGACTGTAGACCAGACAATCCCCAAAATACAGACTCCAGGCCCACCTCTACTCTTTTCAACAATCCTCTTCACTTCTGGTCTGATGGGTTCTTTCTGTACTGGCCCATAAGTAATAGACAGTAGTGATAAGTGACTGGCTCCAATGTCACCTCTAAGTGAATTTATTTTGGGATTTTTGGGACCCATTACTGTGTCAGAGCCTGGGCCTACTGGAGGGTCCTCTGATACAGCCTGTGCCCAATGGAGCATTCTCTGGTACAGTGATGGGCCAGTCTGACCTGGTATCTTTTTTAAGCAAGGTACAATAGGGTCTTCTTCTAACCAGCTGTTGCAATGCTATAAATGGAATTTAGGGTGGTAGTCTTCAAGAGTTTCCAAAACTTTGTATGAACACCTGTTATGACATCATAATGATCCCAACTGTTGATACTAGGCCTGATGAAATGGGAATGTTATTGGGTATTTTGGAAAATGTGGTTGGAAAGTAATGAGTAGAGACAATTTTGTGGTAATCATTATCTACATTAAGTAACCGGATACCACCACCATGCCCATGAAGGTGGAGGTTCTCATGCTTGATTAGACAATGTGTCTTCTAGGTACATTCATTCAAGTGTGTACAGGTTCAGTGACCTCAAACCTAAGTCTCACGCTCAAGACTAAGGTATTTACAATTTCCCAGATTTGCGAGGTCTAGAAGATATATGTTCGATCAACATAGTGGTCTAACCACCAACCACAAACATTTCCATGAGTCCAAGTCAACCCCAGAGGGCTAGAAGAGAAGTCTTTTCCACTAAACTGTTGGCTGATTATAAAAACATATCTTGCCTCCTTAAGCAGAACCACATAACTTTCATTTTTTCACATCACAAATGTTCTCTCATAATCCTCAAACTTTTTTGGAACTTGACGCTCATATTCCCAATACCACAAACACTAATCTTTCTCAAGTTGGAAACCACAAAGGTTATTTGGCCATTTGTCCCCTAACAGAAAGCAGAAGATCCTTTACAAACATGCCTGGAACAGTAAAAAAAATCTGAAAAAAATGTACAGTGAGAGGAAGATCGTGCCTTTTGTAATTTTTTGAAACCGCAAAACTTTCCAGTGATATGGGCTAATGAGAGCCATTCATGCTCTAAGGAAAATTGGATTGTTTGTGTTTTGAGTGATTTGCTATTAATTGACAATTATTATTTACTTGAGAAACATTATTCTTTCTGGGCCTCGTAGAAAATCGTTTCTGCCAGATGATGCTCAGCCAACAGAAGCTTCCTTTGGCCTTGCGAGCTCATAATTCACAAAACTCAGTTTTTACAGATCTGTATCAGTGAAGTCTAAGCTGTTCTCAGTGTTAACAGCTAGCAAAGCGAAAAAGTAGTGGGGTGGGGACTATAACTATACATTTTCTACAATACTTTTGCATCAGAGTCAACACAATGCCCAAAACTGCACCCTGTATTCAAGATGTGGCCTTACAAGTGATTCATATCAGAGGATTTACATACAGGAATTATTAGCTCTCTTTTTAAGCATCCTATTATTTTCAGTGAAGAAATGCTATGGTTGATATCTAGAACCACAGCCAGCAAGCTAAGAAACTGCTATTAATTTTCCCAAACCACTCTGGTTGGTAGGAAGCAAAGGATACCCTTAGGGTTCTTCACCAGAGCCCCCTTTAAGGCCAGAGACTTGGCTGGATACGTCTACAAGGTAAGGTAGCAGAAAACTGGTGCATGCTTGCTATAAACAGATCTACCAGAATGACCAAGGTAAATGGAGTAGTAGACAAGCAGGTTCAGAACCAAGAGTGATGGATAGGCCCAAACAGCAGACTAGGGGTTAATCCAGAAACTAGCCATGTACAGAATTCCAGGAGAATCAGTAGAAGCCAATTCAGTGGATGAGGGGGTTAATACAGAAAGCAAACCTCGGTCGCTACATAGATGGTTAACAAGCAGGTCTAGAGTTCAGATAGAAACCACAGAGGTACAGAGCCAGGGCACATACAGACGCAATCATCATCAGCTGGACATAACTGAGTAGCGGAGCTAATACCCCACCTAGCTCTGGAATTGGACGCTGAGCCAGGAACCGGATTGGTTCAGCTTCCAGCCCAACTGATAGGTCGATTAAGCTGAACCCTCACGGCACAGCTATGCACAGAATTTTGGCTGGGGAAAATCCTGACATTTGCATTGGCTTTTGCAGTTGCCGATTGGCATGGAGTGCTAGATTGGTGTAGATTACAGTAAAATCTGTACATTAAAATACATGAATTGTATATTTTATATTGTATCATCTACTGTTTTCCTTCTGTTCCAAAACCCAGAACACTGCATGGAATGGTCAGCTCTGCTACATACATTTATTAATATAGCAAATATGGGCTTTTGATGTTGCATTAAAGTATAGTCTTAGTAATATGGCCATCATCAAAGCATTTCCATTTTACTATACATTTTGGAGTTTAACCCCCTTCTCCCACCTGGAATCCTGTACTTTCCCACATACAGTGCAATATAAATATACAATGTGGCAGTATATCCCAGTGCCAGAAATGATGATACGTGCCGGATCTACAAATTGGAGCAATGTGTCTTGCTCCCCCTCCCACGAGATGAAGAAAGAATAAACTGGGTCATGTCGTGTATATTTTTGTATTTTGATGCAGTGCAGCGACTGCGGCCCTGTCATCTACCGCACAATAGGACTCACAGTTTGTGCCGTGTGCGCAGGGACCGGGGCACTGGGGTCCATCTTCCTTTCTTGTTTATTCAGTCTTCGGGCTTATTGTGAATGGAGTCTGCCTTGTGTATATGAAACATAAGCTGTTTTTGTAAAGGAAGATGTTTTGTTAAGTTCTCGGAGCAGTGTTTGTTATCTTACCCCCTAAACGCCTTGGAGAACGTACAGAACATCTGAGTATTCTCACTTCTTCCAATCACAGGATGATATAACTCAGCACTAACCCTTTAGTATTCCACGGCTCCTGAGAATTTACAATTATAATAAGTTCTAAGCTATTTGGAGGTTTTATCAGTAGTGCCAAAATCGTATGTCTATGGTAGGCCTAAATGTGTTCCAGTTTATTTTCACTGAAAAAAAATGTGGAAAAACAAAGCCTCGTGGACAATCATGTGGATTTTCAAACGACCAAGTAGTCTTATTTAGTCAAGGGGTTTATGGTTACATACCTGGTGGTCTGATTCCCACTCTGGTGTGCTGGGGTAGAGGAGTTAAGGATAATATCTATGGTGGTTTAGGTAAGTAAAGGGGTTCATGGTAAATGCATTGTGGGGTAGGGCCGTGAAAACAATGATAACATGCCTAGTGCTCTAGGACACTAAAGGGGTTAGAAAGTGTAACATCTCTGATGGTCTAGGGCAGTAAAAGAGTTACTGATAACATCTCTGATGGTCTAGGGCAGTAAAAGAGTTACTGATAACATCTCTGATGGTCTAGGACAGTAAAATAGTTACTGATAACATCTCTGATGGTCTATGACAGTAAAATAGTTATTGATAACATCTCTGATGGTCTAGGGCAGTAAAATAGTTATTGATAACATCTCTGATGGTCTAGGGCAGTAAAAGAGTTACTGATAACATCTCTGATGGTCTAGGACAGTAAAATAGTTATTGATAACATCTCTGATGGTCTAGGGCAGTAAAAGAGTTACTGATAACATCTCTGGTGGTTAAGGGCAGTAAAATCTCTGGTGGTCTAGGCAATGAAAGTGTTAATAAGAACATCCCTGGTTGTCTAGAGAAATGACGGTATTAAAAATAACCTCTGTGGTTGTCTAGTGAGGTGAGAGGGTAATGGTAATATCCTTGGTGTTGTAGGATAGCGACTGTGTTAATAATATCTCTGGGGGTCTAGGGCGGTGAAAGAGTTAGTGCTAACATTCTTGGTGGTTTATTACAGTGAAAGTGAAGAGGATAGTGGTAACATCCTTGGTGCTGTAGGACAGTGTAAATAATAACATCCCTGGAGGTCTGTGAAAGTGAATGTCATAACAGTGATATTCTTGATATTCCAGGGCAGTGGAGGACTAAATTATAACACCCCTGGTGGTCTCAGAAAGTGAATGGGATGGCAGTAGTATTCTTGATGTTTTAAGGCAGTGAAAATACATAATTACTCTTACCGGTAATTGGTTTTTCCAATAGCCTCCACAGCGGCACTTACAGGAGGAGGGTGTCCCCGCCCCCAGGACAGGAAACAACGACGTAGAAGCAGAAGATTTAAGGCCTCCTCCCCCTTACCTATTCAGTCAATAAGAGAGGACACGGAAGTGATGCAATAAACACAAAATGTATTAGTAGATAGCAAAACCTCGCTATCTCAAGAAACAAAATAACACGGAGGAATTACAAAATATATAATAGGGAGGGATCCCAGTGCCGCTGTGGAGGCTATTGGAAAAACCAATTACCGGTAAGAGTAATTATGTATTTTCCCTTGCGCCTCCACAGCGGCACTTACAGGAGGAATAACAGAGTAATAATTCCCTAGGGTGGGACGGCAGCAGAGAGCACTCTGCGTCCGAAGGACAGGTCCTGATGTTTAAGGACGTCCAGCTTATAATGATTGAAAAAGTCATGGGATTTGCCCACGTTGCGGCTCTACATATCTGTTCTAGTGACACAGATGTCGCTTCAGCCCAAGATGAGGATACCGCCCTGGTGGAGTGAGCTCTTAGTCCCTGCGGGGGCTGGAGATCTTTCTGTAAGTAGGCAGTTCTTATCACATCTCTTATCCATCTGGATATTGTGGGCCTGCTAGCCCCACGACCTTTGTTAGGCCCCTGGAATTGCAGGAATAGTTGATCCGTCTGTCTGAAGGAAGAAGTCCTGTTGAGGTAGCAGATCATTACTCTTCTAACGTCTAAGTTATGATACTTCTCTTCTTTATCTGAAGCGGGAGAAGGACAGAATGAAGGCAACGATACTTCTTGGTCGCAGTGAAATCTTGTTACCACTTTTGGTAGGAAGGCTGGGCAATGCCTTAAGACAATGCGGTCATCGTGGATCGTCAGATAAGGAGGTTTCTGCGAGAAAGCTTGTATCTCTCCGACTCGTCTAGCCGAAGTGATGGCTGAGAACTTTTGGAAGGCCTTCCAGGCACGTAAATAGATTTTTGATGTTACGGGCTTCCGACTAAGCATAAGTGTAGATATGACGGAATCCGAAAGACCCCTTTTCTTTAAGGTGTTGCGCTCAGTCTCCAGGCCGTCAAACTTAGATGTTTGAGGTTGGGATGATTTACTGGGCCCTGATGGAGGAGATTCGGAGAGAAGGGAAGGGTCCAGGACCTCCCTGCAGATAGATGGAGTAACAGGGGGAACCAGGATCTTCTCGGCCAGTGAGGAGCTATAAAGATCACCTCGGCTCTTTGCTCCTGAACCTTTATCAGGGTCTTGGGAATTAAGGAGAAGGGAGGGAAGGCGCATAGGAGACAGTCTGGCCATGGTCGAGATAGTGCGTCTATCCACAGAGGATGACCCTCTTGGGAGAGAGAACAGAATTGTTGGGTCTGTTTGTTGTGTTTTGTTGCAAACAGGTCTAGATCCGGTTGTCCCCATTTGAGGCACAACTGATGAAAAATCTGAGGGTTTAATGACCATTCTCCTTCCTTCAGGGTCTGACGGCTGAGGAAATCGGCCACACAATTCTCTGTTCCCCTGACATGTAATGCCGTGAGAGAGACAAGGTTTTTTCTGCCCAGGAAAAGATCTTCTTGCTTACTGCTGCAAGACTGCGACTTCTGGTTCCACCCTGTTTGTTTAGATAGGCGACTGTGGTCGTGTTGTCTGAAAAAATTCTTATACTTTTTAGAGATGCGGGCGTAAAGAGGGCGACCATGACCCTGTATACGGCTAATAGTTCTTTTAAGTTTGAAGAGGCTTGTAGCAGATCTTTCCCCCAGGTTCCTTGGACAACTCTCCCGTCCGAATGACCTCCCCAGCCTGTACTGCTGGCGTCTGTGGTTATAATCATCTGATTTGTTTGTCTCCAAAAGACCCCAGTCTGAAGGTGCCTCCGGATTCTCCACCACTGAAGAGATCCTTTTACTGACTTTGGAATCAAAACACGCTTCCCGAGGGCTGAGGGGAACCGTTCCAAGAAGCCAGGAGAAACGACTGAAGTGTTCTTGTGTGGTGTTGGGCCCACCTTACTGACTGGATTGTAGAAGTAAGAAGCCCCAAGATGGTCATGAGGTCTCGTACCGTAGTAGCTGACTTGCCGCAAAAAACCGAGACCCTTTGTTGAAGCTCGGCCTGCTTGTTCTCTGGAAGAAAGGCCATTAAACAATGGGAATCTAGCAGGACTCCTAAAAAAACCTTCCTTTGTTCTGGACGGAGGTCTGACTTTTTGAAATTTATGAACCACCCTAGAGAGGAAAGGTCTTCTAAAACGACTGTGAGATGGGACATAAGGATGTCTGCGGAAGAGGCGGCTACAAGGAAATCGTCCAGGTACGGAATGATCTGGATGCCTTTTAAGTGAAGGGCTTTTATGACCTCGGCCATAATTTTTGAGAAAACCCTTGGTGCCGAGGACAGGCCGAAGGGGAGAGCCGTGAATTGGAAGTGATAAAGTTGGTTTTTTATATAGACTGCGACCCTTAAGTACTTTTGATGAGCCGGAAGGATCGGGACATGGTAGTAGGCGTCCTGAAGATCTATAGTTGCCATGAAGCAATCCTGGGGCAGAACATTTATGGCTGACTTTACTGATTCCATCTTGAAACGCTTGTATATGATGAATTTGTTTAGGTATTTTAGATTTAGAATTAATCGATAACTTCCGTTTGGCTTGCGGACTAGAAAGACAGGGGAGTAAAATCCTCTTTTTTCCTCTTGTACTGGCACATGGCGGATTACTCCCTTCTGAATTAAAGTCAAGATCTCTGATTCTAGACAACTCTGTTTTTCTCTCTGAGGCAGAATATTGTTGACCATGAACCGATCTGATGGTATGGAAAGAAATTCCAGTCTTAGGCCCTGGCTTAAGGTATCCATCACCCAAGGGGAGGCTCCCATTTTTCTCCAGATCTGGGCAAAGTGGATTAATCTGCCTCCCACCTGATCTCTGGCGTCATTGTTTGGAAGATGATGTATTCTCGGGATTGAAGAGAAACCCTTTGCCTCTTCCCCTGGAGGGCTGCCATCTCCTAGTATTTTCCCTTTTCTTGTTATCTCCCCTGGGCTTACTTTGATTACGAAAGGACCGTCTCTGGTGAAAATACCGGTTCTCCATGGGAAAACCTTTTTTCCTGTCTGCCGCCTTGTCTAGAATATCGTCTAGAGTGGACCCGAATAATCTATCACCTTCACACGGGATGGAACAGAGACGGTTCTTTGAACTTGCATCTCCAGACCAGGTACGGAGCCATACGGCTCTCCTCGTGGCGTTAGATAAGGCCGCCGATCTGGCCGATAGAGACACTAGGTCTGCAGAAGCGTCCGCTAAAAAATTAGATGCTTTTTTGAGTGTTGGTAGGGAAGCAAGAATTTCCTCTCGCGGAGTACCAGACGCCAGATGATCCTCTAGCTTGCCTAACCAAACAGAAAGGCTTCTGGCAGTACATGTGGAGGCTATACTCGGGCGTAGCATAGCCGTATTAGTCTCCCAAGACTTTTTCAAGAGGCCTTCACATCTTTTGTCCATGGGATCCCTGAGGAGTCCCGTATCTTCAAATGCAAGAGAGGTCCTTTTAGAGATCCGGGCAACAGGTGCATCCACCTTCGGAGTCTTTTCTTTTCCCATAGGCGAGAGTCAGACTCATCAAACGGGTATTTGCGTTTAAAGGAATTAGATACAGAGACCCTTTTTTCTGGATCCTTCCACTCTTTCATAATAAGGGATTTTACGTTATTATGGAACATTTGATCCTGCGTAGAATGAGTCTCCTTCACCTCTTCAATATTCATAGTTGCCCTGATAGTTTTTAGTAGTCCATCCGTCTCTTCTGGTAAAAAGAGAGGTTTTCCAGAGTCGTCTTCAGAAAAAGACGAGTCGGATTCAGAGAGAACTTCGCCCTCATCTAATTCAAAGGCAGAATCGGAGATAAAGGATCTTTGAGAAGTGGAAGGCCTCGGAGAGGATGGCCTTTTTAAATCCACTGCTGCATTGACCTCTTCTTTAATGATAGACCTCATGGACTCAAGAAGTGTAGGAGATTCCTCGGAAACAATTTTTTCTGTACATTTGACACATAATGGCTTTTTGGCTTTTGAGGAGAGGATCTTGCGACAAATAGCGCATTTCTTTCGTGCTACTTCTCCACCAGACGGCTTCGGGTTCTGGTTCTCTCTTGTCTAACAAAGAACAAGAAAAGAGGGAGAAAAAAACCCCGTAAGTGTCAATTTTTTTTTTTTTTTTTTTAAAGTCAGACCCCTCACCGGTGGTGGAATAATAGTAGACACCTCAAGCGTGTAGCACATAATGCAATACCATCAAAGGTACATAACAAACACTCTCCTCAGGGAGGAGGCTTACCGGGCTCGGGGCTGGCGCAGAGGGATCCACGGGCTTCTTGGCAGATTCCATGACTAGCAATCCTAGGCAGCTTCCAGGAAGACACAACCGCACAGCTAATGCTCCACTGCACTAGGACGCCAAGTAGGGCCGATTTTTAAATCTCCCGCCGGAACTCCGATATCTCGCGAGATTCCCTTGCCCAGGGGGAATCTCGCCCGTACTGACGTCATACGCCGGATCCCGCGATATCCCCGCCGGGATAATCGCGCGCGCGCCCGGGGATGCCTGCCAGCAGGTCTTACTCCTAGGAGACCGGAAGGGAGAACATGCGTCCCCGAGCCCCGACTCCCTGCTCCAGCCCTCCCACGTAAGTGTGGGGAAGGGTCCTCCGACTGAGGCAAGGCTGGGCGAGATCTATCTCTGGTGCCTGTCAGCAAGTTGCTGCAGGAGCGGCTTCCACGCACATCCGAGGACAGGAAACAACGACTGAATAGGTAAGGGGGAGGAGGCCTTAAATCTTCTGCTTCTACGTCGTTGTTTCCTGTCCTGGGGGCGGGGACACCCTCCTCCTGTAAGTGCTGCTGTGGAGGCGCAAGGGAAAAAAAAAAATAATAACATCCATTACAAGGGGTTGTCTCACTTCAGTAAGTGGCATTTGTGACGGAACGCCTGGCACCCCGACTGAGTACCTCCGTCAACCGATGCTCCTAGTGTTTGCCAAGGACCATCAGCACTGCACTCGACACCAGAACTACCACAGACCCCACAAACCGCCTTCCGCTTGATTGGGGTCTTCGTTGCTCTTGACCCACTCTGGACCCAAGACCGGGCCCCAGCTTCCAGTGAACCTCTCCTTAGTCCAGAGAGCGAAACAGGAACAAGAACAGCTCTCACAAGAGCTAGGGAATATACTCTGGAGAGAATAATGATTATAGCAATCCCCAGAGTGTAGTTCTCCAATCCCCCAAACATGAGCCCAGACTTCATGAAGGGTAGAACAGGACTTCTTTATTGGATGGCCAAAGCTTGGCCTTTTATGCAAGTCCTCCAGCAAGGGCTACTCCCCCGGGGACCTGATAGAGGACAGGCACACAAAATACAGTGACCAATCATCCTACAGCCAGATATATCACAACCCCACATGCATTGTCCATTGTGCTTGCTGATTGCGTCACAGGCAATGTCCCTTGCGATTCTTAATTAGGTCCCAGGCAATGTCCATTGTGAATCTTGATTGCGTCCCAGGCAATGTCCATTGTGAATCTTGATTAGGTCACAGGCAATGTCCATTTTGCTTACTAACTGTCACTGGGGCCATAGTCACAGGGCAAGAGGCTGGCAAGCAGGCCTCTCCAACTCCCAGTGACAAAGGTGCTTTCGTCACAGCATTTATCATGTAGAGAGAGTTAATTTAAGGCACTTACTAATATATTATGATTGGCCATATTGCTTCCTTTGCGGGCTGGAATCATTTTTCCATCACATTAAACACTGCTCGTGTCAATGGTTACGACCATCCTGAAATCCATCAGTGGTGGTCGTGCTTGCACGCTATAGGAAAAAGCACCAGCCTATGTGCACTCCCAAGGTTCCGAACCACCAGAGAGGCTGGCGCTTTCTTCTACAGTGTGTGAGCACGACCACCACTGCAAGATGCAGGATGGTCGTAACCATGGACATGAGCAGTGTATAATGTGATGGAAAAATGAGTCCAGCCAGCAAAGGAGGCAGCATGGACAATCCCAATACATTAGTAAGTACCTTGTATTAACTCTCTCTAATAAATTCTATTTGATGAAGTGAGACAACCTCTTTAAAGAGGACCTTTCACCGGTCCAAAGTTTGTTAGTGAAAGGTATGTACTTGCAGAGCAGCACCCAGGGATGTCCCTGCACTTACTTGTATCCCTGGGTGCTGCTCCGTTCGCCTGCTGTAGCCCCCGGTACCGGTGTTTGTTCTTCTGATAATTTTGCCTTGGGCGGAGACATCCTCTTTTGCCCTGGGCGTCTCCTTCTCCCAGGCTGGTGCGCTGGCCAATCGCAGCCCTCAGCTCATATCCTGCAACCTCCCAGGATATGAGTTGAGCGCTGCAATTGGCCAGCGTTCTAGCCTGGGAGAAGGAGACGCCCAGGGCAAAAGAGGATGTCTCCGCCCAAGGCAAAATTATCAGAAGCACGAGTGCCGGTTCCGGGGGCTACAGCAGGCGAACGGAGCGTCACCCAGAGATACAAGTAAGTGCAGGGACATCCCTGGGTGCCGCTCTGCATGTACATACCTTTCACTAACAAACTTTGGACCGGTGAATGGTCCTCTTTAAGGAGTACAGGGTAACATCCCTAGTGGTCTAGTTTATAAAGGGTTTTTATAACTGGTGTCACTGGTGGTCTAGAGAAGTTAAGGAGTAAAAGGTAACATCCCTGGTGGTCTAGTTTAGGGAGGGTATTGATAACAATAGCATCCTTGGTTGTCTAGGGCAGAAAACTCTCCTGGCAGGTGATCTACCTGGACAGGAGGCTGTAGGACTTCCTTTTCCTTCTCCATCTGGGGCTCTTGACTCTTCAGACACTTTAGATAATCATAGACTTTCTCTTGGCTGATTGAGTTGATGCAGTGTCTGTGTAATCTATGAGGGTACATGTTGTAAACTCTCTTGTGGCCACAGTTCCCACTACTGCACGGTTTTGCAGCTAAACAGGCAAAATGTCCACCTTTCTGGTCATCCAAAATTTCAAGCTGTTTTTTTATAGGACTCTTCATTTCCATTGAATTAGCTAGATGAGTCTTTCTTGGGTTGGTTTCCAGGAAAGTGGGCTGAGTATCGTAGTAGTACTATGTCTCCATGATGTCTACCTTGTGTATTCGATCTGGGATGAGATGATACAAGACACTGATTGGCGGGATATTCTATAATAACCCAGCCTTGTAACTAATTTACTCTAATGATCTTCATCAGCTCCACACCCGTATCCATGTTCGTCAGTTCTGTCATTGAGAAGCCGAGCATAATCAAGATGTACCTAGAGTTGGGTGAACTCTTTGCTCCAATCAGTTATCTGTACGGAAAATCCCACAATCTATGATTGCAGCTAATCAAGATGGAGTTATTGACCTTTTCAGCTGGTCATAGGCACAGAAATCTGTCGGTTTCAGCTCATGACCCAATATCTTGTGTCGTCTGAACATTTGACTTTGAGTCATTTTCAAACAGGAATTTTTTAGTGGAATCCAAAAAATTACGGGGCTTGGGTACTGGTTCTCATTAAGGAGATTCAGGTGGTCTATAGCTGATTACCTATAGCCAGTGCTCTATAGGAAATGTAGGCAAATTAGCTCTTCTCCAGAGGAAAGAAAACTATCTTATAACAGCCAAAATGAGACTGCTCCAAAGGATAGAGCCCCCACAAGTGGAGTTGAGCGAACTTGTATTTTAAGTTCGGCGTCCAAAGTTCGGGTTGGGTTATCGAAGAATCCCGTTATGGATTCCGCTACCACGGACCATAACGACATTTGAAATCCATAAGGGGATTCTACAATGAACCTGAACCTTGGACAACACTAAGGGGGTGACATCTACCATCATGAGATCAGTGCAGGGGGCGTGGCTCAGTACTGGATCACCTCTTATCCAATCCATTGCTGAGCCACGCCCCCTGCACTGATCACATGACGGTGACGTCACCCCAGGTCCTTAGTGTTGTCCAAGGTTCGGGTTCATTGAAGAATACCCTTATGGATTCCAAATGCCGTTATGGTCCGTGGTAGCGGAATCCATAACGGGATGCTTCGATAACCCGAACCCAAACTTTGGACGCCGAACTTGCAATACAAGTTCGCTCAACACTACCCACAAGTAGACAGCTTTCTTCAGAAGAGCTAATCTGCACATTGCTTACCCATAGAGAATTATCTGTAGGCAAGTCTCCAAACACAACCTGGTTCTCCTCAATGCGAAGGAGTTGCAAAGTGTCTGCATCAAGGACATCTCATCGGCACCCTACTCTCTACCAATGAATGTCTTCCTTTTGGAGAAATGCTGATTGGCTTCCATTCATTTGCCCATACGGCACAGGTAGGTTGAGTGGTAGGGCCTCGGGCTACTTGAGGGACCTTGCCGTGGTGTCCGAGCTTAAGACATGTCCTCCTAGTAGGATATGTCGAACTAACCCCTCAATTTTATCAGTGTGAGGGTTTAGTATTGCCGCAGAGTGCACTTGCCTTTGCTATGGTTATGTCTTCCATTCATTTGGCCATAGAACTGGATTTACCCAGTGGTGTAAAATAATTCTCCTGTGCCCTGATGCCAAATCTGTAAGCCCCTCAGTTAACACTGAGGGATCCTTTTGGTTCCCACAGGATTCAGATTCCATGGGTGACCCCTGCACCCAACTCTTCGAGCTTTCACCACATGTCCAAGATCCAGGCTCACAAAAAATTCCCAAGGCAAAGTTTAAAAAGTTCTCCCTTTTCTCCTCCTAGATCTCTCGTGTTCATAGGCATCACAGGGCTCATTAACAAAGCCAGACATTTCATTTATAGATAGAAACCAGGTCCGGATCTAGGGGGCACCTGCTTTAGAAGCTGTACCTGGCAATAGGGACTTGGAGGTAAGAGTACTCTGACTTCTAGATGACAACACAAGACCACTGGGTCACCATGCCAACTTCAGAACTACAGTACCAAATTGACAAAGATTACTGGTAGTGGTGATAATATGGCTCACAAAGAAATCACCATGAGCACATATCATATATTCCTGGTAGGTGTCTTGGAATATAGCCATAAGAATGTTTGGCCCCAGCTAAGCTCCATTCTCCAGCTCTCCAATGGAGTAGAGTTGACCGTCTGTCTGATCTTTATGCTTTCCTGCAGCTCTTCATGTCCCGCCTGAACTTATTACCATTCAGTAACGTGTAGCATCTTATAACTGGAGTAACACTCATCTGCTTCTCATCAGGACTGGAGGCCTCCATGCTGTCTTGGTGTATTCAACACAGCTGAGAAGGACTCTCAAAATCAATTTTTTTTCCCAGAGTTTTTGAGGTCAAGAATTTCCTGAACGCTTTTATTACAATTTTTATATCTAAGCTTAAACAATATAGAGCGAGGCATGAAACTGATGAAGGGGTCTGGGATATTTAATGAAGAGCGTTTTATGGAGCTCCTTGAGAGTGCTTGGTCTTAGTTTAAGATGTTGTGGCTACCATATGTTCTGGGTGATGTGGAGGGAACACTGGACTTCTGCAACATGAGACCAGCCCTAAGTGATCACAGACCTCTATCTAGATAAATGGAAACACAGGTCTCTCGAGGTCCATGTATCCTGACAGAAAGACCAATTATAGTATGGTGAGGAGGTAACCAGAGCTGCTTATGGTATGGGTGCAGAATATAATACTCATGAGTACAGAGATTAATACTATTATAGAAGCTCTGCAAATAATATAAGTATAAAGACACTATGGATGATCTACCTGGGCACTGTGACTGGTACTGTTCTATGTGCACTATGAGGAGCATTATCATGCAGATACCATATCTGATACACATGGGTACTGTGACTGTGCTATTAGATGTGCACTATGAATAGGATTATTCTACAGATGCAACGGGTGATTCTGTAGACGAGTACTGGGGGTCAATTATCAAACTGGTGTAAAGTAGAACTGGCTTAGTTCCTCATAGCAACCAATCAGATTCCGCCTTTCATCTTTGACAGCTCCTTTGGAAAATGGAAGGTGGAATCTGATTGGTTGCTATGGGCCACTAAGCCAGTCCTACTTTACACCAGTAACTCAAATGACCCCCTATGAATATTATTGTAATGTGTAATGTAGGGCATATGTGCACTGCAAATAGAATAATTATATGGATGCTATACGTAGGCACTTTTACTATCACTTGGGCACTTCTGTAGCAGTGCTGTGGCCACTGAAGGATGGTTTAATAATATGGAAACTGGTTGGGTTGGTATTACTAAAGTAAAACTGATAAGTTTGCTAATATTACAGACAGTGTCATATAGAAAGTAATATTACAGACAGTGTTATATAGAAAGTAATATTACAGACAGTGTTATATAGACACTGATATTACAGGTAATAGTATCTGCACACTATATTACAGGTAGTATTATATGGACACTGATATTACAGGTAGTATTATATGGACACTGATATTACAGGTAGTATTATATGGACACTGATATTACAGGTAGTATTATATGGACACCGTTATTACAGGTAGTATTATATGAACAGTAATATTACAGGTAGTATTATATGGACACTGATATTCCAGGTAGTATTATATGGACACTGATATTACAGGTAATAGTATATGCACTCTGATATTACAGGTAGTATTATATGGACACTGATATTACAGGCAGTGTTATATGGACACCGTTATTACAGGTAGTATTATATGGACAGTAATATTACAGGAAGTATTATATGGACAGTAATATTACAGGTAGTATTATATGGACACTGATTTACAGGTATTATTATATGGACACTGATATTACAGGTAGTATTATATGGACACTGATATTACAGGTAGTATTATATGAACAGTAATATTACAGGTAGTATTATATGAACAGTAATATTACAGGTAGTATTATATGGACACTGATATTACAGGTAGTATTATATGAACAGTAATATTACAGCTAGTATTATATGAACAGTAGTATTACATGTAGTTTTACATGAACAGTAATATTCCAGGTAGTATTATATGGACACTGATATTCCAGGTAGTATTATATGGACACTGATATTCCAGGTAGTATTATATGGACACTGATATTACAGGTAGCATTATATGGACACTGATATTACAGGTAGTATTATATGGACACTGATATTACAGGTAGTATTATATGGACACTGATATTACAGGTAGTATCATCCAGCTTTTCTAGATCCTTCCATAATAAATATTCCGCTGTATTTCCCCCTTACGTGATAACATTCAGAGATGGATGTGGGCTGTAGGGAGTCGCTGTTTGGACCCCTACTGACCCTCTTTTTTCCTATTTGTACACTGCCCCTTTAATTATTTAAAGGAATGTTCCTAGTCATCCACATCTGTAATAAGAACGATTCCCGGCCATTTTCCTAGTAAATCGCTCTGTATTCCAGATCCGGACTCTTCGGAACAAGTGCAGATCTAAAATAAATGGGGCGCATCCCGGCATGGAGGAAGCGGAGCCGGGTCCCCTGTGAGGCATTGCACATTCCAGAAGAGTCCCTGCCCCCAATAAATATCCCCTCACTCTCTATGTTATGTAACCAGATCCTTCTCACTGAGGCCGCCAGACTTTCTGCTGCGTCAAGATAATCACCGCCAACCGTACACATTAGGAGCATACAGGAGACACACCCGTGTTTAGTACTGGGGGGGGGAGTATGGGCCTCAGGGCTCATGGGGGAATATTCAGCCCTGATTGTTTGACAGCTGTATAGGAAATATTCCATCTGTTTATACAACTACAAGTCCCTAGAATGTGTCGGGGGCGTGACTACTTTTTGGGGACCAGAGAGCACACACGTCAGAAGAATTAACACAATTGTAAAAAATAATTCTCCACCTTTTAGCTCCAGGTCATATTTAGGTGCAATATTTTGTGCTTATTAATTTCTTAATATGTTTTTTTAGTGGTCAGAGCTCAATTTTCCGGATGAAATCTCCAGAACCGCTGCATAGACAGATACAGTAGTTACATGTTGTAATCCTGTCTGCCTGCAGCCACCACTAGAGGGAGCTCACGGCATTCTGTGCATCAGTCTGTGAGAACATTGCAGATATCTTGGGAATCTTTCCATTCACGCTGCAGATAACCACTGTCGAATTTGCAATACAAAGGGTCCGACACCTCCGCCAATCAGCTGCTTCCTTGTTAGCATGTCGTTAGTACACAGCGCCATCCGTTGTGTAGTGGACAGAGCAGGTAACTGCAGCATTCACTTCAATGGGAGCAGCGCTGCAGTTACCTGCTCTGTCCACTACAAAGCTACAAGGAAACTGTGGAGGTACCGGGGGTTGGACCCCTACCGGTCAGATATTAATGACCTATCCTGAGGATATCAAAATCCTGGAGAACCCCTTGTTGTTGCTGTCATGTCCTTCACCATGGACCATGCATTTCTTACAATTTTTTTTATTTAATTTTTTTAGGTGACCGCGGGCAAAGAGGAGAGAAGGGCGAGAAAGGAGACCGAGGAGAATTGGGTGAGACACGATTTCTCTTGTTTTTATCGTAAAGGGTTAATATATGGTGGTCTTCACATGGGTCCAACAAGGGCTCATCTGAAGGGTAAATTACTGCGGCATCAGTACAGTGAATGAACATAGGCCTACTCTAGGCCACGAACGTCTAATATATTTCTGCCCATCAGTTAGGTCCATATCCACGGCCAACATGTCGAAGTGAGCCAAGAACGAAACGCGTGCATAGCTGTATGCTAAGTCACATAATCAGGTGGCTGCTATTATTTTCTTTGTGAACAAACCCTCAATGTGCTGAGGTAAAGCTCCTCTCAGGACAAAAACAGCCAGAAATGTTCATCTGTTTTATCGGAATGGATGTCTCGTTTGTAAGCCTTTTCTAGGAGGAGTGCTCCCCCTCCAGCTGTCCGCAGCACTCCGTCAGTCTAAGGCGTTCATCTCCCAGAATTTCAGTCACTCACGTTCCTACTCGATGGAATTAGCAGGACATCTTTTGAAAATGTTGAGCAAAACTTCAAAAACTTATCGCACCTGTAGAAGGTGAATAGAGGCCGTAAATGTCTATGTCAAGGTATAAATGGTGTCCAATTGATCTACTGTATGTAGCCACAGGCAAGAGATTTTAGTTGGCAGATCAGGATGGGTTGGGGTTTGTTAATACTTGGAGGTGTTTTTGGAATGAGAAACAACTGGTACCTGGAGACACACCTAGCTTGGCTCCACAGTGGTGGACTTCTTGGAGGTCCACCACTGTGGCCTGGATGCTCTTTGGTGCCTAACTAGATTCCTACGGGCCCCTGGTCAAATTTTGTGCCCTCGCATAGTAGTAATGTCCCCCTTTTTGCTCCCATCAATGTTTGTGCACAGTATTTGACCTCTTTTGTGCGCCCCTCCATTATTATTTTGCCTCTTGGTGCCAATGTAAATGTTAAAAACACGAAACCCACCTAACCCTGTTCCCATGTTGAGCGGTGGGGTCCGCACAATGCAGGGAAGTCATCGATATGCCTGAGCCAGAACACTGAGTACCCCTCTGTGCCAATGGCTTAGCTTTCATCTGGCACATCCTGGGTACAGTTGTAAGCGGTGCTGGTCACCAGTGAGCCCCATCTTCCCCTCCAGGCCTGCTCACAGTTGCATTGTTACCCCACTTTTCCAATGGATGCCAATGGGATTGGGTTACGGAAAAGTCTGAGCATGAGACGAGATCGGCCACTTGCCCCTTTGTACATTATCGGGACTTGTCTGCGCCGACTGCTCAACATCCAGAAAACTTGGCTCAAAATTAAATGAAGCAACCAGCACAAAAATCGAACTGTGGGGGAGGGGCAAACGTCGGCCGAATGTCCGGGATATGGACCCCCCTCCCTCAGAACAGGCACCAGGCCACCTCAAATCCTTCTCACGTGTCTATAATAAGCACGGAATCAGAGCACCCGCATGTGAACTCGTATCTACAGCCCGGAGAATGTCATTTTATTAAAATTTTATAGGAAGAGAAACTTTTCTGCACAAAACCACAAGGGTACGGTCTGTCTTATGTACAAAATAGAGAGCCCTAGAGCAAAAATGTGAGACCCCTAGTTCCCACCATGGCAACCTTCACCTATTTATTTGTTTCACTTTTTTTTTTAGCTTTGCTGATTTTATGTCCTCCATGCTTTACACTTCACCTCTCTTCCACTGGGACACAACCATGATCATTGAGTGTGTTACCTGAATTGTCCGATTGGGGTCTGGAGTACTTTATACTCCATGAACTGTCTCGTCAGAGGAACAGGCTGTTCCTCTGTCCTTCCCCCTTGCTTTACACTACAGCTGTAAATGTTGAATTTGGCTGCTGTGTGTAAGCACAATCTCGGCAGTATATCAGTACATGGAGCAGTGTTCACTATTACAATATGGACAGATTATAAAATACAGGTAACTGCACACCAGCGATAAATATATGATTATTTCATTATTTCATGAGCGCTGCACATGGACTATGGTGGTGGTGTGTCTGTGTGTGTGGGGGGGGGACCCGAATATCTGATTAAAATTTCAGTATTCTGGAAGTATTCTTAATAACAGCAATTTCTATAAACCTGTTCTTCATTAAGAAGCTACAAGTGCAGCACATGAAACAGATCCAAACCAAAAAAACAGCCAAAAATATCCAGTCCCACAGCGCCATCTAGTGACAACACACAGCACTCATTAGTGATAATACACAACGCCATCAAGTGACAATACACAGCGCCATCTAGTGACAATACACAGTGCCATCTTGAGACAATACACAGTACCCTCTAGTGACAATACACAGTACCCTCTAGTGACAATACACAGCGCCATCTAGTGACAATACACAGTGCCATCTAGTGACATTACACAGTGCCATCTTGAGACAATACACAGTGCCATCTTGTGACAAAACACAGTACCCTCTAATGACCATACACAGTGCCATCTAATGACAATACACAGTGCCATCTAATGACAATACACAGTGCCATCTTGTGACAATACACAGCGCCCTCTAGTGACAATACACAGTGCCATCTTGAGACAATACACAGTGCCCTCTAGTGACAATACACAGTACCCTCTAGTGACAATACACAGCGCCATCTAATGACAATACACAGTGCCATCTTGTGACAATACACAGCGCCCTCTAGTGACAATACACAGTGCCATCTTGAGACAATACACAGTGCCCTCTAGTGACAATACACAGTACCCTCTAGTGACAATACATAGCGCCATCTAGTGACAATACACAGCGCCATCTAGTGACAATACACAGCGCCCTCTAGTGACAATACACAGTGCCATCTTGAGACAATACACAGTGCCCTCTAGTGACAATACACAGTACCCTCTAATGACAATACACAGTGCTATCTAGTGACATTACACAGTACTCTCTAGTGACAGTACACAGCGCCATCAAATGACAATACACAGTACCCTCTAGTGACAATACACAGTGCCATCTAATGACAATACACAGCGCCATCTTGTGACAATACACAGTGCCCTCTAATGACAATACACAGTGCCCTCTAATGACAATACACAGTGCCATCTAATGACAATATACAGTGCCATCTAATGACAATATACAGTGCCATCTAGTGACAATACACAGCGCCATCTAATGACAATACACAGTACCCTCTAGTGACAATACAAAGCGCCCTCTAGTGACAATACACAGCGCCCTCTAGTGACAATACACAGTGCCATCTAATGACAATACACAGCGCCATCTAGTGACAATACACAGCGCCATCAAGTGACAATACACAGTGCCATCTAGTGACAATACACAGCACCATCTAATGACAATACACATTACCCTCTAGTGACAATACACAGTGCCCTCTAATGACAATACACAGTACCCTCTAGTGACAATACACAGCGCCCTCTAGTGACAATACACAGCGCCCTCTAGTGACAATACACAGTACCCTCTAGTGACAATACACAGTGCCATCTAATGACAATACACAGCGCCCTCTAGTGACAATACACAGTGCCATCTAGTGACAATACACAGTGCCATCTTGTGACAATACACAGCGTGCTCTAGTGACAATACACAGTGCCATCTAATGACAATACACAGCGCCCTCTAGTGACAATACACAGTGCCCTCTAGTGACAATACACAGTGCCATCTAGTGACAATACACAGTGCCATCTTGTGACAATACACAGCGTGCTCTAGTGACAATACACAGTGCCATCTAATGACAATACACAGCGCCCTCTAGTGACAATACACAGCGCCCTCTAGTGACAATACACAGTGCCATCTAATGACAATACACAGCGCCCTCTAGTGACAATACACAGCACCATCTTGTGACAATACACAGCGCCATCTAATGACATGATGAATGTATGAATGACTTATACTGATGCTCCTCCATACACCAATAAGATGGACAATCGCATCAGTAACAATTCCACTTCAGCAGTATGTGATCATCTAGACCAGTGATGGTGAACCTTTTACAGACCGAGTGCCCAAACTGCAACCCAAAACCCACTTATTTATGGCAAAGTGCCAACACAGCACAATTTACCCTGAATCCTACAGTCCAGTATATCGTCCATGTGCTTTATCATGTAGCTATAATAGCCGCCTATATTCACTGCGCTGCTTGTGCCGTTCATAGTGCGCCTGCGCTGATGATTGGCAGGCAAGTCTAAGGCATATTGGTGCACCATAGACTTTTTCCAGGATGTGGTGGTGCCCACAGACAGGGCTCTGAGTGCCGCCTCTGGCACCCGTCCCATAGGTTCGCCACCACTGGTCTAGAACGTCTGAAAACCAAATATAGAACTTGCTAATGCCGGATAAAAGGAATGTAGTGCTAGAACTGCCTCTTTACAGCGCCCTGCCTCCTGTGGTGGGACTTGTGGGCACCTACAGAGGGCATGAACCCCCCCCATACAATAAGCACTGCAGATGGCGTCACAGTAGAGAAGTGCTGCACATTTCAGGGCACATGCAAAAACGCGTCGCCCTGTGGACTCAGTGTTGTCGGAGAGCAGACGTTAGGAGACGTCTGTGGAGAGGGGGCAAATTTAAAGACTTGTAAAGAGCAAAGGAGACGTCAATATCAAAATTCAATGTGGGGGCCCGTGGTGTTCGTGGTTTAGTATAGGGGCCCTTGTCAGGGTGACAGTACCCTTTGCCCATTGCTCCGTCCCTTGCTGTGGACAGGATGGGGTCACGTAGACCATAGGAATGGGAGCAAGGATCAGCTGACCGCACACATAGGACGGGTCCTTACAGTTGTAGCAGAGCCCACTAGGCAGTGGCCCTTTGGCACGTTGCATGCCAGCCACGTGCTATAGATTTATAAATCACCCCTTCGTTTGTGTTCTGCTCGTCTGGATCACATTTTCTCCAGCGGTGAATGAAAAGCACATGTATCCCAATAAATGATATAGAAGGAGCTCATTATAATGTAATGGGGGGCGTGACCTTACACCTCATAATTCATGAACTCTCCGAAACAGCAGGCTCTTGTATGTGCCATCTCCTCTCCTACAACCGCAGTATGTTGTGTGCAGCACATGGTCTATCAGACCCATCACCGCGTCCTATGATATTAGGCTTCACTATATAGTACCCTGTATGTTTTATACTCTAGTCACCTCCAAAGCTGCATGCCTATTGACCTCCCAAACAGGTTTTGGTTCATCTACACATGAATTGACACCTTACCTGCAGGGAACTGTCACCCGAGCTCCCACAATGCACCTCTTTCTTTCATAAAAAAAAACAGTGGGATCCTGAGTGCAGCTCTGAATGTGACTGGAGTATAAAAGCAGCCCATCTACCCGGAGTGATAGATCTGAGTCCGCCCTGAGCCCTCCGCACAGATCTTGTAGACATAAGTCGTGTCTCCTCTGTGCCACATTATGACAATATTTCATTGTATGTATTGATACAATACGCCGATCCTTGTCCGAGAATAGGACACGCTCCATATTTTTTGCGGGGCTACAGAACGGACATACGGATGCGGACAGCACACACGGGTCCTCATCCAATCCGCAAAAAAAAAAAAAAAAAACGGAACGGTCACGGGAACAAAATATGTAGCCTAGCAATGCCATACAGTACCGTATGCCAAGAGCCAAGCCCCAACCACAGCTCAATACAGCGCTCAAAACAGTGCCACATTGTAACAGTACCGTGCATAAATCTACAGGATACTGCCATTTAGTGCTCAGGTTACACTGCAATATATTATCTAAATCAGGCATCCTCAAACTGCGGCCCTCCAGATGTTGTAAAACTACAACTCCCACAATGCCCTGCTGTAGGCTGATACCTGTAGGCTGTTTGGGCATGCTGGGAGTTGTAGTTTTGCAACAGCTGGAGGGCCGCAGTTTGAGGATGCCTGATCTAAATAGAACGGTCATAAACTGCTTAAATAGAAGTGCCATAGACTACCCATGTAACAGTGCTACTGTATATAGTGCACAGATAACTGTGCCATATTGTACCCATATAACAGCGCCATGGATTACCTAGGCACAAATAACTATGCCATATAGAACCCATATAATAATACCGTACAGTACCCATGTAACAGTGCCATATAGTGCACAAATGACTGTGCTATATAGTACTCATTTAACAGTGTCATACAGTACACATACAACAGTGCTATATAGTACACAAATAACTGTGCCCTATAGTATCCATATAAAAATTGTCATACAGTACCCATATAACATAATATAGTGTACAAATAGCTGTGCCATATAGCAGTATAATAGTGGCATACAGTAGTCATAAAACAGGGCTATATAGTGCACAACTAACTTTGTCCTATAGTACCCATGTAGCAGTACTATACGGTACCCACATTACAGTGTTATATAGTGCACAAATAGTAATAACAGTGCCATACAGTACCCATGTAACGGTGCTATATAGTGCTCAAATACAGTGCTATGCCAAACAGTATCCAAACAACAGCGCCATAAGGTGGCTACTAAACACAGGGCCCCAATTACAGCGCCTATAAGTGATGAGTAGAAAGGTACTAACATACACATATAGTCCTCTACAATGTGACATGCTACAGTTTTCCTACACTCTATCAGGACATTCTCAGTCCATGGAAGGGGTCCTGATTTTGGGACCTTCATCAGCTGGAGTAGAGTGCGGCTACAAAAAGCTCTACCTTCTGGCACCTTTGTCGACCACTGATTTCAATTGTCAGCATGCAATGCTTCAAACCTCCTGTGGGGGAGCTGCAGGGAAATTGAAAACTTGCTGACAGTTTCCCTCTCAATTTACATCTGGGGGTGAGAAAACTGGTGATCAGATAGTTTACAGAAAAACAAAAAAATTGTCAAAAAAAACCTGACGACTCCTTAAAGGAGAACTTTGGATAAAACTGCGGTACAGATGGTTCCAGTCACTCCTGGATAATTCTCTTGGAATTTCTATTTCGGTCGCCATCGCAAGAAAACAAGACATTAATTTCACAAGATGAACATTGAAAATTAAATTAGAAACTAAATACAACTCAAGCGAAAAAAACAGAACGCCTGACCTCCGTCATGAGGGTGGTCCTTCCTGTTTATTATAGCGGGTGACATCATACGGCTTGACCAGAAACCAACCACATAGTAACACAACACTGCTCTGTTCTCCGAATATCGCCCCCCCACCCATTAACTGAGCCTGGAAGAAATGAATGGCATTTGTCCATCCAAGGTTTGATGGGAATTCCATTTAGCAGATGGTGGAACACAAAGTAAACTGGGCATCTTCTCTGTGCCAATGTCTCGAAGGCCTAGCCGTGTTCTGGAAACCATCTCTCATGGAATTTTTATTTTTTTTGTAGGCGTCTTATTTCCATCTTATACAAGAAAGTTGGTCACTAGTTCAGACCAATAAAAATATTTTTATTTAAAAAAAGCCACATAGTAAACCTTACCAGGCAGCCAGAAGATCCATGAAGATCCAGACCAGCATATGGCCTGGCACAGAAGAGCCATAACCTGCTGTCAGGTCAGGCTGTGTTCCTACGTCTGAAAGACCAAGGACACTGATGACAGCGAGGTTCGCACCTTGTACAGAGGAGGACTGGTTCAAAATAAGTGTGAAGGAAGCTGTTTATGTCAAATTGGAAAAAACTGAGCTTGAATAGAGATGGAGAGAGGCCACTTACAATGCTGTTCTAACACCTCTCCTAAGGCAGTTTAATAACACCTGGTAGCTTCAGTCATGCAATTTGCAATCAGCATCTTACCTCCATGAGGTCCTTAACCTTATGTTGATTGTGATAAACCGATAATGCTGACTAGTATTTAATGCCAGAGATTTCTTGTACAATTGTAATTAAGAAAGCCAGTTGGATGACAAGAAAAACATCCAAAATTCATGTCTGCTGGTCCACCAGGGTTCACATGACAACTTTAGACTCAGTTGATGCAATGTTTGGTTCTTTTGAGTCTTGGAAGGGGAAATGGTGATGTGTGAGGCTTCGTACTGCTCTTTTCTGGCTTGGGAGGTGGAATATCATTTACTTGTACCCTGGAGTAGATAGGAGTCCCTAGCACAAATCAAAATGGACTCCCTATTACTGTAAAGGCTTGATGTTTGGTTCCCATCTCTATTCTTTTTGATCTTTGGGATAGTTCTTCTGCCCCATGTTTTCTGACATTGCAGATGTTCTGGAGAGGGGAGTTCTACACAGGTTTTCCTCAATGAACAAGACCAGCCAAGGCTTGACCCCTCTCTTTCCAGGGACCCAATGATATCTGCATGGTCTGACTCCACATTCATGATGGTACCGAGGATGGAAGCGCTTGGTGGTTGTTTCCCCTCCAGACGCTTGATCTTTGAGACAGTTCTTCTGCCCCATGTTTTCTAACCTTGCAGGTCCTCTGGAGAGTCAAGTCCTACACAGGTTCTCCCACTCAGTAGCAAATACAACAAGACCAACCAGGGCTTGGCGCCTCTCATTCCAAGGGCCTAGTAACAGTTGCATGGTCTGGCTCTTCATCTAGGTTTATAGACTTTCTGATCATTGCCAACCCCGACTATGGGCTCCATTTATCGATCATTTTGCTTTTTGTATGTCCCCCATAGGTAGGTCCAACAAATCAAAGGCCATTCTAGTCTTAATCAATTAGCATCTATACCAAGTAGTATTAGTAGTATTAGTAGTAGTATAGAGGTTCCCATGTCCCGTTTGATTGGTGCGTCGGACGAGCATGCACTGCTACTTCACTGATGGTCTTTAGGATTGACAAAGATACCCGGGTACAGTGCTTGGTTGTCTTCTTCTGTCCCATAGACTTCCAATGGATAATTCAATGATAATTGGTTGTAACTACAATACCCCTTTAAATGATCCAATGTGTATGAGAAAAGCCTGACCATCACTCATCTCTGTTGAGTAAAACTTAGAAAGACACATTAAAGGTTAACACGCCAGTTCTGGAGATAGATGTATTCATGTGGTGCTCACACTGTATCTGCAATGTCCGCCCAAGGTCTCTGTTGCAAGGATTTCCCGAAGGACCCCTTAGGTGCATGCATTTAGCAGAAGTTTCCCTGACTCTTCCATAACTCTATCCGTTAGGCTCAGGTATGTTGTAGGGTTGAGATGAATGGCTGGTGGACGCCATGGTAATTGGTAGGGTTGGAAACAGGGGCTGACTGGCAACTTTTGGCCCAGGGAGCAAGTAACACCCAGAGGCCCACTGAGCCCCCCTCTACTTCCTGATTCGCTGTCACAAGAGGCTGGGCGGGGAGCTGCGGGAGGAGAGCACAGCCTCCTCTGACAGCATTGACAGCCATCTCCGCCCCCACACCTCCGCTCTCCTGATCTGTCACAGGAGGCTGAGCATTGCGGAGAGGATAGATGTTGGCCACTCACAGCGCTCATAGCCCCCCCCCCCTTTATGTGCCAGTAGCCATCCCCCTTATGTGCCAGTAGCCCCCCTTATGTGCCAGTAGCCCCTCTTATGTGCCAGTATCACCCCTTATGTGCCAGTAGCACCCCCTTATGTGCCAGTAGCACCCCCTTATGTGCCAGTAGCCGTCCCCCTTATGTTCCAGTATCCCCCTTATGTGCCAGTAGCCCCCTTATGTGCCAGTAGTCCCCCTTATGTGCCAGTAGTCCCCCTTATGTGCCAGTAGTCCCCCTTATGTGCCAGTAGACCCCACCCTTATGTGCCAGTAGCCCTCCTTATGTGCCAGTAGACCCCCTTATGTGCCAGTAGCCCTCCTTATGTGCCAGTAGACCTCCTTATGTGCCAGTAGACCCTCCTATCATGTGCCAGTAGAATCCCCCCCTCACCTTATCATGTGCCAGTAGAATCCCCCCTCAGTTTATCATGTGCCAGTAGAATCCCCCCTCAGTTTATCATGTGCCAGTAGAATCCCCCCTCAGTTTATCATGTGCCAGTAGAATCCCCCCTCAGTTTATCATGTGCCAGTAGAATCCCCCCTCAGTTTATCATGTGCCAGTAGAATCCCCCCTCACTTTATCATGTGCCAGTAGAATCCCCCCTCACCTTATCATGTGCCAGTAGAATCCCCCTCAGTTTATTATGTGCCAGTAGAATCCCCCCTCACCTTATGTGCCAGTAGCCCCCAAAAACACAAAAAACAAACAAACATACAAATAACAGTTATACTTACCTCCAGCGATGCGATGCAGGCCTCTTCCGGCCTGTGTCCCTCACTGTACCGCTCCGGCCTAGTGCTGGCAGCCTATCAGAGTAACAGGGAGGGGACACGCCTCTCCCTGCTCTGCTGCATCACAGCCATCTGTATCGCTGTCCTGAGGACGGCGAAACAGATGACTATGGAGATGAGCGCTTCCACAGTGGAAGCGTTCATCTTCCTGTGCCCTGCCGCCGGCCGCCCCCACTTGTCACCAGGGCCGCGGCAGGGCACATCATGCACACCCCAAAGGCCGGCCCTGGGTGACACTACGGGGCCCGTTTACAGAGGCAACAGAGGGGCCCGGGGGGCAATTGCCCCTTTGCCCCCGGCCCAGTCCGCCCCTGGTTGGAAAGGTCTTAATGGTTTCATTGGCAACTGTAAGGGGTCAGAAGCAATGGTCAATGCAGAGGGTGACTATAAAGTACCTGGTGCACCTAACGAGCCGCAGCAAAGGACAGCCTTGACCAAGGCTCCAAGTGTTCTCCTCTGCAACTGCGTATTAGGACATAGGCCTAAGTTAAATCTCCCGGGCACTAATATAGCGACATGCTGTGTAGCAGAGAGCTTAGGTGTGATTGCTCCCGCTATACCTACACACCTGTGTTAGAACATACCCAGTCCTATGTTCTGAGAATATTTCTACGCTCAGGAGAAATGTGTTAGAACGGAACCATAACAACCAATACTATATTGACATTTTCTATTTTACGTCAGTAATGAGCAGCATAAAATCTCATTTCCCTGAAAACGAAATGACTAGTAGTGGAACAGAAAGTATGTAGTCCACAATAATCTGCAGAGAAAGCTCAGCTCACCCCGCCAACAACCAAGGCTTCCAACATAAATGTAAAAATAAAAATGTTGTAAAGACTATCAGTGCCAAGGACATATGACATCAGGGCTGTAAACGCTTCCCGCGACTAGGATACAATGGATAGAGCTTAGCCCTTAGTGTCGCGTGGAAGGCAGGAATCTTTGTATTCAGATGATATTGTAGCTGAGCTCTGGGTGCAATATTTGGGGTGCTGCAAGTGAGAGCAGGAAGAACGATCACATCCTGAGACGGTCATCTCTGCCCTGTACATCCTTCAATGACCACAGAGGAGAAACAAGAACTGTCTTCATGTCATCACCCCTCTTACCATTCACACAGCCTGTGTTAAACTGCCCGATTTTTCAGCAGATAATTGCTAACGAGCATTCGCATGATGATCATCTGGCAGTGTAATACTGCTGCCGATGGCTGGATGAACCAGCAATCGCTCGATCATCGGGCAATCCAAATCTTTTGACATGTTAATACATTATCGTTTGCAGGCAGCAGATTGTGGTGTCTAATAACGATCTGCAGCCGGCAAACCACTCTACAGCATGGGGATGAGCAATGGCATAGTGATCGCTCCTTCCCATGCTGCGGAGAAGATCGCTGCATGTCATAGCAGTGGTCTTCGCCGCTAGCGAGCATGCGATTGTTGGGATGGAGCGCTTCCCTCCTGACAATCATCTGCCACATCGGGCTGTGTAATACAGCCTTTATTTACTGTCATCTCTCCCCTGTACATCCTTCAGTGACCCCAGAAGGCAAACAAGAACTTTTTCATGTTATCACCCCCTCCCCATTGGGGATGTTTTTTTGTTGTGATATTTAGGTATTTTTTGTTTCTAGTAGACATATGAATATGAACAGCTGCACATGTACTCGCCCCCTGTGCCGACTCTATGGCTCCATGAAATGTCTTCCCGGCATCTAGAGGTTATTGGTCTATTTAGTTCTTGTGACGATAAATGCATGTAGACATAGGTGACATGTATGAACTCCACACGTCTTACTCTTGTACACCTCCGGCTTATTTTACACACTTATATAGCGGTACTATATTCCACAGCACTTTACAGACATTAGCATCACGCTGTCCCCAATGGGGCTCACAATGTCAGTTCCCTATCATATGTCTTTGGAGTGTGAGAGGAATCCAGAGAACCCCGAGGAAACCCATGTAAACAAGAGGGGAACATACGAACTCCATGCAGATGTTGTCCCTGGTCAGATTCGAACCCTGGACCCCAGTATTGCAAGGTACCAGTGCTGACCACTGAGCCACCATGCTGCCCATATTACACTTTGGTCTGAAATTACATGAAGGCACCAGTGAGTGCAATCTGCTGGGTGGCATTTGCTTTGCACAAAGCACCAGGTAGGTCATTCAGTTTTGGAGCGTAAAAAGGTTGGCATGGCAACTGCGCCATTTTTGCAACATTTCGTGATCCTCGTCACTTTTCACAGTGGTCTATGTTTAGGAGCTAAAAGTGAGATTAGAGCTGGATTAAGGCTCATTTACTATGTGCAACTTTTGAAAAAGTCACAACTAGGGTTGCCACCTACAAAAAATATCGGCCAAGTTAAGTGGGGTTCGTGGCTTAACAGGGGGTGTTAAGTTGCTATCATACTGTGGCTCCCAATAATATTAATGACCCCATTAGTGCCGCCCAGAATTAATAATGCCCCCATTAGTGCCTCCATTAATAGTAATGCCCCCATTAGCACCCCCTAGAATGAATACTGTCCATATTAGTGCCCCCATTAGTGCCCCCAGTAATAGTAATGCCCCCATTAGTGCTCCCCAGTAAGAATAATGCCCCCATTAGTACCCCCAAGGAAGATTAATGCCCCCATTAGTGCCCCGTAAGAGTAATGCCCCCATTAGTGCCCCCAGTTAGAATAATGCCCCCATTAGTGCCCCCAGTTAGAATAATGCCCCCCATTAGTGCCTCCAGTTAGAATAATACCCCATTAGTGCTCCCAGTTAGAATAATGCCCCCATTAGTGCGCCCAGTTTGAATAATGCCCCCCATTAGTGCCTCCAGTTAGAATAATGCCCCATTAGTACCCCCAGTTAAAATAATGCCCCCATTAGGGCCCCCAGTAAGAGTAATGGCCCCATTAGTGCCCCTCAGTAAGAATAATGCCTTCATTAGTGTACCCCATAATTAATGCACCCATTAGGGCCCCCAGTAAGAGTAATGCCCCCATTAGTGCCCCCAGTTAGAATAATGCCCCCATTAGTGCGCCTAGTTAGAATAATGCCCCATTAGTGCGCCTAGTTAGAATAATGCCCCATTAGTGCGCCTAGTTAGAATAATGCCCCATTAGTGTCCCCAGTTACAATAATGCCCCCCATTAGTGCCTCCAGTTAGACTAATGCTGGAGGTGAGTGTTTTTCTTTTTTTTTTTATTAACACGGTGGGGGGGAGATAAAGGCTGCACTAATGAGCGCTCCGCAATAGAAGCGCTCATTATTAACAGTCAGCACAGGAAAATACCGAAAATTAACATTGCCGGTAGAAAAAATTGCCAGCACTGGCAGACCCAGTGGCAACCCTAGTCACAACCCATGCCAGCTCTATCCTTGCACATAAAGGTGTAAAAGAAAATTACACTCACACCACATATATTATTAAGGTGCACCAGTTCATAAATTTGATGCGGGCTCACAAAGCAAAGTTAGACTTAAAACTGGCATAAAAACAACCTTAAATGATAAATGACCACCCAGGTGTCTACTTTTGGAAATTTTTTGGTATTGGAAAGGAATGTAATATGATTTTTTTTTTACACCAGGTTTTATTTGTGCACTGCTAAAATGAGAAAATTGCCCTTAAATCCCCATCAGCAAAGCATTCAAAGGGGGTGAAAATTTTCTCAGGTTTGTATTCGAGTCCTATTCCTTGGATCTTGATCCCATTAGGAAATCCTCCAGGAAGATATTCATCCTCTTAAGTTTCGCCTGTTTAAATTGAAGCTCCAGGTTCAGGGTCAATCTTTCACACTTATTTTTAAAGCCGTGATGAAGGGTTTATGAAGTCCCTTTTGTGGCATGTTTACGGCTTATGGATACAAGCGTGAGGCAACTGTACAGGGGACCACGTTCTTATTGTCAAGTCTCAGGATCTCCGAGCTGGCGTTACTGAACATAAGACAGTTTTATTGGTCCCAATGAGATCCGAAAACTAAGCTGCTTTTGCAAGCTGTTGGCAAATCTGAAGTAATTGGCAGGACAACTTGTTGATCTAGTAGGATATTGTGTTTAAGAAACGCCGGGTGGTGTCCTGGAGGTTTAATCCTGAGGACCATTAACCCCGAGGATCGTTAGAGGAGAAACATCTTATCCATTAAGCTGGATAGAACCTGTCTGGACAAAAAGAAGAGCTCTTCTTCAGGAGTCTACCCACGATTTCTGTATGGTGGGCCACCTGGAGACATGGACCCACTAGGGCTTAAACCAGGGTCTAAGGGATTTTCCTTCACCCTTAACACTAGCAAGGGAATCCAAAGCCCTATCCCTGGAGAAGACTCTGTTAGCAATGGCTGACCAAAGACATTCCCAAATTGCCGTACAGAGGTGGTAGGCAGGAACTGTGGTCAGACACGGCAAGGATCAAGGGGGGTTTAGTTGTAAAAGTAGGTCACAGTAGGCAGTGGATCAGCAAAACAAGTTGAACCAGATCCATAAGGAGATGAAACTAATGCAGCCTGTAACCAAATGGACCTTATTGTTTAGGCGGAGATGTGTGAAGGACCCTTGGGGCACTTAGACATCGGTTGGAGTCAGACGGACTTAGCAGACAGTGCCTAAGGAACAGTTCGAGAGTTGGTACACTTGACTGTACCCACAAGCCAACTTGATGTGACAGCGGAGGAGAACGGAAAGCAGGAGAAGAACGTTGAGTGCCCACAACATGGAGTTGGCAGGTTGTGACAATTTCCCCTGTGGGTTGAGATGAGCCTGAAGACATCATTTCCATTACTGGATAGTGAAATTTCCCTCTCTTGCTGGTGATATGGTCCAGGTGGTAGGGACCTGAAATGGATTCCTCTAGTCCACAGAGGGCCTGACATGGACAAATAGGGGGTAACTGATACCAAGGGATGAAACCCGGCCCTACAAGGAATGGGAACAGGTTAGACAACCCTAACCTTCCCGACCAGTGCATGGTGGCATGAGACAGCTCTAGAATGGAGACCCATTTTTTGGGCAATGGGACCAAGAAAAACAGGGCCTAGAAATAGTCTTCTCCACCCTTTCAGCTTGATAACTAGAGATCATGTTTCCCGGCATGAAACACTTATACGTCATAAATCCTCCTGGTGTTTATGTTGGCCTGTAATCTGCTGAAATGAACAAAAATGCAAAAAATGGTTGTCAGCTTAAACTTAAAAATGATGCGATATGTACAATTATATAAATATTAATGAATAGTAGGTAGGAAAAATAAACCTTTGTTTGTTTTTTTTAAATATATTTTTGAATAATTAATGACACATTATTAATGCCCCGATCTCCCTTCTATTTATTCTAATTTTATGCTGATCTTTCCTAAGGATTAAAAAAAAAATCACACGAGGACAAAAATTATTGTCTGCGAATTATTGATTTGTATTGTTTTCTCAGAACAGAGGCAAAATGTGAATAACAGCGAATAGAGAAGATTAGAGGGTGTTTGGCCGCATGTGGCTGTGGCCAGCCGAATTCGTGGACAAAAGAGGAAAACCAGATTAAAAATTGTCACCAACTTTGAAAGATATTTGTATATTTTTTTCCATTTCACTAGTTTTCTTCTAAAAGTTAAATATAATCGAAAAACAAAACAAGTATAAAAAATGTATTCTCTGCAAACTCCCTTAACCCCTTAGTGACCACCAATACACCTTTTTACAGCAGTCACTACGGGGCCTTAGGCTGGACTGCCGCCTTGCCTAAGAGCTGCACTGGACTCCCGGGCTAATGGCCCGACTCAGCAGAAGTGCCGATCTGGACTGGTTACCCCTTAGCTGCTACAGTTTTTACCTACAGGGGTTCGGCAGTTATTTTAAACTGATCGGCACCCGGGACCCCCGCCGATCAGCTGTTTGAGAAGGCAGCGGCACTGACAGCAGCGCCGTGGCCATCTCGCTGTTTACCGCAGGCGCTGTGACATCACGACTAGTATCACTGGCCTGGGCAGGGCTAAGCTCTGTTCACTCGAATGAGGCTTAGCCCCACCCAGGCCAGTGATACTAGTCGTGACGTCACAGGGCCTGCGGTAAACAGCGAGAAGGCCGCGGCGCTACTGCCAGTGCCGCTGCCTTCTCAAACAGCTGATCGGCGGGGGTCCTGGGTTTTGGACTCCCCGCCAATCAGATGCTGATGATCTATCCAGAGGATAGATCATCAGTTTAAAGGAACTGCAAAACCCCTTTCTATAAAAAAAACTTGCATTTAACCATTTATTAGGCCCCCAATGGCCATGGGACATTAGCAGACAACCTTTTGATCACTTCAATAATGCACTTTACGGCTTATGCAGTACAGAGCATTATACTGTCAGTTCTATACTGCCAGACACCGGCAGGCTGTGCCAGAGAGGTGAACCCTGCTAGGCCTACTGTGCAGTCAGGCCTGGAGCCTTCATTAAGCCCCAGGCTGCCAATTAAAGACATGGGCACCCCACTATCTCATTGGCGGGGAGCTGATGGAAGACAGAGGGACCTCCCTCTCTCTAAACAACTTGGACGCCACAGTCACTATTAAAAAAAACCTTCATAATATCCCCACCCCCAACACCATATCCAAAGTCCTGGCCCCTATGTAATTCACCCTAGAGGAACTACTTACACATCAAGAAAAATGGTTGACAATAGTGACACCAAATATGCGGACCGTTTTTTTTACTATTTGCTACTTCCATTTCTATAGGGCGTGTCCCTGGCCTAAGACATTATTACCATAGGTAGTGCATATGGCGCCCCTCATCACACCCAGTAGACCCAAAACCAGATCCCATAAATGTAGCCTAATAAATGCCGACTTTAGACCCCAGACCAGACTGTGGACACTAAATACAGACCCTAGACCAGACTTCAGAGCAGAACCCCTAATTCGATATGGACCTAAAACTAGACATCCAAAACAAGTAAAGACCCCAAGAACAAACCCTCTAAGTATATACGGGCTCCAGATTCCTTCTTGGTGCTATTTCAGTATTGAGGAGTGTAATACATGGAGAGAAATGCTGCCTCTATTTCAGCCCTTCGGCTCCACTACATGTATGTAGTCGTATAGAGAGAAGTGCTCTCCTCTGTTACAGCTCTGCTACATCTGCAGATGAAACTATAATATACTGAAATTTCAGCATTGTTGATGGTGACAAATTTACCACGACTGCACTGCACAAACTCGGCCCTGCTACATCTGCAGATAATTTTAGTTTAAGGAGTTTATTTTGTGCCGCTGTTCCAGCGCGCCCTCCTGTCCAGTCCCTGGCTGCTGACCAAGGCTCCGCACTGTTCCAGTATGTGTAACGCGGAGTCCCCAGCCAAGTGAAATTCCAGAGCGCGGCATAAAAATAAGCAGAGGAAATATCAGACCATTCCCATCGTAACTGTCATAATAAAATAACGCGACCCAAACCGTACAGATCACACGAGTCGCTCCGCTCAGTCACATGAACAGTGTTAGTCCCTCTCATGAATAAGGACATTAAACTGGTTCTATTATATTCCCCCTACTCCATGACCACCTGCCTAAATCACACATGTACTCATTGTAGGAGAGCGTGGAGTAACAGTACCCCAGACTGTTACCCCCTCACTGATTTACTAGTATCTATGGTATAGTGCTCCGGGTAAGTGCACTAAAATATTGTCACTGTGTACATACATTACTTATCCTGTACTGATCCTGAGTAACATCCCGTATTATACTCCAGAGCTGCACTCACTATTCTGCTGGTGGAGTCACTGTGTACATACATTACTTATCCTGTACTCATCCTGAGTTACATCCTGTATTATACTCCAGAGCTGCACTCACTATTCTGCTGGTGCAGTCACTGTGTACATACATTACTTATCCTGTACTGATCCTAAGTTACATCCTGTATTATACTCCAGAGCTGCACTCACTATTCTGCTGGTGCAGTCACTGTGTACATACATTACTTATCCTGTACTGATCCTGAGTAACATCCCGTATTATACTCCAGAGCTGCACTCACTATTCTGCTGGTGGAGTCACTGTGTACATACATTACTTATCCTGTACTCATCCTGAGTTACATCCTGTATTATACTCCAGAGCTGCAGTCACTATTCTGCTGGTGCAGTCACTGTGTACATACATTACATTACTCATCCTGTACTGATCCTGAGTTACATCCTGTATTATATTCCAGAGCTGCACTCACTATTCTGCTGGTGCAGTCACTGTGTACATATATTACTTACTCTGTACTGATCCTGAGTTACATCCTGTATTATACTCCAGAGCTGCAGTCACTATTCTGCTGGTGCAGTCACTGTGTACATACATTACATTACTCATCCTGTACTGATCCTGAGTTACATCCTGTATTATACTCCAGAGCTGTACTCACTATTCTGCTGGTGCAGTCACTGTGTACATATATTACTTACTCTGTACTGATCCTGAGTTACATCCTGTATTATACTCCAGAGCTGCACTCACTATTCTGCTGGTGCAGTCACTGTGTACATACATTACATTACTTATCCTGTACTGATCCTGAGTTACATCCTGTATTATACTCCAGAGCTGCACTCACTATTCTGCTGGTGCAGTCACTGTGTACATACATTACATTACTCATCCTGTACTGATCCTGAGTTACATCCTGTATTATACTCCAGAGCTGTACTCACTATTCTGCTGGTGGAGTCACTGTGTACATATATTACTTACTCTGTACTGATCCTGAGTTACATCCTGTATTATACTCCAGAGCTGCACTCACTATTCTGCTGGTGCAGTCACTGTGTACATACATTACATTACTTATCCTGTACTGATCCTGAGTTACATCCTGTATTATACTCCAGAGCTGCACTCACTATTCTGCTGGTGCAGTCACTGTGTACATACATTACATTACTCATCCTGTACTGATCCTGAGTTACATCCTGTATTATACTCCAGAGCTGTACTCACTATTCTGCTGGTGGAGTCACTGTGTACATATATTACTTACTCTGTACTGATCCTGAGTTACATCCTGTATTATACTCCAGAGCTGTACTCACTATTCTGCTGGTGCAGTCACTGTGTACATATATTACTTATCCTGTACTGATCCTGAGTTACATCCTGTATTATACTCCAGAGCTGCACTCACTATTCTGCTGATGGAGTCACTGTGTACATACATTACATTACTTATCCTGTACTGATCCTGAGTTACATCCTGTATTATACTCCAGAGCTGTACTCACTATTCTGCTGGTGCAGTCACTGTGTACATATATTACTTATCCTGTACTGATCCTGAGTTACATCCTGTATTATACTCCAGAGCTGCACTCACTATTCTGCTGATGGAGTCACTGTGTACATACATTACATTACTTATCCTGTACTGATCCTGAGTTACATCCTGTATTATACTCCAGAGCTGCACTTACTATTCTGCTGGTGCAGTCACTGTGTACATACATTACATTACTTATCCTGCACTGATCCTGAGTTACATCCTGTATTATACTCCAGAGCTGCACTCACTATTCTGCTGGTGGAGTCACTGTGTACATACATTACTTATCCTGTACTGATCCTGAGTTACATCCTGTATTATACTCCAGAGCTGCACTCACTATTCTGCTGGTGGAGTCACTGTGTACATACATTACTTATCCTGTACTCATCCTGAGTTACATCCTGTATTATACTCCAGAGCTGCAGTCACTATTCTGCTGGTGCAGTCACTGTGTACATACATTACATTACTCATCCTGTACTGATCCTGAGTTACATCCTGTATTATACTCCAGAGCTGTACTCACTATTCTGCTGGTGCAGTCACTGTGTACATATATTACTTACTCTGTACTGATCCTGAGTTACATCCTGTATTATACTCCAGAGCTGCAGTCACTATTCTGCTGGTGCAGTCACTGTGTACATACATTACATTACTCATCCTGTACTGATCCTGAGTTACATCCTGTATTATACTCCAGAGCTGTACTCACTATTCTGCTGGTGGAGTCACTGTGTACATATATTACTTACTCTGTACTGATCCTGAGTTACATCCTGTATTATACTCCAGAGCTGCACTCACTATTCTGCTGGTGCAGTCACTGTGTACATACATTACATTACTTATCCTGTACTGATCCTGAGTTACATCCTGTATTATACTCCAGAGCTGCACTCACTATTCTGCTGGTGCAGTCACTGTGTACATACATTACATTACTCATCCTGTACTGATCCTGAGTTACATCCTGTATTATACTCCAGAGCTGTACTCACTATTCTGCTGGTGGAGTCACTGTGTACATATATTACTTACTCTGTACTGATCCTGAGTTACATCCTGTATTATACTCCAGAGCTGTACTCACTATTCTGCTGGTGCAGTCACTGTGTACATATATTACTTATCCTGTACTGATCCTGAGTTACATCCTGTATTATACTCCAGAGCTGCACTCACTATTCTGCTGATGGAGTCACTGTGTACATACATTACATTACTTATCCTGTACTGATCCTGAGTTACATCCTGTATTATACTCCAGAGCTGTACTCACTATTCTGCTGGTGCAGTCACTGTGTACATATATTACTTATCCTGTACTGATCCTGAGTTACATCCTGTATTATACTCCAGAGCTGCACTCACTATTCTGCTGATGGAGTCACTGTGTACATACATTACATTACTTATCCTGTACTGATCCTGAGTTACATCCTGTATTATACTCCAGAGCTGCACTTACTATTCTGCTGGTGCAGTCACTGTGTACATACATTACATTACTTATCCTGCACTGATCCTGAGTTACATCCTGTATTATACTCCAGAGCTGCACTCACTATTCTGCTGGTGGAGTCACTGTGTACATACATTACTTATCCTGTACTGATCCTGAGTTACATCCTGTATTATACTCCAGAGCTGCACTCACTATTCTGCTGGTGGAGTCACTGTGTACATACATTACTTATCCTGTACTCATCCTGAGTTACATCCTGTATTATACTCCAGAGCTGCAGTCACTATTCTGCTGGTGCAGTCACTGTGTACATACATTACATTACTCATCCTGTACTGATCCTGAGTTACATCCTGTATTATACTCCAGAGCTGTACTCACTATTCTGCTGGTGCAGTCACTGTGTACATATATTACTTACTCTGTACTGATCCTGAGTTACATCCTGTATTATACTCCAGAGCTGCAGTCACTATTCTGCTGGTGCAGTCACTGTGTACATACATTACATTACTCATCCTGTACTGATCCTGAGTTACATCCTGTATTATACTCCAGAGCTGTACTCACTATTCTGCTGGTGCAGTCACTGTGTACATATATTACTTACTCTGTACTGATCCTGAGTTACATCCTGTATTATACTCCAGAGCTGCACTCACTATTCTGCTGGTGCAGTCACTGTGTACATACATTACATTACTTATCCTGTACTGATCCTGAGTTACATCCTGTATTATACTCCAGAGCTGCACTCACTATTCTGCTGGTGCAGTCACTGTGTACATACATTACATTACTCATCCTGTACTGATCCTGAGTTACATCCTGTATTATACTCCAGAGCTGTACTCACTATTCTGCTGGTGGAGTCACTGTGTACATATATTACTTACTCTGTACTGATCCTGAGTTACATCCTGTATTATACTCCAGAGCTGCACTCACTATTCTGCTGGTGCAGTCACTGTGTACATACATTACATTACTTATCCTGTACTGATCCTGAGTTACATCCTGTATTATACTCCAGAGCTGCACTCACTATTCTGCTGGTGCAGTCACTGTGTACATACATTACATTACTCATCCTGTACTGATCCTGAGTTACATCCTGTATTATACTCCAGAGCTGTACTCACTATTCTGCTGGTGGAGTCACTGTGTACATATATTACTTACTCCTGTACTGATCCTGAGTTACATCCTGTATTATACTCCAGAGCTGTACTCACTATTCTGCTGGTGCAGTCACTGTGTACATATATTACTTATCCTGTACTGATCCTGAGTTACATCCTGTATTATACTCCAGAGCTGCACTCACTATTCTGCTGATGGAGTCACTGTGTACATACATTACATTACTTATCCTGTACTGATCCTGAGTTACATCCTGTATTATACTCCAGAGCTGCACTCACTATTCTGCTGGTGCAGTCACTGTGTACATACATCATTACTTATCCTGTACTGATCCTGAGTTACATCCTGTATTATACTCCAGAGCTGCACTCACTATTCTGCTGGTGCAGTCACTGTGTGCATACATTACATTACTTATCCTGTACTGATCCTGAGTTACATCCTGTATTATACTCCAGAGCTGCACTCACTATTCTGCTGGTGGAGTCACTGTGTACATACATTACTTATCCTGTACTGATCCTGAGTTACATCCTGTATTATACTCCAGAGCTGCACTCACTATTCTGCTGGTGCAGTCACTGTGCATACATACATTACTTATCCTGTACTCGATCCTGAGTTACATCCTGTATTATACTCCAGAGCTGCACTCACTATTCTGCTGGTGCAGTCACTGTGTACATACATTACTTATCCTGTACTGATCCTGAGTTACATCCTGTATTATACTCCAGAGCTGCACTCACTATTCTGCTGGTGCAGTCACTGTGTACATACATTACTTATCCTGTACTGATCCTGAGTTACATCCTGTATTATACTCCAGAGCTGCAGTCACTATTCTGCTGGTGCAGTCACTGTGTACATACATTACTTACTCCTGTACTGATCCTGAGTTACATCCTGTATTATACTCCAGAGCTGCACTCACTATTCTGCTGGTGCAGTCACTGTGTACATACATTACATTACTTATCCTGTACTGATCCTGAGTTACATCCTGTATTATACTCCAGAGCTGCACTCACTATTCTGCTGGTGCAGTCACTGTGTACATACATTACATTACTCATCCTGTACTGATCCTGAGTTACATCCTGTATTATACTCCAGAGCTGTACTCACTATTCTGCTGGTGGAGTCACTGTGTACATATATTACTTACTCTGTACTGATCCTGAGTTACATCCTGTATTATACTCCAGAGCTGCACTCACTATTCTGCTGGTGCAGTCACTGTGTACATACATTACATTACTTATCCTGTACTGATCCTGAGTTACATCCTGTATTATACTCCAGAGCTGCACTCACTATTCTGCTGGTGCAGTCACTGTGTACATACATTACATTACTCATCCTGTACTGATCCTGAGTTACATCCTGTATTATACTCCAGAGCTGTACTCACTATTCTGCTGGTGGAGTCACTGTGTACATATATTACTTACTCTGTACTGATCCTGAGTTACATCCTGTATTATACTCCAGAGCTGTACTCACTATTCTGCTGGTGCAGTCACTGTGTACATATATTACTTATCCTGTACTGATCCTGAGTTACATCCTGTATTATACTCCAGAGCTGCACTCACTATTCTGCTGATGGAGTCACTGTGTACATACATTACATTACTTATCCTGTACTGATCCTGAGTTACATCCTGTATTATACTCCAGAGCTGTACTCACTATTCTGCTGGTGCAGTCACTGTGTACATACATTACATTACTTATCCTGTACTGATCCTGAGTTACATCCTGTATTATACTCCAGAGCTGCACTCACTATTCTGCTGGTGGAGTCACTGTGTACATACATTACTTATCCTGTACTGATCCTGAGTTACATCCTGTATTATACTCCAGAGCTGCACTCACTATTCTGCTGGTGGAGTCACTGTGTACATACATTACTTATCCTGTACTGATCCTGAGTTACATCCTGTATTATACTCCAGAGCTGCACTCACTATTCTACTGGTGCAGTCGCTGTGTACATACATTACATTACTTTTCCTGTATTGATCCTGAGTTACATCCTGTATTATACTCCAGAGCTGCACTCACTATTCTGCTGGTGGAGTTACTGTGTACATACATTACATTACTCATCCTGTACTGATCCTGAGTTACATCCTGTATTATACTCCAGAGCTGCACTCACTATTCTGCTGGTGGAGTCACTGTGTACATACATTACATTACTTATCCTGTACTGATCCTGAGTTACATCCTGTATTATACTCCAGAGCTGCACTCACTATTCTGCTGGTGGAGTCACTGTGTCACCCTTTTTTTTTGCTGTTTTAAAATTAAAACTTTTGGTAAAAAATGCAATAAAATAAATGACTTCTGTGAATCCATCCTAAACATTTGTTACTTTCTTTATGTTTGCGCCTTTGTCACCAATACACGATCTCCACGTATCAGGACGGCGACCTTTGCGCGATACGGTGACCCTGAGCAAAAAATCCGCTCAGGAATGCAGCGCTCCATCACCGAGTCCCCCCCCCATAGTGTGTAATGAGAACCATGTGTCTATCATCGCCCAATCAGTGAGTGCGACTTTTTACCGCTCGCCCTGCGCTACATGTTCCTGATTATACTCTCCCAGATGTTCAGTCGCCCTCTTAAAGGGCACTGCACCCTAAACCTTCAGTCCCGTCCTCTGTGCAGCTGATCTTTACCTGCATCTGTTCCAGGGAAAGCTGGGTGGCAAGCAATAAGGCTGCAATTACAAGTAGTCACCCAGCTTTCCTAGGATCCTAATCAGGAAGCCTGTTTTTTAGGGCTGATGCATACGAACAAATTTTTTTTCCCCATTTCCATTCCGTTTTTTTTACAGGTCCGTATGTTGAATCATTCACTTCAACGGATCCGCAAAAAAATAGAACTTGTCCTATTCATGTGCGTTTTGCAGACAAGGACAGGCATTGTTACATTGGATCCGCAAAAAAAAACAAAAAAAACGGATGCAATGCGGTTGTCATCTGTTTTTTTGGAGGATCTGTGTTTTGCGGAGGCCTCATGCACACGACCGTTGTTTGATTCCGTGTCCGTTGTGCCGTTTTTCGTGATTAACTGCGGACCCATTGATTTTCAATGGGTCCGTGAAAAACTCGGCAAATGCACCGTTTGTCCTCCGTGTCCGTGGTCCGTGATTCCAGTCCGTCAAAAAAATATAACCTGTCCTATTCTTGTCCATGAAAAACGGTTCACGGACCCATTCAAGTCAATGGGACCGTGAAAAAATGCGGATGGCCATCCGTGTGTCCTCCGCGTTCCGCGTCCGTTTTTTTTGCGGATCCCTTGGCAGGCACTTGGCAAAAATTGTCAGCCTGTCTTTTGGTAAAATCTTTTGGGTCATGTCCGCTAAAAAAAACGGATGACACACGGAAACACAACGGAGGGCAAAAACGGACACGGATCACTGAACAACAGAACCCCTTTTTGCGGACAGCATAAAAAAACGGTCGCGTGCATGAGGCCTGAGGCTGAGGATATATCACTGCAGGAACCTGGAAAAGCTGTCTGACAACAGTAATGGCGGCTATAATGGTTGTCAGAGATGGACTGGCCCACCAGAGAGCCAGAGGATCCTCCAGTGGGCCCGACCTCTGACAGTAATGGACCTCTAATAAAACAGGGCCATTGAGGTCCCCTTTACACATAGGGTGGGCCCTCAAAATCAAGGGCCCAAGGGACTTCAGTCCGATGCTGATGGTTGTCACCAAGCCTTCCGAGAAAATAAGGCAACCCATGATCTTGTTTTTCTCGCTGTTTTTTTTTTAATTCTGCCTGTGTGTCGGTCTTCACTGTAGTTCTAAAGTTCTGTTCATGAACCAGGAAGCTCAGGATGAACAGAGACGTAACTTCCGTTTCAGTATTATAATCCCCGATGTGTTTGATTCCAGGGTCGGCTGAGGAGGGGGTTGTGCGACTGGTGAACGGATCTGGACCCCATGAAGGACGCGTGGAGGTGTACCACGAGAAGCGCTGGGGCACCGTGTGCGACGACGGCTGGGACAAGAAAGACGGGGACGTCGTCTGCCGGATGCTGGGATACAAGGGAGCGGAGGAGGTGTACAGGACGGCCAAATTCGGTCAAGGTAAAAAGAAATGACTGGCCTTGGGCAGCTGCCAGGTGTTATAACTCCTATCATCCTTAGGCCCCATTCACACGTCCGCAAATGGGTCCAATCCGTTCCGCAATTCTGCGAAACAGGTGCGGACCCATTCATTCTCAATCGGGCCGGACGTGAAGCGGAGAGCACAATATGTGCTCTCAGCTTCCGCATTTGCGGAGCGCAGTCCCAAACTTCCGGGTTTCGGCCCCAAACTTCCGGTTAGGCATTTCTATGGGGGGTGCCGGCCAGGTGTGCTGCGGATCCGCAATTTGCGGATCCGCAACACACCACGGACGCGTGAATGGGGCCTTAGGTAATCCGTACTTTGCCCTAGACCAGGGATGGGCAAACTGTGGCTCTCCAGCTGTTGTAAAACTACAATTCCCACCATACCCTGCTGTAGGCTGATAGCTGTAAGCAGTCCTTGCATGCTGGGAGTTGTAGTTTTGCAACAGCTGGAGAGTCGCAGCTTCCCCTAGACCAGTGATGGGTGGGCCCCGGCACTCCAGCTATGGTAAAACTACAACTCCCAAGATGTACACTTGCTTGGCTGTTCTCCGATAGAACTGAATGGAGCATGCTGGGAGTCGTAGTTTCACCACAGCTGGAGTGCCGGAGGTTAGCCATCACTGCCCTAGACTCTTGTATATTAGTCTGGAGTAGTGTTGAGCAAACTTTGTGTTTCAAGCTCGGCGTACAAGGTTCGAGTTATCTAAGAATTCCGTTATGGATTCCGCTACCACCGACCATAACTTAAATCAGGCATCCTCAAACTGCGGCTCTCCAGCTGTTGCAAAACTACAACTCCCAGCATGCCCAAACAGCCTACAGGTATCAGCCTACAGCAAGGCATTGTGGGAGTTGTAGTTTTACAACATCTGGAGGGCCGCAGTTTGAGGATGCCTGACTTAAATGGTCCGTGATAGCGGAATCCATAATTGAATTCTTAGATAACCCGAACCCGAACCCTGTACTCGTCTGGAGCTTAGCAGCAGGTAAGGGTGGGTTCACACTAGCGTTAGGGATTCCGTTATTGCTTTCCGTTATTACATGGTTCGACAGGACTTTGTATTCAGTCTTGCATAACGGGACCCAGACGGATCCGTTTTGCTTTCCCATAGACTTGTATTATGACGGAAAGCAAACGGTATGCCTTTTAAAGGCTTCTGTTTTGCATTCCGTCATAATAGGAGTCTATGGGCAAAAGAACGGATCCGTCCTTCCGCCTTATGGATTCCATTAGGTTCCGTTATAACCATGTTATAACGGAAAGCCATAACGGACTCCATAGCGCTAGTGTGAACCCAGCCTAAGAAAAACTGCACCTGAGTGGTCAGTTCTGGTGATTATAAATATGGCCACTAGATGGCGCTGCTCTGTCTGCTCAGATAAGGGAGCGTTACCTTGTGTCCATGGAAGTAGATCAGAATAATCTGGGAAGGGAAATATATTTCTTATGCTGAATCTGGAGCGACATTAACCCTTCATGTGACATCCCCTCTAAATGTGAACGAAGCAAACAAAGGGATTTAACCAGCGCTGTGCCAGGTGCGTGCAGCTACCTTCCAAGTTGAAAATAGACTGGAATCTTGGATGGAAGTCGCTGAAATCCAATTTCTTTCTCCGCTCTATGAGACTGGCCAAGGCGTCCTGCAGGAATTGTCTTGGCGGCCTCAGGTATGTCTGAGACATGACCCAGTCGCCAGCAGTTACATCACGTCTTCTGCTCCAGTCACATCTAGAGCTGCGGTCACAGACTATCCTTCATACTGCCAAGCCTCATATCTCTCTCCTATTGCCCCATGCTGGTTCAGGGTCTACGCAGGGCGTGCTCTTCTGCAATGCATTGTGCTCCATGTAGCATTTATTTCAGACCCGCAGGGTACATACAGTCCGGAAAGTCTTAACACCCATTCACTTTTTTCACATTTTGCTCCTTGTGTAAAAATAAGAAAAAAAAATCCAGTTTCCCCATAATTCTGCACTCAGTCGCCATTATGAGAAAGTGAGAACAGAATTTTTAAGGTCCAAGGTGATGAAGTGATTAAAAAACATCCCTGGTGGCCTAGGGCAGTGAAGATGTTAATGACAACATCCCTGGTGGCCTAGGGTTGTTAAGAAGTTAATGATAAGATCCCTGGTATACTAGGACAGTAAAGTAGGTAATGATAACATCCTTGGTGGCCTAGGGTTGTGAAGACGTTAATGACAACATCCCTGGTGGCTAAAGGTTGTGAATGAGTTAATGATAAGATCCCTGGTGGTCTAGGACAGTAAAGTAGGTAATGATAATATTCTTGGTGGCCTAGGGTTGTGAAGACGTTAATGACAACATCCCTGGTGGCCAAAGGTTGTGAATGAGTTAATGATAAGATCCCTGGTGGTCTAGGACAGTAAAGTAGGTAATGATAACATCCTTGGTGGCCTAGGGTTGTGAAGACGTTAATGACAACATCCCTGGTGGCGGAAGGTTGTGAATGAGTTAATGATAAGATCCCTGGTGGTCTAGGACAGTAAAGTAGTTAATGATAACATCCTTAGTGGCTTAGGGTTGTGAAGACGTTAATGATAGGATCCCTGGTGGTCTAGGACAGTAAAGTAGTTAATGATAACATCCTTAGTGGCTTAGGGTTGTGAAGACGTTAATGACAACATCCCCGGTGGCCAAAGGTTGTGAAGAGGTTAATGATAAGATCCCTAGTGGCCTAGGGTTGTGAAGAAGTTAATGACAACATCACTGGTGGTCTAGGTCAGTGAAAACTTTAATGACAACATCCTTGGTGGCTTAGGGTTGTTAAGAAGTTAATGATAAGATCCCTGGTGGTCTAGGACAGTAAAGTAGGTAATGATAACATCCTTGGTGGCCTAGGGTTGTGAAAACGTTAATGACAACATCCCTGGTGGCCGAAGGTTGTGAATGAGTTAATGATAAGATCCCTGGTGGTCTAGGACAGTAAAGTAGGTAATGATAACATCCTTAGTGGCTTAGGGTTGTGAAAACGTTAATGACAACATCCCTGGTGGCCAAAGGTTGTGAATGAGTTAATGATAAGATGCCTGGTGGTCTAGGACAGTAAAGAAGGCAATGATAACATCCGTGGTGACCTAGGGTCGTGAAGAAGTTAATTATAAGATCCCTGGTGGTCTAGGACAGTAAAGTAGGTAATGACAACATCCTTGGTGGCCTAGGGTTGTGAAAACGTTAATGATAAGATCCCTGGTGGTCTAGGACAGTAAAGTAGGTAATGATAACATCCTTGGTGGCCTAGGGTTGTGAAGACGTTAATGACAACATCCCTGGTGGCCGAAGGTTGTAAATGAGTTAATGATAAGATCCCTGGTGGTCTAGGACAGTAAAGTAGGTAATGATAACATCCTTGGTGGCCTAGGGTTGTGAAGAAGTTAATGATAAGATCCCTGGTGGTCTAGGACAGTAAAGTAGTTAATGATAACATCCTTGGTGGCCTAGGGTTGTGAAGAAGTTAATGATAAGATCCCTGGTGGTCTAGGACAGTAAAGTAGTTAATGATAACATCCTTGGTGGCTTAGGGTTGTGAAGACGTTAATGACAACATTTCTGGTGGCCCAAGGTTGTGAAGAGGTTAATGATAAGATCCCTAGTGGCCTAGGGTTGTGAAGAAGTTAATGACAACATCCCTGGTGGTCTAGGTCAGTGAAAACTTTAATGACAACATCCTTGGTGGCCTAGGGTCGTTAAGAAGTTAATTATAAGATCCCTGGTGGTCTAGGACAGTAAAGTAGGTAATGATAACATCCTTGGCGGCCTAGGGTTGTGAAGAAGTTAATGATAAGATCCCTGGTGGTCTAGGACAGTAAAGTAGGTAATGATAACATCCTTGGTGGCTTAGGGTTGTGAAGACGTTAATGACAACATTTCTGGTGGCCCAAGGTTGTGAAGAGGTTAATGATAAGATCCCTAGTGGCCTAGGGTTGTGAAGAAGTTAATGACAACATCCCTTGTGGTCTAAGTCAGTGAAAACTTTAATGACAACATCCTTGGTGGCCTAGGGTTGTTAAGAAGTTAATTATAAGATCCCTGGTGGTCTAGGACAGTAAAGTAGGTAATGATAACATCCTTGGTGGCCTAGGGTTGTGAAGACGTTATTGACAACATTTCTGGTGGCCCAAGGTTGTGAAGAGGTTAATGATAAGATCCCTAGTGGCCTAGGGTTGTGAAGAAGTTAATAACAACATCACGGGTGGTCTTGGTCAGTGAACACTTTATTGATAACGTCGGCTCAGACAGTCATAATGTCTCTGTGATTGACTGACTGGGATGAGGCAAGGGTAAGGAACAAGAGATATAAAGACCACCCTGTGGCCAGAGTGGGCCCCTTCCTCCCTCTGGGCCCCTGTGCTGCTGAATAGGCCACATGAGTTATACATCTTACCCTGGGTCATGGAGGGGGAGGTTAACTGCAGAATTGTGAATGCAGCTCTGGATGTGACTGATGAAGTCGTCCGTACAAGACAAGTAAAGGATTTACAGGATCCGGAGTTGCTGCAATCCAGTGATGTCTGTGCAGACCCTGAGCTGCGCGGTGTTAGGTCTGTGCTGTGTTCCACCAGAAGTATCATTCACTGACAGCCAGCAGAGATCTTCAAAATGGTCATAAATTGTAATATAAAGTATATTAAAAAAGACACTGGGGTAATTTATCCCGGAGAGTATGTGTGTAATGTCTGACGAGGCGCAGCGCGTCCTCCATCAGTCTGTGCATCTAGATTGACATCTACTGTGACCGCCGTCAGGAAACGGACGTAAATGATCCCGTCACACCCCCATCCCCAATATAGGCGCGGTGGTGTTCGAAAAGTCACAAACCACAGACGTGCGGCTTTTTCACCCCAATTTCTGGCAGAAGGGTCATAATAAATGTCCCCTACTGACTCTGCAAGCAGTGTAATCTATATGAGGGCAGCAGACTGCCCCCTACTGGAGGGGTGCACACTCAGCAGTCTCACCCAGGCCCCGCTCCCTGAGGCGGATGGTTGGGGGTCCTGCTGCAGATTGTGAAGCTGAGTGTGGATCAGGGGCGCCAGGCGGCCGCCTATCTCCTGCCCAGATTATCAGATGCCGGGCTGTAGGAATTATAGAGGAGCAGGATTATAGAGCTGTGCGGCTCATCTGCCGCCCATATGGGAATGATTAGAGCCCGGACTGCAGAGAACATGATGGGGGTTTTCCTCCCATGTAACGCAGCGTCCACTCTCCTCATTACTCTCCCCGGTCTTCATGTCATTATACCGCAGGATATTCTGGGTTTTACTGCACCCCGTGTTAACCCCCTGTGTGCCCTCCAAGACTGCAATAAATGAGAGTCCTCTACCTCACATGTCCAGCACATTCCTCTGAAATACTCTGTGCTGCTGAGTAAACTGCTCCTTTACCTATCAGCCTGTGATCTTCCGCAAGCTCTGCACACTCACTTCCTGAAATACTCTGTGCTGCTGAGTAAACTGCTCCTTTACCTATCAGCCTGTGATCTTCCGCAAGCTCTGCACACTCTCCTCCTGAAATACTCTGTGCTGCTTAGTAAACTGCTCCTTTACGTATCAATCTGTGATCTACTGCAAGCTCTGCACACTCACTTCCTGAAATACTCTGTGCTGCTGAGTAAACTGTTCCCTTACCTATCAGCCTGTGATCTCCCACAAGCTCTGCAGGCTCTCCTCCTGAAATACTCTGTGTTGCTGAGTAAATTGTTCCCTTACCTATCAGTCTGTGATCTCCCACAAGCTCTGCACACTCACTTCCTGAAATACTCTGTTCTGCTGAGTAAACTGCTCCTTTACCTATCAGCCTGTGATCTCCCACAAGCTCTGCACACTCTCCTCCTGAAATACTCTGTGCTTCTCAGTAAACTGCTCCTTTACCCATCAGTCTGTGTTCTCCCACAAGCTCTGCACACTCTCCTCCTGAAGTACTCTGTGCTTCTCAGTAAACTGCTCCTTTACCCATCAGTCTGTGTTCTCCCACAAGCTCTGCACACTCTCCTCCTGAAGTACTCTGTGCTGCTGAGTAAACTGCTCCCTTACCTATCAGTCTGTGATCTCCCACAAGCTCTGCACACTCTCCTCCTGAAATACTCTGTGCTGCTGAGTAAACTGCTCCCTTACCTATCAGTCTGTGATCTCCCACACGCTCTGCACACTCTCCCCCTGAAATACTCTGTGCTGCTCAGTAAACTGCTCCCTTACCTATCAGTCTGTGATCTCCCACACGCTCTGCACACTCTCCCCCTGAAATACTCTGTGCTGCTCAGTAAACTGCTCCCTTACCTATCAGTCTGTGATCTCCCACAAGCTCTGCACACTCTCCTCCTGAAATACTCTGTGCTGCTGAGTAAACTGCTCCCTTACCTATCAGTCTGTGATCTCCCACACGCTCTGCACACTCTCCCCCTGAAATACTCTGTGCTGCTCAGTAAACTGCTCCCTTACCTATCAGTCGGTGATCTCCCACAAGCTCTGCACACTCTCCCCCTGAAATACTCTGTGCTGCTCAGTAAACTGCTCCCTTACCTATCAGTCGGTGATCTCCCACAAGCTCTGCACACTCTCCCCCTGAAATACTCTGTGCTGCTCAGTAAACTGCTCCCTTACCTATCAGTCGGTGATCTCCCACAAGCTCTGCACACTCTCCTCCTGAAATACTCTGTTCTCCTTCCATTATTTAAGGTACTGCTCATTGCCGCCCCTGGCTCCTTCACTCTCACATGAGTTTTAATTGCTCACTATCTCCGCTTGCTTTCATTGCATGGAAACCTGCATAGCTAAATTTATAGGCTGAAAACTTGTCACACAGCTGCTGGGTTCGTTACAGTGTATCAGTAGGTAATTGTAGCCCTGGAGACAGATTTGTGCGGATTCTGTGTTTAGCTCACAGAGGCTTGTGTTCACTGACACATTGTAACAAAGTGCAGCTTGTGAGCAGGATTAGGGCCGTACAGGCGTCCAGCTTAACACTAAAATGGGGTTTATGATTGATTCTTCCCAATTTTCTTTAATAGAAAAATCACCAAGGTGTGTTCTCACGCTGTGGGTTTTTATTTGCCTCTAATATTTCAAAAACCACGGCCAAAATGTCGATAAACCCTAACGTTTTAAAAATGGTAAGAAATAGATACATTGTCTATTATAAAGTTGCAGATTTTATTTTAACATAAACATGTGAACCCCCTTAAATACTCTGCGCTTCTGTGAACACTCTGAGTATCACAAAGTGCTCTCATTTATAGACTGGTTGGGAAGAGGTTAAAATAAATGCACAGTAATGACCGAAACCCAGTATCTGTCACCGCCTGGTTGTTCCCACGTCTCTACACAACTAGGCAGACCTGTCCTTTAGGACTCTGGAAAAGCTGGGTGACCCCCCCCCCTTCCCCCCTTCCCCCCGGAGCTGTAATGTTGGTCATATTCACTATTTTTAAGCTTTCCTAGAGGTTATCTTATATTTTTCTCATTCTAGGAATGTGTATATGTGAATATCCAGGTTCCAGGGTCCTTTTCAGAGCCCCTAACCCAGGAAAGCTCTGTTTAGCATTACGTTAGGAGTGTTTGACTGGTGAACGTGCAGAAAATGTAAACCTCGCAGCTCGCCCCCCTCCGGATGCAGATCTCCCTCTCCGATCTGGTGCTGAACATCACACTGACAGCTGCGGCCGCGTGTATGGCGGTCGCTTTTGTGGATTCTGCCGTATCTGAGTTACAATCTGATAAACAGAGGAGGCGCCGCAGCTTCAGATCGCCATCAGTTGTGCGGCGAGCGCTGTGTACTCACCCTCCCCCCCATCCAGTGTCATGGTAATCCTGCCACCCGGTCTGAGCACCCTTAGCAGCGGTCTCAGCTCCCTCACCACATATGGCTGCGGCACCAACCATGACTTCCCCAGCACCATGTTGGTTACACATGACTATATACACGAGGCGCCATCATGCCTGACAGCAGTGGTCCCCAACCGTTTTTGCACCGGGAACGGGTTTCATGCAAGACACATGTAGCGGAGGTTAGTGGTGTAGCGGAGGTTAATCATGCACAATATGGCCAACATTGCCAATAATAACACTTTAAAAAGGCAAATAATACCGCTACACCATGACCAATTCATTAATAATCCCGTTTAGACCCCCACTCAGTCACTCACAGGTGATGTCTCCTCTGGCTGGAGTCGTTCTCTTTCCTTTCTTCCTGCACAGATCCCCATGATGACGCCTCCTAACCTCAACTTCTTTCTGCATAATTGAACCTATTTACTATTAATGCCTCTTTTCTGCCCCTACTTGATGAGCATCCCATTTACTCCCTAGTAGATATAATCCCCCCCAGTAGTTTCCTATGTACATATAAAGCCCGTCAGTGGTGCCCTCTTTACATATAATGCCCCTCAGTAGTGCCCTCTTTACATATAACGCCCCCCAGCAGTGCCCCCTTTACAAATAATGCCCCCCAGTAGTGCCCTATCTACATATAATACCCCCAGAAGTGTCCTCTTTACATATAATGCCTCCCCAGTAGTGCCCTCTTTACATATAATACCCCTCAGCAGTGCCCCCTTTACAAATAATGCCTCCCCAGTACTGCCCTCTTTACATATAATAAACCCCAGGAGTGCCCCCTTTACAAATAATGCCCCCCAGTAGTGCCCTATCTACATATAATACCCACAGAAGTGCCCTCTTTACATATAATACCCCCAGAAGTGGCCTCTTTACATATAATACCCCTCAGCAGTGCCCCCTTTACAAATAATGCCCCCCAGTAGTGCCCTATCTACATATAATACCCCCAGAAGTGCCCTCTTTACATATAATGCCTCCCCAGTACTGCCCTCTTTACATATAATACCCCCCAGCAGTGCCCCCTTTACAAGTAATGCCCCCCAGTATTGCTCTATCTACATATAATACCCCCAGTAGTGCCCTCTTTACATAAACTGCCCCCACCCCTCATTAGTGGCCTCTTTACATAGAATGCTCCCCAGTTGTGACCTATTTAAATATAGTCCCCCCTTCAGTAGTGGTCGCTTTAAATATAGCCTGCCCCCCAGTAGTGCCTCTTTTCTAAAAGTGCCCCCCAGTAGTGCCTCTTTACAAATAGCGCACCCAGTAGTGCCTCTTTACAAATAGCGCCCCCAGTAGTGCCTCTTTACAAATAGCGCCCCCAGTAGTGCCTCTTTACAAATAGCGCCCCCAGTAGTGCCTCTTTACAAATAGGGCCCCCAGTAGTGCCTCTTTACTAAAAGTGCCCCAGCAGTGGTCTCTTTAAATATAGCCTGCCCCCCAGTAGTGGCCTCTTTACTAAAAGTGCCCCAGCAGTGGTCTCTTTAAATATAGCCTGCCCCCCAGTAGTGGCCTCTTTACTAAAAGTGCCCCAGCAGTGGTCTCTTTAAATATAGCCTGCCCCCCAGTAGTGGTCTCTTTACTAATAGTGCCCCCCAGTAGTGGTCTCTTTACTAATAGTGCCCCCCAGTAGTGGTCTCTTTACTAATAGTGCCCCCCAGTAGTGGTCTCTTTACTAATAGTGCCCCCCAGTAGTGGTCTCTTTAAATATAGCCTGCCCCCCAGTAGTGGTCTCTTTACTAATAGTGCCCCCCCCCCCCCCCATAAACCAAAAAAAAAGAAAATACTCCCCTCGCTCCTGCTGTCATTCTTTCACCCTGCAGCTGCCCCGGCGGCCTGCATTACAGCATAGGCGTTCTGCGACGAGGTGGTGGCAAAACCTCCTGCACTTTAGCACTACCTCATAGGCCTCAGGTCTAGCGGCCTTCAGACTATGAGGCTAAACAGCAGAGCACAGGAACCAATAGTGCCCATCCCCACCACTCTACAACGGTGCTCCCCACAGACCAGTACCAGATGGTCCACACCCTGGTACTGGTCCGTGGTTCGGTGGTTGGGGACCGCTGCCTTACAGGATAGAGCACATAAGATGATGCAGTCACAGGATTTCTGCTTGAGGACCTGCACGGTCATGTGCACAGGCATTTGACCACGGGTCCTTCTCCGCTATAACACAATGTAATACTGCACATATCAAGTGGATTGCTCCAAGATTTCAACTTATTCCCTATCCAAGGGACAGAGGATAAGTGTCTGTTCAGCTGGGTGAGTGACTTCTACCTCCCCAAATTACCATTCTGGGGTGTGAAATGAGGGTATCTATAAGAGTGCCCTGTCCTTGTGGTCAGGCAGAAGTACCAAGAACTGGGACTCGAATTGCACAATCGATGGTCTCAAACCATAACTAGTCAGAGGTTCCTAGCCGGTTCTTTCTGTGAAATTTAATTTTTTTTTTTTTGGGGGGGTACAGGATGCTGGCTCTGTTAATACTTAGTCTCAGTCATGGGTGCACAAGGGGGGGATCGAACCTGACCCTCATTAATCGTCATTAATAAACATAACACAACTCTGCTCCCAAGCGGCCGGTGGAGAGCGTTGACACGCCCATTCTAGACGCCGGTAACGAGCTGGTACATTTCCAGTCAGGAACGTGTTCCTTTGATTTAAAAGTCTTCACTTTAGACATTAAAGGGCAATTATAGACCAGAGATCTGAAACACCTGCCCATAATGCGTCACTCGGGGTCTGCTCACAATTATACCGATGACATCATCTGCCAAAAAGTATTTCTTGTGCATCACATCAGTGCCCTGCACCGAAGAGGCCGAGCACTGTCTACAGAGAAGGATCCACTTCACTATTCTCAGAGTTCTCGGGAACAGATTTTAGGGTAGTGGGGTTCCCAACTGGCGTGAATGGGTTACCAAGTCCGAGGGGGTCGAAAGAGCCCCCACGTCTATCATAGGTGAAAGCCTAGAAGGTTGTACCAGAGGCATGGACCAATCGATTGCCTGGCAGCATAACACTGACGGGCAAAAATTCTTTAAAATATATTAAGTACACTACAGCATTAAAAAGTCTAATAAAAATAAAATGTAAAATCAGTAAAGTTTAAAAAAAAAGTAAACTGCAAAAATCATGAAAAAATATTCTATATTCTACTACTCATAACAACACATATGAAAAAGCAAAAAAAAAAACGCATTGTTTTTGATGCTTATATAAAAGAAAGGTGGATCTGCTGTTTTTTGTACATTTTTTCCATAAAAAAGATGAATAAAAAAACAAACAATGAATTAGCGAAAAACCTACAACTTCTGCTCACAGTTGGGTCCATTCACACGTCCGTGTGTGTTTTGCGGATCCACGGATCCGCGGATCCGCAAAACACGGACATCGGCGATGTGCGTTCCGCAATTTGCGGACCGCACATCGCCGGCACCCTCATAGAAAATGCCTTTTCTTGTCCGCAATTGCGGACAAGAATAGGACATGTTCTATTTTTTTCGGGAACGCAATTGCGGACCCGGCCGGGACATCGTCTGTCCCCATTGAAACAAAATGCGGAATGGAATTGCGGACGTGTGAATGGACCCTTATGTCGATGAGAAAATATAAAAAGTTATGATCTCCGAATGCAGCAACACAAAAACGAGGTTGGCTGTGAGGGTGCTCTGCTTTACCTACGGGTGGGAGTTCCATGAAGTTCCCCCCTTGTAGAGTATCTGCCCATACGGCCATTACGTGGGATATTTCGCAAAGCTCAATCGGAGAACTGAATGTGGGTGGGCAACACTGGACTATTTTCTCAGGTCGGCCACTCTCCATAGATTCGCCCGAACTCACGTTCCTTCAGAATAATTACTTGTCATCCTGTCAGAACCTGAAAGCCAGAAAGACTGCGTGATATGTATGATCCCCGCGAGGTGCTGAACTGTAAGACGATGCCAGTCAACACCGAGTCTGGTGCCAGGATATGTGCCCGTGAGTGCGGACCTCCATCAGAAGAACCCAACCAGACGGATAGTAATCAGACATTAGAATCAAGCGTAAATGAAGTGATGGAATGGACTTCGAGGGGCTGAAAGTATTTTAAAATTCAAAATAGACCAAGATGGTCATTGGTGCCCCCCAGAGGTGCTCTCCGATGTGCATCCATCCTTGGTATTAGTCCGTATTCCACACAAAACAACAGAGAGAATTGATTTTTGAGAGAAGTTTGGAATTTAATTGTATAATGGGGAACAGCAGATCATCAGGTTATTTCTACCTACCCCTCCATACTTACCAAACCCTCTGTTGGTAAAGTTGGGACATTTAAGCTCTCATCTGGGCATACCCTACCCGGTAACATCCACTGAGGAGAAAGGGGGAAGCCAAATTTGCCAAGATTGTCTTCGACAATTCCAGCCAATCCTGGCAGATTTGGGACGGTTGACAATTGTTCCCCTCTCCCCAACAAACACACGAGGTACACCGCAGGGGCGTAGCTAACAGCTCATGGGCCCTGGTGCAAGAGTTTAGCTTGGGCCCCCTTCCCTCAGTGCTTTGTGTGTCTTCTTATGTGGCACAAGTATCTTTGGGCCCCCTCAGGCTCCTGGGCCCGGTAGCGACTGCTACCTCTGCACCCCCTATAGCTACGCCCATGGGTACACGTACAGTTTATTGTCCAGGGTGGTGAGGGGTACAGTGCCCGATGATCTCAATGACGCCATCATTTCATAAATAAGGTTCTCCAGGTTCTAGCAAATGAATTGAATGACTTGAGGATCCTAGGCTGAGACAACAGTGGACCCTATAGATCTAGCAGAAGACAGCCCCTTTTGGAAGTGCCTTCAGAGCTATCACCTAACACCAGGGTCTATTTATATCAATCCCTTCATTTCACCAGTTGGGCCCCACCCCAGTTTTTACCATACCTGCTAATTTTCCCATATCATCCACAAAAGGGAAGATCCCCCAGGAGATGGGGGTGGGGTACAGGTAAAAAAGGAGAGGTAGAAACAAAAAGAATGGCGAGAGGTAGGTGGGAGCAAGTTCTGGACATTTCTAAGAATCCTTGGTGGCTAAATGATAGCTTCTTATCTGCTAAAAATGGTTCATGTTCCTACCTCCAGCCATAACAACAAAAAGGGTTCATCACTAGTGATGAGCGGCAGGTGCCATATTCGATTTAGACGAAATTCGCGAATATTCGAAAGAATATTCGTTTTATATTCGTCGAAATCGAATATTCGTCATTATTCTAGTTATCGCGATTAATTTGCGATTTAAATAATCGCGTATTGCGATTTTAACTTAAGGCTACTTTCCTATTGGTTTCATATCTAGAATTATAGCGAAGATGACGAATATGATGAATGTATTCGTCATATTCCTCAAAACGAAGATTACGCAGTATTCTACATCTTCGTTTTAGCTACCTATTCGTCAACTTCGCTAATTCTAGCAATCAAATAGGAGGGTTGACTATAGAGACAGCTGGGTTTAATTCGCTATGCGATTATATATATATATTTTTTTCTTAAATAGAATAATTATAATAATTATATCAAGTAATATAATTATTCTATAAAAAAAAAAAAATCGCATAGCGAATTAAACACAGCTGTCTCTATAGTCAACCTTCCTATTTGATTGCTAGAATTAGCGAGGTTGACGAATAGGTTGCTAAAACGAAGATGGAGAATACTGCGTGATCTTCGTTTTGAGGAATATGACGAATACATTCGACATATTCGCTATTTGCTAATTCTACCAAGCCAACCATAACTTCCGTGCTCATGGAGCGTCCCCATCACCATGGGAACGTCTCCATATACTAAAATGTACTGTCGGATTTGAGGAATTACGTTGAAATCACAATGCGATTAATTCAAGTTATATTAATCGCATTGCGATTTCAACTTTGAGCTGGGTTTATAATGGGTCAGCTTGCTAGAATGAACGAAGTTAACGAATATGGAATATAGCAGCAGTGCTAAGTTGAATTCGCAATGCGATTAATTTAACTTGAAGTAATCGCATTGCGATTTTAACGTAATTCCTCAAATCCGACAGTACATTTTAGTATATGGAGACGTTCCATGAGCTCCATGAGCACGGAAGTCGGCAGAAGCGGGAATGGGCACTGACTAGAGCAGCCAGGAAGCCAGGAATCCTCAGGACAGGTAAGAACTACTTTTGGGAAGTGGGAAAGAAAAAATATAACTAAAAAAAAACAAAACGAATATTCGAAATAGCGAATTTATAGCGCTATATTCGAAATATTCGCGAATTAGCGAAGTGCCGATATTCGCTAAAAAAATTCGCTATTCGAATATTCGCGCTCAACACTATTCATCACACAACTAACATTGCATTTCTGAGCAAACCCATATAAATCTGTTATGGTTCCAGGATAACTTTCCTATTTTCGTAAGTTGTCAGTAGAAAATGGAAATCTCCCAGTCCAAGCAGAAAGATGCTCCTTTGAATGAAGGTCCTATGGTTGCTCCGGGATTCTGCACTGAAATCCAAATCTCCTGCCTCCAGCCACCACCAGGGGGAGCTCACTGCATACTGTTGAGTATTGATTTGCTAAGCTCATGAGCTCCCCCTTTGGATGACTGCCAGTATGGCATGTTTTGAATCTATGCCTATCGAGGGGATTTAGGGCTTTGCAACAGAAAAGTGATGCTCCGTCCAGTGTAAAGAGAGATTATGAAATCTCTCAGCAGAAAATTTTGGACTAATTTAAATAAAAATAATGTATTTACGGATGGACATTCCAAGCAAATTGGGACCCATTGCAGCAAATCAACATGTGATTTCTCTACAAGAACTGTGATGGATCTAAGGAACATCTAACTGAGGTTAAAGATGTCCCAGCACCTCAGCTTCAATTTTCGTCGATCCCGCCCAAATTTTTAGATTTTTTTAAAATGCTTCTTTCTTTGTATATTCTTTCAAGAGAAGACTACTTATATTATAACAAATTCTTTCTTGTTTTTACAGGTTCTGGACGTATCTGGATGGACGATGTTGCCTGCAAAGGAACTGAGGAGTCCCTTCTACAGTGCATGTTCTCCACCTGGGGCAAGACTAACTGCGGCCACGCTGAAGATGCCGGCGTGACCTGTATCAAACAGTGAGCTGAGAGCAGAAGACACTGGAACGTTTGTCAGGAAGATGCTCGATCCAACCCCCACGTAGAGGGTCACGGCATCATATGTTCTGTGTCGTGACCTAAGAATCACGGAGAGACCTTTCTAGACGATTGGATGAGACTTTGCATCTTCATTGTCTTCAGGCTCGTAAGGAAGGAAACTAAGACGTTCGCGCTTCCAATTCCATTTATTGCAGTTGTTTATGAAGCGAAAGAAATATTCAGAGGGGGCACATTATTAGTATGTGGGAACACCATGACCCGGCCAGTGGCTCCACAATTTGGAGCGGTGTCTCCAGATTTATTATAGTGGTAGCTGGCGAGTTCTAATTAGGCACAATGTGGAGGCTGAGACTCAGCCCCAAACAGCCCCGACAATTTGCCCCTCGTATATTGAGCCAACTTTCATAAAGTTTTACCCCAAAAAAATCTTTCTGAGCAGATATTTATGTTACTCATCGATGAAAGTTTCTTTTATGTTGCGCTTTTGTCTTTTTTTGAATTCATGTATTTGAAACTAATGGAAAACCAAGAAGTAGCAGGACTATAGTAGCTCAGGCAGGAAAGACCATATGGCCGAAAAGGGCTAAAAGGTTGGCAGCCATATTGTCATGGTACGGCATTTTTAAAAATTTTTTACTTCCGTAGCCGGTGCAGAGGGAAGACGTTGCTGAGCTACGCCGAGACTATATACTGAGGAATACGCAGTGATAATGTGATTATATGGTACAAAGTAAAGATAATGTTTTTATGAAGCTCGAGTCCTGTCATGATTCAGAGGGAGCTAGTGTATCTCAGCCACGTGAAATAAAACCCCTGGTAAAATGTCACTGAATATTTGTCAAATTTTCTCAAACAGATGGGAGAGAAAAGTATGTAACCTTAACCCCTTTACTGCCCTAGACTACCATGGATTCTTACATTATCCCTTTCTCTGCCCCATACCACGAGGGATACTATAATTAACCCTCATACTGCCCTAGACCACCAAGTATACTAACAATCACTCCCTCACTGCCACAGACCACCAGGCCTCCAGACATTAGTGTCCCAGACTACTAGGGCTACTGATACTAAACTCTTCGCTGTCCTAGACCCCCATGAAATGCTGACATTAACCGGCATACAGTATTTAGAACATGACATAATAGTATGTCATAGGTGGGAAAGGGTTACCTTTTATTGCCCAGGACCAGCAAAACAGCTTTGTCTCACAGCTACAGCGCTAGAGCCTGGAGAGGAAAGTAGGCTACAAGAAGGCAGGAATGAAACAGTGACCCTTCCTCTACCCTAGGCCATCAGGGATGCTAACAGCAACTTATTCACTGTCTTATACCACCAGGGATGCCGACATTAATCTCTTTAATTCCTTGGACTGCCATGGAAGAGTCCTGTCATAGCTATAATGCTAGAGTCTAAAGGAGACTGAAGTAGTGAGTAAGCCACTAAATAGCAAGAGCACCAGGGTTTCCCTTTACTCATTGAGACCACCAGTGATAAAGACATTAAAGGGCATCTGTCAGCAGTTCTGTCCCTATGACACTGGCTGACCTGTTACATGTGCACTTGGCAGCTGAAGGCATCTGTGTTGATCCCATGTTCCTATGTGCCCGCATTGCTGAGAAAAATGATGTTTTAATATATGCAAATGAGCTTCTAGGAGCAACGGGGGCGTTACCATTACACCTGGAGGCTCTGCTCTCCCTGAAACTGCCACGCCCTCTCCACTTTGATTGACAGGACCAGGCAGTGAAAACATCATCACTCCTGGTCCTGTTATTCAAAGTGCAGAGGACGCAGCATTTTCAAAAAGAGCAGAACCTCCAGGTGTAAAGGAAACATCCACAATGCATCTGCAGGCTCATTCGCATATATTACAAAAGCATATTTCTCAGCAATGCCGGCATATATGAACATGGGATCAACACAGATGTCTTCAGCTGCCAAGTGCACATGTAACAGGCCATCCACGTTCATAGATACAAATCCGCTGACAGATGCCCTTTAAACCCTTCATTACCCCAGAGCATGAGGGATTCTGATATTTACCCCTTCATTACCCTAGATGACCTGGGATGCAGGCAATAATTTCTAACTGTAGTGTACGGGAGCTGTAATGCCCGTCACTACAGAAGGGTCACTGGTGTGCTGTCGTTTCCCCTTTATTTATGGGGAGGTTGGTATAAATAATCTTCAGATATAATGTAATGCTGTATACTTCCCTGTTACTGTGAGTATTGCATGTACAGGCCTGCTAGGGATTTCAATTCCAGCTCTAGTCACTAGAGGGAGCTAGGGAGCCCTAGTTTATATAAGGCCCAGTCAGGGAAGGGACAAGCAGTCTAAGCTCAGGCCCTGAGCCTGTAGCAGTTGAAGCCCAGGCCTTGTGCATGCAAGGTTAAGCCCAGGCCATGAGCCTGTGAAGGTGTCCAGAGTTCAGGCCCTGCGCCTGTTTAAGTCAGCCCAGGCCCTATAACCTGAGAGGGTCCAGCCTAGGAAGATTCATGCCCTGGGAGGAGCAGTCCAGACCCTAGGACTAGTGGAGATGAGTTGCCTCCTTAGTCGAGCTGCAAACAGGAGAAGAATTCCAGCAGGAGCGTTTCTGGTCACCAGCCTGAGGAGCTGAGGGAAGGCAGAGCAGCAACAGAGAAAGCAAGAGGTACTATATATATCAGAGGAGGTACTTAATCTAATCCCAAGGATATACGCCAGATTGAGGGCATTGGGGCCTTGGAAGAAAGTGTCTACATTTCCAGGATCAGACAGGTAGAGAGTGCAAGCCGCCTGTACTGTGAGAGTCCTGTGTGTTAACCCTCTGTGATCACCTTGCTATGTCAGAGACTGCCGTATGTACTGTAACCTGTAAGTTACTGAAACCAACCGTCTTCAAAGGAACTGCGCTTCCATCTATGTCCGTGTATGATAACCAACAAGTACTACAGTAAAGTTAAAGTTCTGTTTTATCATAAAGTGGTTCCTCATTTATTCCTACTATCAGCAAACGGTGTGCCACCGTTAATTGGCACTGGCGTCACGAACTCTATCTACAACTACCTGCCAGAGAGTCAGCCTGTCTCAGGTTAGTGGTCACCATTGCACTACCACACCCAAGAACACTATTAACCCTAACTTGAGTACGCTGCACCTCTCTTTTGGCGTCACGAACAGGATTCGCACGCTTGTTAGTGCAAAAAGCGTGAACTTTGTGCCTTATCCATTTTGCCCTGTGACCAAAGTGACAAATTGCCTGTTTATTGAAAGTGGACTTTGTGGACTTAAAACGTACAGAAAAGTGTGCTTAAAACCTCCAAAAAGTGCTGTGCAGTGTTGCACTATTTAGAGGAAGAAAATCGCCACATCAGGGTGCATTTTTGTGGACTTTTATGCTGTTTTACTACCGCGGCTTGCTGTCAGTGAATAGCCGCATCATGGCGCCCAAGATGGCCGCCGGCACCATTGGATTTCTTCCTGCGCCATCACTGTCCTCAGTGGCGCGAATATTTGGCGCCAAAACCCTCCAGGAGGGAGGAGAAAACTGCCCTGGGATTCCGCCCATCTTTGTGGATTATAATGTGGCCGCCTACCCTATTGCGTTATACCTAGGGGGCGGGCCTGAATTGAGGAGAGATCTGCCCAGCCCGGGGGAGGAGCCTGTGTTTGAGCTGAAAAAAGAGGCTGGTGAGAAGATGGCGGCGCCGGACGCACGCATGCCCGAGCCAGAGCCCATAGGAGAGTGGGGCGCCACACCACCAGACTCCCCTGCACCGGAGACCTGGGACCCTCCAGCCTGGACCACCGGACCGGAAGAAGACTCACCGGACCGAGATGTAACCTGTCATCGGCACCCGCAATGGCCGACACTGATGGCGGAGCTGCAGGCTGCGGTTGCGCACAAGACTACCGCCCGGAAGAAGCGGTTTGAAGAGCTGGCGAAGTCAATCCAGGAGGACCCGTTCGAGGGTAAGCCGCAATTAGAAGCCGCCTGCTTCCTCCTCAGATAGTGAGCCAGAAGAGTATGACACTTACCTGTGAGCAGGCCTGCTAGGCCATGCTTCATCTCACAGGAGTGCCAGGATGTGTTGCAGGAGCTGTCCCATATTGTTGACAGGCTGGTGGAGCTTGCTGCCAGTTCCCCACGGCCGGTGGCATTTTTGTGAAGATAAGTTGCCACTGTGGAACCACTGCTCCCAGCCTGCCTCTTTCTGTTCCGGGACACCCTGCCTGCTTTGAAGAAAAAACAGTCAAAATCCAAGTTGTGCTTTTATTTGCACCTTTTCCCCTTTTAACCCCCATTTCAGGTTGAAAGGGAATTTTATGTCAGCACTTTTAGGGTACGCAGGACTTGCCAGGATAACATGGCCCTGGTATTGTCAGAGTCCTGTGATGTCAATAGTATGTGTATTGCTGACCGTATTTATTGCAGGTTTTATCCAAGTCTATGTGCCCAGAGATGGACTCCCCATGTGCGAGCCTCTGTGATCTTTATTTCCATGGACTCCCTGAGTGTGAGCCTAAATTTATAAATATTTTATTATGGACTTATATAATGTCATGGACTATCCTGGTTCATTAACATCCGCTGTGCCAGGTCAGCGCCCCAGTTCCATTCACTATCCTGAGAGAAGAGAACGACGCCCCTTGTCACCGCACTTCACCTTTGCCAGCTGGTCCTGATATGAATATCTATGCAGATGATGCTGATATATATGAATATGTATGCCTGCATGTGCCTTTTCTATTTCAGGTGTAAATTCCAGTTGGGCGGGTCCTGCTGGAGTACGAGGTCGTACTCATCTTAAAGCAGCGGGGTATGTAGTGTACGGGAGCTGTAATGCCCGTCACTACAGAAGGGTCACTGGTGTGCTGTCGTTTCCCCTTTATTTATGGGGAGGTTGGTATAAATAATCTTCAGATATAATGTAATGCTGTATACTTCCCTGTTACTGTGAGTATTGCATGTACAGGCCTGCTAGGGATTTCAATTCCAGCTCTAGTCACTAGAGGGAGCTAGGGAGCCCTAGTTTATATAAGGCCCAGTCAGGGAAGGGACAAGCAGTCTAAGCTCAGGCCCTGAGCCTGTAGCAGTTGAAGCCCAGGCCTTGTGCCTGCAAGGTTAAGCCCAGGCCATGAGCCTGTGAAGGTGTCCAGAGTTCAGGCCCTGCGCCTGTTTAAGTCAGCCCAGGCCCTATAGCCTGAGAGGGTCCAGCCTAGGAAGATTCATGCCCTGGGAGGAGCAGTCCAGACCCTAGGACTAGTGGAGATGAGTTGCCTCCTTAGTCAAGCTGCAAACAGGAGAAGAATTCCAGCAGGAGCATTTCTGGTCACCAGCCTGAGGAGCTGAGGGAAGGCAGAGCAGCAACAGAGAAAGCAAGAGGTACTATATACCAGAGGAGGTACTTAATCTAATCCCAAGGATATACGCCAGATTGAGGGCATTGGGGCCTTGGAGGAAAGTGTCTACATTTCCAGGATCAGACAGGTAGAGAGTGCAAGCCGCATGTACTGTGAGAGTCCTGTGTGTTAACCCTCTGTGATCACCTTGCTATGTCAGAGACTGCCGTATGTACTGTAACCTGTAAGTAACTGAAACCAACCGTCTTCAAAGGAACTGCGCTTCTATCTATGTCCGTGTATGATAACCAACAAGTACTACAGTAAAGTTAAAGTTCTGTTTTATCATAAAGTGGTTCCTCATTTATTCCTACTATCAGCAAACGGTGTGCCACCGTTAATTGGCACTGGCGTCACGAACTCTATCTACAACTACCTGCCAGAGAGTCAGCCTGTCTCAGGTTAGTGGTCACCATTGCACTACCACACCCAAGAACACTATTAACCCTAACTTGAGTACGCTGCACCTCTGCTCCAAACCACAAAATTATTACAATTAACTCCCTAACCTCCATACAGAACCAGGGACATTAACTTTGTTCCCTTACTCCTTTTGGCAAGTAGGAAACATTAGCCATCAGTAATGTTATCAGCAGTTTGCTTGTGTGATCAGACCAGAAGACCTTACTGTCACCCCACACATATCAGTGAGCTTTAAAGGCTATGTACTCCTTTGGAGGCCATTTTTGTTTTATTATTGCATTGTACTCATCAAAAAATAAATCATTTTTTTCAGTTGGTTCATTAAAACTTTTGATCCCATGTCTCTGTGTAACCTTAAGTTTCTCTAGTAGCAGGCTCTGAATGTTCACTTTGTTCTGTCAGGCAGCTCATCTGAAGGCTCCTTATCTCTGATCTTATAAAAACTCATTATAGCTCAGTTCTTATGTTACTGATAACACTAGACAAACAGTGAACACTTTGTGACAGAACGGCTTAATATTTTTAATAAAGACAAACTGAAAAAATTATTTTTAGCCCCAAATGAGTAAAATGAGTAAAATTGCCCCGAAGGTGTACATAGCCTTTAAGCTCATGACCCTGTCCACCAGTTGTGTTTTCTTGGACCACTTTCGGTGGGTACTAACCACTGCCTACTACTGGGAACTGCCCAAGACCTGCCATTTTGGAGGTGGCGTTAAAGGGGTATGCCCATCTCAGACAATGGGGGCATATCGCTAGGTTTATGCCCGCATTGTCTGATGGGTGCAAGTCCCACCTCTTGGACCCGTACCTACATCGAGATCGGAGCCCTGAAAGTGGTGGACGACTGTTCATGCGCAACCACCCTCCATGCATTTCTATGAGGCCGCCGAAAATAGTCGGCTATTTCTGTCGGCCCCATACATATGAACTGGAGTGGTAGTCACGCAAGTGCGGCGCGCTCCAATTCACTTCTATGAGGAAAGCTCTTGGTGGTTACCGGACCCGGGGAAACCTGGGGTCCTTCAGCCACCACCTTCCCAGCTCCGTTCTCGATATAGGTGCAGGTCCTAGCAATATTCCCCCATTGCCTCAGATGGGAATACCCCTTTAATGGAGAGGTTCCCCATCTGCTCCTCTGACAACTCAGCACTGCCTGGTGGAACAGCAGAATCACTACCCTCCAGAGGATCACTTAGATGCCCAGACAGACTCAAATCACATCTCCCAGCCAATCCAACTCTACTCCCAAGGCTCAAGCCTATCCAGGCTCTCAGGATGCCATACTGCTCCCAGGCCTAATTGTTACATAGGTCAACAGCAGCTCCAATACGCACCACACTATGACTATCCGCACTCTCCCTCTACTGGTGCCAAACCTCCACCTTGTCTCACTGCTCCTCCCAGCAGCTACTCTGGAAGGGTGATAGTGGAGTGCTGGTAGACCAAAAACACTAGGCCTCACATTTTTACTCCTGTAAAAAGGAATTATATCTCCCCGTGTGGGAATCTATGTACCAAAACTAGCATTATAAAAAATCTGGTGTCCAATTAGCAGCAGTGTTCTTGTAATTAATACCGCCAAAAGGCATTATTGTCCAGTGTTGTAATTTTGGTGAAAAAAAGGCCAATTTAATCAATCTGGTGTTTGTTAGACCAGAAAAACTAGGCCTCACGTTTTCACTCCTCTAAAATGGAATTATATCTCCCCGTGTGGGAATCTATGTACCAAAACTAGCATTATAAAAAATCTGGTGTCCAATTAGCAGCAGTGTTCTTGTAATTAATACCGGAAAAAGGAATTATATCTCCCCGTGTGGGATCTATGTACCAAAACTAGCATATTAAAAATTCTGGTGTCCACTTTGCAGCAGTGTTCTTGTAATTAATACCGCCAAAAGGCATTATTGTCCAGTGTTGTAATTTTGGTGAAAAAAAGGCCAATTTAATCAATCTGGTGTTTGTTAGACCAGAAAAACTAGGCCTCACGTTTTCACTCCTCTAAAAGGAATTATATCTCCCGTGTGGGAATCTATGTACCAAAACTAGCATTATAAAAAATCTGGTGTCCAATTAGCAGCAGTGTTCTTGTAATTAATACCGCCAAAAGGCATTATTGTCCAGTGTTGTAATTTTGGTGAAAAAAGGCCAATTTAATCAATCTGGTGTTTGTTAGACCAGAAAAACTAGGCCTCACGTTTTCACTCCTCTAAAAGGAATTATATCTCCCGTGTGGGAAACTATGTACCAAAACTAGCATTATAAAAATCTGGTGTCCAATTAGCAGCAGTGTTCTTGTAATTAATACCGCCAAAAGGCATTATTGTCCAGTGTTGTAATTTTGGTGAAAAAAGGCCAATTTAATCAATCTGGTGTTTGTTAGACCAGAAAAACTAGGCCTCACGTTTTCACTCCTCTAAAAGGAATTATATCTCCCGTGTGGGAATCTATGTACCAAAATTAGCATATTAAAAATTCTGGTGTCCACTTTGCAGCAGTTTTCTTGTAAATAATACCGCCAAAAGGCATTATTGTCCAGTGTTGTAATTTTGCTGAAAAAAGGCCAATTTAATCAATCTGGTGTTTGGTAGACCAGAAAAACTAGGCCTCACGTTTTTACTCCTGTAAAAGGAATTATATCTCCCGTGTGGGAATCTATGTACCAAAACTAGCATTATAAAAATTCTGGTGTCCAATTAGCAGCAGTGTTCTTGTAATTAATACCGCCAAAAGGCATTATTGTCCAGTGTTGTAATTTTGGTGAAAAAAAGGCCAATTTAATCAATCTGGTGTTTGTTAGACCAGAAAAACTAGGCCTCACGTTTTCACTCCTCTAAAAAGGAATTATATCTCCCCGTGTGGGAATCTATGTACCAAAACTAGCATTATAAAAAATCTGGTGTCCAATTAGCAGCAGTGCTCTTGTAATTAATGCCGGAAAAAGGAATTATATTTCCCCGTGTGGGATCTATGTACCAAAACTAGCATATTAAAAATTCTGGTGTCCACTTTGCAGCAGTTTTCTTGACAATAATACCGCCAAAAGGCATTATTTTCCAGCGTTGTAATTTTGCTGAAAAAAAGGCCAATTTAATCAATCTGGTGTTTGGTAGACCAGAAAAACTAGGCCTCACGTTTTTACTCCTGTAAAAAGGAATTATATCTCCCCGTGTGGGAAACTATGTACCCAAACTAGCATTTTAAAACTTCAGATGTCCTATTTGCAGCAGTATTCTTGTAAATAATACCGCCAAAAGGCATTATTGTCCAGTGTTGTAATTTTGGTGAAAAAAAAGGCCAATTTAATCAATCTGGTGTTTGTTAGACCAGAAAAACTAGGCCTCACGTTTTCACTCCTCTAAAAAGGAATTATATCTCCCCGTGTGGGAAACTATATACCAAAACTAGCATTATAAAAAATCTGGTGTCCAATTAGCAGCAGTGTTCTTGTAATTAATACCGGAAAAAGGAATTATATCTTCCAGTGTGGGAATTTTGGGGCTAAAAATAATATATTTTATTGTGGTGCGAGTTGAATCGCAACAATGAGGAAACATTCTATTAAGGGACGAGGACGCGGTCGTGGTGGTGTCCGTGGAGCCTCTGTTGCTGGCAGAGGACGTGGCCGCTCGGCCTCAGGCGCACAAAGTAGTGAACCAACTCCCTCAAGTAGCCGGCAGAATTTACAGCGATATTTGGTGGGGCCCAATGCCGTTATGAGGATGGTAAGGCCTGAGCAGGTACAGGCATTAGTCGATTGGGTGGCCGACAGTGCTTCCAGCACGTTCACCACATTGTCTTCCGCCCAGTCTTCTGCGGAAAGCGCACAGGTGGCACCTGAAAACCAAGCCCATCAGTCTGTCACATCACCCCCATGCATATCAGGGAAACTGGCTGAGCCTCAAGTTATGCAGCAGTCTCTTCTTCTGTTTAAAGACTCTGCTCCCACGGTTTTCCAGGGGCGTCCACCTATCCCTTCCCCAGCGGTGGAAGACATTCCATGCACTGACGCACAACCACTTATGTATCCAGATGATGAGGACATGGGAATACCACCACAGCAGAGTGACCGAGTGTCTGATGATGACGAAACACAGGTGCCCACTGCCGCGCCTTATTGCAGTGTGCAGACTGAACAGGAGGAGGTCAGGAGGAAGACTGGGTGGAAGACGATGCAGAGGACGATGAGGTCTTAGACCCCACATGGACTGAAGGTCGTGCCGCTGACTTAAATAGTTCAGAGGAAGAGGCAGTGGTGAGACCGAGACAACAGCGAAGCCAAAGAGGGAGCAGGGGGCAAAAGCAGAACAGCCGCCGTCCAGAGAGTTTGCCTGCTATTGGCCAGCGCCAACAGGGACCCAGCACCCCAAAGGCATCTTCAAGGAGTTCCCTGGCATGGCACTTCTTCAAACAATGTGCTGAGGACAAGACCAGAGTGGTTTGCACGCTGTGCCATCAGACCCTGAGGCGAGGCATTAACGTTCTTAACCTGAGCACCACCTGCATGATCAGGCATCTACATGCAAAGCATGAACTGCAGTGGAGTACACACCTTAAAAACAAGGAACCCGCTCAGGCTCCCCCTGCTCCCTCTACCGCTGCTGCCTCGGCTTCCGCCTCGAGAGGAATGTTGCCACCTGCCGAGCAGCAAACAGAGGATGTGCCACCGACACCACCACCACCGCCACCGTCACCTAGCGTCTCCACTATTTCACACAGCAGCGTTCAGCTCTCCATCTCTCAAACCTTTGAGAGGAAGCGCAAATTCCCACCTAGTCACCCTCGAGCCCTTGGCCTGAATGCTAGCATTTCTAAACTACTGGCCTTTGAAATGCTGTCATTCTGGCTGGTGGACACAGACAGCTTCAAACAGCTGATGGCCATGGCTGTCCCCCAGTTTGTAGTTCCCAGCCGCCACTACTTCTCCAAGACAGCCGTGCCTTCCCTGCACATGCAAGTTTCCGATAAAATCAAGTGTGCACTGCGCAACGCCATTTGTGGCAAGGTCCACCTAACCACAGATACGTGGACCAGTAAGCACGGCCAGGGACACTATATCTCCCTAACTGCACACTGGGTAAATGTAGTGGCGGCTGGGCCCCAGGCGGAGAGTTCCTTGGTGCACGTCTTTCCGCCGCCAAGGATCGCAGGGCATCATTCTTTGCCTCCTGTTGCCTCCTCCTCCTACTCGGCTTCCTCCTCCTCCTCTGCTTCCACCAGCTCATCCAGTCAGCCACACACCTTCACCACCAACTTCAGCACAGCCCGGGTAAACGTCAGCAGGCCGTTCTGAAACTCATATGTTTGGGGGACAGGCCCCACACCGCGCAGGAGTTGTGGCGGGGTATTGAACAACAGACCGACCAGTGGTTGCTGCCGGTGGGCCTCAAGCCCGGCCTGGTGGTGTGCGATAATGGGCGAAATCTCGTGGCAGCTCTGGGACTAGCCGGTTTGACGCACATCCCTTGCCTGGCGCATGTGCTGAATTTGGTGGTGCAAAAGTTCATTCACAACTACCCAGACATGTCAGAGCTGCTGCATAAAGTGCGGGCCGTCTGTGCGCGCTTCCGGCGTTCACATCCTGCCGCTGCTCGCCTGTCAGCGCTACAGCGGAAATTCGGCCTTCCCGCTCACCGCCTCATATGCGACGTGCCCACCCGGTGGAACTCCACCTTGCACATGCTGGAGAGACTGTGCGAGCAGCAGCAGGCCATAGTGGAGTTTCAGCTGCAGCACGCACGGGTCAGTCGCACTGCGGAACAGCACCACTTCACCACCAATGATCGGGCCTCCATGTGAGACCTGTGTGCCCTGTTGCGCTGTTTAGAGTACGCCACCAACATGGCCAGTGGCGATGCCACCGTTATCAGCGTTACAATACCACTTCTATGTCTCCTAGAGAAAACGCTTAGGGCGATGATGGAAGAGGAGGTGGGCCAGGGCCAGGAGGAGGAGGAGGAGGATGACGGGTCGTTTTTAGCACTTTCAGGCCAGTCTGTTAGAAGTGGCTCAGAGGGAGGTTTTTTGCAACAGCAGAGGGCAGGTACAAATGTGGCCAGCCAGGGCCCACTACTGGAGGACGAGGAGGATGAGGAGGAGGTGGAGGAGGATGAGGATGAAGCAGGTTCACAGCGGGGTGGCACCCAGCACAGCGCAGGCACATCCCTGGTGCGTGGCTGGGGGATACAGAGGATGATGACGATACGCCTCCCACAGAGAACAGCTTGTCCTTACCTCTGGGGAGCCTGGCACACATGAGCGATTACATGCTGCAGTGCCTGCGCAATGACAGCAGAGTTGCCCACATTTTAACGTGTGCTGACTACTGGGTGGCCACCCTGCTGGATCCACGGTACAAAGACAATGTGCCCACTTTACTTCCTGCACTGGAGCGTGATAGGAAGATGCGCGAGTACAAGCGCACACTGGTAGACGCGCTCCTGAGAGCATTCCCAACTGTCACAGGGGAACAGGTGGAAGGCCAAGGCCAAGGCCGAGGAGGAGCTAGAGGTCGCCCACGCAGCAGTGTCACGGCCAGCTCATCTGAGGGCAGGGTTAGCATGGCAGAAATGTGGAAAAGTTTTGTCTCCACGCCACAGCTAACTGCCCCACCACCTGAAACGGAACGTGTTAGCAGGAGGCAACATTTCACTAACATGGTTGAACAGTACATCTGCACACAACTCCACGTACTGACGGATGGTTCGGCCCCATTCAACTTCTGGGTTTCCAAATTGTCCACGTGGCCAGAATTAGCATGTTATGCCTTGGAGGTGCTGGCCTGCCCGGCGGCCAGCGTTTTATCTGAACGTGTATTCAGCACGGCAGGGGGCGTCATTACTGACAAACGCAGCCGCCTGTCCGCAGCCAACGTGGACAAGCTGACGTTTATAAAAATGAACCAGGCATGGATCCCACAGGACCTGACCCTCCCTTGTGCAGAGTAGTCCTTAATAACTGCCTTAAACCATGTTGTCTTGTACTCCTGGCCACTTCTTCATTGAAAAATCAATTTTTGAAATTAAGTAGGATCTTGGGGTGCAACCCAGAGTTGAATGAACCTTCCCTCTGTCTGGGTGCCGGGGCCAAAGTACATGAAAGTGTCCTTCTCCTGTGCTGGGTGATATGAATGTTATACTTGTGCTGTCTGACATGTCTCCTTTGTGTGGGTGCAGGGGGCCAAAGTCACTGAAAGCGGCCTTCTCCTGTGGTGGCTGATATAAATGCCTGAATCTCTGCTGTGGGACCTCTCTCCTCTTTCTGGGTCAGGGCTGGGACAAGGTCCACCACCAACAGAGGCTGAGCTGCCCAAGTGCGCCCCCCCCCCCCCTCCAACTTGTGGATGACACTGCTATGGGGGATCT